>OZ012613.1:2261741-3478291 GCA_963942555.1 Aleiodes leptofemur
TGTACTCGCCACCCAATGGACAAAGACGCACTGACAGAAGCAGATTGAGAAACATGAAGTATCAAGCCACCATGGAACGGTGGCCACTTTCAAAGAGCATAGCGGCGTAAGTTCAACTGAAATTACGCAAAAAAAAAAAAAAAAACTACTACAAATATAATCAATCATGTACTTTTTTTCATTCATTAGTCATAAAAAAAACACCATTACATTAGATATCATTTAATTGCAATTTGTAATTATTACAACAGGATTTTTTTTTTTTTTTTTTTTTAATAACAGTGATCTGTGAACAATTATGAATGAATTCGATGACATTTTGCCCGGTGATTAGTTCCTTTATCAATTAATTTTAATTCATTTCAATTAAATGAGCTTTTTAATTTTTATTGCAACACTCGTAAAATAATCGAGAAAAAGAATGTGCTAATTTAATTTTAAATATTCATTTTACTTCTTTTATGTGATTAACTGAACTGTGTTTTTTCATTGCTCTTTTTTACGTGAAAAAAAACTCGTTCTCTTCCGGTAAACTATTGATTTGAGGAAAATGAAAAGTCTCTGGATTATCAGTTGTCTCAATGTTTTATCTGGTCAGTGAGTGAAAATCGAAGGAAAACTCAAAGGTTTTAAATTGTGCAATAGGCTTTTTTTTTTGTTGCCTTTTTTCATTGAATATTTTATGGGATTCTGTTTTTGTTGGAGAATCTCGAGCAGTGAATTCCCTCGTACATTTTATAACCGGTACCGTAAGTGTGCATTATGGGAGGCGTTGGGGAAGGTGCGAGCTACACCAGCGCCACCAGTGATGCTGCATCCCTCTTTTCTGCATCTGTCACCTCGACACAACTATTTTTAGTGCTTTCATTCCTTCCCTCTCTCTCGTTTTACCTCTCAATTCTCCTTTTTTTTACACTATCTTTTTACAAAAAGCCTGTCATTTCGAGCGTTCACATTTTCATCGATTACATACTCTCGCAGAATTGCATAGAATTACTTTGTATGCCAGCACAGTCTTTTATTATCCCCAGCACATATATATATATATATGTGTATATATATATATATATACACACAGACTAATGCCTCGTTGCTAATGATCTTGTTCATCTAATGATCTTGGGATTAAAATATTTCCACAATTTATTACGATTACCGTTAGTTTAATCAGGTTTTATACCGCATTTTTTATTTTGATCTCCAATTAAAAACAACTGATTTATTTAACACCGGATTTCCTTCGAAATTTTATTGAAGGCTGTGTCCTCAAAGAAGTCAGTAAAATGAAGAGGTCAAACAGGATAAGTCGATATTTTCTTTTAATAATGGAGATACGCCCTTTTCGTCTCAAGTCATTTTTGTGATGATAATAAAATTGGCACACATGTGACAATTTTTTAAATTTTTTCTAGATAAATAAATTATTTTTTAAAAAATATTTAGAAAATTTGCACTTATAGTTTTCTTAAATTTTCTATTTGTGCATATTTTTCATTTCTTTTTATGATTCCTTTCTAAAAGGAAAAAAAAATATGAAAATTGTCAGATGTCTGCTATTTTTTGTATCATTTTTTGTAACTCTTGAAATTCTCTACAAAAAAATGCATTAGGATGAAAAAAAAGCGTATCTCCATTTTCTACGAGAAATGCATTAGAATAAAAAGGGCGTATCTCCATTTTCTTAAAAAAAATGCATTGGAATAAAAATGGCGTACTTCCATTTTCTATAAATAAATGCATTAGAATAAAAAAAGGCGTATCTCCTTTCTCTACAACAAATGCATTAGAATAAAAAGGGCGTATCTCTATTCTCTATAAAAAAAATACATTGGAATCAAAAAGGCGTACTTCTATTTTCTATAAATAAATGTATTAGAATAGAAAAGACGAATTTCCATTCCTTACGAAAAATAACATAGAATGAAAAGGACGTATCTTCATTACTTTCCAAGATATTAAAGAAAAAGAAGATGAGCAAAAAAAAAACACAATTTATCCTGTTTCATCTATTCACTATTGAATTACTTCTTCAATTTTCATCAACTTGATAATCATCAAAATCCTCTGATACAAATGCTCCATTGTCTCTCTTGAAATTCAATGCGGTTACGGTGACTATTGTTCCAATTTATCAATTGCAATGCTCCCCAAGTTCATTAAACTTATCCTAACTAAAGCCACCAAGCTTTGGCCTTACTAATTTCTTATGAAAACAATAGGCCACTGGCCAAAAAAAAAAAACTTCACTTCGTATCGTGACAATTGTCCCGCAAAAGTTTCCCAAAGACACCAAGTGCACAATGATAATCCCTTTGAAATCCCTGGGATTATATACATCAGATTTTGAATTCTCGTTGGGGAAATATATTTGGGGCCTTAGAATCAAAGGGGCGTAAGTGCTTTGGATAAGCATAGCACTTACGCCCTTTTAATTCTAAGGTGACGATATCATTGAATGAATACGAATAATCGTATCTGTCTCAACTGTCAGTCGACAAAATTTTAAGGAGGGGGGGGGGGGGGAGATACAAACACGAGAATTGTCTAACCATGAATTTTCAGAAAGTAGCTCTCGGCTTGAATAAAGCCAGCCCAAAAATACAAGCAATTTCACTGGTTAATGTTGACACAGTCAAGGCTAAATTATTCCTCTACACAATCTCTCTTTTTCTCTCTTTCTCTCAAAGAAACACTACTTCCATAATACAAAACAAGATCACCTTGGTAGTTCACACAACTTGAAAATATATATATATATATATACAATATATTTTCCTCCATTTTGTTGTCATCATTGTTAACCAAAAAGTTTCTACATTGTAGAAAGTTTATAATAATCTCGAAAAGTTAGTACAAGTTACTTATAATTCTGGGAATTAAGTGAAAAATTTCTTTTTTTTCTTTTTTTTTCTTAATTCTATTTAATGCTTCTTTAATTAATTTTATCTGATAAAAAAAAATCTCACATTTACATTGTTGGATAATTTTTAAAAACATGAAATATCGGAGCCACGTGACGCTTTGGAGATAGTTAGCTCACGAGAGCGAGGAGAAATAATTTTTGTTCTTTTTTAATTTCATAAAATTAGTAAAATTATCAGAAGCAAAAATCTTCAAGCTTTTAACAGCCTTGAGTGTATAATTTAAAAGGCACTGTGCACCTTTTTTTTTTTTGTTGCCGGCAAGTCTCCTTGTAAATCATACTTCCGGGACAATTCGAGAGAGTTCAAACAATTCCGGTTGGCTTTTCCTAAAATTCTTTTTCTACTTGAACTCGGTCGGTAATGTGATTCTATAAACGCATTACGTGTGAGTGAAAAGTTCTTAAACTCCTTTTTTTTTTATTACTCGTGTGATTTCGTAAACGCCCCATCGTTCTCTATGGCTATTTACCAGATGTTTCAGGACATTAAGGAGGAAAATGACCAGACAACGTGACGATAACAAATCGAATGATCGAGCCACTTGGGCAAGCACAAAAAAAAAGGCAAACGGGATAGACATAGAATAAGAGTGAGTGAGAAAGAGAAAAAAAAGGAGGGGAATAGAGGAAAAAAAAAATAATGACAACGTTTTGCGGTCGACGAGAGTACGGAGTGAAAGGCGCTTAGAGTCCAAAGCCGGAACGTTTTTCACAGGATCGAATTCCTCTTCTACTATAAAACACAAACTGCTGCTGCATTTCCTATCATGGACGTACCCAATAGACTCTCCATTACACTTGAAGACATATATATATGTATTTTCTTTATTCTCATTGGTTAAAAAGTGCCTGTCCTCCTTTTTCCGGTTGAAAATTCAATACCTCTCTCCCTTTTTTTTCGCAAATTTTATTGCACGTCATTATCATTTTGTTTTTGCGTCAATAAATTAGAATTGCTGGATTATTAAATTAAGCGTTTAGAAGTCAGGACGAGCGAGTGCCTTTAATTAGACGGGAAAAAAAAAAAGGGAAAACACACAGATGGAGATGACAAAAATCAAGAGAATGTCTTCAGTTAATTTTGCCGGATTTTTTTTTTTTCTTCTTTTTTTCATTAACGAAACCTTGAATTTCCGCAATTTCTTCGTGCCTGCAGGCACTGCTTGTAATTACACAGCAAAATATTGTAATTATGAAAACAATTTTTTTTTTTTTTTTACTACTTCAAGCATTGTTAGAGAACAACTGACTTTTGGAACGTATGTTCTTTTGTTTTCTCTGTCTCTTTCTCTTGTTGCATTTAACTGGCACAAAGTCAAAGTATGAGAGTACTGTACTCCCCCACTTCTCCTGTATTCTTGCATATTTTTTCCCTGCATTTTGTTAATGTTTTTTTATTTTTTCATTTTTTTCTTCCAACTTCTTTTTTCATTCTCTTTAAACTCCATCGTCTCACTTGTTCGCCTTCCTTTCGGAAGCCTCGTTGTCAGTCTCCTTGAACGCGAATCTTGTGAGTGCAGTGTACAGGCTCCCTTTCACTCAGAGTTCTTTTTTTTTTTTTTTTCCTTTTTTATTTTCAAAACTGTTGAGTTTATAACGGTGGCAATGAGAGATTTGCCATAAACGAGAAATAATATTTCTTCTTCGATTTCTTGTTCAAACCACAGGGACACAATTGTTTGTATTCTCTCGATTGATGGGAAATTTAATGTTGGTAAATCCGAAGTCTTTAGGATTTTTAATGGTTTTTTTTTTCAAAATAAACATTTTTTTTTATTCTCATGATGATAAAGATGACTAATTTTATTTTATTTCATTATTTTTATAATACAGGCTTTTGATTGATTTTTCCCCATTCTTAAAACGCGAAAGGTACATTAATGATTCAATGATTTATTTATTCTCAACAATCGAGAGAATACAAATCGTGGTTTTTTTATTTTCTCACGCTGCTTTTTTTCTCGCGCTATTAAACTCCAATGTCACACACAGAAATGAATAAAACAAATAAATCTGCTGATATTCGTAATTTGAGACTATCAATACTGTTAGAAATTTTCGCCTAAATTTCCCGTGCCAAATTCCGGAAATTTCAAAATGAGTCACATTTCTAATGAAATTTCATACAATTTTGTCATTAAAAAGTCAACTACATTATTGATTTTCAAATAATTTCACTGCAATTTCAATGAAATTTGTAAATTTCAGTTTAATTGTTTCTTAAAAATTTGATAAAATCAGGAAAAGTTGAAAAAAAATTTGAAAATTCAAGTCAGTTTGATTCTGGATATTCATGTTCAGTTCAAAATGAACGTAAATTATAGAATTTCAATTTTTTTTAATAGTGCTGTTAAAAAAAATTGACAATTTCATAGACAATTTGATGGAAATTTCCACAAGCATAATATTTAATTTGTTACAATCGAAAGATCATTATAAAATTTCGAGTTTTAGAGGAAATTCCAAGGAATCTATGAGTCTTAAGTGGAAGTAAGACAAAAATTCTACAAATAACTGGAGTTTTTCGAGTGAATATGAATATTCAGAACCAAAATGACTTGAATTTTCTATTTTTTCCTGATTTTATCGAAATTTTCCAGAAACAATTCATCTGAAATTCACATATTTCATTGATATCCCAGTGAAATTATTTGAAAATTAAAGATTATCTGAAATTTTTCATGAAAATGTGACTCGTTTTGAAATTTGCAGGATTTGATATGGAAATTTTAGACAAAAATTTTTTTAACAGTGTTATTTAGACGTTAATAATCAAAGTTGTATCACATTCACCCCCCCCCCTCCTTTCATCGTATTACAACCGGAAAGGAGTCATCGATCCGTTTACATTGGCTTCCATCGGTTAATGCGTTTCTCGGGCTTTTCAAACCCGGAAACAGTAAATTCACAAGAGATCTAGAGCATTTCGACGTAAACAGGAGAGAGGTGGAGTAGAGGATGTTACCGAGGTTGTACAGGCTCTGGATATAGCACAAGAAAGGGGATGGACTTTAATGGATAGGTAGAAGGGTGGAGTTGAATTGTATGTGTGTGTGTAAGAGAGAGGACAATTGTGTGGTGCTAATTAACGTCGGCTTTTGGGGATAACTACTGGGACATTTCCCTATTCTCCTCTGGGGACTAATGAATCGATCTCAGTCAACGACAAACGCTTCCTACCTCAGGCTTTAACGTTTGCCTCACTCAATTGGTCAAGATTTTTAACTTTAAATTACAGTATAGACATTTCAGTTTATTTCGAAAATTTCTCATTTCTTAGAAAAAACATTTCTTTTTTCTCTAAATTTTTTCTGCAAAAGAAGATTATTCATTGAAAATTTGTGACAATAAAATTCGCATATACTTGATATTTTTTGCAATTTTTTTAAATAAACGAATTATTATTAAAAAAATATTTTAAAAATTTGCAATTGGAGTTTTTTAAATTTTTTATATGTACATATTTTTTATTTATTTTTTAAATAATTTATTTGTTGAAAAAAATTGTAAATTTTTTTTTGTTTTTAAGGTATTTTAACAAATAATGTTTTATTTTTTTTTTCACTTATAAATTAATTCTTTCTTTTTTCCGATTTTATTATTCACAGGATGCGAGAGTACGTTGAGGAGAATGAGAAAAATGATCCGCTGATTCATGCACCAGACAAGAAGAACAATCCATGGGCTGAAAAAGGAAAGTGCATAATCATGTAAAAAAAAGAAAAAAAAAAGACGAGTAGCTCGAGAATAATACAGAACAACAACAACAAGAATTAAAAAAAAAGAAGAAGGAAAAACCATAACATCAAGGAATATTAATCGAATGAATGAATAAAACACAATGTGTCGGCGATGTATTTATCATGCGTGTGAATTTTATAAGAAAAAAAGAAAAATCTTTATTCTTATATATTTTGTGAATTGGAATTAATGAACGATGATGATAAAAGAGAAAGAAAAAAAAATAATTAATACACACAGTGTAATAATGGAAAAATTCCGTTGGATTTGGTATTTAATCGAAAAAGAAGAGAAAATTTCACGCTAATTAAATGAAGTATCTTTTTATCTGTAAAATTTTTTACAATTACATTGAATAACAATATTGAACTGGGTATTATATTCAGATTATAACGATGGAGAAAAAAAAGGGTATCTAAAAAAAAAAAAAAAATGGAAAAAAAATACAATAATGAAATTTTTTTCTTTCCCAGTTAATTAGTACTGTGCATTTGACAAGGTGGAATCTTTTGAAAATATGAACAAAGAATTTATGTGCGAGTGAATAATTACTGAAAAACTAAAAAAAAAAAAAAATAACAGCAAACAAAGAACAAAATAATGAAAAAAAAAAAAAAAAAGAACACATTCTTAAATACAATACACTTCCATCAAAATCGCCAATTATTCAATATTATAATAACCAATGAGATTAATTCTGTCGATTAATAATGAACAACAAGCAAGTTTATTGATTAATCATAATATTCGTTAAACGAATTTTTAAGTGAATGAATTTAACGAGATAATGAAAAAATAATGAATAATCACACGATCCTTCGAGTAATCATTGAAATCAATCATAAAATTACCTTTTAACTGACGAAAATGAAAAAAAAACAAAAAAAAAATGAGAATTGAAGAATAATTAAAAATAAATTAAAAAAATTGTACCAATCATTTGCACTTCATTTACGTGCAATATAACGCAATCATTTTACGTTTTAATTTTACAAAGAAAAAAAAAGGAAGATAAGAAAATTTAAAAAAAACACATGAATTTCAAAGAAACGATTTAAATTAACTACTTATACACATACATTATTATATATATTATACATATAATATTAATAATAATAATAACTTGCGAATTAAGATATTATTATATTTGAGCTATTTCTTACGGCAAATTCACATGTGTAATGTGTATTTCGTATAAAGGATGAAAAATAACAGCGAAAAAATATGGAAAAAGGAAAAAAAAAAATGAAAAATTTAATTAATTGAATAATAATTGACCATTTTACTTCAACACTGTTTTCAAATCCTGTATCCTCGTTATCACATATTATTTATTTAATCATGCCAATATTCATCTGTACAATACACGTATAGTACGAATAATGCAATTTTATTATTGCTCCTTACTGCCGTTGTAACGAGGAAGATTAAAAAAAATAATGATAAAAAAAAAATAGGTAACTCTGATTAAATTTTTGAAACAAAAAAAAAATACTGAATTAAAGGGAAACAATGATTCAATAAAAAATTTGTGTAATTTCTATCATTCTCGCTCAATTTTCCAATCGAAATGCAGAAAAATCATGAATTAAATAGATTCATCATAATTATAGTCATTAAGTGCTCTAATTTAATGGAATTTTCTTTCTAATTAAATTATTCAGAAGTGCTTGCAGTTTTTTTTTAGCAATGTTATTTAAAAAAAAGCTGTATACGAAAAAAGAGCAAAAAAATCGGTGCATAAGGGTAAAATGAGTTTTTCAATTATTGGGTATAAAAAAAGACAATTTTTTTTCGTTGCAAGTTGAGTTTTAAAAGTCTCATTTTTTTACGTGCCTCTTTTTTTTCCCCAAGAATTTAATAAAAATTCTGAGTGGCATTTTCAATTTTCTTTCAATTAATCTTTTTTTTTCACATCAACATTCTCTTTTCTTTTTAATAGGCCAATTGTGTTTACTCAAGGAAAATAATTATTTATTTAATAATGCAATGAAGGATCTCTTTATCTCTCTCTCTCTCTCTCCCTTCTTCATTTGGTCCTCTCTCGTCTCGGCTAGTTTATCGCCCTGAATTGTCTGTGTACTTCACCATGTGCCAGTGTGAATTCTAGCTGCTTTTGTGTCCATGGTAAATGTTTCAAAGCTGGCGGTATACCAGAGCGCATTCGCGCATTGGAGATTGGCGTTTCACTCTCTCGCGTTCCCATTTAACTCCATCAAGGAATTGTATATGTGTGTGTGTGTGTGGGTATTTTATATGCACACATACAAACACAGACAGACCCATACATCAATGAATTTTGTATGTGCATGTGTTTCAGGCTACACACACACACACACATGCATTGGGAAACGAAATGTTGTGTCTTTTACAATGTGGCGGGGAGAATGTTATATACATGTATATAAAAAAAAAGGAGAAAAAAAAAAAGAAAAAAAAAGTAAAAGACAGTGTGTTAAGTTAACGGTGTTCTTTACTGTAGTTAAAATGAAAGGCGGCTTAATTGTTGTCTATAATATTGCCCCAGCATGTACTAAATTTAAGAATGATAGTTTCAGTATTTCCTGAACGTCTGTCAGTGCTAGACAACGCGCGAAACTAAACTGACACGTTTTTAAAAGGAACAGCGATTTTTTGCAAATTTTTTTTTTCTATTTTACTTTTTTTTTTTGATAGAGTTTTGAAATTTGTGAAACGAAAAGACATGTGGTGATTTTACAGAGAATTCATTTCTTCTGTTTAATCCTTTTTTTTTTAATTCATTTTTTTTTTCGGTAGTTTTAGTTCGATTTTCTGAGTGACAACTCATGAATTAAAGGACAGAGATTGGGAGACGACTTTTTTTCGAAATATTTCTTCATTTATCAAACTCCGAAGAATAGGAGTGAAAAACCTGCTGAAAAAATGGTAAGTGTTACGAATTTTTCTTTTATCCATTTTTCTCCGTTATTTTCACATGATTTTTTTCAAATATTCCCTCGAATCGTGAGACACCAGTGCGCAAGCGCCTGATGGTATATATAGTTTTGCGGCTTTCGAATGATTCAAAGTGGTAGAAAATTGAAGAAATTATGCAGATTTGATTAAACAAATTCAATTGAATTTCATTTAAATTTATTGGAAAGTAGGAAATTTCCATTTTTTCTTTTTTTTTTCGTTCATGGAACACAAAAGGAATTATATAAATAATAGAGTGAGAGCTATGATGAAATATATCGAGTGCCTTTTTTTTTTTGCTGAATAAAATAAAATTTATTTGAGCGTGAAAAAAAAAACATTAATTGCAATGAATGAATAAAATAAAACTGGTCCAGTGTTGTACTCTCTATATATTGTGAGGCTGTGTGTGTGTGTCGGGATTTGGCTGTTCATATCCTCTCACTTTCATCGTGCGATAACCCGAGTAATACGTAATTCTTATTTACTCTTCCTCAATTTTTTTTTTTTACTTTTTTTTTTTCGGCCACTCCACCGACGAAACTCCATTCATTCGTTAATGTAAAAGTAGCGTAAGATATTTGAGAGTCAAGTGCAATTATGAGTCTCCACTTGAACATAAAAATCTACGTCGAGAAGAATCTGAGAGCCTCTGAAAGATTCTGATGAGAGTAAAAGAAAAAAAAAAAAAAAAAGGGAAAAGAAACAAGACGTCGTTTGTCTGAAATCTTTTCAAGAAAAAGAGAGAAAAAAAAATCTCTTCATTCACGTTATTTTATAGTGACCGATGATTTTTTCGCAAATTCCTGACTCTCTTTATCGTTAAGAATTAGCATTATCCAGTAAAATGTCATCGAACTATTCGCAATCGTGCGGATTAGAATAATTACGCAACACGAGTAATTGTGCAATGAGGAAGGATTTCACGAAGAAAAAAAAGTGGAAACAGAGAGAAAAAAAAAGAGAAGCTTTTACTTGCACTCTTCTTACGTTTGTACACACAAACACACACACACACACACACACAGAGTGCAAAAATATTTCTAGCTCCAGGGGTTAATCCTCTCTCTCTCTCTCTCTCTTTCTTTCATGCTTATTTTCTTCTCTTACTTCTTAACATTATACCTTTTTCCACCTTGTACATTTTTCTTTTTACGATAATCTACTTCTGTTGAATTTTTCACTGAACCTCGGAGTAGAAAGATCTCGTACAAGTTGGAAGCATTCGGTTCTTTCCTCTTTTCCCCCTCGTTTTTTTTCCCCCCATTGTACCAGTGAGAGGGGAAAAATGGAGCAATGGACACACGGTGAAAGCCCATCACCTGGAGAGCCTGGAAAAAGCCAGTGCATATAGAATTTCATTGAGAAATGAGACTAAAAGAAAGAAAAAAAAAAATCAAGAAAAAAAAAAAAGAGAAATGTGTTACATTTTATTGGATTTTAATTTTTTTAAACTACTTCCACTTCCTCATTTTTAGAATAACGATCCATTCACCTCGTTCACTCGTTTTAGCTAGAGAGTTGGATATACACTATAGAGATAGTGAAAAATACTCTATCTGTAACAGTAACAGTGACAAGTATTAAAAGTCCAAGAGAGAAACTGAAGAAAGTAGTTGACAGTTTGCTTTTCAAACTGTCCTCACATCTTCCTCAAAAATTGTATGTACAGATATAGAATATCAGGTTTTGGTTTTTAGCCACACGTACAAACCTCTAGTCTCTCTTCTCTCCTCTTTTTTTTTTCTCTCTCTCTCTCTCTTTCTCTTTTTCTCTCTCTGTATGTCCGCAGGAAGTGGTGAAAACGATCGTCAACGTGACTTGAATAAAAATTTGTTTTCATACACTGAAAGTTCGTCTTTTTTTTTTTTTTTTTTTTGTATCTGTACAAGAATAGTCATTGCGGGAAAATTCGTCATTGTCTCTCAACTGTTCAGGGGGGGATGAAGCTATCATATTTCTGCACACAATGACAAACGAGACCTTTCCACCTTCTCACTGCTGAGAAGTGGAAAGAGGTGAGAGATGTTACGTGCACGTAACATTCATCTTGTGAAATAGAAAGAAACTCATGATTCTCCTTTTTTTTTTTTTGCTTCATTCCTTCTCGTTTTCGTATTATCAGAGAATTATCATTTGTAAAACACACACACACACACACAGAAAATGAGAGAAAGACTTTCAGGTCTCAAAAAGATGTGTTTTGTGTGCAATTAAATAATGAAAAGTTTCGTCTCAAAAAAGACATTGATCACCTATATCTATAGAAGATTAGTACATAAAACTTGTACAAAATACTTTTTCTTGAGACGAGAAATTTTTTTTTTCTCATTGCAATCTCTCTTTTTTTCTTCTCTCTGAGAGAAAAAAAATAGTAGAAAAAAAAGCCTTTCAAAAAAAAATTATGTAATTAATTGCCAACTAATTTCATCGTAATTTTCGAACTTCTTTTCTCTCTAATAGCAGTAATCTAATGATTTTGTCTTCCCCGGGGACGTAAAAACCTCTTTCTCTTCAGTTTATTGTAGCATAATAGGCAAGTAGAGAATTTATTAAAAAAAAAAAAAAAAAAAAAACATCATACACGTAATAAGCGAGAAAAATTGAAAGAGAATGAGAAAAGAAAGGGGAACAATTAGTGGTCATGTCGGAAGTGAAAACGATAGAGCAGAGATTACGATGAATTATAATGATTGATTCTGCGGTAAAATGGAGACGACAAAGTACGAGATTATCGTTACGACAAAACACACAAACACACACATGATTTCTTTCTTTGTGTCTGTATGTGTATGTGTAAGTGTGTCTCGCCACACTCATTTTTTTCATCTTCTCCTGTCTCTCTTTCGCTCCTCTTTAAGCTACCGCATACACACACTAACATCAGGCAACTCTCAAGCCTTTAGCATGATATATAGCACAGTATGTAACACGACTTGGCCACTTCTTCACAACAGGTTGTTCCCAGGGCTTTGAAACTCAGTCACCTGCGCCGACTTCGGGTCTTACTTGTGACTTTAACCATACAACATGTGTGTGGGGGGGGGGGGGGGGGGGGGGGGGCTTATATAATTTGGAAATATCGTCTCTCTTATGGCTTTTGCAACCACACGGGGCAAAGAAAAGGATACACACACATTTATACATACACATATATAGGACAGCGACAAATTGTGGAAAATGGTTTTTGTCATTGTCGACATACGGAGTGGATAAAATGGGATTTTTTGCCCCTGAAAAACAGGCAATTGTTGAATTTTTCCTCCTTTTTACTTGTTTTCAAGGGAAATTGGAGATTTTCTTTTTTTCCCCCTTTTTTTAGGGGATTTTTTTCTTTTTTGCAATTGTCAGGGAATTTTTGAGAGGATTTTATTCGAATTTATTGATGAGGAAGATGAGTTAATCGTGATGATCAAGTTAACTGCAATGTTTTTTATCGTACTAAAATTGCAGCTCGAATTTCATGTTTTATCTTCTGTTTTCACGTCGATGAAAATAACAGGGCACGTTTTTTTTTTCTTGTTTTTTGAAACGTTCTTTTTTCCTCTCTCGTGGAATATAAAAATTTCAATTTAATTGGTGGCGTGGAGCAAACGACTTGAAAAACTGTCATTAAACTGTTGAATAATAGTTTTTTCCCGCAATTATTATTCTCAAAACGAAAGATTCACTTTTTTTTAAAATTTTTCATGAAATTTTTACATTTTTTTAAATTTATTCGGGGATTTTAGGAAAATTGGGTTTTTTTAAATTATGAAATTCATCAAAATTAAAGGGCAATTAGGTACTGCAGTGACAATGAATATGAGAGATTTTTCAGAATTAATATAAAAATTACTGAAATTATTAAAAAAAATTAACGGCCTTTTTTTTTTCTTTTGTAATTATGCAGATAGCGTCCATTCTAAAACTTAATAATTAACAGATCCGAATCTTGAAGAAAATATGAAATGTGCGAGCAATGTTCGAACTCACATCCTTTAAATTATCAGTCTGATGCTCTATCAATTGAGCTATTGCGAATTCCGATATTTATCTTCGAATTTTTGATTCTGATACATTCCCTTATTTTCACCACCTCCCTTTCTGAGAAAAATTTGAATTAATTTTAAATTAATTTTGATTTTAGGGCTCTTTTATTTATTCAGCACAGAAATGGCATTTCAGCCTTTGACATTTGTTCAATCCTCTTTTTTACATAGTTTTCCCTTTTAATACATAGACAAATATGAGTAGGGGAAACCGGGGGGAAATGGACCCCAAATTAGAAATGATTTACAATTTTTTTTCAAAGTGACGGAGTTTGCGTAAAAATCTGAAAAAATTTGAGAAAATGCTCCAATATGTCTACTTTGCAGGTGAATTTTTACAAATTTTTTCTTTAAGGCCTTGGATCTGAAAAAAATCGTAAATCATATCGACTTGGGGGTCCATTTTGCCCCAGTTTCTCCTGTTACCTTATTTCAACTGCCTTTCTTCTTGAGGAAAATTTAAATTAATTTTTATTTTTGGGCTCTATTATTCATAGTTACCTTTTTTTTTAAATCAAAATTATTGAAATATTAATAAAAACATCTAGTTCAATGTCATCGAGTAGTGGACATTGTGCGTACGCGGTCTGATAATTAATGCGTATATTAGAAAGCAGTATATAGCATCTCTTCTTTCTCTACTTCGTCGTCTCAACTACTCAGACATACCAATGGCAATCGTAATGTGAAAACGTAGAACCTCAATAATTTTTTCATTTCTTGAAGTGAAAGAAAATAAACATGTGTACATTATCGATGACTTAAGGTCGTCCAGTGAGAGAAAAAAAGGAAAGAGAAATGAGAGAAAAAGAAGAGAAAAAAAAGGTGAATGCTTTCGTGGGGTCAATGAAATATGCATGAATCCATTGAATTATTATTTTTTTTTTCTACCGCAATTCAAATAAAAGAATATATATCATTCTCAATTTAATTTAATTGAAAATTGAGTAGAAAAAGTGCTTCTGACCTTCATTTGATTATTTTTTACAGTTTAATTTTCTGAATTACATTTGAATTAATTATCCACTCCTTCACCTTCGAAATCATGAATAACTCGTGGAAAAAAAAAATATATATATATTTTTGTGGGTTTTATTTTGTCCTCGAGATTCGTGAGACTTTCGGCCTTCTTTCTTCTCTTTTACTCGTTAAATTAGTTTTTCAAATGGAAAAAAATCCGCGTGATTCATTCTTGTTGACAGCAAAAGAGAAGCAAAAAAAAAAAGAAGAAGTAAAAAAAAATGATATAACTCTGTTTCTATGAGACGTGAGGGAAAGAAGAATATTGCATTTACGCAAGTATCATGCAATATGATATTCCCAAGGATTATTCACTGCATGGAATGCATATTTAATTAAATATTTACGCAAGATATGATTTCTTTCAAATTCAAGTTAATAAATTTTCTTAATTTAGAATTCACGTTTTAATAACACGTCTCCTTTAAATTAAATCTATTTTTTTTCCTTTTTTTTTTTTGTTAATTCATTGATGAAGAGCAGCTTGCAGGAGTATAATTAACGAAAAAAAAAAAAAAAAAAAAAGCGGAAATAAAAAATTTGACTGTATCAAATAAACAATCCCGCAGCTATTTTCATCACGATTGAATAATAAAATCCAGGATGAAACAATAAACAGAATAAATTCTACATGACTGATTAAAATGTATTTTTTTTTTTTTTTCATTAAATTTCATTTCAACTGACTGAACAAATGAGTGAAAATAAAAAAGCATCTGATTAAAGAGAGAACTCGGTTCATAAAATTATAATAAACAATAATGACTATAAAATTCAATGGTGCAGAATAGAATTCCTTTATCCTCGAGAAAATGAAAATTTTATCAAAGAAATAGAGAAAAAAAAAAAAAAAAGAGAAAAAACGTTAAAAAAAAACTTCACTTGAAAGTTTCACTCTCGCTCTAGATTGTTTCTCAGAAAAGGGGGTCGTCGTCTTTAGGGTCAAGGTGAGATTGATTCTGCTTTTACGGAATACCAACAAGCATTTCCCCGCTACGAGTTTGAAAAAAAAAAAAAATGAATTTGAAAAAGATCGATTCACTTCCTCCCGTTATATTCCTTCGCCTCGATCGCTTTTGCATTGTAATTTTCCCTGGAATTTCTCTGCGTGCCCATGAATCAAAGTGAAACATCAAAGATTATTAGTTGTCTGTAGCACAATTTCCCTGAAATGAAGAAAGAGGAATTGAATGCATGAAAAAAAAAGAGAAAAATTGATTGAAATAATTGAATAATTTTGAAAGAACACCATTGTGTGTGTGTGTGTTTGTGTGCACGCTTTTGCATGCACCAGTTGTTCATACTTTTACTGTAAAAAACAAGAAAAAAATCATATGCAAGTGGGAATTGAATGGAAATATGTGTAACACACGAATGAGGTAAATTTAACGTCCACCTATCAAAAGGAAAGCTAGGAAGTATATATATATGTACATACATGTGCATATGTGTCTGTGTATGCATCTGTATTAAAATGTAGTGGGAGAATGAATAAGCAGACATATATATCCCATTCGTTGGCTTACGGTACTTTCCAACGCAGACTATAATACATTTCTTACGTTAGGCGTGGTCCTGGCAATGCCAGACGTTCTACGATACAATGTAATCCTTACACCCTTTTGTACCTTTCTCATCTCCTCTTCCTCCCCCCCCCCTTCCCCCATCTCTCCTCCCTCTATTCTGCATGGGTTTATATATTTCAGGTCGTTTCACTGGTTTTCCTTTTTTTCTTCGCTTTTTGCTCCTTTCGATGTACTCCCCCCCCCCCCCCCCCCCCCCCCCCCCAATGTACATGGCACGTAGACGATTTTCCGTGTGCGATTCGAGTCTCGTGCAGATGGAAAATGTCGAAAAAAAAGGAAGAGCCCACCGAATCGAAACACGAGGGGGAGGTTTAAGGGAAATAAAGGAGTCGAGGGCAAAAAAAAAGAATAGGAAATGCTTCTTTTCTCTTTCTTAGTTTTACTCTTTTTTTTATTTTTTTTATCCAGTCTTCTTTCCACTGACTTCTATCTCACTTCTTTTCTTTCACCTTTTGGGGGCTCACGACATGGTTCATAAATTTCCTCCCGCCTTTCTGATGAAGAGAAAAAGGGAGGTGAAGGAGAAGGAGGGGGAGGGCATCTGCTATGGAGCTTGAGCTCCCATGATGACCTGTTAAGTAGGTGGAAATTTTCCCTAGGCGAGAACGACAAGGAAATCCTGAAAGACTTTTACTTTTTTGATTTTTTTTTTAATGTTTCATCTTTTCATCTTTTTTTTCTTCACATTATCCAAAGTAAATTGCATTTTATTCAGCGAGATTGCGCACTATTACTTAGATAATTAGATTTTTTTTTCCTTTTTTTTTCATTTTTCTACTGTTATTCAGGTGGGAAAGAGGGACTAGTCGGTTGAATGTCGAATAAAATGCAACGATGAAGTGAATTGAGTGTAATAAAAAATTGTGTGAATAGAGGTGAACAAAAACATTCTAGTCATTTTTTTATACATTTCTCTCTCTCTCTCTCTTTCTCTCTTTTTACCCTTTTTTTCCAACCAAAAAAGTCGTTGTTCTTGCTCCTTTTACGCCAACCCAGGCGTTTACTGTAGTCATGAATTTTAAAATTGTCCTCGAAGATATTCTCTCACTCGTTCGGCTTTAAATGAGAGAAGAGATGCGAAAATAACAAAAAAAAAAGCAAAAAAGGGAATAAAAAAAAAAGAAGAGGCAGTGAATAGCAGCCAGCAGGGTAGAACGTTGAGGTGTCATGAATAGGTACTTCAACAGAATCCTATGGAAAAAAAAAGGAAATTATATATAGAAGAAAAAAAAAGAAGAAGCGTCCTTGGAACTAGAACAACCGGAATCGACAAAGTCATGAAGTATACAGAGTAGGTCTCCACGAGTTCTCTTACAACTCATACTACTACTGTTTTCTTTTTTTTCTTCTTTCTATATATATAAATATATATAACTCTCTCTCTCTCTTTCATTCTGTTCTGAAAGTGACTGAAAATAGGACACAATTATTCACACTCAACGCGGCAGCCATGAGAGTATCCATGAAAATGCATTTATATATTTGCATGAATATGTTTTTTCTTCCTCATCTTTTTCCTTTTATCATTATTATTATTCAAAAAACATTTTCACCAGCACTTTGTACAAATAAAAGGCGCAGTGAGAAACGGAGAGAGAGAAAGAGAAAGAGAGAGAGAGAGTGAGGTGAGTGAGTGAAAAAAACCCTCACCGAGTACAGAATAACAAATAAAAATAAAAAGCAAAGGCATATCTTTCCCTTCGCAGTATGCTCCATAACATAACAATAAGCTTTTAAAATATGTATGCGAAACGGAAAATGTGTTGCTTCAGAAGGAGGTCTATATGTGGAATTGTATTTGCAGACATGGGTATCCACGAAACAAACACCGTTTCTCCGAGTTCTTCCCTTTTCTGAGAACAAAAAAAGCCAAAAAAAACAAAAGCAAATAAAAATTTCTTGTGTAAGAGTTTAGAGGAGAGTATTTTTCCTGCTAACCTTCGTGTTTAGAATAGAAAAAAAAAAGGCGGATGAATATGAGCCCCTTCCACTTTCACTGGAATTTTTTTCCCAGCACCCTGCATGTTGTCCCTTTTTTTTTTCTTTACTGTTATTTTTATTATTTACTGGGGAAAAACCGGAGAGAGGCCAGGAGCGTGAATCGCGAAGTCAACAGCCTGCGGGCTCTCCTCGATAGTGCAAGACAAAGAGGGGAGAGAGGGGGAACATGGTGCTAAAGGGACAGAAGCAAGGGGAAAACGAAAAAAGATAAAAATTGAAGAATCGAGAGGGAATTGGCAATAAACGGTGGCAAATAAAACTTTAGCAGGAGTGGAACGGCTGTGCCGAACGCTAGAGATGTTTTTCTACTTGTGAGGGTTTTTTTTTTTTTTCTGCTGTACTGACTTTCAATATACCTCACTCACTCGCCAATACGTGGAATACGTGCGAGAAAAATAGTGGGCACCCACAGGGGGATGATTTTTTATTTTTCATTAGTTTCTTGTCAATTTCCCTATTTTACGTCTTTCCATGAGTTTTATTTTCACAACTTTTCTCTCCCATGCACCCGAAAAAAGAACAGAAAATGAAGAAAAAAAAGCTTCATATTCCGCTTGAGCTAGGGAAAAATCTCTCTCTCTTCGTTTTGTACAACCGAAGTTATGCCAACACTCATGCAGACTAGCTGTATCAACAACGTTCAACGAGACTGACATCAATTTTCATTTTCATGGGGGCGGTTTTTTTTTTTCAAGTTCCTCCCCTTTTTTCTTTATTTTCCTCAGCTCACATATTTTTTTCTCCCCCTCATTCTCGCTCACCCCTTTCTTTTTTTTTTTTTTTTTTTTACTCTTCTCGCTGTACACCTCAACACGACGTCGCATGCAAATTCTCCGCAAAGTAGTTGGGAGGAGAAGTCACGATCGACGGTTGTCTCGTTTCGACTAGACAGGATCCCAGCCGGATTCTCTCTCGTTCGTTTACTCAAGTGACAGTGGTTAAACAAGGGAAAGAATGAAGGTAAAATAGGAGGGAGAGAGAGTGAAGAGAAATGCTAACGGATTTTTTACGTTTTTTTTTTTTTTTTTTCTTTCACTTTGACACCGGTATTCGTTTGATGAAGTTCCAACGTTTAACAGTTTTTAACTTCGTGTTTTACTGATTTTTTCACATTTGCCATTTATCCGAGCGCTTTTGTCACTTCTATTATTTTTCATTGAGTGACATTTGGGAATATTATGAATTTTTTGAGGGTTTTGGATATGTAATGAGGAAAATGACGAGAATATAATTAAAATATAATCATAATAGAATAATAAATTGTAATTAAAAATATATAGGGTAACGAAATCGAATGCTGAATTCTTTTTTCTCTTCACTCTCCATGAATAAATGATTTTGTTGTTAAAAAATTATCGATCTTATGTCATTAAGATAGAAAAACGAAAAAAAAACACGTCAGCTGTGTTAATTAAAGAATAAATACGTCCTTTTCTTAAATTTCCTCGTTTATTCATTACAATATATATTGGGAGACTGTAACATGTTTCATGATTTTTTTTTAGAGTGAAGAACTTTGTAAAAAAATATGAAAAAATTTGAGAAGATGCTTCAATATGTGAACATTGTTGATGAATTTTTTCATATTTAATACATTATATGTACAATTTATAAGATGAATGTCAAATAAATATCACACGCCGTACCTCCCTCCACCAAATTTCGTGGAGATAATACATTTTCGTTGTTTGATACATTTCATGTACATTTATATGATTAAAATCACTTGAATATTCAACATTGACCCTTTTTCGGAAATTTCATGATTTTTTTATTTCTCATTTTGACATTAATGTTTGTTTGATGGAGTTCCACCGATTAACAGTTTTCAACTTCATTTTTCATTAATTTTTCCACATCTGCCATTTCTCCAAAAGAAATTAAAAAATAATATTCTCCTATATTTAATAAATTAAACGTATATTTCTCTTTCTCACTCCTATTATTTCCTATGAACTGACATTTTGGAATATCATAAAATTTTTGACGTTTTTAAAAATGTAATGAGGTAAATATTAATAATAGAATTTTCTCTTATCGTGAAAATTATACAAGCATTGTCATTATGTCAAAGTTTATGACGTAAATTACAAATACTATTTCAGTAATTTTACTCATATTGTATGAATTTACCAAAAATAATTGATAAAAATTTTCATATTCACAGTTATCCAATGAATTTTCACTTGAATAATTTGTACACTGACAAGATGAAACTATTGACTCTGTGACATGTGATGGGTTGTATTTCAGTCTTCATTAACTAATTAGCTTACTTTGTAATTTCGTCTAAGGTAGAAAATCGATAACTCGATAGGTGAAATCCTGTGAAATGTGGAAATTGCCATATATCCACGAGACTAGAACTCACTAGACACAGACATATGTACAGTCACTTCAGGATTCAGTAGCTAATTACAATTTGAAATTTCTATTCAAAGGACAGTGATGAGAATTTTAGTTCCCATAATTTTTCTCAATTTTCTTATTTTTTTTTTAATGCAATTTTTTTTTTATCGAAATTTATTTCATCATACATTTATAATATTTTACATTTTTACATTAAGTGTTAGTATTCCTTCACACTTGTTTACTCTCTTCTCCCCCCCCCCTCCCTCGTATTACTTTTTTTCCTTTTCTTCAATGCAAACTCCTTTATTTTGCGTTTATTCCATTATACATTGGAGATATTTAACATTTTTGATATTATGTACATATATATATCGTTGCCTTAGAGTCAAAAGGGCGTAAGTGCTATGCTTATCCACAGGACTTACGCCTCTTTGACTCTAAGGCAACGAGATATATATTATATATCTTATCATTATTCTTCTACGTGTGTTGACTCTCTTCCCCCCCTCCCCCCCTCTTACATTTTTAAAGTGCACTTTCTGAGAAATGCCTGAATATGTTCAAACTCCAATATATCGGGGCTGGCCGAACGGGGGGGGGGGGGGGGATCACTTGTGAAATCTGGTGTTTATTCAAATCAGAAATCTCAAAAAAATTTCAGAATTCTTTCAAAGATTCCTGAAATTTTGGGATTAAAAATCTTATAATATTTGAAATAAAGTCTTGAAATTATCCACAAACTAGAGAAATCTGATGTAAATTCTATGAAATTTGTGAAGTCTTTGAAATTTCATCTAAAATAAATAGTGACAATATCTGAAAAATCGATTTGAGAACTTGAGAAAATTCATAGAAGATTTTGAATTTAGTTGAATATTATTTTAATCAAATTTTTATTTTTCATACATCTTCGTTTCTGCCATGAAATTTTGAAATCTCTTAGCATTCCCATGAGATCTCTTGAATTTTCATAGAAATCTATGAAAACTTTTGAAATTCGTTCAATTTTCATAGAATTTAAAAGATCTCATGAGTTTTCATGAAGTCTGCTGAGAATTCGAGAATCTTTGAATTTTTAAAATTCGAAGTTTAGAGTGCACAGAGTTTAGGAGTAATTACCCCCCCCCCCCCCCCCCCCCCCCCCCCAAGAGTAATTACACTTTTCGAAAAAGACATGAATATGCTTCAACGCAAATATATCAATGCCTTTTAAAAACATTCTTTTAGAATCATACACAATGATGAATCCTTCAATTGAAATCATTTTCCATATCTCCCATTGACTAATTATCCATTGAAATTCAATTACTATTCAATTTGAATTCTAATGACTCTGGAAAGCAAAACAAAAAAAAAATAATTCTCCCAATTCCATTCATTGCAATGATTTCCCGAAGAGATCCAACTGCATTGTCATTGAGTAAAACTAATATTCCCGTTACATGCATGAATTAAATCCGTAATTAACACGATACTGAGTAGGAATTTATCGAATTCCAATACTGATTTGTAACTGACCCAAAAAAAAAAAAAAAAAAAAAAAAAAAAAAAAAAAAGAGTTGAAAAAAAAATTCCTGATAGTTGTCATGTTGTGCGATCACAATTCACTTTGGACAATTCCAATCGAATAACTTTGAATTTTCGTTCACATTCTACAGTGTCTGCATTAATGTATCATTGATTTTTTCATTTATATACAAGCTGATATAATCGAGTCACTGAATTCTTGATTAACCAAGAATTTGTACGATGACATTCATGATAATAAATGAAATTCAGATGAAAAAAAAAAAAATAAATAAAACTAATAATTATACTTACTCATGCTGATACATAATTGATGCAATGAGTCTCAAACATAAATCATAATTCTGTAACAACTTACGAGTGCTTCGTGACTCATGAACTTTCAAATATTCCTCTCCTTGATTTTTTTTTATCCCCCTTTTTTTTTCTACGTAATTTTATGACACAGGTGAATTGATTGCTTTTATTACCACCATATTTTCACATTAGTCTCTCTCTCTCTCTCTTTTCCACTGTGAAATCATAAATTAAATCATTTCCTTCTACGTGATCCTTCATCGCAATTTCATGAAACAGTTTGATATGTAAATAAGCATAGAGATGAGTATCTCTGGCATATGCGCTTTATTAATATTCGTGCTGTATTAAATTGAAATAAAGAAAGAACAATAATATTTGCAAAAAACAACGGAGAAAAATATATATGAATGTATATGAGAGGAAATAAAGGAATTGAAAGAACTGACTCACTTAATTATTGAGATGCCTTTGAGCTTTCATATCCACGGAAACAGTTCACTTATTCTGTTTCTCTATCTCTATCTTTCTCTTTCTCTTTCTCTCTCTTACTAGAATAAGCAATATATCTATATAACGTCTTTGGATCCCGTTCCCTTGCATAACAAACGCAATAAAATGTAGATTAGCAGAGGAGAGAATGCAAGGTTGCTCTCATTCTTCGTTACTTATCCTTTACCACTCTCTGGTGGTTTTAATTGAAAAAAACTTCAGTGAATATAAAAAGACAATCAGAAAAGAGAAAAAAAACTAGATCAATAGAAAATAAAACGATTAATCATCCAGTTTAACATTTGAAGTTTAAAAAAAGACCGGAAAAAAATCAGTTATTTTTTTTCTGTTCGAGATTTTCTGGAATTTTCAAAATTATTTCTATTGATTTTTTTCTCTCAACATTTCCGCAAATTAAATTCTGGCAACATTCCTTTGCCCAAATGTTTGGCGAGGATTTAAAAATCAGTTGAATTACTTTATTTGAAATTTTCCAGAATTTTCGAAATTATTTCGTATTTTTTTTTGAAAACTGCAATTTGAGGGAAATGAAAAAAATTCCAACATAATTGGTAAAGAACAATATTTGTTGTTATATATAGTTTGAAAATCATTGATTCATTTTCTAAAAAAAAAAGGGTAATTCGTCTATTTGCTCGTAATTCATCGTATCACTCTGTACTTTATTATTATTCTTATTAAAATCATTCTCATTGCCCTTTTTTTTTCTACCAGCAGAATAAACTGTATCAATACAAATATTAAACTACAAAGGAAAAACCTCAATTTCAAATTCCCTCGAATTTATCGATTTCCCTAGAATAAACATTTGGTTTGATTTTTCCCCGTTTCTCTCTCTCTCTCTCTGTCGAATTCCCCCTGAAATTAATACAGCCATTTCAATTACACAAATTTCAACATCACCAGCAAATATCAAAACGTAATTATCCCCCTCCCCCCCCTCCAATAACAATCAAAAGGGGGTAAATTAATGATACAATAATAAAAAATATTGATAGACACATTATTATTATTATTAGCATAATGAAAATTGAGAGAAATTGAATTAGAAACAAAGTGCGTTCTATTTGGGTATTTAGGTGAAGTAGATGATGGCATAGGGCAGGTAGTGAGCCTTGCTGGTACCTTATACTCAGTTGCATCTCCCCCCTCCCCCCTCCTAACTATACTAGGTACGCGTGTAATTACTGGGCTGGATAGCATACACGAGTACCAGTATAGGATAGTTTAGCACAATGGTAGGGAATAGAAGAAGACAGGCACATAGAGAGTACTATATATGTTAACGTCGATGCAATCAGCGTTTATATATATATATATACATATACATATCGTCATCTTAGGAACAAAAGGGCGTAAGTGTCATGCTTATATACAGCACTTATGCCCTTTTGTTTCTAAGGTGACGATATATATACATATATATATATAATGTATAGTAGTCTTCCATTTATATGGTAGAAACATCAGGGACCTGTGTCTACACCGTAACCATATGCATGCCCTCAAGTATGAGCTCACGCTTCGCGACATTACCCGTGGAATACTCACCGAGAAAAATAATGAGCACTGTAGCTATCCCACTCTCTCACTCATGCATTTACCATATTTAAATGCATCTATATATATATATATATATATATGTTTATGCTATCTGCGCTTGTATCTAACGCAAGTCTACGTATCTCCGGGCACTGTTGGCCCGTCTTTTACTCATTCCACTGTGTGTTTGTTTCTTCAAAGCAACAAATCTCCTCTACTAAGAAGAGAGAGGAGTCCTCTTTGATTCACACACAAGAGTAAAGAGAAATACACGTCTCACTAGTTTCATCTTTCGCCTTTTTTTCCCTTTTTTTTTAGCCTCATCTTTCGGAACTGAACTCGTCACACTTTTGGCAGATTTTTTTTTCTTCGTCTCTTTTTTTTTTTGTAGAATTCTGAGGAATCTCTGCTGAAGCTTTTTTTTCTCTCTCTCTCTCTCTCTCTCTCTTGAACTTAACTCTTTCATTTTTATTCTATTATTATTCACGATCTTTATCCATTGTTTTTTTCCACCCCCTCCCCTTTTCCCCCCAAGAGCCATTGGGATTGACGATAAAGTGCGAGAGCTTTTCATTAGCCTCTGATGCACCCCCTTATTCCATCCCTCTGTGATTTAATGAGATGATTTAATTGGGGAATAGACAGAGACGTGACTCACATAATTGGACGCCAATCTCATTCTTATTTTTTTTTTTCTTTAATTTCTCTTTTAGTAGCATTTCTTCTTTCACTTCTCAGGCACTTCTTTTGTTTAATGAACTTTCTGAATTTTTCTTTTTTTTACACTTCTTTTCTCTGGATTTTTCTCAATGCCTATTCTTGATTTATACTTCAGTGCCTTACTGTCAGGCTGAGCTTAATCACGTGGTTATTAATAATTGGAGGATTTGAGGATAATTGAAAGGATGATGTATTATAATTCACGGGGGGTAACACCGGAAATTTCATGTCATAGGAAAAAATAACTCGGAAGGTGATACTAAAAATGACAGAAATCTGACAATCTTTTTTTTTTTTTCTTAATCAAATGAATTATTTAGGAAAGAAAAATTGAAAATGTTCAGATAAAGAAAATTAAAAAATCTGTAAGTGAGAATTTTTCAATAATATTCCTCAACAATGAATGTAAAAAAGAAGATAATTCCCAATAATAATCAATTATTACGTAATCTTGGGAAAAAAAACCAACAAAATGATTTATTTTTCAATTAAAATGATTTTTTATTACGTCTATTGACCAATTATCCACAAAAATTGGAGGCTTTGAGAATAATTGAAATTGTCCTGTATAATAATTTCTGTGTATACTACCGGAAATTTTTCGTCTCCGGACAATAACTTGAGAGTGCCTGTGAAAGCTTCTGGACCTTCTGGACAGCCCTGAGATACAGTTTATCGCTGCAATAAGGGTAAACTGCAATTGCAAGTACAACCACAACTGCAATTACACTTGAAACCAAAATTTTTTGCTGTTTCCCTTCATTCACGTAGTTCCAAGAACTCTTAAAGTGTTTGGCTATTCTCGAAACTTTCAGAAAATTGTAAAAAAAACTTGAAGGGAGTCTCAAAAGTTATGGGGAACAGCAAACAAGTCGCTGTAGTATTCCAAATAAAATCGAAGTTTCCGATAAAACCAGAATTTTATTGAATTCATCGCAGCAAAATTTTTCAATTTTTCTTCCCTTTAAAAAATTTATTATAAAGAAAAAAATATGAAATTTTAAAAAATAAATGTGAATTTTTTTTATATTTTTTTTTATAATAAATTGCTTTTTTGAAAAAAAAAAATCCAAAAAAATTCGACTTTTGTGTCAATTTCATTATTATTTAAATTCTTTTCCTCCAGAGGACAAAAACCGTCAATTCAACAGATTAACAATAGAATTTCAATTAAATTTCCGATTATTCTATATTCAACGATTAATCTGAAAGGAAACGTATCACGTGCATTAGTTACAACGTATTTTAATCTCTCAAAATATATATTTCACATGAATAAATAAAAATGAATATCCTGGCATCGTGTATTTCATCGAATCAAATAATTCAGTAACGAAGAAAATGTATATTCATAGAGTTAAATTGATGAGAAATTGGCTAAAGGGGGTGATATCATGAAAATTGCAGAGATAAGTTCGATGAGAAATGTCTTAATTCAGAATTAAAATTTATCAACAGATAAAATTACCAGAGATTCCTTATTACTATTGAGAAATTACCTAAAATTATCCAGAATCTTTCATTGTCTCAATTCTCTTTTCATAAGAAAAAAAAAAAAAAAAGTAGAAAATAAAATAAGTCACTGAGAAAAAGAGAAATTAGAAAGAATTTATATTCTCAACAACGACACAATAATATAATAAATGGCTTCGTAATAGTCGATAATTTTTTTTTCTCTTTTTCTTTTCTATTTTTCTGTTGATTCCAAATTGACAATAAGGAGACAGTGAAAACGTTCAACTGCAGAAATAAAGAAGTGTACCAAGTGAGATGCGGTGGGTGGTAGAAGAGGGAGGGAGGGGAGGGGGGGGGGGGGGGTAAGTAGAGAAGCAGAACAACGTCAATTGTGATTGGATTATAAGCCCCATGGATAACGCGTGCACTATCATTCTCTGTGGTATTTGTGGGTATTAAAAAAAGAGGATAAAAAAAAATGAAATAAAAGAAGAAATGAAAGAATTTTTGCAGACGTTGGCGAAGAGGAACCGCAACGCGCAAAAACCAAAAGAAAAAAGAGGGCAAGAGGAAGAGAGAGTGAGATTTTCCCCGTTTATAGTTTAACGCTTGATAACCGGTCGAGTGGAAAACTCCGGGCTTTTCTTCCTTCTTCGATCCAGCCTCATTCCCTTTTTTTTTTTTAACTTTTTATTTTTTTCCCACTTATTTGGCTCAAATTCATCTCAGTGTTTCTTAAAAACACCTTTTTTTGCTCTCTCTCTCTCTCTCTCTTGTATTAGAAGATGAATTATTACAGTGACTCTGCTCATTCGCACGACTTTACTTTATACTTCCAGGTGTCAACCCGTGCAGCAGGAGCAGCAGCAGTGGCAACTAGAACTGCTGTTCTTATCTGCTTGGCTTTTCTTCTCGTTGAAATAGTGAACCATGCGGAAGGTAATTCACATTAGCTTATTATGTCACTTGTTTCAACAGTTTGTACTTCCTTGAGACTATTTTTTTATTCAATTATTTTTTTTTTTTTCATTAATTGTAAATTTTTTTTAATTTCAACTATCGATTATGATTTATATTGAAAGGAATTAACAGCGTTTTTTTTGTACTCACTGCTTGATTTATTAAAATTGAAGTTACATTGCGAATCGCAGGCTATATTTCGAACACTTAGTGCAATTCAAATCATTAGAATGCATGATTATTAATTTAATACTTTAAGAGAAAAATAAGAAGACAATCTACTTTTATTCAATTGTGACAAAAAATTGGATTCATAAGTTAATTTTCAGGTATCAACATGTTTCTGTCCGTATAGTAGAAAAAAAATATTTTTTGTATAAAATCGTTAATATTTTGTATAAAACTCTCAAATTTGATGAAGTGAATCTGTGAAAAATGTAATGGAAAATAAAATAAGTTCTAGAAACGAGAAATTGGTTGAAAACTGTAAAATTTTCTGTGATTTTGAAAATTCCTTCGAAACTTGAAAAAGTGAAGGAATGTAAAAAGCACAGAAATTTTTTCAATTTTCAATTAATTTTTTGTTTTTAAGATTTGTTCACTTCTTCAAATTTGAAAATTTTATCTCGTATGAATTGTTATTGACGATATTATACAAAAATTTAAGTTTTTTTTTTACAGTAGAGACAGAAACACATTAATAATAATGTATCCTGCACTGAGAAAAGAATTAGTTTGGCTGGAACGAGCTTCGTTTAATGTTAACGAATGGTTTACTTGAATTGTATGCAAACTAATATTCGTCAATATTTAACGAATGATTCGTCTAGGGAGCTTTGATTGAGGCAAGCGAACCTAAAAATTCGAATTACCCAAAACGTACCGTTTTTAACGAAAAAAATGAATTTTTTATGATAATAGTTAAAATAAATTACTTCAACCAAAGAAAACACATCCAAGAAAAAATGACCATTTTATTTGGCCATCGCACTGCCTCAACTGCGTATTCGTTAATATTTAACGAATACGATGTTGAGTAAACTAGCTCAAGTATTTGAGGACATCTAATATTCGTTCAGTGCAACTAAATCCGTGACTTATCTGTTAACGAATCCTATTCTCAGTGTGATAAGGATTACACTAAGTATTCGAAACGTACACTGAGCAAAAAAAAATAGTGGTAAAAACAATCAAATATTGATGCCATTGCTACTTAGCTAATGGTTTTTTTTTAATAATTAAAAAAATTGTTGAATTTACTGAATTTAGTTGATTCAAATAGTTTTTTTTAATTATTAAAAAAAAACATTAGCTAAGTACCAATGGCATCAATATTTGATTGTTTTTAACACTATTTTTTTTCACATCTAGATGGGATTCTCAATTTAGCTTCAACTTCAATAAATCAGTCAGTGACTACAAAAAAAGGCCGATAATTTCTTTCAATTTTTAGAATTCTCATTGAATTGTAAAAAATGATGGGCTATTTTTAGTGAATGGAGAGGAAGAGATGAATTTATTGTAATTTAATAATGATAATTGACGTGAGGTGAATTATTAGATATGAAAAGTAGGAAAAAGCTTTCAGAATAATTTTAATCAGAATAAATTCAGTAGTGAAGAGGTTAAATAGTCAGTCTATTTTTTGGCCTTTTATATCTGAATAATATCTTGGAAAAATTTTGAGAAAACCTTTCTCTCAAAAGACAAATCGAGAAATATCGCGAAGTTTAATTGAATTGTAAATAATTGAATCTAATTGAAGATAATTTTGGTATTATAAAGACAGACAGGTTCGAGTTGACTAAAATGGATTCTCTGAAGAAAGGTATTGAATATATCGGATTCCATGAGGTCTAAATCGATTCCAATAGATTTAGATGGGATTAAAAATTCGTCTCGAGGAATTAACGTGTTTCTGTCTCTGCAGTCAACAAAAAAAGTTAATTTTTTGGATAAAAATTCTCAAATTTGATGAAGTGAATCTGTAGAGAATGTAATGAGGAATAAAATAAGTCTTAGAAACAAAAAAAATTGAAAATTGGAAAATTTTCTGTGCTTTTTACATTCCTTCATTTTTTCAAGTTTTGAAGAAATTTTGAAAATCACAGAAAATTTTACAGTTTTCAACCGATTTCTTGGTTCTAGGACTTATTTTATTACTCATTACATTCTTTACAGATTCACTTCATCAAATTTGAGAATTTTATCTCGTATAAATTGTTATTAACGATTTTATACAAAAAATTAACTTTTTTCTTGACTATACGGACAGAAAGACGTTAATAGTGATAGACACGAAAATTATCTTTACATTCCTAAAGTTTTTGGAATCAATCGATCTTTGATGTGAAAACCAATATCGGACTGGACTGAAGTGACCTATGAGAGAATTAATGATTGAGTTCAATTGCCACTTGACTTCCAAATATTTTCGGAAAGCTGGTGGATAGGTACAGACGTCCACGTTCGATTTCAGTCTTCCCTTCTAAATTATTACCACTGCCATTTACCTAATATTTCAGAGTAGATCGAAAAAAAGGGCAATAGAGTGCATCAAAGACAAAATTCAGGGAAGAAATTATAGGAATAAAAATTGAATGATCCTTTAAAAAAGAGAGAATTTTTAGCTACCTTCGTCAATATTTAAAGGATTTTTTTTTCATAAAACATGGGGAAAAATTGACTTCCTATGAAATTCATGTTTTTTGCAATTTCCATTAAAAATCAATGAAGCAAAAAAGGATTATGATAATTGCCACTGAAAATATCTCAAAAACAAGTAGGGAAAAATGGGGCAAAACGGACCTGCCAAGCAAAATGATTCTAAATTTTTTTGAAGGTGAAGGCCTATCTGGAAAAATTTGAAAAAATTCACCAACAAAGTAGACATCTTTCAGCACTTTCTCGAATTTTTTTAGAATTTTTCATCAAGTCCTTCACTCTAAAAAAATCCCCCACATAAATTTACTCCAATGGTCCATTTTGCCCCAGTCTCCCTTAAAAATTCATGAGAATCCTGATTTTTTCGCATTTTTCAAAATTGTCTACAGAAGAGTCCTTTGAAGAAAAAAAACAGCTAAAATAATATTTTCCGGGAAAATCCAGTATTTCCCAAAAGAAATATTCCCAAAAGAAATCTTTTAAAAATTCTTTGACTTATCTCCTGTCACCAACCACAACCTTTCAATATTTCCAAAATCCTCTTCATAAACCCGGTAATCCTCGTTTCTCTTTTCCCTCTAAAAAGACCTGATTGAAAACCCGTAAAAAAACCTCCATCACCTCTCGAGAGTCAATCAGCAAAGGCCCTAAAGAAAAAAAACGTGACAAATTCATTGAATGATAGCTTGATCATAAAATATCCCATAGAAATAAGCTCCTACATCCATACACACGTGCCCATAAAAATCATGAAAAATCTTACATTGATACAAAGGAAGAAATATTATTTATGACGTTATGAGCACAGTTCACACGCTGACACCGCCATTGAGTCCTCGTTGTGTGATCCTTCTCCACCCCCCCCCCCCCCTTCCTCTTAGAGTCATAAAAAACTGTTAAGACGCCATTCACATTGTGCTAACGTCCCCCCCCCCCCCTCCCCCCAATTCCCCTCGAGCACCCGACAGAAAAACCATATACATTGGATTTAATACATATATAGATGCTGCGAGTTTTATAGTAGAGATTTGTGGGACCGTTCACATCTCTCCAATACAGTTTTATACCCATAGTTGGGTATAAACGAAGAGAAAAAAAAATGCAGAAGAGGAAGAAGAAGAGTAGGATGAAAAAAAAGGTAGAAAAAAGGCAAAGAGGAAGCGATTCGTTGGACATATCCCAAGTTAGACTATAAAACATTGGCTTCTGCGAATTATATCAAAGATTTATATTTGCCATAACAATATTTGTTTTTGTCAGATGAGGTAATGGCTTAAAACGGACAGTGCTAAATGACTCAACCTTTCTCCCTTTTTTGTTGGTATTTCAAAACCATTAATTGACTCAAATCCCGTGAGCAAGGCGTAAAAGCAAAAAAAAAACGAGGAATTAATTGCACACTATTATTTTTCTCTACTCGTCCACTCAAAACTCATCCATCAATTCATTTAATCTTTACTTCAACTGCTTCATGAGAAAAAGAAGCAGATGAAAAAAAAGAAGCCAGTAATTAATTAACGTAATAATACTGATATATATTAAATTAGGTGCACGAAAGAGATTCCGCAGGCCGACAACATCTGCACCATCTTTGAGCAGCGATCAGGAGGTCTCAGCTAGTGTAAACAGATTCAAAGTGACGAGAAATCGTCTTGGTACAAAGCACACAAAGAATGAACTCCAGTCAAGCAGTGGAGGCAGCAGCAGCAGTAGCAGCAGCACTAAGCCAAATGATTATAAGGTAGACTGATCAAAAGAAAGACATCAAAGAACATGGGGAAAAATAAATAATAAAAGAGAGAGAGGGGAGAGGGGGGATGAAAAAAAAATAGGAATCAAAATAAAACATCAATTTTCATGCCTTTGGCTGGTGCAAGTTAAATTAAATTGGTTTGATGGAAAGCAGAGTTTATGATATTTTAGATAACAAGAAAGAGGAAATTCGTGATTTTTTAAATAAAATAGTCGTTTTTTTCATGCACTAGATATTTACAGTTTACACTGGGGGAAAAACAACCTATTATCAAAGAATTCGTATTTGAATTTGATAAAAAAATGATTGACAATTGTCAACAGTTATCGATACAAATTCAAATTTTTTGAAAATCAAGTAACTCATTGATTAATGTGAAAACATTTATCTTAAAGTAATATATTTATTCTTGAAACAAGTGATGAGATGATCAGATTGAAAAATCTTCAATTAATTCGAAAGTATTAACGAAAATTGAATTCCCCAGGGAAAAAAATTCTTATATAATTATATATCTAATTAAATAAATTTAGATCTCGAAAAGTGCAGTAGAATTGTGAACTTCTGACCTGATCAGATCCAATTCTATCAAATTAAAAATCTGTCAAGATTTAAATATAGAAAAGATCGGGGCAATATGGACCTCTTCGGTAAAATGATTCAGGAATTTTTTTCGGAGTGAAGAACTTTGTGAAAAAATATGAAAAAATTTGAGAAAAAGCTCCAATATGGTTCCATTGTTGGTGAATTTTTTCTGATTTTTTCTATGAGCCGCCGTTCTTAAAAAAAAATTTAAATTATTTTAACGCACAGGTCCATTTTACCCCAATTTACCCTATACGAAGCATATCTAAAACGGATGTGGGCCATTCCGTTATGGGGTTCTTAGATCTTATCAAATCTGATAGCATATCTACCTATATATCCACAGATATGACGTCATATCTACTAAGATATGGCTGCAGATCCAATTATATCAAATTCTATCAAATTCTAATTAGGTAGAATTAGATATAATTATATAAGAAAAAGAATTTCCGGATAATCTAATATTCAATATATAGATAATCTAACTGCCGGATGTTCTAATATAGACAGAGCCAAAACGAAGAAGATAATCTGAGTAATGCATTACTACTTCTGATAAATAATTCCTTAAAACTAATAATTTTTTAATTTTCTTAGTTTCAAGAAATTTTCTTCTCGGAAAAAAAACTCTTTTTTTTTTCTCAGTGTAGTAATAAGGCAAGAGCTGTTGCATTATATAGAGTGAAGGTAAATTCTTCTAGATTTTTCTCAACCAAGAATACAACTGACATTAGCCACTTGTATTTTTCTGTCTTTTTTTCCTTTTCTCTGATTATGATATTAAAATTTATGCACAAACGAATAGAAACCAGTGCTGGAAATGTCAAAGAGCTGGTTTTTCGTGCATCAATAAATATCAATAGCAGTGAACGAAAAAAAAAAAAGAATAAAAAATAAAAAAAAGAATTGAGGGAAACGTTCAATCAATCAGGTATAACTTGATCGAGTTCATTGAAATCACAAATTACGGTTATAAGCCACTCTTCACTGATTAATATGCATGGAATATAACATGCGAATTAGGCTGTATAAATCGTATACTTTGATTTTCACAGATCGTTTGCTACTACACAAATTGGTCTCAGTATCGCACGAAAATTGGTAAATTCATGCCTGAGGATATTCAACCAGATTTATGTACACACATTATTTTTGCATTTGGCTGGCTGAAGAAGAATAAATTAACTAGTTTTGAATCTAATGATGAAACTAAGGATGGTAAAATTGGATTGTACGAGAGAATTGGCGCATTGAAGAAAGCTAATCCATCATTGAAGCTTCTTCTTGCTATTGGTTTGTACTTTTACTTTTTTTTTTTTTTTTTTTATATATATCTGGCATCGTTCCGTTTAATGATCCATTTTATAAGTGGAAAAACATTCTGGCAAAACCTTAATACATGATAAAATAAATGATTTATAAACAATGCAAATTATTAATTGCAAATTTTATGATTAAAGTCCAAATCAATATCGAAATAGTATTATCTCGTTCTTAAAAAGAGAGAATAATTCAAAAATCAAAGGATCTTTCTAAATTTATTGTACTATTGTATCAAATATTTCAGAAATTATCGGATTTAGGGGAACCCATAAAAAAACCTTGAAATTATTAAATTTTTTTTTCTTATTATAGAAATTATTAAATTAGCTTCAAAAAAAAAAGATTGAGACACTTGTCTCTCTAAATCCGCTCGTTCCCTAAAATATTCAAAGGATTAACATTTCAGTCTCAAATTAATCATCAAAACATTTCATCACCTTTTGCTAAAATTATCGAAACTTCTCTCAGGTGGTTGGTCGTTTGGAACTCAGAAATTCAAAGATATGTCATCAACGAGATACGCCAGACAGACATTTATCTACAGTTCTATACCATATCTACGTGATAGAGACTTTGATGGCCTCGACATCGATTGGGAGTATCCCAAGGGTAGTGACGACAAGAAGAACTACGTTCTCCTACTGAAGGGTAAATTATTAACAATTTGAATATCCATTTTGAATTCTATCCAAGCTCAATTAATCAATTGGGTAAAATCAATGATTAATTGATACTTTCCATTTACGCATTTAAAAGGTAAATGAATCTGTCGATTGACGAAGTTGATTTTAATGAGCTTAAAACCACACATACACACACATATATATATAGACACATACACACATATAAACCTGATAATTAATCACTAAGTGAAGATATTCAGTAATTACTGAAACCCATCGAATAGAGATAATATTGATAATTAATTGATTAATATCCCCCTTAATTAATCGATAACACAAAAGAGAAAAGGGATAACGATAATCTGGAAATAAAAAAAAATAAATGTAAAAAAAAATTTGCAGAGCTCCGTGAAGCCTTCGAGGCAGAAGCACAGGAACGTAAAAAACCACGTCTACTGTTGACCGCAGCAGTACCAGTTGGACCAGACAACATCAAGAGCGGATACGATGTACCAGCAGTAGCAAGGTAAATCACCAATACTAATTAGACCAATACTGCCTCGTCAAACGTGATAAATCAAACATTGTAGAGTATGGGAGGTAACATGGAAACATCGATTTTGAACGATGAGAATCCTTAATTAATAGAGTTTATGGTTGCCTTACTGTACCTATTTCATTTCAAAATTATACACATATACATGTATATATGTGTAAATTCTATCACTCTACAAGTAGAAATGGTTACAATTAGTCAGCCAACGGAAAACACGTTATTATCAAGCACCAACGTATCCATCATTCTCCATTTGGAGCTATCTTCATTAATCAATAGTAATTAATCACTTGCCTTTATCGAGTGAGTATGTATCTATATATATATATATATATATGTATGTCTCTGTTCGACAAACAGCTATCTGGACTTTATAAATCTCATGGCATACGATTTTCATGGTAAATGGGAACGTGAAACTGGACACAATGCACCACTTTATGCATCATCATTGGATTCAGAGTGGCAGAAACAACTGAGTGTTGACAATGCAGCTACCATGTGGGTTAAATTGGGTGCACCCAAGGAGAAGTTGATTATTGGTATGCCAACTTATGGTAGATCATTTACATTGTCGAATCCAGAAGCTTTTAGAGTTCATTCGCCGGCCAGTGGAGGTGGCAAGGCTGGTGAATACACGAAGGAATCGGGATTTCTGGCTTACTATGAGGTAATATATTCCGTGGGTTTTTTTCTTTTTCTTGTGGCACTTCGCCATGGAAAATCGTTGGGTAATGAAGAGGTCAGACAGGACGAGTCCATTTTTTTTATCCTTCAAAGGGATTCTTTGAAAATATATCGGAAACTAAGCGCAAGAGAATTTTTGTAAAGACCTTTTTTTGTAGAGGAAATGATCCGGTTTTTTTTTAAATTAAAGGCATCTGCAGAAAAAAAATTGCAAAAATTCAACAACAATATAGACATATTGGAGCATTTTTTCAAATTTTTTCAGATTTTTTCGCGCACTCCTTCCTTTAAAAAAAAAAAAACTTGAAACATTTCCAAGGGGAGGTCCATTTTACTCGCGTCTTTCTTATTTCGCTATCTTGCTTAGTTTCCGAGATATTCTATTGAGAATGATGACAAAAATGGGGGGAGGATTGCATTGCCATTTTAATAGTCAATCGCACGTGTTTGCTGCACCCGCATAACTTCGACTGGCAACGAAAATTTACAGTTTCTGACCCAAAACTCAATGAATAATAGAGTACAACTGACCTTATCAGCAATAAATTTTGATGAATTCTAGAAAGTGTATTGGAAACATACGACAATCTTGTAACAGAGAAAAATGCAGGTCGCGAAAGAATCCGCAAAGCACTATGTGATATTCCAGTAAATGGCTCCGAGTAGAAGGAAAAAGAAAATGAAGCTCGTTTAAGTTCTTGTGGTTTTTTCACAGCCCACATTTCCATTACTCTCACCAATTTCATCATCCTCAGACACACTATGATTATATTTTTGGGTACCTCGTTTTTTTTTTTCTTTTTTCTCTTGAAGTACCATCAATTTATTATAATACCACTTCAGTATAGTGATCGTTTGAATTTTTCATGAATGCTTTTGGAATTTATGATGTACTTTGATATAGTTACGCTACTCGTTTCTTTCCTCAAAAGGTCAAGTTTTAGAAATTTTTTCCCCTACTTTTTTTTTTTTTCTTCTTTTTCATGAAATCGTTACATCATTTAACCGTAATACCCAATAGCTCGGTAAGTTATGTAAATGTTCAAAGCATTTCAAAGATTCTTGTGGGGCTAAACTAGTGGAATTTATTCAGGTCTGAAAGTAACTGGTGAAATAAATTACGTAAAAGCCAATTGAGTGAATAGTAGATTTGTCATTTAGTCTAATTTCACATCAATTTAAATTATTCTGTCGGCTTTATTTCTCTCTTTCTCATTTCTAATCAGTGTGAGTGTCTTTTTCACCAATCCCTCTTTTTTATTTTTTTTTTTTAATCCTCATTTTTATTCATCTTTTTTTTTTTTTTCCTCTACTCATTTCAATTTATATTTTTCATCATTCAGATTTGTGAAATGCTGCAAAATGGAGCTGCCTATGTGTGGGATGATGAAATGAAAGTACCTTACTTGATTCATGGTGATCAATGGGTTGGATTTGATGACGAGAAATCAATTAGAAATAAAATGACGTGGATAAAGACGAATGGTTATGGTGGTGCTATGGTATGGACGGTTGATATGGATGATTTCAATGGAACAGTGTGCATTGGTAATGTGAGATATCCACTAATTGGAGCAATGCGAGAAGAACTCAGAGGTACATCAAGGGGTAGTAATGCAAAAGATGTTGATTGGTCAGCTGTTGCTGCTACTGTTACGGAGGTCGTTGTTAAGAAACCAGAACCCTATAAAATTGCAGTTGATGAAGTATTGAGCAAAGCTAAGAAACCACTGAAATCCGCTACGACACTTGTTATCAATACACCCTCGAGAGGTAGAGTTGATTAATTGTTTTTTGTTGAGCTTGAAGTTGAAGATATTTATGAAGCGAGTGGATGAAGGGGAAATTGTCGAGAGGACTTTTTTGTAGAGGGGTTTAAGGGCTATAAAAATGATTTTTTGGGAAAATTCTCGGAAATTTTATGGTTTTGATGATAATGAAAGTAACACATATCTGATAACTTTATGAATTTTTTAAACAAGTAAATTATTACAAAAAAAATATTTTTAAAAATTGGTCTCATAGCTTTTTGAGCTTTTTGCACGTGCATGTTTTTTTCATTTTTTTGAATAATTTATTTGCTGACAAAAAAAATTAAAAATTGTCAAATGTTTGCTATTTTCAGTATCATGAATTAATACACATCTGATAATTTTATGGATTTTTTTGAGCAAGTAAATTATCGTTGAAAAAATGTTTAAAAAACGTGCACCTCTAGTTTTTTGAGTTTTCTACATGTGCATTTCTTCTGAATTTATGAACATAATTTATGCGTTGAAAAAAAAAAAAAAAAAAAATATGTCCTGCTATTTTTTAATCATTATGATTTTGGAGATATTTCTAAAATAATCAGTGGTCTGCTAAAAAATTGAGATGTTTCAAGATTTATTGGAACCGGAAGAATCTTAGTGATTACCTTTTTTATTGAGAATTATTAGAGTTAAAAATAAGGTGATGACGAAAAATTCTTCCATTTCCTCTAGATCCCAAGGTAATTGAGTAAAAATGAAAAAAAAAATAAATCTCAGCTTCCCACTCAACTACCGGAATTACAGGGATTTAAGTATCTCTGTTGGAAAATTTCCCGCCAAGCTAAATTTTGAATATTTCAAGTTTATTCAATTGTTTAATTTCGAGAATTTCGGGAAGATTAAGATTAAACGTTTACAGAGAGAGAGCCCCAGACGATTTGTTACTTGACAAACTGGTCTCACAAGCGTCCCAGTACAGGAAGATTTATGCCTGAGGACATTGATCCTACTCTGTGCACCCACGTTGTATACGCGTTTGCAACCTTGAAGGATCACTTGCTGACGGAGAGTAGCGAGAAGGATGCCGAAATGTACGAGCGTTTGATTGCCCTCAGGGAGAAAAATCCAGACATTAAGGTAAATCCCCCCCTTCCCCCTTCCCCATACTCACCTATACTACTTTATTCGTAATTTATATTCCTGTTTTAAAATTCTCCTTTTTTTTTTCCTTCCTTCTCTCGTGCCATCTCACCGCAGGAGATTTACTATTTTTAATGAATAAAAAGTAATGAATGAAATGAAGATGATGTAATTCAGCAGTCAAGTGGTAAAACGAGCCAAGTCAATTTAACTTTGTAAACGCTTCTCTTTTTTTTTTTCTCTCTCTTTTTCCTATAAATTCTTGAAAAATAATTGGTTCAAAAAAAAAAAAAGTCTTTAAATTATGAATATTTTTGCCTCGAGGTAAATTTTGAAATGCACAATTCTGTCTTTTATTTTCAATGCAAATGTTGTCCCTTAAATTATCATTTTCCATTATAATTAGATACTCCTTGCTATTGGTGGATGGGCATTTGGTTCAACGCCATTTAAGGAACTTACCTCCAACACATTTCGTATGAATCAGTTCGTTTACGAGGCCATTGAGTTCCTGAGGGAGTATAAATTCAATGGTCTAGATGTAGACTGGGAATACCCAAGGTAATGTGTGTTTGCTAATAATATTTAATTAATTTATTCCATGACTCGGTGCAAATTTTCAATGTAAATGAATTTTAATATATCTGGAAGTTTTTAGAATTTATGGATCATTTCTTACTGATTATAATAATAATAATATATAATTTTAAAAAAATAAATAGGGGTGCCGATGACAGGGCAGCTTACGTGAATCTACTGAAGGAGCTCAGATTGGCATTTGAGGGTGAAGCAAAGGACTCAGGCCAGCCAAAATTAATCCTTTCTGCTGCCGTGCCAGCGAGTTTCGAAGCCATTGCCGCTGGGTAAAATAATCTTCTTTCACTCAAACAATCTAAATAGATTAAACTTCAAAATTACCTTACAGTGTAGAGAGAGAAAGAGAGACCACCAAATAACTTTTAGGTAAAATCACTGTGATGGCTTGCTTATCACACAGTTTTACCATTTTCTTTCTTCTTTCCCTCCCCATTATTTCAACAATTTTATCCATCATTCATATTCTTCATTAAATTTACTACTTTATTTCTTCGAGCAAAGATAAAATGAAGAAGACAATAATTCTCTTCTTCTCTCTCTCTCACAATTATTCAAAAGTTTTTTTTTTTTATTCATCAATTCATATTATCTCCAACTTTTTTCTTTTCTTTTTCTAACAGATACGATGTTCCCGAAATATCCAAGTACCTGGACTTCATAAATATAATGACTTATGACTTTCATGGACAATGGGAACGCCAAGTTGGTCACAATAGCCCGCTATACCCTCTGGAAAGTGCCACAAGTTATCAGAAGAAGCTCACAGTGGTAAGAAAAGAATTTAAAGAAAATGGAGAAAAGAAGAAGAAGAGGAGAACAAAAAAATATGAAAAAACATGAGGAGAAATAATGGAAAATATACAAAAAGAAGAATTAAGGAAACAGAAAAAAAAAAAAACTAAAAACTTTTCTGTACTAACTCTCTTTCTCTTTTTACCTCCAGTGTCTTGAGTTTTTCTTTTGTACATCCCATTCGATGTTTCACAACGTCTTTCCTTCTTGGTCTTCTCATTTCACTTGAAACTTTAACTTTACAGTCTTCTTCCTGCCCTTCATTTTACACACTGAGTCTCCCCTTTTTTTTTATGAGTAAATTATACTTTTGCATTAATTCACTCTTTTTTTTTTTTTTCTGTTACTCATGTAATTCATCCTGTAATTATCAATCAAAAGGACTTCAGTGCACGTGAATGGGTGAAGCAAGGTGCACCTAAGGAAAAACTGATGATTGGAATGCCAACATACGGAAGATCATTTAGTCTTGTTGATAAAGATAAATTTGACATTGGTGCACCAGCATCAGGCGGTGGTACACCGGGTAATTACACGAACGAGTCAGGTTTTCTCTCATACTACGAGGTAATTGAAAGAGCAAAATTCCGTAAATTAGGGAAAAAAATATACCAACTTAAATGAAATGGAATGGACGAAAAAAATTAACAAATTACTCGTTGCCATTTGCTTTTTTTTTTTTTTTTTTTTCTTTACTTTCGTAGCAATTTACAATTGTGTCCAATTATTCTATAACATTATGAATTATTCATAAATTTTTTTCTTTTTTTCTCTTTAGGTCTGCAGTTTTCTCAGTGAGGACAACACTACCCTTGTTTGGGACAGTGAACAACAAGTCCCATTCGCATACAGGGATGACCAGTGGGTTGGTTTTGACGACGAGAGAAGTCTCGTTAATAAGGTAAATTACCATTTACACATGAAATTTTTTTTTCGTGTGTTTTTTAAGCCAACAAAAATAGTTGATAGAAATTCTTCAATTAAAATTGGTAAAACGAAAATATATATGTACATTATGTTCAAGTTGAACTTGCTTATCAACTTTTTCCATTTTTTTTTTCATTATCATTATTATTATTATTATTTTTTATCTGCGAAAGTTTCGAAATTTATAAACCTAATGCATTTGACTTTCTACAATCACTCGCTTACACTCCTAATTTCATATTCACGCAAACTCGATTCAATGTACATATTACATACACATATGCATACATAGACATACATACGCGCGCGTATTATTTTTTTTCTCCCTGTAACGATTGGGCTTGGATTTAACATAATTATTTACTCTTTTATCCAAAAATGATATGTACCATTATTGAGCATTCTAGCCATTTTTCTAAATACTGCTCACAACATTATATTTCATACAATTATGTTATTTTTTTCTTCTTTCTCATTCTATATTCCTTTCAACAAACAAAACACTCATACGCATCCAAACAAAATGGAAATGAACTGAATTGTCAATGGAAATTGGATAAATTGAAAAAAAAAAAAAAAAAAAAAAAGATGAATTGGCTGAAGGAAGAGGGCTTCGGTGGTATTATGATATGGTCAATCGATATGGACGACTTTAGAGGTACCTGTGGTGCAGGAAAATATCCACTTATCAAAGCAATGAAGAAAGAACTACTAGACTACTCCGTTAAACTTGAATACGATGGACCATATGAGACTGGTTTACGCAGTGGAAAGTACACAACGAAAGATCGTAAGTAAAAAGGAAATTTTTTTTTTTTTTAAAGTAGAATTTCTCTCGCGGTGAAACTCCCCGAGGGAAATAATGGAATTGAAAAATAAAAGGGGAATTGATGAAAATACGAAGATATTAAAAAGAAGTGGAGGAAAGAGTAAAAAAAAGAATTAAATCAAATATTCACTCTTACATTGATTATTTCATTCTTTCTTTCTCTGTTTGAACAGCACACGAGGTTACCTGCGACGAGGAAGACAATCACATATCTTATCATCCTGATAAAAATGACTGTACAATGTATTACATGTGTGAGGGTGAGCGCAAACATCACATGCCCTGTCCAGTTAATCTTGTCTTTAATCCTAATGAAAATGTCTGCGACTGGCCGGAAAATGTCGAGGGCTGTCTTCAGCATACACAGGCACCACCAGTTTAATTAAAAGCAAATGCAGGAATAACAGAAAAATTTATACATATATATATATATATATGGAGAGTTTTTTTTTATATATATATATATATAAAAAAGCTAATTTGTCTCGCGGCTCTGGGCACTCACGCGAGTCTAAAAGAGAGGAGAAGCATTGTTTCTTCTGTGTATGTCTCTGTTTAAGTGTTTGTGTGTTTGTATGTGTGTGTACAAAAGAAGCCAGCGAAGAGACAAATAACGAGGGGGTGGAGAGAGGTGGAAAAAAAAATATGTTGAATACTGAGTGTCACTATGTAAATTTCTCACAAATGTCTGCGTCCACGACACTATTATCACTTTTTTTTTTGTCATTTTCTTCTGTTTGTATCTCCATCTCTATTTTCTTTGGGTTTTTTTATCTGCTCCTTTTTCTTTTTTGCTTCATCTCTTCCTACCATTAGCTACCTAATTTTCTGCTCAATTTTTTTGCGTCCTTTAGAGGCAGTCGTTCATGCTCACAGCGCAAATTTCGTTTGCTTCCCATCCTATATATATTTTTTTTTTTACTTTCAATTCAAATTGTTCCTTCATTTTCATCATCTTCTTTATTTTTCAACGGAAAAGAAAAGAAGAAAAGAAGAGAAGTTTCCCAGCTCTGATGCAGCCTTAGGTGCAGTCAATGATAAATTTAATAAAAAGTAAAATGAAAAATAGGATGAATTTTGTCGATTTTATGTAGTTGGCTGAGCTCAGGGCTGACGCTTGGCATGCGGTATGCGGTGTCCCAAGAGTAAGTAAAACTCGGTCAGATGAATAAGATGGTGTAGTTTCAGTGCATACTGCTCTACCAGCAATATTTCTCAACTGTCGTGCATCTGACTGCGATGCTGTATGAATCTGACGAGATTCACGTAACCATCTACGTAACCATAGGCTCAGCCATGCTATCTCGCAATCGCACTCAAGGGGATTTCCCGAAACTTGAAGGCCACCTGAGGGAATTGAGTTTTTTTTTTTTTTTTTCTTTAATTTTTATTTTTTATTTTTCATTAAAAAATTCATGAGGGAAAAAAGCATCAATCAAGTGTTAATGGTTCATTTTTTTTTTTTTTTCTATTTTTATTCTGTTACTATTCTTCTACTCTACTATTTACTCTTGTTACTCTCATCAATCAAAAATTTGAGCCGTTACATTAAAATAATCTGCTTTATTTATTCGAGTTTCCATAAACTGTTCTAACTCAACGAAAAAAAAAAACGAGAAGAAAAAAAGTTTAATAAATTGTGGAAAATTTATTTGTTTTTCGTGTAAAAGACAATTAGAATTAATCATTTATAAAATTAATTTAACGAGATAAATATGCAGCTGTTTGTTAATAAAGAAAAAAAAAGAATTATGTATATTACTGTATTCAACTATGAACGAGTCAACAAAAAAAAAGTGGAATAAAAAGTTAAATAAAATATTGTACAGTAGAAAGTAGAAAGTTGTTTCTTTGATAGTCGAATATAAATTAGGATATCCTATTTGTTTTCATTAATATTGGAAAGTGGTTTTTTTTTTTTAAATTCTCAATTTAATTGAATACTCACCAGAAACGAGATTGGTACCAACAGTCTCCCACGAGAGATTTCCATAAATAACAGATGGGCTCAATTCATTGATATGATTGTCTCTCAAATCAAGTGTCAATTGTGACATTCTTTTGGCAAGTGATAAAAATATATCAGATTGAAAACGCCTTACATGTGTATCCTTTATTCTAAGAACAAGTTCACCTCCTTCAATTGTTGAAAATGCCTCGGTTGATATTGCCTCAAGTTGTTTTCCAGTTATTGTTAATTCTCTCAGTCTACGTGTAAATGCATTTTTAATTTGATTTTTTAATACACGTTCAGTAACTTCAATTTCCACTTTACGTAATAATAATCCATTCAATAGTATACGTAAATCAAGACCATCAGCATTTGGCCAAGTTTGTATATTTAATTGTTTCAAATAATTTAATACACGTAGACAATCATTGTCAACCCACTTTATTCTATTTAATTTACGTAATATTAACTTCTCAAGACGTCTATAACCGGTGAAACTGTCTTTGTTAAGTTCCTGAAAGTATAAAGAAGAAAAGCATGTGGATACATTGAATCATTAATAATTAGGGGAAGGTGGGGTAAAATGGACACTCTAATTCAACGGTTCGAGATAGAAATTTTCTGATAATTCCATTGAAAAGCTGAGGAAATTTTAGGCGGAAAAAAAAATGTGTCAAAATATTTTTTTTCAATTTTTTGAAAAATTTACTTTTTCGGGCAACTTTTGAAGGGGTTTTCCTTTGAAAATCGAAAAAATTTACTTTTTCGGCGATATCGAAATTGATTGAAGATTCCAATTGATCTCAAATGAAAGGTGCGCTCATTTCTCATCGATTTATGTGGTTAAAATTTTTTTTAAATCAATTTTTCAAATATTTATTGATCATTTTCTGAAAATTCGTTTTTGCCCTATAAGTACTTGAAAAAATTGATATTTTTTTTAACCCCATGAATCGATGGGAAATAAGCTCACCTTTCATGTAAAATTCACTCCAGGTCGCTACGATTAACAGAACCAGAAATATTCTCGAAAACCTGAAATTTTGGAAAAAACTGAAAAGTTTCACCTTCAAATCTTGCGCAAAAAATGAAATTTTTGAAAAAATAACTTCTGGCATATGATTTTTATGGGAAATTTCCTCATCTTTCCAATGGAATCATCAAAAAAAAACCATCTCCAATATTTCAATTGATTTCGAGGAATTTTCATAGTATAAAATACAAAAATCAACTCGTGTTCGTTTCTCCCCACTTTCCCCTGTTTTTGTTTTTTCTTAATGGAGTTCATCGATTTAATAGACTCTATGAATGAACACACTTTTGTGAACATTAAAGTTGCGGAAATTTAGAAAAAAAAGGAAATGAAAAGAAGAGAGGAAAAAAATGTGATTTATAAAATTACAAAGTTTGAAGGAGTGTTTAACGTTAATTATCCTCTTAATATCTTCAGTGAAGAATGGAAAAGTTTCATTATTTTTTTTATTCGCGTAATTATTCAGGAAGAAAAAAAAATCAGTAGAATATTCATTAAACTTTGATCGAATAATTAATTCAATTCTCGTTAAAAACAAATTAAATTTTGTTGATGACCCCATGATAAGAATATTTTAATTAAATATCCTCTTATGATCAGTGATGGAATAATTCATGGAAGGTGGCACACAGCAGTATGCTAGAGACGATGTGTGTGCAGAGACATTATTCTCATGTTAGTGTCAAAATTTGCCATCTAAAATTATTAATTGCACATTAAAACAAGTCAAAGAAAGGTATTTTAGGTGTTGCTTGTGGAATATAAGGCTATTAGAACTTTCCCTTTATGGGCTTTTCGAGTAGCCGCACGAACCACCTCCATATTTTGAGTTCTAGGTCACACCAGGTGTTGGTGAGACCAGAGAAGTAATCTATCGTACTTGAATTTTGAGGGACAGAGGAAATTGGGGCAAAATGGACCTAAAAAGTGAGACAAAATTTGTCTGGAATTTTTTTGAGAGTGAAGGTCTCATCGAAAAAAATCGAAAAAATTCACCATTTATGGAGACATGTTAGAGCATCTTCTCAAATTTTTTCAAATTTTTTCGAGCAGTTTTTCTCTCTGAAAAAATTTGTGAATAATTTTGAATCGGAGAATCATTGTGGCCCCGGTTCTTTCTATATATATAGAAAAATATCCTTAATGTTTGGAAAGACTATCTTCATTGCACAAAATTTCAGAATGTTCCACAAAAATTAATAGCCTCATGATACCACAAGCTACATCTCTTAGAGCACCAAAATATCTAGTTTCGTGTCCCACAAGTTAAGATACAGCAGCGTCCAAAACACGGAATGTGGTTTGTGTAATAAACAGCTCCCCAACTAAGAAAATAGAGCAGTAATGTTTCTCTACCTCTTTCTCATATAATAAAATTTAATTTAATTCGAATTAGTATGATTTAATTTTTACAACTTTATTTCGGCAATTACTGCTAAATACGAAATTCTATAGAATTACAGATTTCATTCAGTTCTACATTTTCCAAACTCTATTCAAAAAAAAGAAAATTCCTCAAATTTAAATCTTTTAAATATAGGGGAGATTGATAACATGCTTCATAAATTTTTTGGGGGATGAAGGACTTTGGGGAAAAATCTAAAAAAATTTGAGAAAATGCTCCAATATGCGGATATTGTTAGTGATTTTTTTGGAATTTTTTAGAAGAGGCCGTCATTTAAAAAAAAAAATTCCGAATCATTTTGACCTGCAGGTCCATTTTACCCCACTTTCCCCGATATTTTCTATTTACTCTGTTTGACTTGATAGACTTTTTAGGCCAAAGCTCAATAAACTTTATCTTTCCATCTATCATACTGCTGCGTCATTCTTTAATATTCATGCAAAAAAAAGGAAATACTTAAATTTGAAATGAAGTCTGATTAATTTCATTATCATGAAAGAAAAAGAATTTCCCCAATAATTGTGCATAAAAGTGTCATAATTCAATCCACAATATCCTCTAATAATCAGTATTAAGTGATTTACCTCAATTGGATTTCCGGATAAGTCCAATTCTCTCAAAAGATGAAGTCTCACATCCGGTACTGTTGTCAATGAATTATTAACAAGTAAAAGTACTTTGAGTGACTCAAAGTACTGTACATTTATAGTCGTAACAGCTTCAATGCTGTTGTCCGACAAATCAAGTACATTTAACATTGTCAATTGCAGTACTGGTACTTTTCTAAATCCACAATGTGTCATATAAAGATGCCTCAAAGCCGGCAAATAATGGAACAATTCTTTGAAATTTGCTTGAATAAAATTACTCGACAAATTTAAACTCATTAATTTTGATAATGAAACAAATGAATTATCCGGTAATATAGTTAATCTATTTCTCGCAATATTAAGTGAATTAAGTTGTGACGTTGGAAATGTAGTTGCATCAAGATGTTCAATAAAATTATTACAAAGATTTAAATCACGTAATGTATAACCAATTTCAATTAATCCCTGTGATGGTACAATACTTATTCTATTAAAACTTAAATCAAGTAATTCAATTCTTGTACCTTCAAATATATCACGTGGCAATGTACGTAAACGATTATTCGATAAATTTAATATTCTTAAATTCTTTAAATTACGAAATTGTCCATTTGACAATTGTGAAATTAAATTACCGCTTAAATCAAGTATTTGTAGTAATTGACAACCGTGAAAGGCCTGTTTTCTCAAGGACTCAAGACGATTGTCTTTTAAATTCAGTGTTTCAAGTTGTCCCAGGGCGAAAGTACCTGCAAAAAAGCAGAAAAAAAAGGAGAGAATTAAAAATATATATATATATATATGTATATATAAAGCGAGGTCAATTGTGTCTGATGGGGAATATCCTATCAATGATCGAATAAAAGTAGTCCCCCTTTTTTTTCCTCACTTTCAGTCGACTTTATTGCAAAAGTATCGTTAAACGTTTTGTATGTTAATTTTTGAAACTAACGTTTTACCCATTATTATTTTAATTCACTTCCATAAAGTAGAAGAGGGATTAAACACACTGGTGCATTGAGGCATTAAAAGGCATTAAGCAGATCCTCAATAGTTTTAACTGTCTAAAAAGCATTTTAGGGGGGTGGGAGGGGGGAACGTCATTCATGAGATCTTTCATAATTTACAAAGATATTTGTATACAGAAACATTTAATGAAGTTGAATTGCACTCAATGCAGAGTAATTTATAAAGTATCATTTTGCTCTTAATTCTTGTGATGAATGTTAAATTGGAGAAAATAAAAAAAGAAATACATGGAAAAAAAGAGAGGAAAGAGGAAAAAAACAAGTTACAAGGAGTTCGATAATTCCTTTTTGCACTTGGCTTTTCGTTGCTTTCAATTTTTATCACAGCTCTTTTTTCATCTATTTTTTTCTCCTTTTTTCTCCATTTTCAACAATTTATGAGAACTTCATCAAGAACTCTTTTCTGCGTGGTAAAAAAGCTACACTCCAATCGCGGCATCAAGTGGGTCTGAAGCTGGCGTAAAAGGGGTTTCAATTTTTTATTTTTAACGTTTTTTTTTTTCTTTTTTTTTTCCTACTTCTTTTTTACTCAACGAAAAGAATTAAAGAAGGTGCACTTGAGTGGCCTGAGTGCCTCTGAACTGGCCACATTTAGTTTGTGAAAAATACGAGAAAAGAAATCACGAGTTAATTTGAGAAAAAAAAGAAAACACAAATGGGTTAAGGATTAAGGTATCACAGAGAGTGGTCGCTAAAACAGGAAAAAATTAAGGATTTGCAGGTGAATTCCCAATTATTTAATGTAATTTACCAGAAAAAGTGATTTAACTATTCGCAAGTCGTATCTTCAGCTTGTGAATATAATTTTTTTTTTCTCGATTTTTTTTTTACATTAATCTCCTATCACATGCTTGAGATAGAGAGAGAGGCAAATAGTGACGGCTATGTTCTAATTAAAATTTCTCAATAACTGTACGATGAATTGAATATTTTTTTCTTCTATTATTTAGTTAAAATGCTGTTCTCTCCGCCAATTGTTTTTAAATAATGGGTCAACCCTGTAGTTTTTTAGTAATTTCGTTATTCCCAGGTGGAAATATGCATGTCAAATTCGGTCAGAAAATGTCAAATTCTGATCAAATTTGACACATTTTGAAAAAAAATCCGTCATAATTTGACAGATTTTCACAGAATCTATCATAAAATGTTATAATTTGACTTTTTTTGTCATAATATGTGCATTTTTGACCATCTATTGGAACAGTATGTCATTTTTTGTCAAGTTTTCTCAGAAAAATTTCTGTCATAATTTAACAAATTATGACAGAATGTGTCATTTTTTTTATTTCATTGTGTGACATACAATTCTGGTGAACTTGACATATTCTGACAAAAACGTCAAAAAAATGAGAAAAAATAACAGGAAATGACAAATTTTATCATCATATGAGACTTTTTAACATGTAATTACAAAATATTTCCGAACTCGTTCTCCGAATTTGTTATTTTCAGTAGAAAAATGTCAAATTCTGTCAAAATTATTATATGACACATTTTAACTGAATCTTAGAGAGAACTTATGTCAGAATTTGATATAATTGCTCATAAACTGTCATTATCGGACAAATTTCGACATATTCCTTCGGCATTCGTGCCATTCTTTGAATTATCCAAATATACTATAAGACTTCATGTCATAATATGTCGTACACCTTGATGAAGCATAAAGGACTGGACATGGCATTGCATGACACAAGTAGGAAGGCCAACACAAACGGGTACTATTCTTTTATGCCGTATGGGAACGACCCATACGGATAATATCAAAAATTCGGTAATCTTGTTGAGCATTATCTTTGCCCGGTCAGATTCACGAAGAAAACTGGCTCGCCCGTTTGAATTTATGACTTCTAAAACGATAGTGGGCTTAGGGACTAGTTCTCGACAATGCGCACTCTAGCGGCGCCTTCGGAACTACCAGTTTCAGTCATTTTCTGACAAATTATGACATATTATGTCATATTTCCCCATTTTACGACTACTAAAATTATGACAGATTATGTTCGAAAGGGTATGATATTTTTCACGAAGAAATTTCATTGATTTCCACAATTTGTCAATTGATGATAAATCAGAATATGTCATAAAATGTCAAGAACGGTCATAAATTTTTTCGTCAAATGTCTTTGTTTGACATATGTTTGACAAAAAATGTTAAATTTTCACAATTTATGTAATTTTTGGTCCATGAGAAAATCTGACATATCGGTTATTATTAGTCAGAGAAAAAATGACATTTTCTATTGTGATATGTCAAAAAATGAAATATAATGACAACACTTGACATTATTCTCTTCAATTGTCATATTTTGTGATTTTTGTTATATTATGACTTTTTTTGTCAAATTATGACATCCACATTTTCCCAAAAATATTTGTCCGAATTGATCAGGATATGGCTAATTATGACATATGTAAATTTGTTATAATATGTCTTATTATGACATATTTTGTCATATTCTTACACTTTATGCCCATGAAAAATATGACAAATAATGCCTGACAAATTATCACATATTTCATGAGAAAATGTCATTGATTATCAGAATTTGTCAATTTATGACAAATCAAAATATGTCATAAAATATCAGAAAACACTCGGAAATTTTCGAGAACAAATGACATTTTTTGACACATGTTCAACAAAAAATGTCAACTTCTAACAATTTTTGTCATTTTTGATCGATGACCGAATCTAACATATTCGGTCATTATTGGTCAGAAAAAAAATGACATTTCTTGTCATAATATGTCAAAAAAGGAAACATTATGACGGAATTTACCATCACCCTGATAATTTTTCATATTTTGCCTTTTTTTGTTACATTATAACATTTTTTGTCAGAATATGTCATGCATATTTCCACCTGGGTTTCTGTCCTATTTGGGGCGTTTTATCCCCAACACTGCTATTTTCAGTAATTTCGATAATTCATATCTCATAAACTACACGGACAAAAATTACGAAAAAATTCAAAAAAATGTAAAAAAATATCATCTTTGATATGCCATCAAAAAAATGAAGGATTAACTGTACTCGAGTTCGATGGAATATTCCTTCAATCTTAGACTGGTCCCTCTATGAGAGACTCATCGCGTTCCACCATTTTCATTTTTTTTATGATCATTTGGCTGAAAGGAAAATTCCTTAAAAAATTGACTCTGTTCATTAAAATATTTAACAAACTATGATATTTTTTAAACGACATATTTTGCAAAGTTAACGGAGAAATAAAATAAATTCTTGTGGATAGCAAAATTTTTCTCATTCTAAATGAAATTGTCCAGTTAGCGAATTCCTTATGGCGGATCAAAGTCGTCGGGGCTCGTTACAGGATTAGTCTAGTCTTACAGAGTAACAGAAGACCCAAATTGTAAATTGTAAATTTGTAAATTTTCAAACTCATTGTTTAGCAATAATTATCAATTTTTTTTATGAAATAGCAGAGCCATCGACTTTTTAATTACATTCTTCATTCGTTTAAGGTAAAGGACAGAATAGCTGCTCACTCACATATTTGTATACCTATATTTATGAATAATTTATGAATATAGATACACAAATATGTGGAATGAGGAGTTACTAGTTTCTGAGCAGTTACTGGGTACTTTACCTTACAGTCTTTTATGATAAAAATATTGATAAATATCATCAAACAATTATTTCAAGAATTCAGTATATCCAAGGCCTTCCGTTACTACTTGAAGAAAAAATTGCAAATTCCATTGGGATAAAAAAAACATTAATATAATTGCAAAAAAAATTAACTCACCAGGATGTACTGTTGTCAGATAATTCCCACGTAGGTCGAGGCTTTTCAAATTTGGTGTACCATCAAAACAATCGCTTGGCAATTGTGTTATATTATTGCAGGCAATATCAAGGCTCGTTAAATTAATTAATCCATAATCATAATTAATAATTGATATAGAATTGTATGATACATTTAGTGAAAATTCAGGCCCTCCACTATCAACAATAGCATCAAAATCAAGTACAGTAATATCATTAAATTCAAGATGTAAAAATCTCAAACTATACAATCCAATAAATGTATTTTTATGTATAATTTTAATTCTATTGTATGCCAATGATATTGTAACTAATTTCGTACAATTTATAATTGTATTACTACCTAAATAATTAATTCTATTTCCAGTTAAATCAAGTGATCTTAATTCATTTAAATCATGAAATGTATAATCTGGTATTAATTCAATGAAATTATATCCAAATTTAACATCACGTAAATCTACATGTAAATATGATTGAAATAATTTATCTGGTAAATAATGTAGTCTATTGGACTCAAGATTGATGTATCTTAATTTTTTAAATGTATAAAATGTATCATGATCAATTGCATGAAAATTATTATTATCCATAACTAACCAAAGTAAATTATTTAAAACACAAAGTGTTTTTTTTGGTATAATATCAATTGAAAATGCAAAACTCAATTCTAATATTTCAAGACTATTTTCAACACCGATAAATGCATTATCATCCAACTCAGACAAATGATTGAATGACAAACTAAGTTCTTTCAGATGTTCTGCACCTTTGAAAGTACGAGACTTTAACTTTGATATAACATTATTACGTAAAAGTAGTATCTCAAGACTCTTTGCCCATTGAAAATCACCAGGGAATATGTGTTTTATACTGTTGTAACCAAGATTCAAATGTACAAGTCTATGACAATTGCTCAATGCATCAATTGGCATTGAAATTAAATTATTTGTTGACAATGATAATGCACGTAAATTAATTGAAAATTCATCAAATAAATCACTAGTTATATTGGTTATTTCGTTGTTACTCAGGTACAGGTATGATAATTTTTTTAATTTTTTAATTGCAATTGGTACATTTTTTAGGCCATTGTTACCAATATCAATGTACTCAAGTTTATTTTCAAGTCCAGCAAATGCTAATTCATCAATAATACTAATATTATTTGATGATAGATGTAATCTACGTGTATCAATGTACTTGAATGCATAAGCTGGTATTACGTTTAATTTATTACTCGATATATTTAAATCTTTGATGTTTAATGTTTTATTTGTTGTTGTTTTAAATTTAATTGATTCAATTAAATTATCAGAAATATCGAGTAATTCAATTCCAATTGTTTTAAATTCTGGTAATTCAAGGATTTTCAATGAATTACCACGCAAATATAGCCATGTTAATTTTGGTAAATTACATATACTAATTGGTAAATTAATTAATAAATTATTATTTAAACTTAGTGTACGTAGATTAATTGGTAATGTATCTTCGTCAATTTTTTTAATATCATTACCATCAAGATTGAGTAGTAATAAATTTTTAAAATTGTACAAAATTTTTGGTATTTCAACGATGCTATTATCACCGAAGAAACCGTTCGTCAGTGTCTCTGACACGTGGCCCCAATCGCCATCCAGGCTTGTCAAGTGATTGCTGTTGGATATTTACAAAAGAATGACGAAATATAGGAAGACACGAAAGTTTTGCAGTTGAAAAAGGGGCAAAAAACGAGAGTTAGAGATTTGTAAAACACGAGGGAAAAAAAGGAGAAAAAAGAAGAGGAAAGAAAAAAAAAATACTGCACGAATGTCCAACCAGACGTACTAATGAAATTTGCATCGGTCGTAATTCAAATTCTTTTTTAAAACTCATGTCTATCTATATATATATAGGTTGCATCAAACTCGTGATGGAATTTTTAGTTAAATACATAAATCGATTTTTGAATTAATAATACGTATATCATTCGTAAATTTTCCCCATAACAGATACACTGAATTTATGAATAGTGCAGTTATTTATTTTTGTTTTTCTCTCTCTTTTTTGTTTTTTTTTCCCTCTCCATTTATAATTTTTCCTACTCTAAAAAACAAATTGAAAAATAATTTAATTTTCTTCTTGCACTGGCCTCTTCTCTCAAAAATTCATACTGTATCAAATTGAAATGTATATATATATATATATAGATAGATATTCTCAGTTTTCAATAAAACGAAAAAAAAAGTCTTTATATTCCAACCAATTATACCGTGATAATATTTTTTTTGTTTTCATTCAGAGAATCACGATGAAAATTTTTTTTTTCACCATACCAAGTTTTAAAAATAAATACGTACGAGTGCAATGGAACGATAAACGATGAAAATGACAAAGAACGTGGAATACAAAAAAATCAACGAATATGTATGTGAGCGAGAGAAAGAGAGAGAAAGAAAGCGACAATTTCCCCACAATCGAGGCCATATATCGGATTCTTTTTTAATCCGCACGTTGGGTGTCCGAAAAGCTGCGGTGAAAAAAAAAAGACAAAAAAAAATCGAAAAATAGCGATGAAAATAGAAGAAAAAAGACGAATAATGAAAATGGTACAGGAAAATCCTCAAATGAACGGACGAACCAAACGAGTAGAAAAGTGAAATGAGTAGAGTTGGCAAAAAAAAGAATAAAAATAACACAAAAAAAAAAAAAAACAGACACACATAGCGATCCATCAGGTTTTTCTCTCCCCGCTGAGCCGATTCCACGATTTCCCCTCTTTCTCTCTCTCTCTCACATACGTCATGAATATGTAAATTCACTCATCGGTTAAAAGAGAATAATAATAACATCTATGATAATAATAAAATTAAAAAAAAAATATATAAAAAGAGAGGCCGAAATGAGAAGTCACAAAAAAAAAGGATATTTTCGCACGGTCCAATGATCAGTGACAATTAATCGATGATGCAATAACATTCGATACCGGTTGAATGTATATGTATATGTGTATATGTATGTGATTTTATCATAAATTAATATGCATGCTGAATTATTGATCACTGCTCACCTGTGCATATTAAGCCAATTCAATTTTTTCAATGAGCTCAATGTTCTGAATGGTATATCCTCCAGTGAATTATAACTGAGATCTAGAGACCTGAGGCTACCAGCTACACCACTAGAATAACAAGAAAAATTGAAGAAGAAAAAATAATAAAAACGTACAGAATAATACGAAGAATAAGAAGAAAAGAGGGGGGGGGGTGGTGGAGGAGGGGGGTTACAGATAAAACAAACGTATGGAAATCCGTAAATTGAAAATAGAAAATAAATGGAATGAGGATGAAATGGAACAATAAAATATTGAGAGAACACAAGACAGGAAAACGAATTGTTTTGAGGAGACAATAACAAAAAAGGAGCTACGAATGTGAGGGGGGGGGGCAAGAAAAAAAGAAAAAGTCAAACAAATACTCAAAAGAAATCAGGTAAACGCAGAAAGAATGGCGAAACATGGAAAAAGGAAACCAGTAATCGATAAAGACAATTTCCGGGCTGGATAAGGAGGAAGAGGAAGAAGCGGAGGAGGAGAAGGGGGGGAGGGGGGACAGCAGCGATCAACCGGCAACTGTGAATCGATGGAAGGAAACTCAGGGCTTTTTTCGCCTGGGGTGTATGTGAGAGCAAGAAAATGGAGAGAGAGAGAGAGAGGATGGAGGGCACAGCTCAAAGGTTGAAAGATACGAGAGAAAAAAAGAGAGAGGAAGAGAGAGAGAAATAACTAAAGAGTCTGAGAGTAGTGGATGGTGGACCAGTGCAAACACTCACACGAGAGACTTCTCACCGATGCTGGCAAGACGATTGCTCATGAGCCCGAGCGCCTCAACCCCCGAGGAACTCACCAGAGCATCGTTCTCCAAGACCTGCATTCCAGAGTTCACGATGTCCAGCTGTGCCACATAACTCACCGACACGTCTGGGGATAAATAAAAATACGAAGAAGAAGAAGAATAAGAAGAGGAAGGAAAATAAGAGAATAAAACTATAACAAAATGAAGTAGAATAATAAAATTTTGTGAAAAAAAAGAGTAAAAAAGGAAAAAAAAAGAGAGTATGAAGCTGAGAAACGAAAGTACTTGAGTCGCTTAACAAAGACACGTTTTTTCCCGTACATAAAGTGATGTTATTATTTTTCATTTACGTGTGTGCAACATAGAGCGATAAAAAAGGGTAAAATTGCAAGAAAACATTTTTTTTTTTTACTGTAAAAACTACTTTACATATCTTCATCATGAAATTCACGAAAAAAAAAAGGAAATATTAATACTCTCATTTCATTTCATTTCCCTCAAACTTTTTTATCCCCTTTTATCCCCAACATTTTCCTTTCTCTATGACTCTGTCTGTCTCTGCGTGTGCGTGTATGTCAAAAACTCGTGAGTTAAAAAAAAAAAAAAAAATAACATTATAATTGTATAAATGGCTTTGTGATATATTTGAAAGAGCAGAGGACTCTAGCCGAAAGGTAAAATTAGAGGTTTTGAAACTCTGGTTTAATTGACCCGTTCGTTACTACTACCTCCTCCCCTCCCCCCTCCCCCTAGAACCCTTTTGCTGTGAATACCTCATTCTCTCCCACCTATTCTCATCCTTTTGATACGGGGAAAACTTTACGTAGATTAACAATGAGTTAAATATCTAGTATAATAGGGATTGATATAGCCAGTGAGAAGGTAAAGGGGTAGAGAGAGAAAGAGAGAGAGAGAGACAGAGAGAGTTTTGCTTGGAGGCTAGTAGATTTCATGGGATTGGTTATGAAGTACAGAGAAGAGATAGGGTCACAGAGTAAGCGCATTGTGGTAATGTCCCTTCTCCTTTTCCATCACTTCTTCATTTTCCCCCCTCCCCTTTCTCCTTTAACTTCCCATTTTCTCATTGCTCTATCTCTATTTTCTATATATCCCGGGCGCTTAGTCTTTGCGTGTGCGTTGCTTATTGTTTTCCATTGTACATCCGTACTAATGCTTTCTCACTCACCGCATTCACGGAAATAATGGGTATAAATTGCGAGGAAAATGCAGTATTCAGACGGGTTTCTAGTTCTCTCACTTCTGTATACATCATTCGCTCCGTTTTCACTTCTACTCACCCTCTCCCTCTCCCTCCCCTTAAATCCCACCTCTATATCCCCCTATATCCTCTTGCACAGGCCCCATGATTTCTATATGGTTTTAGGAACAGTTGTGCCTGGGAGTTATGAATTTAACAGCAGAGGTAACACACACACACACATATATATGACTTCTGCGTGCCACAGAGGAAAAATTATTACCCACAATATGGAAACGCGGATTAATGGGAAATTTTAATTCCTCAGTAAAAAAAAAAGGAAAAACGTGGGCTAGTAACTTCGCTGGTAAAAAAAATTTTTCCACCCAGTTCTTTCCATACATTTCGTATACAATAGACTGCATCATTTTTTTTTTTTTTTTTTTTGTTTAACAACGCCAAGCGAAATTTACTTTTTTTTATTTTCTATTTGAGTTCCTTCTGCTCCCGCAGCTTTCTCTTTACTCAACTCACTTTTTACCACTTTTCCTCTTCACAATTTTTTTTTATTTGCACCCCCTCCCCCCTTCCTTTTCACTTTTTTTCCACTATCCTTCCGTTCACAATGTTTGGAAGCTTGATTAATTGAACTTGTCGTAATATCAACAAGTTAAATGGCCAAACTTCACAGAAAGTGGGAGTACAAAGTTATTCCACCTAAACCCCCCCCCCCCTTCTCTCTCTTTCTCTTCTCTCTCTCTTTCTCCACTTGAGAAGAATTAATTCCTCAAGAGTGCTTGATAATGAGTGGCAGTGTATACGTCAACAATGCCAATGTAGAGAAAGAGAGAGAAAGAGAGAGAGAGATGCAAGAAGTAACTACTTGAAATACTCTCCCCCCCTCCATAAACCAGGCGTTTCAGTAGTAACGCCTTCTATTTAGTCAGACTAACGCTTCAATGTTTCCTCATTTCGTGCACTTCTCTCTATTCTCATCAACTCTCTAGTTTACAATATACAACAAAGAGAGAGTGAGAGAGGAATACTGTTCATCTTCACATTTATGCGTTGAAGAGCCACTCAGTGTGCACTTCATGAACCGATGAAACATTCACAGTATATTGTGGCAATACCTTTTCGTTTATATATCGAGAGCATGAAAAATGAGATTGAAAAGGTAGAAAAGGTATTTTTTCATGAAAAAAAGAGGGAAAAAAAAAGAGAAAATGAATTAGACCCATGCCTTTTTTTCACGTGCCATATTTTCTTTTTTTTTCTCTCTCTCTCTCTCTTCCTTTGAGAATAGTCTGGATGGCTGACACGTACAGTTATGTGTCTGTATCAACTCCATATATATGTATATATATATATATATATATATATGATGTATAAAAACGCGAGAAAACTCGTGGAAGAGATGGGTATACAATTTGAAAAGTGATACCAGGAGTCGCCTTTGACGTGGTTTTTCCTTCAGATGCGCCTCTCTGCCACTCGATCATCAAAGGGCCTCGGGGAAACGACAGCTTTTTTTTTTGTGTCTCCCTTTTTTTTTTTCTTCACTACAAAAATCTGGCACATACCGCGAGTGCTCGATTGTGTATCAAGTAGTACCTCACTCTCTTTTTCATTGTTTCCTTTGGTTTTTATAAAATATTTTTTCACTCTTTTTTTTCAGATTTTTTTTTTTTTTTATGGACTAGCAACAACACAATGGCCGAATCTACGTGAATAGTTTGTGAAATATTTCGAGTGTTTTTTTTTTTTTAACGTTGCACTCGATGGTTTTATTTATCTCCGCAATTTTTGGCAATTTTCATTCTTTTAGAGTTGTTTTTTTTTTTTCTAACAATAAAAATTCAACAATAAACTTTTTTTCTGCTCTTTTTGTTAAACCATTGAAACCTACAAAACTTCTATCTCTCTCTGTAGTTACGTGTTATCACGTACTTTTTGTTTTTTTTATTGTTATTTTCACATTATCCTCTAGTTTCTAGTGTGAATTGTTTTTTTTTTTTCTTGTTTTTTGTATTTAATTTAAAATGAAATTACACCTACCTGGAAAACGTGCAAACTGTACACCGAGACAGCTGATGTCCATTTTCGTAAATTCCTCGTCATCCTGTATCCAGCATAGACACATTGTGTTGAAAGCACAGGGCACGTTGTACGAGTCGAGTAGTCGTACGTGACATTGCAGTAGAAACAGTATGAAACAAAGTAACTTGCTCTTCTCCATCTGCGAATGTCAACGTAAGAGAATTGAAGAGTTTTTATCCCACTAACAATATACGTGAAATTGTCACATGTAGAGGGATATATATATATATATATATGTGTATATACAAACGTGTATCACTTTCATATGAACCAGGTGAAATAATAATAATTTTTGAGAGAAAAAAATCTGTGTGCACAAAGAGAGATAAATAAAAGGAGAGAGTAAAAGACAAACGACTGAAGAAAAATAAAAGATTTTCAGTTGGAAATAGAAAAAAAAAAAAAAAAGAAGAAAAGTTAGAGTTGGGAATAAGAAAGATATCAAGAGAATAAAAGAGAATGTTCAAGTTGAAACGCCAAAAACGTAAACAAAACTTTGGTTTATCTTATAAAGTGCAGGAAAAAGTCGTTTAAAAAGTCATCTCTACGGTCAACCCATCGGTCTCATCACTACTTCCCTTCCCCCCCCCCCTCCCCCCTTTCCACTCTCTTCTCTCTTTCCATGTTTTTTTTTCACTCTCTTCCTTCTTATTCCCCACTTCTCGCGGGTTTTCCCCCCGACTTTTCGTAAACTTAGGCAAGTTGAGAGAAGAAAAAAAGTGGGAGAGGGTGGGACAAAAAAAAATTCAATAAAAAATTCCGCTACCCCGTTCTTTTTATTTTTTATTTCTTTTTTTTTTTTATTCACGAAGAGAGTAAAAACTTCATCTCGCGACAAGTGTATCTCATTTGCACTGTCAAACTTTTTTTTGCCTCTACAAAAACGATTGAAACTGTAAATTTGCCTCTTTATGTTTCTTGAAAACTGCGATTTCTCAAGTTTCGAGAGAGGGAGGGGGGGGGGGGAGGGGGTGAGAGAAAATAGTGGAAACAGATTTGTTGAAATGGGAGTGGAAAAAAAAGGGGCAAAGTGAAAAACAGAAAAAGCGAATTTGACGGGAAATAAAAAAGGATGAATAATAGGTTAAAATTGCATTGAAGCTTTGACATTCTCTCTCAAACCACACAGGAATAAAAAAAAAAAAAGAGAACATACAGAACCGATAGTAAATTGAAAACGAACCTCAATTCATCCGAAAATTAAATTCCTTGTGTAAACATGTTTGTCATTTGATGGTTGATTTTTATCGTTTAACTATCGTCAAAGAGGCACACTCTCTCTCAACATAGTGTATACACAGCACGTTGATAAAAAAAAAAATTGATTGAATCATACGTGATTTTTCATCTCTATTCGCACACACAGAAAAAAAAAACCCCAACAACTATCCCCACTGAATTTAAACTCTCTTCTTCCTCTTCTTTTTCCGTTTAATTTTCATTAATTTTCAGTGTGAATAATAGTCCATGAAAAAAAAAGCACTTCGACAAAATGGATGGAAATAATTGTGAAAGCACGTCGATAAAAGAAAAGAATTCAACAAAAAGAAAAAAAAACCAAAAAGGATGAAATGAAAAATTAATAAACGAGAATATACGAGATAGTGATGAATAAAACGAATGATATAGAGCAAAAGCCCGTTGGCGCGTTATTTGATGCGGTCTGTTTGGCGCGTCAGCCACCGGCCGGTTTGATTTTTCGCCGGGACCTCATGGAGTTATATCTTCTCTTCGAACTATCCTGTCGTAGCTGTAAAAACTCCAGTACTATTCCCGTAATACGTTATATTTGTCTTTCCCCTGCGAAAAAAAACCTCCTTTTCAGTTTTGTAACACAAGAAAGAAAAAAAAAAAAAAAAAAAAAAAAAAAAAGTGGGTGGTGGTAGGAAAATGGGAGAGATTTTTTCTCCCTGTATTTTTTTTTTTAGGAAAAATGGTACAGTGGATGGAAGTCAGTGTTGAAAAAAAATTGGTAGGGGGGAAATAGAAAAAGGAGAAATGCGCGGCCAAAGAAAATGCCAGCCCCCTTCACTGGAAGACGACAGTAACGGTACTAGAAACACGCGGACTGAACTGCGGCCGTTGGTGGATACTCGTGGGAAGCTCGTGAACGTGTGTACGGCAATAGCACACACAACGTGGAATACGAGAGAAAGGGAAAACTGCAGAAAGAGAGAGAGAGAGGGATAGAACGAATAGAATAGTGAGAGAGTGGGGAGAAAGATTTTCGTGGAAGGGATGGTTGGACGGTTGGAGAAGCATTGGATATACAGTCACCAGACAGGCAGAAAGGGGTGAGGTGAAAAGAGCCGGAGAAAGAGAGAGAGAGAGAGAGAGAGAGAGAGGGCCAGTCGTCGTCGTCGTCGTCGACGTCGACGTTGAATCAGCCTGGCGGGGGTGGCCCCCAAAGAGGGGGCACAACTGAGCAAGAGAAGAAGAGGGAAGAGGGGGGGAAAAGGGGGTGGATCGAATGTGGCGCAGGTGCTGCTTGGTTAGCGCACGAAAACGCAAGCGCAATCCCCACGCGAATTGTATTATGGATCGCCACAAAATTGGGATAGGATTTATCGGAAGGGTTGCGTTACGGTGAACATGATAAAAGAATGAGGGGGAGGGGGGAAGTGAAAAAAAGAGGCGGGGGGTCGAAAACCGGAAGAGAAGAGGCATACGGCCAAGGAGAAACGGGCCTGAACGGGACTCGGAGATTCCCCTGTGTTTCGGTTAGGATATTCAGGGATGCCTTATAAAGTACGGAGAACTTTACGCTTGAAGTACACGAAATTGTGTACAGACCCACACACATGTGGGTGCCTCGAGTCGTTGTCACGGACTTGGGACACATAATGGAAGGGGGGAGACACAGACACATGCAGATGCAGATGCAGACATACTCGTGCACACACATGCATATGGATATATGGGGGGGAGGAAGTGGGGGTAATGCGTGAATCGATCAAATCTTAGCCGCAATCAATCAAACCATTGGGGGATAAGAGGAATTAGTTTCAAATCGCTCATACGAGTGATTGGTTATCCCTGGCCGAAAAACCTTTTGCCTCTCTCTCTATCCTAGAGGTTCAAAATCCTTTATACCTATCGCTTTAGTCTGTCCATTCAGCCAATAGCTTTAACCGTATCCCATGAACAATACGATAAAACGAAAATTTCGCTCGAGATTATACGAGCTGGAAAATTGGGAAATTGTTGGAACCAATTGATGATTGTCTGAGGTCAAGAAAAGCAATTGCCTTTTTTTTTGTTCTTTTTTCTTTCTTTTCTATTTGTTTATTTACAAATAGTAATGAGTAATGAATTCGTAAATTTCTTTTGCAGTTTCTGTTGATTAACGTTTATTGCGTTTTTTTTTTCTTTTTTTTTTTTTTCGTTAATTTCACTTTCTCGATGGAGGTGGACGTGGAGTTTAATTACAGGCATTTAATGCTCAAAAGCAGTAACTTGACCCATTACCGAAGAGAATTGGTGATTGAAAAGCTATGCATGAATGAAATATGACGGGTTAAACATTATAATTATCGTTTATAGTGGCTGATTTATGTTACCTGATGTTATCGGATGATTGAATGATAAAAGGAATTATTAGAAAATACATTTACAATTGAATTTAACGGTTAATTTTTATGTAATCGATAATTGTGATGACCTCTCTCTCATTTGTAGTTGATATTTTCCATCGATAATTTGTAATTAAAGTGTGTTCGAAAGGACGGAATGTTTTAATTAGAGCTGCAAAAATTTTTATTGACGTAAATAATTTGAAAATTCCTCGAATTTTTGATGAAAATTGCTTTCATTCTTTAATGTCAAAATTAAATATTTTGAATTCTAATTATCGATGAATGTTGCGGTCAATTTTGAATGGAAACTGCAATGATTTCCCATCAATTGCCCTCATCTGTAATTGACTTTTTGACAAAAATCAAATGTAATTTCCTGACAAATGTAATTTTCATGAAATTCATCGAATCTCACTTAATCCACTGACGATAAAATTAGGATAATTATTTTATCCACTATTTTCCATGATTTTTTAATAAACCAATTTTATCAAATTTATCCTCACATCCATCAAACTTCTGAGAAACGAAAAGATCAATTTTCCCGAGAAAACCATGAAGAATCGTAGGAATTTTTTTTCTTATTTCCGTTACACACGATATCCATTCCTTTACGAGAATTTAATAAGAAATCACGAGGAAGCCATTGAAGATCTCATGGAACTGAGAATAAAAGGAAAATTGATAACACGAAACTACACAAAACAAGAGCATCCCCATTCAGGAAGAAAAAGAAGAAGAAGAAACCCCCTAACATGAAAAAAATCAATGGAAAAAATAATTAATGACTTGATTGATAATTAATTTTTCCAATTATCTCGTGTGAAAATATTGATTTCAGATAAAATGAAAAAAAAAAAGTGGAGGAATAATTTCAATTATGTAAGATATGAAAAACCCGAGGACTTTATTTTCTACAATCATTCTTGAAAATTCTCAATTTTCAATGGAAAATATCAAATATCAATAAAGCCAAGAACCTCAATCATTTTCCAACATAACTCAGACTTTTATTCACTTTTCCCTCCCCACATCACATTTTTCATCAACTATTCACTCATAAAATAATAATAGTAATAATAATAAAAGCGAGACACAGTACAGAGAGCGAGTAATGAAAAAGAAATGTAGATAGGTTTTTAAAATACACACCGACTACATTATTAAAGTGGAGGAAGCAAAAAATTCAGTAGCTTCCCACAGTGTTAACGAAAAAAAAAAAAAAACATATATATACATACATATATATATATAAATGAAATACTTGAATAAACTCGCTATTCTATTACACACATAATTTCACGAGTTGAATATCATTAAAAGAAATTACAACCACTAATTATTCCCACAGCCACTAATTAAGACAGTTGAAATTACTCATGGAAGGCCTGAATGGATTTTAAATGCTTTCGTAGTTTTACCACTGAGTTGACTCAATTTTCAGCTGAGACAAAAGGAATTGGGAATAATATATAGACGAAAGAAGAAGAAAGTCTTGAGGGGTTACATATCCCTGGACGCACTGAAAACCGAGTAAATTTGAAAAATTATTAAAAAGGTTATATGGTGGAAAAAAATGGAATCGTTGAATTCACATTTTTTCATTCACTTCTCAACTATTTGGAAAAATATAGGTGTATAGGGGGAAATGGGGGAAAATGGACATTGTAATGAAACAGTGGGAGATACATTGTTTTTATGATTTTATTGAAAAGCTGAGGGAATTTTTGACAGATAATGAGTGCCAGAATTAATTTATTCAATTTTTTGAGAATTTGATTTTTTTGGGCATTTTTGAGGAGTAAAAGCCTTTTGATTTTTGAGAAAATTCAATTTTTTTTAAATATCTTCTGTTCTATTCATCGTAACGACATGGAACTGATTCCAAATAAAAGCTGAGATCATTTCCCATCGATTCATGTAGATTCGAATTTAAGAATATCGGTTCTTTAGATAACTCTAGGAAATTTTGTGTAAAATTATGATCATCGGGTTTTGCTCTATAACTATGTGGAAAATCGATATTTTTGCATTCAAAACCCCATAAATCGATAGCAAAGAATCTCACCTTTCATTTCAAATCGGTCTCAGATCGCTACGACCAACAGAACTGAAGATATTTTCAAAAAACTGAATTTTCTCACCAATCAAAAGGCTGACCTCTCAAAAATGCGCTAAAAAAAGTAGAATTTTCAAAAAAAGGAAAAAAATAATTCTGGTACTTGTTTCTCCCCTCAAATTTCTTCAACTTTGCAAAGGAATCATCAACAAAAATCTATCTCCAATATTTCCATTTATTTCAAGATTTTTTTATAATATATGCATAAGAACTCGAATATGTCCATTTTACCCCATAAGTCCGTATTGCCCCACCTTCCTCTACATATATTTTTCATATTCACATTATTTTTCAATAGTTTGAATGGACTACTGATGAAAACCATGGTCAGCATAATAACTCGACCAAAAGTTATCCAATCTGCAAAAAAAAAAAGAAAAAGTATCAAGTAAAATAATGAAGTAGTTATGGTCTGATGGAGGGATTTTCAAACTTTAGCATGAATACTAAAAAAAAAATAGTATTCAATACTGCATAGAATTTTTTTTTAAATAATAGTTCTCCACAATAATTTTTTAAATTTACTCGGTTTCCAGCGCGTATATGGGAATGTGATCCCTTATGGTAATATTTCAGATAACTCGAGTACAGTAAATGCCTTATTTTTTTGATACCGTATCAAAGCAGATATTTTTTTACATTTTTCTGAATTTTTCCATAATTTTTGTTCGTGTAGTTTATGAGATATGAATTATCAAAGTTACTGAAAATAGCAGTGTTGGGGATGAAACGCCCCAAATTGGACAGAAATAACGAAATTACTAAAAAACCACAGGGTTGACCCATTATTTAAAAACAATTGACAAAGAGAACAGCATTCTAACTAAATAATAGAAGAAAAAAATATTCAATTCTCCGTATAATTATAGAGAAATTTTAATTAGAAGGTAGTCGTAACTATTTGCCTCTCTCTCTATCTCACGCATGTGATAGGAGATTGATGGAAAAAAAATTCGAGATAAAAATAATTATATTCACAAGCTCAAGATATGACTTTCGGATAGTTTAATCATTTTTTCGAATCAATCAAAGCACGTTTCCCCAAATTATTAGCAATTAATTGGAAACTGAACTACAAATTCTGATTTTTTCCTGCTTCATTGACCGTACTATGGAATCCTACTTCTAAGGATCCTCCAGAGAAGCAGTGATGCTCGAATTTCAGGGAAATTCCTCTTATGAAAACTGTCATGAGTAAAATAAAGAATAGTTCAGGTGCAGTGCCTTCTTTTGTCCGTTTCCACATGCGCAGAAATACCAAAACGTTAAAGTATGGAAAAAAAAGCTGAAACCATCAACAGTATCTCATTTCCAATATTTTTCATGAAAAAAAAAAACAAATACCGCTTGTTATTGACTTCACCAAAAAATATTTGTTATGTTTTCAATTAACGATCTTCGGTTTCCAGAAACAATTTCAAGAAAACTGATATTGCTACCTATACGATAAACCATTCGTTTCAACATAGATCGGAATAGAATTTCTATGTTATAACAGAGTGAATTTTACGTTCAAAATGCAAACAATAGAGAAAAAGGAAAATTTTATGTTCAAAAGGCACATTTGAGTAGCCAATATTTGCGAATTTAGTGCCACAAGAACTATTGAAATTTTTTCTACATATAAAGGATCCTGTATAAATATTTATACACGAACTCTCGAAAAGATCATAAGAAATCTCATTTCTTCGGAAAAATCCTCAAATTAATCCTTGAAAAATAAAAACATCTTCAATATTCACGAATGGAAAAAACATGTGCTTTTTCTTTAAAAAAAAAATTCATTAATTCCATTCTCATCATTAGCGATGAAATGACTGTGAGCTTTTTTATAGTAGTCTTGTAAGTATAAAGATTTACGAGTTTGCAATAAAGCAGTTTTCCAGTGAAATTGCTGTGGGACATCGTTATTACCCAAGAACGCCTCGGTGGTCGAATAAACTTTGTTTTTGCACAGTGCACCGTAGAGTTTCGTCTTCATTCTATGGGGCCACTTCCACCCTCATTCTCTCTCTCTCTCTCTCTTTCTCTCATTCTCTCATTTTCCTCTCCTTGCACTAGTCAACTGAGCTTGTCTCTTATACCAAAACCTATCTCTATCTCATTTTCCTTGTGGTCTTAACTTCTCACTTTGACTGTGATGGTAGCAAAGGCCTCTTAAAAACTGCGTCATTCTCAATTAACTCTAGAAAAGAGAAAAAAAAAAAATACAGGAAAAATCATGAGAAAATGTCTATCCTGCCCCAGAGCGATTAAAACATTTATGCGATAGTTTGGATGGAAAGGGATAGAGATGATAAAATAAAAAAAAAAAAAAAGAGGCAAGACCTCTGGGTTATTTTTTTATAGTCTAGTTACATTTTTTTTTCTACTTATCTCGTATGAAGAATCTCATTTGGCTGGTTTGCTTTAAAAAGGAAAAAAAAAAAAAAATTATATCAAGTGTTGTAAAAAAATAGATTGAGAGACAAAATTTTTCATCTAGTTGGGTAGTTTTAAAAAATAAAATTATATTGAGAGTGAGTGTGTTATAAAGAAAAAATTGGATTGAGGATGATAAAATAATTTTTTTTACGTGTCTCTTTACTCATAGATATATATATATATATATATGCATAGCCTTTTTTCCCCACCGTCAATTTGTGGATATGGAATTATTCAGTGCTGCAGGGTTGTCGAGATGGTCAGGTATAATACAATTGAAATCCTATAATCGAGAATAATGCGCGTTAGAAGGAGAGGGAGAAGGGGGGGGGGGGGGGGAGGGAAAAGAGAGAGAGAGGACTCGATTCGATTAAAATCAACGTCATTCGATTACAATAAAGGCGAAGAATTGAATAACACAAATACCGCAATTTACTATTTCTTTTAAATTCCCATTAAATTCATGAGATTTTATTCTTTATTTTTTTTCTCTCATTTTATTTTCTCGGTAATCATGTATCATGGCTCTCAACGAGTGTTATCATTGATCAGATCGAGGCGTAAGATTCCTCGGGGCAATGAGTGTCCATCGTGTCATGTTTAGAGAGAGAGAGAGAGAGAGAGAGTATGAATTAAGGTAATGAAAGAGCTGTGAAACGAGTGTAAAAAAGCAATTGAGGTGAGTGAAGAAAAAAAGGAAAAAAAAATAAAAATTAAATGAGTACAATTGGAATATTTCTATCTGTTGCACTTGAAAAGTTTAATTGAATGGTAAATTGACGTGAGCCATTGGATGATAGGGGTGTTTTCACGAATAAATTGATTATCGTGATCTCCTCATGTACACTTAGCAATTCATCGAATTTTGTCATTATAAAATAAAATTCGAAGCTAAATCATTGTGTTATTTTTTGTTAATTACACCGAGTGCACGAAAAACGACAGAAAAATAGAGATATAAATTTTAAAAAAACCTAAAAAAAAAAACAATTTTTTATACACGAAATCCGATGCTGAAAACAATTTAACAATATAATGATTAATTGCTGTGAAATTTTTGTATTTAAAAAAATTGAAATAATTGAAAAAAAAAAATGTGTTGATGGATTCGATGACGGAATGAGTCTACTCTGATTGATCTCTGGTGGTCTCGATAAACCTCCTTTTTTTTTCTTTCAAGGAGTTTAAAAAAATAAGGAGAAATAAAAAAAAAACAACTGTTGGTTATAATGATTGTGTGCACGCGCCATACGATGATCACACACTATTGGTGATATCTGTTTGGTGCCTGTCAAAAAGTGAAAGGTTCCCTACCACATAAAACTGTGTATATCCCCCCACAAATCCCCCATCCTCCCTCTCTTCTCCCTTTACTTTAGCCAATATAATTCTCTCTCTTCGTTTTATTCCAAACTACCTTGTAAGACTCCACCGAGTCATCATCAGCTGCCCCCCCAATAGTGATCACACGAAGGTGGCCAATCGTGCTGGAAATTTCCTTCTCTTTTTTTTTATTTCTCTTGAAATAACGAAGATTAAAGATATCGATTGAAAGAGAAAAAAAAGACCGATTGAGAAAAGCCGAGGAAAATTTGCCAAAAATTTATGCAAAGTTGTATCAGGAATTTATCGAGAATAAAAAAAGAGTTTAAAAAAAGTGGAAAAAGGCCATTTGCACGCGACAAAGGAAAAGTAATTCACATGTGTGTGTATATGTATGTGTGCATGTGTGTGTGTAGTTACTTTGATGAATCGTGTGATTTGGTTTGTTTTGACAGTGTTACTACATTTTAGAGAAATAACACATAATATATATATATATATGTTGTTTGAATGTTAGTGACTGAGTGAAAACACGTTTTCAAAGGAGTTTCAACTACCCTCAATGCTTTACACTGGAGTAATAACAAAGGAAATAACAGAAAATACGAGAAAAAAAAAGAACCAAACAAAAATAAGGTGGCAGCTTCTTGCAGGAGCTACAGAAACTAGAGGTTCAACTTCTTTTTCGGTGTAAAATGGTCGAACACAGTACCTTTTCGAGTGAAGGGAAATAAGAGTTTGAAAAAAAAAAAGAGGTGTGCAACTTCAAAGTGATTCCTCTTCGATTCCTTTTCTCTCGTCTTTTTTATTTCCATTCCCTCTTTTTCCCCTCTTCGCCCTTTTTTTTTGCCTCCTTCAAGCCTTTTCTTTCAACCCACTCCCTCTGTGTGTGTGTGTGTGTATTCGACTGTTTACCAACTCGTATTTGTCTCTGGCGCCTGATTCGTAGGAATTCACACGAAGTGTGTTTGCAAACGTCTCGAATTGCCCAGTTCAGTTACCTTAAATTTTCAATTACTCCATTTCCCTTCTTTTTTTTTATCCTTTTCTTTAAATACCTTGTCTTCATTCCATCGTTTATTTATTCGTTTATCTACTCTTTCTGTTTATTCTGGAGACTTACATCCGAAGTGAATCGGAGGGCTTTTTTCCACTCCTCCTCCCCCCCCCCTTCCCCTCCATTTCGCGAGTGTAATTAAATGAAACGGCTGCTCGAGCCAAAAGTGTTTTAACTTCAGCTGCTGCATTTACTTAAGGTGTTTATATTTATTGCGAAGTATACTTAGAAAAAAAAAAAAGAGAAAAATAAGACTGTGAGAAAAAGATAGTTTTAGATTCAATTCAAAGAAGAAGATTCTCAGGAGCATTTTATTCTGCTCTATTATTTTAAAAAAAAATGGAAAGTTATCCTGTGAGACAAGAGTGCAGAAGTTCGATGGAAGAGGAGTGTCTCATAGAAAGACGAAGAAGTTCAATTTTAAAGGAATGCTCAGATTATTTAAATCTAGAAGGCTCATCAAGATACACACGTGATGCATTCAGGAAGCTCTTTCAGGATGAGGTAATTTATAATAAATCCAAGTTAAAAGTGAAAAAAAAAAATACTACTATTTTCACGTCATCACTTAACCGGCATAATTAATTCCCTGATAAATATGTTAATTGTCACCTTAAACATTGTATTAAAAAAAAAACTTCCTGACTCATGTTTAAACGGATATAAACAGACGCATTTGCACATTCTTCATTTCATTCAAAAAACATTCACTTTAACCCTCAAGGACTTCATGCGGGATTCGTGGTTGAGTTTTCTCTCTTCGCCTTATCCTCCTCCTCCTCCTCCTTCTCCTATTCCTCTTCTTCTTCATCCTCCACCTCATGCAGAACGTTCAAACTTTGGCGTTTAGACTTCCCGCAAATTGCCAATAGAGTTAGAACGACGAAGAGAGAAACCTGCGGGAGGAATAGACGAAAGAAAAGGGGGTAGAGAGGGGGGGGGGAGGGGGTCTAAGAGTGAAGGAGAATAATACAAGTGTAAGAGAACTGGTGAAGAGCATGGTAGGTCTTAGATAACGAGCACTAGTTGGTTACACATTTAAGTGGTAAAGGAGTGGAAGAGCAATTGGCGAGCGTACAACTGTCCCCTCCCCCCCCCCCTCTCTCTTCCTCTCTCTCTCTCTCCCTCTTTTTTCCTCTCTTTCTAGTTTCCTCTGCCCCTAGGGGCAATGGTCCCGGGGGCTTTTCTCGTTAAATAATAATCGATGAATCGTGATGCTGTAACTTGTGTTGGTAATACACACACGTATGTGTATTGGAGTCTAGTGGGGTCTATCCCTACAGCTGGCACTTGTCCTGGTTAAAACGATAGGTATTTTACTTCTTGGAGTTTGGTGTTAGCAGTCACAGGAGTAGAGTAACGTAGAGTACGTACGTGATCGGGTGGTTTGTAGCCACGTTTGTGGAGGGAGGGAAAAAGAGGGGGGGGGGGGCAGATGGAATCGGCTGAGTAGAATCTATTCAGAGCTTCTGTTTGATCAAGGTACTGGATTGCCTCGGGCACTGAGACCTTGACGCCTCCAGCGTTTACAGTGTACGGTTTGCCGCGCATTCAAGAGAACGGGGAATAAGTGGGATACGAATGATGAAAAGGGGGAAGAGGGGGGGGGGGGGGAGATTGTTCGAGAATTTTAGTGGTCCACGAGCACTAAAAATCACCGAAAATTCTCATCAAACGAGCGAAAGAATTTCTTTCAGGGCCAGAGAAGTCTAAAATTATTTAGAAATCGATTGGGCAATTTCTTTGGGTATTTTTGTGTTTTTTTTTTTTTTTCTTTTAATTCTTCATAAATTCATTAATTTATAGTCTTGAATCATATAAATATCTTGCGCACTTGATTTTTCAACAACTTTTTCTTCTCCCAGGGTATTTTGTAAATTTAACACCGTTTCTTTTTTTTTTTTTTTTTCTGTTTTTTTTTTCTCTCACCTGTTTCCTTTCACGAGATGAATGATAACATAATAAATGTTATAAGAATTACTGGATTCAGGGTAATCAAATGATAATTGCAGTGAGTGCCTCGAATTTTGATGTATGTAATTACGTTGTCCAATCGAGTTTTTATTCTGCTTCTCTTGTGACGAGAATAACTCGGGGGGCTTTTTTTTTTTTTTTTTTTTTCTTTAACAAATATGAAGCTGTTTGGATAAACAGGTAAATTGTACGAGTGAAACTCATGGGAGATGCCGCATTAAAAAAAAAAACCGTGTATTGGAAGAAATATATGGAAAAAAATATAGTTATATATAATATTACAATTTTTGTTTTCACTTCAAATTATAGCAGAGTTAAATTTTGTTTTATCATTGGATTTTTCAAAAGTGAATTTTATTTTATTTATAGTTTGTAAATAGATTTTGGACCATTCCTCGACTGATCAATCTCATTTTTTGAATTTTGTTGAAAAAATGTTTTAATAATATTTTTTCAATCATATTCATAAATATTTTATTTTATTCATTCATCTTTGTATAATCTGTCGGTCTTTCCCCAATTTTTCACTCCTCCTCCTCTTTTAGTTTCTAAGTTACTAGAATAGAGTACATTGTAATTGTTACAATGATTACAAACTTTTTTCCTCACAGTCCATCCAGTAATTCATTCAATGGTTAAAACAGTTAGTTTACAAAATTTTAACAAAGTTCTTAGTCTATGCCTAATTGTAAAAGGCCTCATTCCCTTACTGCACTATCCTTTACAGGATTTGCAAAAGGATCATATATTTATAATATATGTTAATTATATTTGAATATACATCTCCTATCATGTTAAACAGTCATGAAGCCCAACGCATTTCCCATACATTACATAATATCTCTACGAAAATATCATTGAATTACGTTCATGCAGTGTGAGTGGATGCTGTGAAAGAGATTTTGTAAGAAAAAATACTCAGTATTTCAAATACATAATACAGACACCTGAATGTTACAAATTATATACTCTTTTATATATTAAAAAAATTTTTTTAGCATAAAATAAATTTTATTAAATATTATAATCAAGAACTTGATATTTTAAACTATCCAAAAAAAAAAATGAACATATATATATAATTTTACCAGTATAATATCACATCATTGTCTTAGTAACAAAGTGGCATAAGTGCTGTGCATAAGCATAGCATTTACGCCCCTTTAATTCTAAGGCAACAACATATTTTTATATATTTTTCCATTATATGACTTTTTCATGCAGTATTGCATGAGCTCTTTCTTATGCACTTGAATGAGGGATACAAACAGATTCGAGAAAGGGCGAAGAACCAAGTGCAGCGAGTGGTTTGGCCGGGCATGGCCATGGCATTGACCTGTTTCCTCGATTTATCGTGTAAATACACAGTATTCATGTGTATCATTGACAAATAATAATAATAATCATGAAAAATATTGAAATAATGCAAAGAAAGTTTTCCAAATGATTAATACCTCTAGATTATGAAAGAAAAAAAACTCGATAAACTCAAGAAGAAAGCTCAAAACTCCAGCAAATATTTCAACTCTATCTATGTATTTATACATATATATATATATATATATTTTTTTTTAACCCCAGGAATTTAGTACAATTTTATTCAGATTCGAGTCAAGGTATGAATGAAAAATTTCACACTTTGAATTATTTAATTCACTCGTACTTAAAATCCGTAAGAAAACTAGGTATTTTATATAACATATACATAAGTATATAAATCTTCCAAGAATCTCTTCTACAAGAGTCGTAAATCTAAGTACAATGTATATATATAGATATAATGGGATACAAAAGTTTTGTACAAAGACATAAGAGGTATTACCGAGGATCTGGAGCACAAAACTGAATGATTCACAATTCAATGTCACTATTGCTCTTTTTTTTTTCCCTCTCGCTCTTTCTTTTATTTACTTCAAAGGTGTTTTTGTTTATTTACTGTTTATTGTCAACTGTTACAGATTATTTTGATGAAATTATTTGCACTGTTTGATCAAAATAACGATGGAAAACTCAAACAGGATAATTGGATTGAGTTCCTCAAGGCTCGATTAACGTGAGTTACTCATCAAAAAAAAAAAAAATTTCTGCCACTAAATTTTTCATTCTCATATCATTTTCTTTCTCTCACTTACTCTCTCTCTCTCTCTCTCTCTCTTTTCTTCGTTCCATCAATGAATTTATCGTTGTCACGTACGTATGTACGACACTGTCACGTCGAAAATCCATCTGATTCTTGTACATGTGATTTTTCATTTTATTTAGTCTTTTTTTTTTTCCTCTTTATCGGTCTCGTTTATTTTCTTCTTTGTGTTATTTTCTTTTTACTTCATTTTTTAACACAAAACTTCTTCTTTTTTTTTTTTTTCATTTTGAACACTCTCGTTTCTCTTTCACCTCGGTAGAAACGACAAACAAACGGACTTCATTGATCAGATTGAGAGTGTCGCTTATGTACTGTGTGGAGAAGAGCCAGTTGATGTGAATGCATTCAAGAGGATATTTCAGGCAAAAGGGGTGAGTTTTGCCCAAAAATTTTCCAACATTTTTTTTTTTTAATTATCTTTATTTTTTGAAGTGCATTGAAATTAAATCAATAGTCAAGTAGATTTCGTTATATTGATAGTACACTTGATAGTACATGTCAATTGTGTAAATAAAGTTTACAAATTAAAATAATACTTTCAATTGATTTGTGGCTTCAATCAGTCTAATTAAATTCACAGGTTATTGATAAATTATTCAGGATCATTGAACTAGAGAATTCTGGTTACGTATTGCCTGGACAAATTATGGAGTTCATTGCTGGAATTAGTAATCCAAGGTAATGAAGTGTAATTGGTACTTTTTTTTTTTTTTAAAGAAATGATACATGAAATTTTTATGATTTTATGGAATAACATTAAATTGTGAAAATTCTTCTCTTTCTCTCTTTCTACACTGATGTCCCATTTCATTGGCTTTTATTTCACTCTTTTTTTCTCTGTTTTTTTTCTTTATGTTCCCTACTCCAATGAAATGGAAATGGATAAAAAAAAATACATATATATATATATATATATATATATAGATCACGAGCCGGATTCGATAAAGGCAATCTGGAGTGGCTGGAGAAGATCTTCAAGCAGACAGTTGGAAACGAGCGAGAAATACGTCGCGAGGAGTTCAAGAAAATCGTTATATCGAAGAACGTGAGGCAGTAAATTCTTGCTTATCTATAGTAGCGCTTTACTTCATGAAAATAAATAAAAAAAAGTTTAAAAAAATGAATGTTGACAAAAAAAAAAAGGAAAGAAATTGAAAAAAAAAAATCATGCAACAATCTTTGAGTAAAGCCACTTTCCACGCGATAAACCAAAGTGTATACATACATACACACATGCAAACCGAATTTTTCATTCTCGATGTTCTTTTTCCAGTCTTTCTTCACGGAACGAGTATTTCAGATATTCGACAAGGACAACTCTGGTACGATATCACTCCAGGAGTTTCTAGATGCAATGCATCAATTCGCTGGTAAAACTCCGGACGACAAAATACGTTTTCTCTTCAAGGTTTACGATATAGATGGTAAGAGTGGAGAGAAATCTTTTTTTTTTTTCCTTTTACATCTTCTTTCCATCATTTTTATCACATTCACGATTTGCAATGAAAAAAACACTCGTATCGTATTTTCTCCACTTGTAATGCGATGATGATGCACTTTGATGTTTTCAACACAAGCAAATACTGAGATAAATTCAAAAGGGAGCAAATTTATTGTTTTAATGTTAATTGAATTTTGAATATTTATCCCAGCACATCTGGCAGACACTACCGTTTGTATTATTATTTCAGTATTATGATTATTTCTTCAGCATAGGAAGAAGCGTGTAGCTCTACTTTTGTAATTAATATTTCCCTGGGAGAATTGGTGCTTATTTTTTTCTTTTTTGAGATTTTTTTTTCTAATAAACTGCAGAATTGCACTAATAGAATGACTTCGTGGGGGCCATTCGTGAAACACAATCCTCAGCAAATTCTTCATTCTCTCCCTTTTTTTTTTTTCTTCTTTTTTTCTCCTTTTCCTTCACTTCTATTCTGTTAAAATGGACACGTTGTAAATTAATGGTTTAAAACATTTTCACTGTGCTGAAAACAGGCGATGGGTTGATTCAGCATCGTGAATTGAAGCACGTGATGAGAGCCTGCATGGAAGAGAATGGAATGAAATTCAGTGATGAACAGATTGAAGATTTAACACTTGCATTATTTGAGGATGCTGATCAGGATAGCAGAGGTACTATCACGTTCGAAGCACTGAAGAAACAGTTGGAGAAACACGAGGGCCTCCTTGAAAATCTATCAATCAGGTAAGATGAAACGTGAATTCAAGTGGGTAACACTAGCAGAAAGGGCTTCGTTATCGATTAATCGAGAAATGTGATATCTTCGTCTTTCCTTCTGTGTCTGTTCATCTGGCCTCTTGGTACTCGAGCTCTTGAGATCTGAAATGAATTAAGTTCGTCAAGATTTCCGGATGTTTGAAATCAACCTGATTATTTTTTGTCTCTTATCTTCTTTTTTTCTCATTAAGATAGTATTTAAGAGGACGATCGATAGAACAGAAAAAAATGAGGATTTGTAGGTTCGCTTCCAATTAATTGCTGATAATTCGGGAAAACGTGCTTTAATTTAGGCGAAAAAGTGATTAAACTATTAGAAAATCATATCTTAAGCTTGGGAATATAATTATTTTTTTCTCGAATTTTTTTTTACATTAATCTCCTATTACATGCGTGAGATAGAGAGAGAGGTGAATAGTTATGACTATCTGCTAATTAAATTATAATGAATATTTTTTTCTTCTATTATTTAGTTAAAATGCTGTTCTCTTCGCCAATTGTTTTTAAATAATGGGTCAACCCTGTGGTTTTTTAGTAATTTCGTTATTTCTGTCCGATTTGGGGCGTTTCATCCCCAACACTGCTATTTTCAGTAACTTTAATAATTCATATCTCATAAACTACACAGACAAAAATTATGAAAACATTCAGAAAAACGTAAAAAAATATCGTCTTTGATACAGCATTAAAAAAATTAAGGTGCTAACTGTACTCTAGTTCGCTTGGATACTCCCTCAAACTCAATCGTTAACTTTTAAACGTCTTTTATGTAATTATACTTTCATCTTAAATCGCATCATAATTTTTTCCCTTATCATTCCCACTTTTCCCCTAATCATATGAAATTTCACGCAGTATAGATCGTTGGATGGTGCCACCAAAACCAGTGGAATCTACACGTACAGTAATTGGTCTACTACGTTCACTAAGGCCATATCAATTAACAAAGCCATACTTGAAAAATAATTATGTTTTCATAGTATTTTTACTGGTATTTGTTGGAATAAATTTTTCACTATTTGTATCAAGAGCATACCAGTATCGTAACTCAAGTGGTTTTACTATAATAGCAAGAGCATGCGGTAAGTTACAATGATGAATAATATGTTATCCTCTTTTTTTTTTCCAGACAATTATATTCTCGTAATTTTGTGATTTTATTTGTCCAGGTCAGTGCTTGAATTTTGACTGCACTTTTGTACTCATTCTAATGCTGCGTCAGTGCATAACATTTTTACGTACACATGGATTCAGTTCAATTTTGCCACTTGATCATCATATTTATCTTCACAAAATGGTGGGGATGACAATTGCTGTGTTGAGTATTATTCATACCATCGCACATCTGCTTAATTTTGGTAATAAAATAAGATTTTTCCTTTTTTTTTATTAATTTGGTTTTTAAATTATTTAGTTAGGATAGTTGTGACCCTCTTCATTGATGTATCGTAACGAAAAGGGTCACATTCTTTTTTTGAGAGGGGGGGGGGGGGGGCTAAAATTCACGCGAGACATCTCGCGATTTTGGTACTGATTATCCTCTCGCGTGTTTTTTTTTTTTTTTTTCAATGTGAAGTTTATGGGGGAAAGATCAAAGAATAATTGCAGAAATATCTGAAACAACGAAATAATTCATTTACTTGAGAATTTCGGCTGTATCGGTTCATTTTGAACGTAAAAAAGTTGAAGAATCTAGAATTTAATGAAAAAGAAGAATAACAATGATTTTATATCATGTCCATTTTATTTAATAATTAATGAATAAATAATTATCAATTAATAAATTAAAACAGCCTGAAAAGGGCCACACATAGTTCGCCGAAACGTTGGTGTAATTGTAACATCATTTGCAGTTTTATTTAAATGAATTTCTTCTCTGCAATCACCCATACATTCGAAATTCTCAATTATGTTAATTATTACAGTCGGATGTTAATTTAAAATGACCAAAATAATGACCACAAAAATATTTCCATTTCTATCAGATACATTACCAACTCAATTACTCTTTTCGCACCTCAATATATCTATATATATATATATTTAATTAAAAGAGAAAATACTCATGTACTCGTTTGTCATTAGGAATGGTCGTGATTAATGATGAAAAATTGAACAGTCTTCACTACACTATGTCGGAATGGCTGTTGACAAGTAGACCAGGACTCTTTGGCTTAGTAGGTGGTGGTGCCAATCCAACTGGCATTGCCTTGATCATGATTCTGTTTGTGATGGGACTTTGCTCAATGCCATTCGTCAGACGTGGTGGATGCTTTGAGGTAAAATTACTACCTCTCTGTCTTTTAATTGGACTAGAAGAGAGAAAGAGAAAAGAATAGCCATTAACGTTAAAGTAAAAAAAAAAAAAAAAAATAAAAAGAATAAAGTAGAATTTCTTGATAAAAGCAGAAGAAAAACATTGAATCAGCTCTTTTTTCAAAATTGAGTTAATAAAACATGATAAAATTTGTCTTTTTCTCATCTTTTTTTTCTTCTATGTTAAATTAGATTTTTTACTGGTCACATCTGATGTACATACCATTTTGGATTCTCCTGATATTTCATGGACCAAATTTTTGGAAGTGGTTTGTACTGCCCGGTGCAGTTTATTTGGTTGAACGTTTACGTCGTTTGATGTGGCTAAGATCACAAAGTGGTAAAACATATATAAGCTCTGGTTTATTATTACCATCAAAAGTAACACATCTAGTTATAAAGAGACCTCACCATTTGGATTTTCGTCCTGGTGATTATGTTTTTGTTAATATCCCAGTTATTGCTAAATACGAGTGGCATCCATTTACAATAAGCAGTGCACCAGAACAGGAAGGTACGTTTATTTCGCCAATAGAAAAATTTCAAAAAAAAAAAAAGCATTATCCCAATTTTCCTAGTTTTTTTTTTCAATTTTTCCAATTCCACTCTTCTTTACCCGTTTTTTTCATCCCCCGTTATTCCGCGTGTGTATGTGTGTGGGAGGAAAGGGGTTTCACTCACAAAGCCCTTGCGATGCCACTTTAAAACTTGCCTCCTTACAACTTCTCGAGGGAAAAACGTTGGTGGTGGCGTATAACCGAGAAGAACGGATGGATAAAGAGAGAGAGAGAGAGAGAGCTGTTAGAGAAAGACAGGGGGGTGGAAGAAGTGGAGAAGAAGGAGGAGGAGGGAATGAGGAAGAGAGGAAGAAAAACTTTTACGCCAAAGGGCGGATTGAAAACGTACATCCTCAAGCAGCAGCCAGCAGGTGTTAAGATTTCTTTTTCTGATGCTTGGGCGGAAAGAAGTACAGGGTTGAACGAAGATGGGAGTTGGGGGGGGGGGGGGGGGGGGCTAAAAATGGAGATAGAAGAAAATCGAAAAGTTAACGCTTACGCGGCTAGGTCAACGAATTAAAAAGTCAGATCTAACAAGACTTGTTAGAATACGAAGTTCGTTGAGCAGTTACGCTGTAGACTGGCAAATTTAATTAATTATTTCTTTTTAATGAGCCCTGATTTTTTTTTGCTCTTATTTGCCTCCCCCTCGTCCTGTTCCCCTTCCTTTCCTTACTCCTCTTCTTCTTTCTAATTTTTTTACTTTATTAATTTGGAGATTAATTTCTTTTTTTTACTGTGTTTTTACTCTGCAGATTATATGTGGCTGCATATAAGAGCTGTTGGTGAATGGACCAACAGTCTGTACTCGTATTTTGAGAGAAAACAACAGAAACTCGAACGTGGCCAAGTGATTACAATTGAGAATTGCAGTACAGAAACAACGAAGAAACCATTGTAAGCTTTAACTTTAGATTATCAAGTGTAAATATTTTTTCATTGAACCCAAGATTATATCACTCTGTATTGTGTATTAATCCTGGATAAATCTTCAATTATCAGTATGACAATGCCAAAATCAACACTAACACAGCTACGTATAGTGGATAAAGAGTCGTCAAACTTGTCCCATGAGGATTCACGTGGCCTCGATAATCCACGTTTCATTCCAGACAGTGGAAAGACTTCTTCGAGTCCAAGCATCAACTCACCCACGTCCTATATGTCAGCTCCAGAACGTAAGGCGAATTGAAATGACCAGTTGGAAGTTTTCCAATATTTTTCAATATCATTTATTGACAAAAAAGAAAGTACAAAAAATTATTGAATGGAAAAAAAAAAAAAGAAATAGGAGTGATCGGAGCAGAATGGATCTCCTACTCCGAATTATTGAGGATTTTTTTTTCAAAGGGAAGGAGTGCGTGAAAAAATTCTAAAAAAATTGAGAAAATGCTCCAATATGTCTATATTGTTGGTGAATTTTTGCAATTCTTTTTATAAAAGTCTACACTTAAAAAAAAACTTGAATCGTTTTGTCCTACAGTTCCATTTTGCCCCGATCTCCTCTATATCATGATAATTTACAACAAAAAAAAAGTACAAAAAATTATTGAATGAAAAAAATGAAATAGACGTGACTGGAGCAGAATGGATCTCCTACTCTGAATTATTGAGGATTTTTTTTCTAAGGGAAGGAGTGCGTGAAAAAATCTGAAAAAATTTGCGAAGAAAACTCCGAAATGTCTATATTGTTGGTGAATTTTTGCAATTCCTTTTGTAAAAGCCTTCACTCCAAAAAAAAAAAAATCTCGAATTGTTTTGTCCTACAGTTCTATTTTGCCCCGATCTCCTCTATATCATGGTGATTTACAGAAAAAAAAAGAATGAATAAGTTCATATGATGTATGCGAATTGAATGTGAATCGTAAATTTATGGAGGATGTATTGGCCATTCAACAGCTATACACGTTTTTCAGGGGAAAATTCACAGGAATTGAGTCGAAATAGCCGAGACAGAAAGCTGAGGCAGCTATTGCTTGGTAGTAAAATGCCACTGGAGAAGTCATTCTCAATGCCTGATATGCAGACCAAGCACAAGAAAAGAGAACGTCTTATGGCGTGAGTATTGAATAGAAGATGAAATTTTTTTTTTTTATTATTATAATAATAATTATTTTGTATTGGTTGAAATCAGAGTTCTCCTTGGCAGTCAAGACCGCCTGTATTTTCTGCTTCTATGGCTCGTCCAAACCTCATTAAAACTCTAACTCAATTCGTCAGTGTTTGGACAAACTTCATTGAATTATATATCAAACGAGTGCAGTTTGTTAAATAGCTCAGCTCACTTTCTTTCTCTTTCTCTCCTTTTTTTTATTCACTCAAACGTGCTTTTTTTTTAAAATCTTTTTACTCTTTTTTTTTTCAGTCTCCGTGACTACATGAGATCCGAGTCAGAGAGGAGCTTCGACGAGGCTCAGATACGACGAGCTAGACTAAAATCCCTCGGTTTGGCTTATCTCAGTCCTCAGAATAAGTCACTTGCTCAGAGTTTCAAATACATGAGAACTAAACCAACTATTATTGCATTCAAAACTCCAAGCATGGAGGATTGTGAGAATGATACAGTACAAAATTCAGGTGAATATATATATATATGATTATATTATTATATTATAAATAATTACTTGTTGGTTAAAACTTTTTGATAAAATTTTCGGATTATCCTTTCTACAAATTAATGAAAAAACTTTTATTTATTTCAATTTATTGTCGTAAATTTCACCCGTTGAATATAATTGACTTTGTGCAAATATAATTATCCACGTTGATAATATTGTTAAAGTTTGTTTACACGTAATCAGCTCGTTTGCAATTGAATGTGAAATTTAATATTCATGGGAGAGAGAAAGGGGCTATTCACTTTGAAAATTCATGATTAAAATAAAGAAACTTTTTGGAGAAAAAAACCATTTTGATGATATTAAACTTTTATAAATTGTCGTCTAATCAATTAATTAAAAAAAACAATGGAAAATTAATATTTTTTTTTTTAATCGTTAATTTCAGAATCATCATGCAGTGCTGATAAAAAAATAGCAGAAGTTAGTGCACTGTCATCAGCAGCAGAGGAGGGCAAAATTGGAGTTGAAATCAGTGAAACAATTGGATTGAAAAATAGTACAATAATGGATACAAAGAGGCAATTTTCATCGCATCCACCTATGAACTATCCTGTTGGTAAACCACTTGAGGTAAACTTTTCTACGATGCTTCTCGGTGAAAACTCTTTTTTCCCCTCTTATATATACCTCCTAACATTTTATTTCACCTCAAGTGTTTCTCTTCTATTGTTTTTAAAATGTTACAGCTTTGAATTCGTAAAAGCTGCAATAATAGAAGGAAAAAAATCATTTAGTCATCTTTGTTGTCTCATAATTGGACAGTAATAAGCAATAACGTCTTAATCAACATTTTTAAAAAAAATTTCTTGATATTGTTCTATTTTCAGTAAATAAGCATTTCTGAACTTAAATATGCCATCTGCAAAATTTCAATTTTTCTTTTTTTTAAAGACGTTATTGCTTATCATCATCCAATTCGTCGAGGCAATTAATACCAAAAACTTTGAATATTACATTACTTTTTTTTTTTTTACTTTTCCAAGATATTCTTAGATGGTCCTTACGGTGCACCCTCGAGTCACATCTTCCAGGCTCAACACGCCGTGCTAATCGCCACGGGAATCGGAGTCACGCCTTTTGCTTCTATTCTGCAGTCGATAATGCACAGGTACTGGAAGGCAAGGCACACCTGCCCCAAGTGCCAATTCTCATGGGCAAGTGAGATACCAGTAACAGTCATGAACCTTAGAAAGGTACTTGAAACTGAAAATGGCTTTTAATAGCCATTAACTTTTATTTCTCCCATTGTTAAAAAAGCAAGAAAATAGCTCGATGGAAAACTGCTCGAGAAGAAAAATTTCTCTCCCTCCCCCTCCCCTATCGAATTTAATTTATTAACATTTTACGAGCTTCCGTACATTATTTTCATTTTATATTAACCATTTTCTCCCTTTTCTCTCCTTGAAAGGTCGATTTTTTCTGGATAAATCGTGACCAACGTTCATTTGAGTGGTTCATAAATCTACTCTCACAGTTAGAAATGGAGCAAGCAGAATTGGGTGCAACAATGGAGAGATTCTTAGAGATGCACATGTATATAACTAGTGCACTACAAAAAAATGATATGAAAGCAGTTGGTTTGCAGCTTGCTATGGATTTACTACATGAAAAAGAAAAAAGAGATTTAATAACTGGATTAAAGACACGTACTAATGCTGGTAGGCCAAATTGGGATAAAGTATTTAAGCAATTGCAGGATCGTAAAAAAGGAAAAGTAACAGTATTTTATTGTGGTCCACCGCAATTGGGTAGAATATTGCGTTACAAGTGCGATCAATTTGGTTTTAATTTTCGAAAAGAGACATTTTGAGGTAAAATTTATCTTTTTTTTTCAAAACAAGTGAGAAAAGTAATTCATTAAATTCACATTTTTTTTTGTTTAATCATTGTTTCATTTTTCATATAGAATAATATGCATTGTGTTTATTCGTGTAGAACAATTTGTATTGTGTGTTTCATGTTGCGCAAATTTTTTAGAATTGAAAAACTGTTTGATGTGACGTGCTAGATCGCGCACGTGGTGATGAGGGGCAAAGAGAGAAGGATGAAGAGAAAGAGGAAAAGGTGGAGAGGGGGTCAATCAGTATAGAGATTGTGCATTGATAATCTGTCGATTAATAATCGTTGGCTGTACAGTAGATAGGCACACGCGGGGCATCAAGCGGTTGGATTGGTGTTCACTATATGTGTGTATGTGTGTGTGGGTGGGCTTGAAATCCAATCGATTGGGCAAATGGTGCAAGAGCAAACAAGAAGATATTCCCATGCGACACATCATGTCTATGGTGCGTCAAAGGACACCCTCAGGACATTCATAGGCTAGATGTACATGCAGATTTATGTTATGTTGATGTAGGTACAAACACACATACACACAGAAAAAATGAGAAGAGGAAAGAACAGAATAAAACAGGGTAAAAGTACATTGGGATGGGGTAGAAGGTAAAAAAAAAAAAAAATCAAACTTTAGCTGAGAGATGCATTTGAAGACAACACACATGACAAATGATAAATGCATGAAGTTCATTTTGTCTGCCAAATGTATTTGCTCGTTGTTTATTCAGTTCCTTTTTTTTTTTTCAACTTCCTACTCTGTTGTTTATCTGAATAGTAGTACTCTTCATGCATTTAATCATTTTACATTGGTGAAAAAAAAAAAAAAACACATTGAGCATTAACATCCAACAAATTTCATTGGAGAGCTTTTATGCATAGGACATGTTTTATATCCTCTCCACTTCATTGAGCAACTCGTACTCATTCGATCGCATAACGTACTGTATCATACTTCTTTTTTTCCATTTCATTTGAATGTTTAAAAAAAAAAAAAAGAGAGTAGAGGAAGGGAAAAAAAATACTTCCAGTCTCTTTTTTCCTCTCTCTCTCTCGTTTTTATTATTGCCGAATTGGAATTGGCGCTTTCATTATCTCCTTCACGATTTTACGAGATAATTTATGTTCGGTACTGTCGAATCGCCCTGGGGAAAATAAATTTCACAGAGATATTGGAGTTCAGAGATGGAAGGGAGGGAGGATTTGAGAATAAAAGGTAAAAAAAAAACCTGGTAAAAATGGAAAGAAAAAAAAATTTGGAACATTCACCATAAAGACAGAAATGGGGAGCAAGCAAGGATCTTGTCACGCGATAGGACGATTAAAGTTTTGCAGAAAAGAAAAAAAGTCGAACAAATTTTGTGGTTTTTTACCTCATTCCTTTTTTTTTTTTCTTTTCTTCTTTACTTCATCGTGAAGAGTAGAATGAAAACGAATATGAGAAAACCAGGAGAGAGAATTAAAAATAATGGAAAAAGAATAAAAAAATAAAAAAAGAAGAAATATCATTGACGCACAGTGAAAGTCTTGTATTTGATGATAAAAATGCTTTATTATGATTCTTTCCTCATCTTTTTTTTATAATCATTCGTCGTTTTATAAATGTATAAATACAAGATTTAACGATAATTCACGTCAATGCCAGTTGAATAACAGTATGCCTGCTCTCTCGATGCACGTTTTTTTTTTTTTTTTCGATTTTTAATAGCTGCATAAGGAGAGAATGGTGAATAAGTAAAGGGGAGCAAAAGAACTTAATGGCAAAAGATTGTTACAGTACAACAGCGGAAATAAAAATTAATTGGCAGCCAATTACAGTCAATTATTGATGATAAATTGAGAGATGAAATTAATACAGTGTAGAATAAATGAAATATAAAGGTCTCTTAAATTATTTGCAATTGTGTTTATGAAAGATAATGAATTAAGATAATTACCATTTAAGAGTATAACGATGATCATTTCTGTTAATTAAATTGAAAAATGTTTGTGTGTGTTTTAAAAATCATGATTATTTTATTTTAAAAATCCCATTTAATCATCGGTATTTCAACGAGCAATCCATTATCCTGTATCATTGAAAATGTATCGAAAAAAAAAGCATTTGTATGGCACTTTTAAATTTACAAAATCTCTTCATACTCTTGATGAATTTCATTCCATTTAAATTGATATGTTGAAGCATTTTTAAATCCACTAATCCATTGAAATTTATCAATTCAATTCACTCAAAAACACGTATCAATTTATCAAAATTTTTTTCTCTCCCCCACTCATTTCAACGATTTCATAATTCTTGAAACTTCATGCATGAACCAAATCGTTAAAAGTATAATCAAAATACGTGCCTGACGTTCTGTCATAGTCCAAAGAGATTTCAATCATTCTCACGTGTTCAAAGAATTACCGCCATTACATATTTCACTCTTTTCACAAATTAAATAATAAATAACAAGTCGACATTACTATTTTTCTACAATTTACTGGAAATGGCGAAGACAGGTTTCATAATTTTTCAAATCACAATCAGATCTTATTCTGTTTTTTTTTTCTCTTTTTTCACCTTTATTTCTTTGTTTTCAGAGTTTTTTTTTACATGATACAAATGAATTAGGAAATTTACAGAGGTCATTTTTATTCACCCTACAAGTTAAATTAATCTAATTACACGCACACATATACACAATTCCATGATTTTTTAAACTTGATTTTAATCAAGATTTAGAAAAAAAAATTAAGCGTAACTTTTTTTCTTTTCTTCATTTAAAATCACGAGATTTCGTTACGACACTGATTAAATAAATGCCCGCACGTTATATAATAAACTGTGCAAAACTTCTAAATTAAATACTTTCAAGTTGATCGAGATCGGAAGATTACATGGAAGTACACTTATTAAACTAAAATACATATTTTAAAATTTTAGTAATCAATCGTGATTGTAATTATATCAATAAAAACTTTTTGAAAGTTTTTTTTCCAATAATTTTGCAAAACGATCACAGAAACAATTTAATTACTTATTTCTAATCAATTTCAATTATTGCTAATGTGTGTTACAATAATCCAGTGAATTTAATTTACTAACTAAGTAATTAAAAAAAAAAATGAAAATTAATTAGTACACATCAACATTGATGCATGATTACAGTGTGTTATAACAAATTCACATGGTTTCTGGTACCAGGGCTCACCATCAATTTGTACAGCATAAGAATCGAGTAATTTGATCTGTAAAATAATATCAATGAATAATTTATGATTAACTGTAAATCATTATTGTTACGTTCAGTTATGTTTCAATTATTCATGAATTTGAATGGATTATATAGGGTGGAATTGGGGGGAGGAGGGGGGAGAGTGTGGGAGATGGAGGAATTAGAGAATGTGAACTATTATTACCTTGACCGTTTTGGCCTGGCCCAATCGATGAGGCTGAGAGAGACCAACTTGCAACTGAGCAATGTGAAATGACGAATAAATTGCACATACTTCTAATTTACCATCATTTATGCTTTGCATACCAACACCTTCGTTACCTATTTAATCATTTTGACGAAATGTTATTTCGTGACAATTCAATAATACAATGAAAATTTATAGTAATTAATAATTCATTAGCTCAACGATAAAATCGAGAAATTTAATTTTTCATGAACTTTTCTTGATATCACAAGATGAAATGATAAAAATTAAATTTTCATGATAAAATTACTTTTCAGATCGAAACTCTGAGACAATTTATCATAAATTTTTTAATTTTAATCAATTTAAAATCATTATTCAACTCACCCTGAAGTCCCAATTCCCATAATTTAACACCAGCACCCCACGATGGAATATTTAATATAACAATACTCTCTGATGATGGTAAATTAATTTGTTTATCATCAAGATAAACTTCGATTTTTTTATCAAGATCCTTGCATTCTCTCTCGACAACTTGTTGTGTACCAAAGCACAGGTACAATAACTGTTGATAAATAAACATTGATTAATTAATATTATCAAATTAAATTGATGAACATTGCAATTGGCATTTCAATTAGACTGTTTATCATTGAAAAATTGAAAAAAATCCAATTAATTTGAATATTTATGATTTTACCTTATTGAATATTCTGTGGCTGAATAGATAAAATTTACTTTGTCTTGTACGATGAAAATTAAGTGCAACCTGTGCATCAACACCAACACTCATATAATTATACATAAACATTCTCTGTTGTGTACCATGAAAACGTAAACTACGGCTGTCACATTTCATTGTCACTGCCCACCTGTGTGATTCATTAAAATTTTAAAGGAAAAAAAAAAAAAATCATTTGAATAATTATTTGTTTCACAATTCAAAAAAACTAGCTGCAGAACAGATCAATCATTACAGAATTGAAAGAAATTATAATATCAATGAAAGATATGAAAGGAAGAAAATGAATAAATAAATAATAATAAATGAAAAAAAAAACATACATAAAAACAGTTTAATAACAATTTGAATACCTGTCTAGTTTGACTGAATGGGCTGTTTGTATACGTTGTAAAATATCAGTTGGCTCGAAATTTGAATTGTGCTCCTTTCCCCAGCCCATTACACGAGATAAATCGTTTCCTGTGCCCAGTGGCAGTATTGCTACGGACGGTACTGGCTAAAATAAAAAAAAAAAGAAATAATCCATTAACATTGTGCAGTGAAATAAAGGATTATCTGGATGGTAGAGATGAAAATATATCCCATTTATTTATCATGAAAAAAGAGAAGAGAAAAAAAAATGAGAACGGAAAAAAAATATTAAATTCATTATTGAAGGGAAATTGAATTTTAAACCCGCTTTTATCTCACTCGATATGATTGTGTGTTATACTCTGGACCGCATTGTATCATGCCATTGATTGAGAAAACGAGAAAAAGTAATAAAAAAAGGGGGGATTTTAAAATCCAGGAAAAAACATTGAGGGGTAACACCACTGTAGAATTTTCAAAAAATAGATTTTTTTTCTTGCTTTAAAAATTACTTTGGGCCTCCCAGAATACAGGCAAGAAAAGTTATCACCAGAAACCCATTATTTCACATGAACTTTTGAATTTTTCCCAAGGCATTTCTTCATATTCATAGCGTAAGTCAAAACTTCAATCGTGTTTTTTCTCGAAACATGATTTTTCAAATTGGCACGCACCATAACTCCAATAATTCTCATTATTTTCATTTGAATTTCCCACAGCATCTTGAAAACAATATTTCGAACAGAAATACGTAGGGAATTTTCAAAAAAATTGATTTGCACATTTTTTATTGATAAAAAATTGCCGTTTTTTTGGCCGAAATTTGAATTTTTCAATTCAAATGGTCACCAATCCCACGAAAAACAATATTTTTGAAATCCCCTACGTATTTCTGTAGCTATATGTATCTAGACTGAGCCATTTTTCTCTTTTTCAATTGAAATTTGCACCAGTTACACTGCGTGTCGCAGAGTGTTTTAAATTCGAGGATCCTCGCAAGAATGGCTCTTGTGTCGTCATTTTTTGATGATTTTTTGATGAATTTTTTTTCTGAAGACTCAAATATATGCTCAATCACTCCCTCGAATATCATCATTTTATTGCCACTTTTTCTATAGAAGAAAAATAGCCAAAAAACGCCCTTTTTTTACACTTTTACAGTGGTTTTACCGCTTAATTAGGAAAATCAATAAATTTCCGCAATTAAATCAGTTGAAAAAAAAAAATAAAGTGGAACATGATTAATTACTTTTAGCCTGAGTTTGTGTATTGCATTAAGTAGCCATGCAACAGTACCATCACCGCCAGCCACAAGTACATTGCATGGATTACTACCCAATAAACGACACCACTCAAGTGCAGCAACTGGATCACGCTCCGAGAGATCAACAACTTGTGCTGGATTAATTAATCTTCTAAACATGGATAGTATCTCAGCACCATCATTGTTACCAGATTTTCTATTTGCTGTAAATGTTGCAAAATTTTCAAACACATTATTATTATTCAAATTATTATACTAAGTAATAAGTTAGTAATTTATGAATTATTCATGTATTCAATATTTGTGGATAACTTTACCAACGACAATGAGTGGTTTCCAATTTGGCCATACTGGTGGAATTATTGAACGTAATTGAAGACGTCTGTGTACAGTACTACGGCGATTAACAACTTCCAAACTTCCTGGTGGTATTATCATCAATTTGAATTTACCAAAATCACATATCTAGGATAAAATTGAATATTTAATGGTAAAAATTATGAAATTCATCGAAATGGAATTAAATACTGAAAGTAAGGAAAACCGGAGCAAAATGGAGTGGTGGTTCAAAATGATTCGGCATTTTTTTTGGGAGTGAAGGCTTTTTCGAAAAAATTTGAAAAAATTCACGAAAAATGTTTATATATTGGAGCATCTTCTCAAATTTTTTCAGATTTTTCTGCAAAGTCCTTTACTCTGAAAAAAATTCATGCATCGTGTTACACCGGAGGTCCATTTTGCCCCAGTCTCCGCTATTATCAATTAATCGTTAATCAAGAGACGAATTAATACTAATGCAGTATAGAACATTGTCTCTCGTTCAGAGAATAATTAGATTACTCGTATTTCCAATAATCTCCAATAATTTCCTTAATTATTTGGGAATTAGTAATGGAATAATGAATTTACATCGTTCATCATTGGTTTGCACAGCTCGTGAGTACATCTTTGGCACCAGCAGCAAAACCAATCGATGAGGCCTGGTTCAGCACTGCATTCTTCATCGCAAATCTCGCACATTCCCATTGCCGGCAGATTACCTTTAATAGCCAAGAAACGAGGATAGATAATGAGGAATTTCAATGAAGTAGTTTTGAGATAGAATTCAGTAGTGAAGAGGTAAAAAGAGACAAGTCGACTTATCTTTTCTGCTCATTCGAAATCTAGAATTTCTCAGAAACTAAGCGAGATAAGGCTTTTGTCCTAATTTTGTTCTAATCTTTTTTTTTTGCAGCTGTTGAAATTCTCGAGAAAAAAATGATTAGACCAAAATCGCTCTATCTCGCTTAATTTCCGAGATATTCTTTAAAAAAAATAGGCAAAAAAAATTGACTTATCATGTTTTGTCTTTTCGCTATTGTCAGATTTTTTAAAAATTCATAAAAATAAATTTCGAAGAATTTTTAGCATTATTGTCAATGAAAGGACCTCATCGCTGATTTTCTCATTGATTTTGAATGATTTCTACACTGAAAAAAAAAAGTAAAAACTATCAAATATTTGTTCCATTGATCTTTAGCAAATATTATTCAACTGCTTGAATAAACAAAATTCAGTGAATTCAAACGCTTTTTTTAATTATTTCAAAAAATATTTACTGAGGACCAATAGAACAAATATTGGATAGTTTTTACCACTTTTTTTTTGCAATTTCCTACTAAAATCGAACGTGTCCCATTTTTCCCTAATTGTCCCCCTTCCTCTGACCCCCCCCCCCCCCCCCCAAAAAAAAAAGTTATTCTTCTTTGCTATTTAGAATCATCAAATGATGATAAAAATAAAGCTATACCCTTGATCCAGTGATGCTTCATCGGTTCATCATTGCTCGAAGTTATGACCTTGCACTTGAGCTGTTTATCAGCTAACTTGATACACCCACGATCTGCACAAACTCCACATGAGTCACAAAGTACTCCATGCACATTGAGCAAGAGTGCTTCACAAATGCTGCAGTAAAATGCCTGAAAATATATATGATAATTTAATTACCACACATCTCACGATTTTTTGTATTTTCTTAAAGAAATAAATTATTATCAAAAAAATTATTAAGAAATATTATTCTAATTAATCATAGGGGTATTGGAAAGATCATTAAAAACATCAAATTATTGTCAAATTGCAACATTGATCTTGTTAATGACTTTTCCAATACCCCTATGATTAATTATAATAATTCTCAGTTATGAAAATGAATCCGATGATTGATATTTGAAAAATTTGCCCTTGTTCGTTTTTTTGATTTTCAACATGTGCATACTTTTTTTTTCAAATAATTTATTTGTTAGAGAAATAAAAATTATAAGAATTTTAAGATGTCTGCTATTTTCAGTATCATGGTAATATTAATGAATAAATAAATTTATTAATATAATTATTAATAAATAAATAATCCTGCATTGAAATCATAAATTTAGAAAGTTTTAAAAAAACAGGACAAGCATCTCCACCTTTTTTCGCTAATATTTCCGAAACGAATAAGTTTAAGAGAAAAGCTCAAGAGAGCTTTTTTGTAGAGAATTTTAGAATCTACAAAAAAGGTCTCTTCATAAATTCTCCTAAACCGCCCGGCCTCTTTCATATACACAAATTAAGCTATAAGTGCATTTTTGATGAATTTCCTCTGTCACTTTATCATTTTATGATTAATAACAATAATAATAATGCAAGAAACATGCACTTGACAGAGAAGAATTATTAATAGCTGATTTATTCCGATAAATTACTTTGTCATTATTTCTATTAATAGTAGTCCAATTATGTTCCTTGGAAACATCTCTAATTGGAATATGTGAATCTTTCATCAGGTACCTCACAAGATTCATTGTTATAACATAAATTATCATGGTCGAGACAGTTGGAATAATTACTGTACATAACCCAGTTTCCCACATTGTGAAAATCTTCTTATTTTCCTTATCTGCAAGAAAAAAGAAAAATTAAACAAGAAACTCTATATTTTTCATAAATGAGAAAATGAAAAAAAAATCTACTCTGATTCAATTATACTAGATATTTTGAGAATATTAATTTAGGAATTAACCTTTTGATAATTATTGTTTCGAACTAATTAAATAACTTCAAATAAAATTAACTTGATAATTTTACATATCCAAAATTTCACTCAACTCTCCACGAGTTTAATGCAATTAATTCAATTAAATTCCCATTTACTTCCATAGATAATTCACGATTTAATTTAACCGTTCAATTTTCCTCTTCTCATATCAAAATCACCCTATTCAATGCATTCCCTTAATTTCCCCAAAGTTTCAACTGCAGAAAATCAATTTAAACACTTGAATATAAACGTAAATTAAATTGAATCAATAAAAAATGATGCAGACACATTTGAATCTATCTCATTCTACAGTTTACCTTTTCATAAAGTCTATATATTCATGAAATAAACTCACAAAACAGAGTTTGATCGACTGTATTTGGTCATTCGCTGTTGAAACAAATCCTGCAATCGCATGCGCGTAATCTTTGCATTATTTATTTGAACAAAAGTTGAAAAAAAAAAAAAATTGAAGCAGATTTATTAAACTATAATAAATAAATTTCGCAAATTTGTAGAATTTTTTACGTTTTATTTCACAATTTCACAGTTTTTTTTCTTTTTTTTTTATTAATTCATTTCCATTATTAATGTAAAACAATCGCTTTGTACAAATATTTAGCACACTTTATCAATAATGCATTTTTTTTTCAGATTTATTTATTCATTTTCTTTTTTTTTTCTTCTCATTTTTGTTATTTTATATAAGTACAAAAGTGCCAGAGATCCATATTGATGATTTGAGCTTTTCACATTAAACTTAATTTATGGGGAGAATCAATTCTGATTACACCTGTCATGTCACGCGCACACATAAATAATGATAATAATAATAATAATAATAATAATAAAAAATAGTAATAAAAACATTCATAAAAAAAACTTTAAAGCTAAATAGATTATGTAAAAAGATATTTTTGTGATGTCAATGAATAGAAAAAATTGAATGAAGTAATGAAAATTTAATACTTCAATTTGAGTATGAAAAGAAAAAATAGAAATCGATTATTTTTTCAGAGCATTGATAACACACATTTCGACTTGCTCGGCACATCTATCAATCAATTAAAGAATTCTATATTTTTGGCCAAGCTATACCGCCGAAACTTTTATTTGGAAGCTAAAAAAAGAACTTTTCATTCACTTCAATTAATTTGTGAATATTTCTCTTGTTTTTGCTTCTTTTTTTTCTTTTCTTCAGTTATTATGATTCGAGACATGTGTCCTCGCTTTTAAAATTATATACAAGAATGTCTGAATAGTACGTAAAGCATTGATATGTAAATACTAAAATACTCTGTGAAATTAGCTTAAATTTTATAATTGTTATAACATTAGGCAGTTTAATTATTAATTATTTCTAATTAAGAAAAAAAAAATGTAAAAAAAAATTAAAAATATGATTCTATAAAATATTCTTAATATCAGAGTCTGTTCAGTTGTGTGCTGCTCAATTACTTTGGCAATTATTTAAAGTAAGCAATAATTTGTGCTTTGACAATTATTTCTTTAATATATAATAATAAGTCTCTTTGATAATAATTAATATCTTTTTTTAGTTGTCAATGTCAATTATTGGAATGTGTGAATTCTGTACGTTTTTGCAGCGTAATAATTATTCTGTATAATCTCAAAATTTTCAATATAAATATTCACCAGTTAATTAATAATAATCATTGTAAAGTTACATCAGCCAATTCGAAAAATATTAATCTCTTCGTAATTGTGTGTCTGTGTATTTTTTTTTGTTTTTTCTTCACAATATTAATCCATTTATTTAATTTTATCCATCGCAAAATTATAGCTACATTATATGTATCTGATTGTACATATACAAAAGGCAGAGTACGGTATCGATAGTTTTGTTTCTTTTTTTATCCTTCATCATGTAAAAAATACCGCAATTACACATTTATAATGCTGAATAACGCAATTATTGTTTCTTCACTTTATATATCATCATATAATATGAATAATCTCCATAATTTCATTATTCACACTTCACCGGGTCAATTATTGATTATTCAATTGAAATAATCTAATTAGCTTAAAATATAACTCCTCAAAAATTAATTTTAAAATTATTCAGTAGTGAAGAGATGAAATATGACAAGTGTATTCTATTTTTCGATCAATTTCTATGAATTCCCATTTTTTATTTAAAAAAAACGAGAAATCTATCATTCATCGAGTTTTATCTCTTCTCTACTGAATCGAGTTTCAATTAAAACTCCTCAAAATATAAATGAGAATAACATTTAAACCGACGTTTCTGAATTCAATCTTAACAAAAATTTATTGGATTTTGGATGTGCAAGCTGTTCGGTTAAGCTAAAATGTGGCAACCTGTAAGCAGTACACAATAATGCAACTTCTCCCTGACGCAATTGAAATTCACAACCTGGTGACAATGATCTAGATGGTAATTCACCCTCACAAACAAGTGCCCAATTGTGTGATCGTCTTTGTCGTTCTTTTTCATTTGATAATACAGGACTTGCCATGAAGAATGGCTCGAGAAATGCCTTTGGTGCAGCATCTTGTGCTAAACAACGTGCTAAACGTCCAAGTATCGATTCAACTGAATGCCTTGGCTGTTGTCTAGTTACTCTCAAGTACTTTTGTAATGCACGTGCCATTGAAGGAAATACAGCTTGTGCAGCCTCCATTGGATCCATTGGTCCTGGATTTGGTGCCAATTCAGCCTCTGAATGGAGTCTCTTGATATGAGCAAATGCCTCTTCAGCTGCTGTTATCAGTCTTGCTTTTCTCTTCCTCACTCTTCTCTCATAATCATGCTCCTCGTAAAATCTCTCATTGTGACTTGAGTCTCTTCTTCTTGCTTGTGCTGCTAAAACCGCTCTATCACCACCACCACGTTGTTGCGTTTGTTGTACACTATTATTAACACTACCATCAACATCGTAGAACTTGAAACTCGATTGTTTTCTACCTGATTTTGATACTGGTAAACGATCCAAATACGGATTGTATATCGGAAATTCGGTGTAGTATTTCTCCAGTACCCATACTGCTGCACGTTGTATTGATAAACTGCCAATTGCATATGAACGGGATTCACCGTCTGGTGATCTCACGATTTTTAGATAATATGTTGGCTGGAGATGACGAATTTCAATTAATAATACAGCCACGTAGTGGATGAAGAGGAGCGTATCGGCAAATGTACCAGCATAATTAACTAAACTTTTGTACTCTGTTGTTTCACCATTGGCGGCTGTCTTTGCGCTCTCCGTTACCTGAAAAATTCCATCAAAGGTCATAAAACGTTATTTTAATGAATGACTCAAAGCTTTTGGATCCATAAAAAAATTAGCATAATAAAATTAGCATACATATGACATTTTTTTTTCAATCAATGAATTGCTATCAAATAATAGTCAAAAATTGAAATTTATTGTTTTCCCAATTTTCTGTAAATGCGTATTTTTTTCATTTTTTTGAAATAATTGATTTAGTAGAGAAAAAATAATTTAAAAATTGACATTCGACGATTTTTAGCATTTTTTAAAAATGAATTATTCTTTAAAAAAATATGTACATGTAGAAAATTCAAAAAACTACAAGTGCAAATTTTTTAAATATCTTTTTCTTCTAATAATTTATTTCTTTAAAAAAATCCAATAATTGTCAGATGAGTGTTAATTTTATTATCATACTATTAACAATATCATAAAGAATTCGAATCTTACCTGCACAACATAAAATAGCCAATAGGTACAGATGCAGAGTAACGTAAGAACAAGTACTCCAGCTTTGAATAAAAATACTCTCGGCATTATTGAATTTTTAGGCCTCAAAAAAATCGCCCAACTTCCAATACCAAGTAATACTAATTTAAATGCTAATCCAAGTAATTGTCCTTTACATTCAGCATTACACGACAACAAGTGTAATCTCTGCTGCATCGTTAGTACCGTTGATGAGTCTGGAAAAAATCCCAATTTTGGCAGTACAACCATTGCAATTGGACTTAAAAATGCACTAGTGCCGAGTGCCATTGCAATAACAGGGCCTAGATATCTGTTGCATGTAAAATTGAATGCACCATCAGTCTCAGTTGGCCAATGGCTCACATCCTCAGTTGACTCCGAACGATCCGATGTATTTCCAGTTACGGCTGTTGTATTCTCACCCCAGTTTTCATCCTGTGGTAGTATTTGTACTTCAATAACTTCTTGTCCCACATTTTCTGCACTATTGACACGTACATTTACGCTTGTTTGAAATGGCGCCATTTCACAATTGTCCAGGTTTATTCTTTCCTTTCGTTGACTCCTGTTGTTCCTATTTTTATTTCAAAAAAAGAAAAAATCGAATTAATTTCATCAGCTTTGATCTGTTTAGGAGAATCGACATTCAGAGCTTTTTTGTGCAGAATTTAATTGTCTACAAAAAAAAAGGACTCTTGATAAATTCTTTTCAATCCAAGAGTTTTGAAGATTTTGTAGTCTTAGAATCAAAGGGGCGTAAGTGCTATTTATGAGCGTATTACTTACGCCCTTTAGTTCCTAAAGCGATGATATCTTCGAATTCATGTGTTTTTTTGAAGAATATGAAGGTTTCAGTTGTTTTTTTGATGTCTTGGAAACTAAGCGAGATAAAACGATTTTGGCTTGAAGATTTTAGTAGAGAATTTCAAGAGGTACAAAAAAAAATTAGGGCAAACCGCTCTATCTCGCTTAGTTTCTGAGATGTTGGGAGAAAAACTGATGGAATGGAGGGGGTAATCACTTGTGGAATCTGGTGTACGTTCAAATCAGGAATTTCAAGAACATTTCAGAATTCTTTCAAAGATTCCTGAAATTTTTGAAATCTTATAAAATCTGGAAAAAAAGCCTTGAAATTACCCACGAACTAGAGAAATCTGAAGGAAATTCCATGAAATCTGTGAAGTCTTTGAAATTTCGTCTAAAATAAATAGTGAAAATATCTAAAAAAAATCGATTTGAGAACTTGAGAAAAGTCATCGAAGATTTTGAATTTAATTGAACATTATTTTATTAAAAAATCAATTTTTTATTCTTTATGCATCTTTGTTTCTGCCATGAAATCTTGAAATCTCTCAGCATTCCCTGAAATCTCTTGAATTCTCATAGAAATATATAAAATCTCTATAAATCCGTTCAATTTTCATAGAATTCAAGAAATCTCATGAATTTCCATAAATGCTGATAATTCGAGGATCTTCAAATATTTACAATTTGAAGTTTAGTGCACACAGATTTCAGAAGCAGATTACCTCCTCCAGATGCAATAAAATCGCTTCATCGAAAAACTTCATAGGATGAAGTTGACCAGTATTCGAACGAGTCCAGTGATCAAACTATTTACCATATTTATCCTCGAAAAAATTGGTAATCCAGCAAAATATCATTTTGCTAATCTTCAAAACACAATATAATGTTCTTCAACTCAAATAAGAATGTATAAAACTTTCAAATATATTAGTAATCCCATTGAAAACTCCAAAAATGGATTTTGGGGGAATAAAAAGATGCCAAGTACGTTTTTGTCTGCTGCTATCTTCCAAACACAATATAATGTTCTTCAACTCAAATGAGAATCCATGAAACTTTTAAATATATCAGTAATTATCGAATTTCTCATGTTCGATCACTGGTATCTGACGAGTCTCATCCGTTCGATCACTGGACCACTCACCCTATCCATGTTTTTTCGTCTCCAATAAATGCATTGACTTCTGTATAATGTTAGTGTTTTTAAGTGTCCTTAAAGAGTACGTAATTCAACATATACTCAAAGAGCATCTTAAGAGATTGAAGTATATATCAACAAGAAACATCTTTATTTCACAATTCTGTTAAAGATATCTCTTAGTCTCTCTCTGCTACGCCTTCACAATAGCAATATTTAAAAATGACAATTTAATCTCAAATTTTTGAAATTTTTGAGAAATCTTAAATCTCTAATTCAGTAGTGAAGAGGTAAAATAGGATAAATCAACTTATCTTTGAGATCATATCGAAAGAAATATCTCGGAAACTAAGCGAGATAAGGTGATATAACTCATCTGTTTTTGTAGAGAATTTCAAGAGTTGCAAAAGAGTTTTAGGGCAAAATTGCTCTTTCTCGGTTATTTTTTAAGGTATTTTCAAAAAAATTAATGAGAAAAAAAGAGACTTATCTTGTTTTACCTCTTCACTACTGAATCAAAGACATCCAAAGACACTTCTGTACCTCTCTAGCCTTATCCTTTTTTTTTCTCTTCTCAAAATCATAAAACCGGATTAATTACCTGGAACTCCGGTGGGAATGTTGTCTATGATGCTGCGATTTATTACTGTGTGAACGATAATGTTTTGATGAATTTCTACTGTGATGGCTGTGGCTATGCTCGCTAGCCCCTGACTTTATGCTCTCCGTCTCCATACCACAGCATTTGCTGACGCACAATAATTACTCCAAAACATTCCCCCAAAAACTGCTTCAAAAAATCTGCTCAAAGATCCACATGACACATACACAAACACACACAAAAGTGCACTTATTTTTCATAAATTGGAAAAAAAAAATGCCCTCATTAAGAAAAAAACGTTTATATTTCCTTACACAATTGTTAAAATTTCTTGTCAGCTGCTGTTACACCAGGTCAAACGCCTTCCTGACATAGTGTGTGTTCAACTCGTCGACCTTTCCGGTCTGAATTTTTTCCCTTTTATTTCTTCCCCAAGTTTTATTTACTCCAAAAAACTAAACTTGTTTTCTTCCACAATAAAACAAGTTTAGTATAAATGCAGGTTTAAATTGTCGATTTTTTGTGGCGCCTAAAGTTAATCCACCAAAATGAGAAAATTAATTATTCATTTATTTTTTAATTGTTTAAAATTAAAATAAAAAGAATAGACGCCGACACGCCTAACGTTTACGACCACCACTCACCCCCTTCGGGATTCTTCTCATAATTTTCATTGAAGGGGGAATAAGAGGAAGAGAGAAAGAGCGAGAGAGAGGAGAAAAAACGTGAAGCCTAAGGGATTCTCGGGAATTTGGGGGGAATACTCACGTGAGTCCTTGAATTTTGTGATTTTGTGAATTTATCGCTCATTTAAAATGTGATCTTAGAGGATTTCGAGATCACCGATAGGGGGCAGCACTGTACGAGTGACGCGTAGCTCGGGAGCTCACTAATACACTCACACACACGTGTACTTGACGCTTTACTCGATGCTGATTGGCTCAAATCACGCGAATTTGGGGATACAGCCAATAGGAATGAGAAGAAGAATCACTCGAATTCTCGACACACACACACATACACACAACATATATACACACACACACACATGCAGTGCATGACGAAACACACACGAATGCTCTCTCTTTCCTTCGAATGGAGAAAATTCCCACGAATCACGAGCCTCGACGTACGAATGGATAGAAGAAGAGGAGAAAGAGAAAGAGAGAGTTGGTGCAAACGTAAATGGCGTTGGTAATACTCAGAAATTTGTACGTTGTCCCTGTTTTGTGCTTTGTGGTGGTGCTTTACCTTGGGAAATAGCCGCTGCCAATCCTCCGAAATTTATAAAGGCTAAAATTTTCAAGTCAGTGCTGACAACTTTTTTGTTATTTAATGTTTTGCATTCTGTTTATTATTTTTTTTTTATTACCTTGATTTCATTACACATTAATATATTTTCGAAGGAGAATTATTACGATTTAAAATTAATTTAGATTATTTTTATGTTTTCATGAGAATTTCAACACATTTTCACGAAATTATTATTGGTTGAAATGTGAGGTTTTTAGAGTGAGTAGGCAGTTGGTTATAATTTTTTCATGATAATGTAGAACCTGCCATGCCGCACTATCATCGATGAATGTTATTTTGCCGCCCATTAGTGATTTAGAGGGAAAAAATGACTTTTTCCTGTTAAATTAGTTTTCTATGTTCGACACCCTGTTTTTTCGACATTTGAAAATTTTCCATGGGAAATGAGGGAAAATCTCAAATTTGCCCCTTTTTCTTAAAAAAAAATAAGCATGCTTTTTTTGTGTCATAATACAGAATAGACAATGTCCTTTTTTCAAATGAAAACTTAACATTTTCCTATTTTTTTTTGTTACTTTCTAGGAATTCACGAAGATGACGAGCGATATGGAAAAAGACACGACTCACTGTCTCATATGCAATGGAAAAGTCGGTGTTTCAACGAGAAATTGTGTACGAATATTCAATGATAATAGTAATACAAGTGATAAACCACTTGCTGAAATAATTTGCTCTGTACTGGAAAGAAAAGTGACTGAAGAAAATGTTCATTCACTTGTTTTATGCAAAAAATGTTACAAATTGTGTAACGAGGTGGGTTTTTTTTTTGTTTTTTTCAATTACAATGATAGAAATTTTGTATTTGATTCTCATTTGTTTGATTACTAATTGATTGTTTTCATTTTTTTTTAAGTTTGAGGAGTTGGAGGCGAGAATGTTGGAGGTGAAGCAGGAATTATCTACGAATTATCAAAAGACAATTAAGAAGGTGAGTGAAAAAATTGAGGATGAGTGCAACGATCACGATTATCTGGAGAATTTCGAGCACCATGTGCTTGAACCAGAGGAAGTGACTGATGTTGATGAGAGCAAGAAGGAGGAAAAGAAAGAGGAATTGCTGGAGGCTAAGGATGAAGTGAATGAGTGCATTGAGGAACATCTGGAGGAACAGTATCTGCAGGAAGAACTCAATGATGAAGAGGAGCAGGGTGATGAAGATGAGAAAATTCAGGAAGATCCACTTTCCATGAAATCGGATACTTCGAAAAGTATCAAATCTGATGATAAAAAGAAAAAAGATGGGAGGAGAGTGAAAGTACCGATGAAAGAGGAGCCAGCAGAGCCAGTAAGATTATGATTAATTAATTCAGTAGTGAAGAGGTAATATGGGATCAATCCATTTTTTCACAGTTCTCTTTTCAAGTATATTCCAAAAACTAGAGTAAATATGAACTCTTTCTGATAATTAAATTAACACCCATCTGAAAATTTTTCGGATTTCTTTGACTGAAAAATTGATTATAAAAGAAAAAACTAATTTAAAGATTAGCACTTATAGTTTTTTAAAATTTAAAATTTAATTTAAATTTTAATTGAAAATTTCTACATGTGCCTTTTTTTCGTTCTTCAAAAATAATTTAGTTGAAAAAAAAAAATTGAAAAACAGAAATTTGTAAATGGTAAAAGTGGTAATGGTTAGTATTGCCCGCTTTTTCGTAAAAAATTTCAAGAGAAAGCATTAGGAAAGAATTGCACCATCTCGCTTAGTTTCCTAGACTAGAAATTCTTGAAAAACGAGAAAAAGTAAAAAAAAAGAATTATCTCATTTTATCTCTTTGCTACTAAATTCAAAGCTCATAATCATCAGAATTATCATTGAATCAAATTTTTTTTTCAGATTGTTTCGCGAAATGAAGACACATACACTTGTTTATTGTGTCCAAAAGACAAAGAAGAAGTTACTGGTGATGCTAAAGAAATAATGACCCACATGAGATCAATCCACGAAGCCCGATTGTATATATGTGACATTTGTGGTCTAGATTTCAGAAAGAGAAATGAATTATCAGTACATCTTGATGATCACGTTGCCAAAGAAGAGGGTGACTTTCAGTGTGAAGTGTGCAACAGGATATTCTGTAATTTAAGACTATTTAGAATTCATAGGAGAATACATTATCCACAAGTTAAATCATGGCCATGTGATACGTGTGGTAAACGTTACAGTTCTAAAAATTTATTAGACGAACATGTTAATACTCATATTGGTGTTAGGCCGTATATTTGTGAGACTTGTGGAAAGGATTTTGCATCAAAATACACGTTTAAGGCACATGTTAAAACACATGAGATTCGTCCAAGGCCATTTGAATGTAATCAGTGTAACAAGACATTCTTGAGCCAACAAAATCTCAATCAGCATGAGAGAACTCATCTCGGGGTTAAGGAATACGTTTGTCATCAATGTGGTAAGTTTTTCTTCTTTTTTTTTTTTTTTGACAAAATTTCATTTTTTAACTATCGAATGATTTTGGAATTCTTTTTTTTTTAACTCAGGAAAAGCCTTCGGTTCACCTCACAATCTCGAAGTTCACAACATCGTTCATACTGGGTATAAACCTTACATTTGCAGAATGTGTGGTAAGGCCTTTGCACGAAAAGCAGAAATACGGGATCATGAGCGGACACATACCGGTGAAAAACCCTATCAATGTGAATTTTGTGGTGCTACTTTCAGGTGAATATCACTCATTTTTGTGATTTTCATCCCAGAGGATGAGGATTGCCTTCACGAAGTCTATTTGATAATTTGAGAATATGAAGACAAATTCCGACAAATTGATTTTATTTTGTTACCAGTTTTTTTTTTTTAAAAAAAGGAAACTGAACGAGATGGGGCAATTTCGCCTTGATTTTTTTTTATAGAAAATTTCAAGTGCAAAAAAAGAATTAGGGAAAGAATGACACTATCTCGTTTAGTTTCGGAGATATTCTCAAAAAGCTAATGATGAAATAGAGTCGATTTGTCTGAAAACTTCATAGTACTTCATAGTTCTAATAATTTAATTATTTCCAGTCAACGCTCGAACCTGCAGTCGCATAAACGTGCAACACACTACAACGACAAGAGATACAAGTGCGATGATTGCGGTAAAGGATTCAAGAGACGTAGGCTATTGGATTATCACATAAAAGCAGCACACACTGGTGAAAGACCCTACAAGTGTGAAACATGTTCTGCAACATTTGTCTATCCTGAACATTTCAAAAAGCATATGAGAATTCATACCGGTGAAAAACCATATTTGTGTGAGGTACAAAATTCACTCATTTTATTTAATTTATTCTATTCCATCATCAGTTTTTCGACGATATCTTGGAAATTAAGCAAGATAGAGTGATTTTGACCTAATCCTTAAAGAATAGGGCAAAATCGCAGTATCTCACTTAGTTTCCAAGATATTTTGAAAGAAAATTAGCGGAAAAATTAAGTCAATTTGTCTGAAAAATTCATATTCTTAATTTATTTATTAATAATCATCAATATTAATTTATTGTATTTTTTTCTTTCAGGTTTGCGGAAAAGCCTTCAACAGCAGAGATAACAGAAATGCCCACAGGTTCATTCACAGTGACAAGAAGCCATACGAGTGTCTCGTTTGTGGTATGGGATTCATGAGAAAACCCCTTCTCTATGCACACATGCAAACTCAGGGACACTTGAATGACACTATCGTTGTTAATCAGCCAAGATTGACGACTGAGGACGATCAAGTTATCACACTGAGAGAGGGTGAAGTTGAGTTATTAATGGAAGATGGTGATGGTGATCAATTGACTGAAACCGAGTTGTACGTCACTGAACTGAAGGATCATGTGATAATTCAAGAGAATGATGGGAATATTTATCAGAGTGAAAATGTTCTGGATATGGCACCGGAGGAGAGTATGGGGGAGGGAGAAGACGATCACATGGATAGTGAGGTAAATTTATTTAAATGTTGAAAATTATGTTTTTTTTTTTAGTCAATGTTCATTCATCACGACTATGAAGTTTTGAGACAAATTCATTTCATAACATCTTTAGATTTTTCAAGATATCTCGGAAACTAAGCGAGATAGAGCAATTTTAATATAAAAGATGATAATGCATACAGCCAACATCTGACAAAAATTTAAAAAAAAATTCACACTTGTAGCTTTTTGAATTTTCTACATGTGCACGTTTTTCGTTTTTTTTTTTTTTTATATTTCATTTTTTAGAGGAAAAGAAGTGTCAAATGTTAAATTGCTATTTTCACATTATCATCAAAAGGAGGTCATTATGAAAATTGCTCTGTCTCACTTAGTTTCTGAGTTATTTTAGAAAAATTAATGATGAAATAAAATTTGTCTGAAAACTTCACTCCTCCATTTATCAACATTATCTCGGAAACTAAGCAAAATACGTAAATTTTCGTGGAAAACTTTTTCTTGCAGCAGAATGCAAAGTTTCGTATCTCTGTCAGTTTTCAAGATATTTTCAAAAAATTCAATGTCTATCATTTCACTTCCATAAATTAGAAAACCTCATTAATTCTTGAAACAAATGATTAAATTTCAGATAACATTTTCCGATGGCCAAATGATTCAGTGTAAAACAAGTGAAGAAGGTGGAGAACAAGTGTACAGTTACAATGACAGTGAAGAGGGTGAAACAATTGTTGTATCTGGCAATGAGTACAAAGAATTAATAGGTGATGGTAAAAATCCAGTTAGATTGGTTCAAATTAGAATTCCATCATCATCAGGAGTTGATGGAAAAAGTTGGCTCAGTTTGGTACAGCAGCACACGTAATGATTATTTTTTAACGACGTCAAGAGAAAAATTTATTTAATATTTTAATGATAAAAAATTATCATAAATTTTAGTTATTAATTTTTGAACTATTATTTTATGTAAGTAATGACGTTATTTGATGGTTTGCTAATTATCCTTACTTCAAAGTAATTCTTATTCTGAAGCACTATAAATAATTATTATTAAATAAAATATGAATTCTTTTCATAATTGCAATTGTGACAAATTATTTCATTCTTTTATCCTATTTTCTTTTATTCCCGGTATACTTTCACTTGCCCATTGATTTTCTTGTACATATAGAAGCAATACTAGATAATTGCCCATATTGTACATTGCGATATAACTAGGTTCTTTTAGGTAGGCTAAAAGCACGTATTTTTATTGAAGACTACACTGGACATAATCCCAGAGCCAAAAACAGCACAACAATTTTGTATCGTCTAATTATTTTTTTGAAATAATTAATCATTAATCATCTGAAAATTATGATTAATAATTTAACAATATTTATATATATATACATATAATCAATGAGGTGCGAAGGACCTTCATGAAATATCTCAGAATTTGGGGAGGAGGGAGAAATTTTGATGAGAGCTTCTTTTGTAGAGGAAAAAGACATTAACAAAAAAGGACATTATAATTTTTCTTCATTTTTAACTTCTTAAATATTACAATAATTGTTGTAACTGGTTGACATTCCATGATATTCTCGAAAATTCGAGACAAAAATTGAATTAAATTGCTAAAAAATTAAATTATTCTATGTACTATCTAATTTCCTCAATTTTTTAATGTGATGAATTTAATTAATTATCTAATTTTTGATGCATCACGAAAGAAAATATCATTTGCCAAACGCATTTAATTCACGCGCCTTCAAGATCTCTTTATTTTTAAATAAAAATTCAGAATAATTCTATTTTATCCATCGTTTCTCTTTTTTAAATTCAAAGGTTTTTGACGTTGGCTAATAGGAGCGCAGCAAGTGCTGCCACACCCAGTAGTTTCACGAACTTCCGTGTGTCTCAACGATAGACAGAGAAGAGTGGGGGAAGCGTCGAGCTGTCAAGCTACCGGCCGGCACAGCGACAGTCACTTTCACTTCGTTCTTCATTGGGTTCGCATGTATTTCGTCCAGAGCGCCGACTGTTTTCTTTGTTTATTTCATTTTTTTAAACTAATTTATTCACGATAATTTATCGGAAAATATTCGCGAGTGATATACAGAGTAATTAGACATATTTTTGGGGCATAAATATGGCGAAGGAGCTCGTGCAGATTGTAATCACGTTTCGCCAATGAGATTTTTATCAAGAAAAATAAATATCTCCGCGACACAACCAAGTTTTGTCTGCTCGTTTTTTTTCTTTTTTTTTTTCTCGATATTATTCATTTTTTCGGATTCTTTACAATTTTTTGGAACGTGCGTGGGACTTGGTCTGTGGGTGGGGGCGGATTTTCCCGCCAAAAGTCGTGGCAGTGGAGCGCCATTTTCATTTTTATTCATTTTTTTGCATTTTTTAATTGATTTTTCTAAGGGTGTAGGGGAATTAGTGTGGGTGGAGTAGATTTTCCCGCCAGAAGCAGTAGTAGTGAGACGCCATTTTCATTCGCATTTTTATTATTTTCTTTTAGAAATTTCTAAAGAGAAGCGGGAATCATTGTGGGGGGGGGGGGGAGATTTTTCCCGCCAAAAGTGGTGACAGTGAGACGCCATTTTCATTCGCATTTTTATTATTTATTTTTTTAGATTTTTCCAAAGGGAAGCGGGAATCATTTGGGGGGGGGGGGGGAGATACTTTTCCCGCCAAAAGTGGTGACAGTGAGACGCCATTTTCATTCGCAGTTTATTCATTGCTGGAGACAGACGTATTTTCAAAGCACTCCTCTATTTTTAGAATTTTTTAAAATTAATCTCGGGAATTTAGAATTATTCTAGTGTTGTGCTTCGATCAAGTCTGAAAAAGGGATTATTTGTAGGAGTAGGGGAAGGGGGAATCCATTGTGCAGTAGCTGTGGGAGATAATAGATGAAATAATTGTTCTGTGGATCATTGACCTTCTCGTGTGGCTTTCCCGCGTTTTTCCATTGTGCCTCCATCAGCTGAGAAAACTGAAAAAACAACTGTCATATTTTTGCCGGTAAAATCTCATCGATTGAAGAATTAATCGCATTAATCAACCATAAAAGTGTTTTATTGCGAATTATTTCTTTTATTTTTTTTTTTTTGTTCGTGAGTGTGTGGGAATCGGTGTGAGTGAGGGAAGGGTTTTCCCGCCGAAAGTGCTGGCGGAGAGACGCCATTTTCATTCGCAGTTTATTTACTGCTAAAGACAGACGTTTTTTCAAGACACTCCTCCATTTTTTTTTTTTTTAATTAATCGCGAGGATTTAAAATTATTTTAGAGTTGTGCTCCGATGAGGTTGAAATGAGGGAATATTTGTGAGAGAAAAAATCCATTGTCGAGAGGCTGTGGGAAATAATAGATGAAATAATTGCTCTGTGGATCATTGACCTTGTCAACCAGCTGAAAAAACAAAGAGGAACTGTCATTTTTTCTGCCGGTAAAATCACATCAATTGAAGATTTAATCCCATCAATCAACCATAACAATGTTTCATTGCGAATTATTATTTTTTCTGAATTAATATTCATTTCTTTGCATTTTTAATTTATTTCTTTTTTTTCGTGTGTGTGTGGGAATCAGAGAGGGCGGGGGAGGGGGGGGGAGGGTTTTGCCGCCAAAAATGCTGGCAGAAAGCCGCCATTTTTATTCGTAGTTTATTTATTGCTCGAGACAGACGTTTTTTCAACACACTCCTCCATTTTTTTTTTTTTTTTTAATTAATCGCGAAGATTCCAAATTATTTAAGAGTTGTGCTCCGATAAGGTTCAAAAGAGGGAATATTTGTGAGAGAAAAAATCCATTGTCGAGAGGCTGTGGGAAATAATAGATGAATTAATTTTTTTGTGGGTCATTGACCTTGGCCGTGTGGCTTTCCCGCGCTTTTCCCTTGTGCCTTCATCAGCTGCAAAAAACAAAGAGGAACTGTCATTTTTGCTGCCGGTAAAATTCCATCAATTGAAGATTTAATCGCATCAATCAACCATAAGAATGTTTTATATCACTCACGCGGGTAAAATGGCGCTTTACCTCGCTCTTTAGAGGTTGGCAAGCGCTGTTTTATCCACTGAAACGTCTTACCCACCGCGTTCGACAAATGAGACTTTTGACGTGGATAAAGACCATTACCCACGCTGAAGCGTGCGGTAATAACATTACCCACGCCTGCGGCGTGGGTAATGTCATTACCACACACTCCAGCATGGGTAATACTCTTTATACACGGCAAAAATCTCATTCATCGAATACGATGAGTAAGACGTTTCAATGGATTAAAACAGCACTTACTAACCTCTAAAGAGTAAGGTCAAGCGCCATTTCACACCGCATGTGAGTAATATAAAATGGTATAAACAACTCGTGCGGGGCGCCGTACCCACTCGCACGTTTAAGCGCACTCGCTTCGCTCGTTCGCTCAAACCGTGCTCGTGGGTAATACGGCGCTTCCCGCACTCGTTGTCTAATATACTATTATTGCAAATTATTTCTTTTATTTTTCTTTTGTTCGTGAGTGTTTGGGAATCGGTGTGAGTGAGGGAAGGGTTTTCCCGCCGAAAGTGCTGGCGGAGAGACGCCATTTTCATTCGCAGTTTATTTATTGCTAAAGACAGACGTTTTTTTCAAGACACTCCTCCATTTTTTTTTTTTTAATTAATCGCGAGGATTTAAAATTATCTTAGAGTTGTGCTTCGATGAGGTTGAAATGAGGGAATATTTGTGAGAGAAAAAATCCATTGTCGAGAGGCTGTGGGAAATAATAGATGAAATAATTGCTCTGTGGATCATTGACCTTGTCAACCAGCTGAAAAAACAAAGAGGAACTGTCATTTTTTCTGCCGGTAAAATCACATCAATTGAAGATTTATCATATAAGATGGGATCATCAATCAACCATAACAATGTTTCATTGCAAATTATTATTTTTTCCTGAATTAATATTCATTTCTTTGCATTTTTAATTTATTTCTTTTTTTTTCATGGGTGTGTGGGAATCAGAGAGGGGGGGGGGGGGGAGGGTTTTGCCGCCAAAAAAGCTGACAGGAAGACGCCATTTTTATTCGCAGTTGATTTATTGCTGGAGACAAACATTTTTTCAATACACTCCTCCATTTTTTAAATTTTTTTATTTTGTAGTTATGCTCCGATCAAGTCTAAAAAAGGTAATATTTGTGGGAGGGAAAAATCTATTGTCGAGAGACTGTGGGAAATAATAGATGAAATAATTTTTTTGTCGGTCATTCACCTTGCCGTGTGGCTTTCCCGCGTTTTCTTCGTCGTGCCTTTATCAATTGAAAAAAATGAAAAGAAAATCAATTGAACAATTGATCGCATTACTCAATCATAACAGTGTTTTATCGCGATTTTTTTTTGTATTAATTAATATTTATTGTTTTTGTATTGTTTCTTTTTGTATTTTTTCTCGTGAGTGTGTGGGAATCAGTGGGGATAGTGGAAAGGCTTTCCCGCCTAAAATGCTGGCAAAGCGACGCCATTTGCATTCTCGGCATACTCGCTGCTGGAGACCAACGATTTTCCACTATTCTGCGTGATTTTGTTTTTTTTTATTTATCATGGGAATTGAGGATTATTTTGAAGATGTCTTTCGAATAAAACATAAAGTGCGGAATATTTTTGGGGAAAAAAATTGGTCTTAAAGTGAAAAAGTGCTTCATCGGGCTCACTGTGTATTTTCTCGCGATTTTTTTTCCTTCTTTGATGAAAAAAAAGGAACTTATTTCTTTGCCGGCAGAATTCTCTCTCTTTCTCATTTGATTTATTTTTTTGCGCACCTTTCGTCGGGATCATTTTTTTTCGTATTCATTCAGTGCATCACGAGATTTACTGAAACTGAAGAACGGAAGAAGCATTCAGAGGGGAGAAGAGAGGTCATCGAACGAGTGAGTAAGGGCAACATCCTTTTCTCTGTTTCTTTTTTTCAAATAAACTGGAATGGATCAATTTATTGGAAATTTTAACGCCTTTAATCGTAAAGTAAACGCGAATCTTTTCCACGTTTCATTTTTATTTATTTTTACATTTTCAATTAATTTTAGCGATCTTAAAATAAAATTCATTTTCTTGTAATCCATAAAGTCATCTGGAGTTGAAGAAACGTGGATCTGAGAAAACAGATAAAATGATTACATATATTCTTTCATCATTTGTCTTACTTTCAAATACATTTATCAATCGGTTTTTTCATTAATTGATTTTTTTTTATTGTGAATTATACTTTTTTTTTTTTATTCTATTGCTGAAGTATGAGATATTTACATTTTTCTTTGATTTCGTTGAGAAAAAATACTTGAACGAAAAAAATTAATTGAAATTTTATTTGGTCAAATCAATTATTTTCAACAATTTTTTTTTCAATTTCTAACGGTCGTCCCCTTTTTTCAGTCCATGGAAGAAGAGGCTTTTTTTCTCTCCGTTCCCGCAATTCATCATTTTATCTTTCCTCTGTATTGTATTTATGTGTACCTCATTTGATTGAACAATATTAACGAAAATTTCAGTCAGTAAGTGGATATTAATTTTCTGCAATGAATTGTGACAATTTTTTTTAATTTTGAGCCAGCGAAAAAAGATTACTAGAAATCACGAACAAAGAGAGAAATATGGAGGCATTTCTGGGGTTCAGAGAAAGGATTTATTGATGCAACTTTTCCCGCCATTTTTTTATCTCGGTCGTTGGACCTCCGCTGTACTGGTTTCTCATTTTCTGTGGCTGAATCCCAAATACAAAATTAATCTCATGTGATTGTCCGATGCCTGATAGTACTTAACGCGATTTACAAATCGCATTTGAAAGAGACAATTTACTCTTTCATGATTCTTGAGAAAATCACAATATTTTTGAGATAATCTATCTTCGAACTGGATTAATCATCTATCTCTCCATAGAAACGACTGTGTATGGGAATTATTATTCAATGAGATGGACAATTTTTTAATTTCACCATGTATACTTTTCATTGTTTCAGGTATTGAAATTAGGGGCATGGAAAAATTTAAACATGACTAGATCGTCAAGGGGTATTTCTTTAATTTATTTATTCGATTAGTCTTTTGCGAACGATGTGTGGACCAATAAGACCCAGTCGTTAATATGCGTTTTTTCCAGTATTTCATTCATTTATTTATTTATTTAGTATTTTGCGAACGACGTGTGGACCAATAAGACCCAGTCGTTGATAGGCGTTTTTTTGCGTTACTTGATTTATTTATTTAATTAATTTTGCGAACGATATGTGGATCAATAAGACCCAGTCGTTAATAGGCGTTTTTTGCCTTATTTCATTTATTCATTCAATTAATTTTGCGAACGATGTGTGGACCAATAAGACCCAGTCGTTGATAGGCGTTTTTTTGCGTTACTTTATTCATTTCTTTAATTAATTTTGCGAACGATGTGTGGACCAATAAGACCCAGTCGTTAATAGGCGTTTTTTGCGTTATTTCATTTATTCATTCAATTAATTTTGCGGACGATGTGTGGACCAATAAGACCCAGTCGTTGATAGGCGTTTTTTTGCGTTACTTTATTCATTTCTTTAATTAATTTTGCGAACGATGTGTGGACCAATAAGACCCAGTCGTTAATAGGCGTTTTTTGCGTTATTTCATTTATCCATTCAATCAATTTTGCGAACGATGTGTAGACCAATAAGACCCAGTGTTGATAGGCGTTTTTTTGCGTTACTTGATTTATTTATTTAATTAATTTTGCGAACGATGTGTGGACCAATAAGACCCAGTCGTTGATAGGCGTTTTTTTGCGTTACTTTATTAATTTCTTTAATTAATTTTGCGAACGATGTGTGGACCAATAAGACCCAGTCGTTAATAGGCGTTTTTTGCGTTATTTCATTTATCCATTCAATTAATTTTGCGAACGATGTGTGGACCAATAAGACCCAGTGTTGATAGGCGTTTTTTTGCGTTACTTGATTTATTTATTTAATTAATTTTGCGAACGATGTGTGGACCAATAAGACCCAGTCGTTAATAGGCGTTTTTTGCGTTATTTCATTTATTCATTCAATTAATTTTGCGAACGATGTGTGGACCAATAAGACCCAGTCGTTGATAGGCGTTTTTTTGCGTTACTTTATTCATTTCTTTAATTAATTTTGCGAACGATGTGTGGACCAATAAGACCCAGTCGTTAATAGGCGTTTTTTGCGTTATTTCATTTATCCATTCAATCAATTTTGCGAACGATGTGTAGACCAATAAGACCCAGTGTTGATAGGCGTTTTTTTGCGTTACTTGATTTATTTATTTAATTAATTTTGCGAACGATGTGTGGACCAATAAGACCCAGTCGTTGATAGGCGTTTTTTTGCGTTACTTTATTCATTTCTTTAATTAATTTTGCGAACGATGTGTGGACCAATAAGACCCAGTCGTTAATAGGCGTTTTTTGCGTTATTTCATTTATCCATTCAATTAATTTTGCGAACGACGTGTGGACCAATAAGACCCAGTCGTTGATAGGCGTTTTTTTGCGTTACTTTATTTATTTCTTTAATTAATTTTGCGAACAATGTGTGGACCAATAAGACCCAATCGTTAATAGGCGTTTTTTGCGTTATTTCATTTATTCATTCAATTAATTTTGCGAACGATGTGTGGACCAATAAGACCCAGTCGTTGATAGGCGTTTTTTTGCGTTACTTTATTTATTTCTTCAATTAATTTTGCGAACGATGTGTGGACCAATAAGACCCAGTCGTTAATAGGTGTTTTTTGCGTTATTTCATTTATTCATTCAATTAATTTTGCGAACGATGTGCGGACCAATAAGACCCAATCGTTAATAGGCGTTTTTTTGCGTTATTCTATTTATTTATTTAGTATTTTGCGAACGATGTGTGGACCAATAAGACCCAATTGTTAATAAGCGTTTTTTGCGTTATTCCATTTATTCATTTAATTAATTTTGCGAATGATGTGTGGACATATAAGACCCAGTCCTTGATAAGCGTATTTTTACTTATTTTTTATTCATTTTGTAGAAAGTATTTGACGGATTTGATGTGCAGTGATAGAGAGCAAGGGAAGGACTCGATTTCAGTTCGGTAGGATCAGCCGCAATCACGGACACCGAAGAAGCGTAAGCATAAATCATATAATTCTTCTTTCTTCGTAAATTTCCATACACAGTCGTTTTTCATCTTTGCTCCTTTCAGTTACCGTATTGTTATGAATTCAGAATGACCAATCATTAATATCAGTCATACTTTTACATTTACTTCAAACTTATGTTCATTCCGCACTTCATATTGGTAATTATCCATACTTTGAATGATAGGAATAGAATGTCCAATGAGAGTAAACAAGCTTGATATTTCAGCTTTTTCTGGTTACAAATAATCATCAAAGTTATAGTCACACAAGTCAAAGAATACTTGATGAAAAAATATCCCTTTCACTTGCTTAAAAAAAAAAGCTATTTGAATTCTGAATAATTTGTTGAATGATTTTTTTTCTTCAATTCATAATTATAGCCGAGTTTTCTTAGATTCATAATTGCAGCTAGACATTTTCATGGAGAGTGTAAGTATTTCTTCTTTTCTTTATTTTACTATGCTTATTCTAATTCAATTGTCATTTTCCGTAGACAGTCGCTCGCAATTTTCACGATACCATTATAAATTTTTAAGAACAGTTGAGTTCAATCCGAAACACAATTTTTCCGTCAAAATTCCATGAGATTCAATAACGCTCAATATTGGTCACGAAAATATTGCACTTAATTGTTATTGAGAATGCATTGTTAGGAAATAATTCAGAAAAAGGCTCTTCATTGGATATTTTGATTGAGACTTGCTGTTTGTGAAGTTAAAACCGAAGATCCACTCAATCCGCTATTCTCTACTAATTCTGCTAGAGATCCAATTCTGTTTCGTTTTTTGAAACGAGTGCGTAATTTTTATCAACCAATGAAGAATGAGGAATAGACGCGACAGTATTAGCGTTACATTCGACGTGTATGTACTTTTTTGGAATAGGAGGAATGTAGACTGCTTTACTCGAATCGAACAATTTTAAAATCGCCGCCACTGTAAGGGCCCTCCGATAGGCTAATTCTCGACACTACACCGGTGTAGTGTCAACAAATCGAAAATGCCATTAGTAACGGAAGCCGATGCCGGCTTTTTCGATAGTACATAAACACCAAGTAGGACGATACCTTTTAGTTCAATTCAGCACGTATATATCTGAGGGATACAAATATCAATGATGGCAGAAAGTAAATTCATATCTTTAGACGATGCTATTAAAAAACTAGATGAATTAATGGAAAGTGTGTGTGAAGCTGATCGTGAATATTTAGTTGCGTATGCAAATCACGATTGGTTTCCTTTTCCAAATCTAAACGATACAGGTATTTATTGAATTCTGTTGCAGGTTATCTTTTGGTAGTCTTGAGTTGATTGATGTGAATGATTAATTTTAATTATCCGATTCATTTCCATTATTTTCAAAGCTCGAGGCGTGATTTGACAATGCTTTGGTGTTTACAATTTTTTCCAATATTCTTATGAGCAACTAGATAATCGAAAAATAATTAAATTTTAATATTTAATTTAGGCGATGATGCAAATCGTGGGAATGAAGAATCATCGGATGATCCAGTGGCAATGCTCAATGCAATTGCCGAAGAAATCCGTCAGAAAGTACCATTCGAAAGTACTATTCTTCCATCTGAGAAGGTGCAGACACTTAAAAGGAGCGAGGTTCAGTATCAAGAAGACTTATTAGGTCGAAATCTAACAAAAATGTGTTCGTTTCGTTCTTTATGTCCTTTTCATCTCACCTTGCCCTTCATTACACGAATGTATCTCATTTTAGAACTCTGATTGTGATCCTGATATCACAGTACACGTTGATGGCTTTCTGTACAATGATGATGAAATAGACGATCTTGTGGAAAAAGGGAAATTGCAGAAATATTATTGTCAACAATGCGAATCGAGAGCTGTGGATTCTGTCAGTAAGCGTATTGATTTACCAGAATAAATTTACCAAATTTGGGTAGAACACAGGAATAAGAAAATCAATTCCGATTCAACTTGAGCAATGAAGAAAAAAAAGATTCTAATTTAGAATCGACTTTTATGGTAAAATAATCGATTAGGAATGAACTTGTAATTTTTAGAGTCGATTGAGAATCGATTCTCGATCGTGATACCGCATCGATTAATCGAGGTTTGAAAAATTCATCGATCACAAATTACTATTTTTGGAAAATTGAAATATCGACTCATCGATTTTACTCGATTCTTGCATTTGATTAAATAATTCTTTTGATTACTGATCAATTCTTGCAGTTTATTATCCGATTCTTGTGAACGCTTAATCGATTCTAGCTGTCGGCTAATCGATTCCAAAATTCGAAATGTGTGTAGAATAAAAGTCGGAATTGAAAATCAATTTTTCAATCCATTTTTCCATCCCTCATTTTATTGAATGTTTCTCTAGGATTTATGATTACAAAATATACGAAAAAAATATTAATTAATTTTATTCTCAATTTACTAGCTTTCATATCACATTCTTTTTCTCGTGAGCAATGCTGTTACATATTCAACTCACTTCTGCCTAGTCTGGATGGCAAAGTAGTTCTTGACATTGGATCAAGACTCGGTGCTGTTCTATATGGCGTAAGTATTGACCACTAAATTTTATTGAAGAATCGAGGTATCAAAGAATTTAACTCATTGTGATTTTACACTACAGGCACATGCTTACACGGATGCTAAGAGGATAATAGGAGTTGAGATGAACAAAGATTTTTGTCAACTCCAAGAGGAAATAATTCGTAAATTCAAACTGGATGAACGTATTGAAATAATCAACGAGAGAATAGAGGATGCTGTTGATGTGCTGCAAGTGGCTGACGTTGTCATTCTCAATAATTTCTTCAAATTTTATCCATCCGAAACGGGGGAGACCAATGTTTGGAGATTTTTGAAGGAAAATATGAAGAAAGGAGCTCTTGTAGTTTCTCGCCCTTCCATAAATGTATCTCTATCAAAGTTGAATACTGGGATAGATATAGAGAAGTGGTTGAAATCTGCAGAATCATTGAAAAAACGTCACAATTTGTCTTATTCGAAGGATGAAAAGGAAAAGGACTTTTCTGATATTTTCTGTTACACAGTTTTATAATTTTTTCTCGCATCAAAAAACATTGTATGCACTACGAAAGTAAAGAAGTTAACTTCGACCAAATTTTTGAATCTTTGCTTCGCTCGAGAGGAAAATTTTGTCCAAATTATTTTTTTTATCCCTTAAGTGCATAATATACTATTATACGAGATAGGTCTGATGTTTCTTCTTCCAATATTTCTATGAAATAAAGTGCATTTATGTTCATAAAATAATTTAACAAAGCATACTTTAGTAAATTATACTTTCATGTACTACATTCAATCAATAGAAAGGGTTTTTCTTTACTTTTCTTTTTCCAAAAACAGATGACATATGTTTCTTAGCAATGCTTTTATGTCTGGATAATTTATTTCTTTATTTATTTATCTATCTATTCATTTATTCATGTATTTCTATGAGGGAAGGATTAGTTCGAATTTATTCAATTCAATGTCATATTTAAAAAAATTGAGCGAATCCTTTCTTTACGAGTGGAGTAATCAAGAGAAATTCATCCCCTCAATTTGTGAGAAAATCCCCAAGTTTTCTACTTACTGACTCTGTAATTGCCTAAATAATATGCAAACATTATCCTGATATAAAAGCCATGACTGAGAAACATCTCATTGTTTTCTGAAAAATGAAAAAGCAAAGAAAAACACTTAGATTTGAATAATCTCTGGATGCATTCAGAAATGATTCAAATTCGTTGACTTATTCTCAGCCGATAAAATAGAGAATGATTGAACCTTATCTACCGACTTCTCCGAGGATGAAAACCAGCCTGACCTGATACTTCGATTAACCTCAAGTGGAATTCAAGAAAGAGTACTCGCCTGTTTCATCCAGCAAGAATACTAAATTACTTTGAAAATGTTCGGACAATTGATGTCAACTGTTCTCCGAAGTGTCCAGTGAGTTTCCCCAAACTCATAATTGCATTCATTTCAAATTGTCATCTTTTTAATAACAAAAATTATCTTTCAGCAATCCCACGACATTCTCCATAAGAATGTACAAGACAATGTTCAAGCCAGGAGGTGGTTGGTCAGAACTTCCGCAGAGAGACAGAACCAGAAACCGCTTCCCAAGACCAAACGAATCAAAAAGAGTAAAGAAACACGGATGGAACACAAGAATGTCAACTCTCTCAGGACGAAAAGTCATCATGAATCGAATCCTAAAAGGCTGCGCCATGCTGTCTCATTGAAGTGTTTAATGAGAAATCTCTGTGTAATATTTGAAAATAAATATGTCATTGCCTTAAAGACAAAGTGGCAATAAGTGCTATGTATAAGCATTGCATAGCACTTACGCCCCTTTGACTCTAAGACGACGATGTAATAATTAATAATCAATAATTAATTCCATTGCTTTCATTCTTTTTTAAACTATCAAATTATTTATTCAAGTCGCTTCATCACATGTTTCAAGAGGTATATACATTTTTGCGTCATTCTCAACAAGTGTCTCGTCAAATCCAAGTTTATTCCAAGACCACAAGAACTCCGGAAATAGTGGTGCTTCTATTAGAACATCGGTTTCCTTCCTCGAGAATGAAGGAAGAAGCATCTGTCGCAGGTGCATGTGAACTGGAATCATCCCATCCTGATTTTTCCCAATTTCCAGGAGCTTCAGCAGCTCAGGATCGAGTTTGGGTGATGCATGAGCAGCATCAACAACTGGACTCGCCATTATCCACTTTCCCATTACTGGAAGAACTCTGGAGCCGTATATTCTATCGCCAAGGAGAGGACTCCACAGGACAGTCGATGCAAATAAACGAACTGCGTGCCACCGGGTCGTTGATGATTTGATCTCGAGTAATGAAGTCAAATCTTCCGTACCACAACAGAGTACTTTGTATTTTACATTGAGAATCTTTACGTCTCCTCTGTTACGATCATTATTGCTCCACTTTTCGATGATGATTGGCTAAAACAAAAAGCAAAATATTCTCTCATGGTAACTCGGAAAATCAAGAATATGAAGTTTTCAGGACAAATTCATTTTCATTTTGTCTCCAATTTTTCCGGAATATCTCGGAAACTAAGCAAGATAGAGCGATTTTGCATCAATGCTTTCTTTTGCCACGAATTTCAAAAAATATAACGGAAAGATTGGGGCAAATTCGCTCTATCTCGCTTAATTTCCAAGATATTTAAGTGAAAAACTGATGGAAAAGGGACGATTTATCTGAAAATTTCATCTGTTGAAAATCACGTGTAGCTTATTTCCAGAATATCTCGTTAAGTACGAGGCTTACGAGAATTCATCAAGAAACCTCTTTTGTAGCTCTTGAAATTCTCTACGAGAAAGGTATCTTAAAATTCTTTTCTAAACCCACTCGATTCAACGATATTTATAATAGCCTAAAACCCTGAAATTCACCACTGGTCTTCGCTGCTGCGGAGTTCTTTTCAGGGTCATTGCAACGTGTGCCGCTCCTTCTGAAAATTTAGGGATTGTCCGTGTTACTGTCCAGTATGTTCGTGCAAATTCCTGAGTGCCCTCAGTTCTTCTGAGAGCCTTCACAATCTTTTTTTCCACCTTATCTTGAGAAGCCAGCAGCACTACTCCACTCGTAAACCTGAAAATTCAAGAGCTTTTCTTAGATACACCAATAAGCTTGAGTTATTCCCCCATATAACAACAGTTAATACTTTTCTGGAGTCTTGACGATTCGCAGAGACTCATGTCCCAAAACCCTCGCAATCTCTGGGAGTGCATCTGTTATGGTATAATTAACTTCATTCGGAATTCCACTGGGGTGTTTATGTAATTGAGACTTATCCACGGGAAGTTGTGCCGAGATGCCATAGGGCTTATTAATCGCCACCAAACCGTCTGAAAAATAAATTCTTCAATTCAACAAAAAAAAATCAATTTAAACTGAGAAATAGGAAATTTTTAAACAAATTGAGCCCATTTCATCACCAGTTTTTTCGAGATATCTCGATAAATAATGGAGATACGCCTTTTTTCCCCTAAGATGCTTTTCTAGAGAATTTAAAGAGCTACAAAAAAGGATAGAATTAAAATCGCTCTATCTCACTTAGTTTCTGAGGTATTCTCAAAATACTGTTGATGAAATGAAATCAATTTGTCAAGATACTGAAAATAGCAGACATTTGACAATTTTTATTTGTATTTTTTTTTCATAAATAAATTATTTAAAAAATAATGCCCATGTAGGAAATTTAAAAAACTTGAAGTGCAAATTTTTCTAATATTTTTATTATACAAATTTATTTGTTTAAAAACAAAAAAAAATTGTCAGATCTCTCCTAATTTTATTATCACGATTTATCCAAAAATTTGATAGTTCTTGTAAATTACATTTATTCATTTAATAAAATTACAACTGACCTTCATTATAAAGCACTGATTCTGTCATGCTCCTGCAAAACTCTATCCTAGATCGCCAAGGATGAATTTTCTGATAAGGATGCAACTCCTTTTTCTCCCCAACATTTTCAGTACTAGTTGCACTAGGTTTAGCCTGTGCATGATTGCACCTCAAGCTTCCAATTAAACGTACAATCTTCAGGTTCATCCTCTTCATCATCATATTCTTCATTTTTCCCTTCAATTAAAAGTCCTAAATCAAGGCATCAGCCACTTTATTTACAAAAATCCCACCTAAAAAATCAGCACATGATGAATGCACATGTGTTTTATTTTATGTACATAAAAACGTCCAATCTCCTCTTTTCCCCCTAGTGTCCTAGTGTTTTCGTGTCCTCGTGGCTGCTCCAAATTCACTTGTCATCTACCAAAACTGCTCCAAAACGCAGTAACAAGTATATTCCTCTAGTTTTCCCCCAAAAATCCTTGGAATTGTAAGCAGAATCAGCCGGTTACCATCTAAATTGATGAAATAAACAAAATAAAAAGTGTAATTAATTCTGTAGGTTAAGATTCAAGATAATTCTTTCAAAAAAGAGATAATTAAAAATTAAAAATAATCTAAACTTAAGTTTCTAAGAATTGATAAATGGTGGAGCTTCGATCGTTCCAAAAATTTTCGCTCATTGAAAAGCAAAAAAATATTCAAATAATAAGAGAAATCATCGTCGGTGAATGTAAAAGAACGAAAAAAAAAATCATTTCCTTTTTTTTAATACTAAAAAAATCGAAAATTCAAATTTATATTTACCATAAAATTATCTCCACGATGATTCAAAAAAAGCATACACTCATGACGTCACAACGCTGTACTTTCGTGATGCACACTGGGTAATAATGTCTGCCATCTTGAATGGCATGGTCCTTTTTGGCTACGATAGTTGCGTTGACGACGAGAAATGGCGATTATTCGTGAAATAAATAGTGTTATAGTATAATAAATAATTAAAACTGATAAATTAATTAATATAATTGTGAAATTTTTTAAAATTAATTAATACAACAATAATGGATGCAGTTAAAGCATTTAATGCTGAGGTATGTAATTATTTACCTGGGTTTTTTTTTTTTCTTGTCCAAGTGAATACGTGATTATTTTGGAGGTCACCGTGTTAGGGTAAATCCCTCCCTTCCTTGAATTTTTTTTGGAGTGTTTAATTGATGAATAATGAGTGCTCCAATTATCTCAATGTAAAAAAAAAAATCTTAATTATTTCATTATTATCATGATATTAAGGTTTTTTCTTGAGAAACTTTGCAGGAAAATGTGTTTACCAACACTCGGCTTGGAGTCCACTCCTCCAATTAGACTTGATTCAATTGGCGATTATCTCATTTGTATACTGAGATGCTCCAAGTGCAACTGAATTTTTTTTTTTCTTTTATTTTTTTGAAATTTTTCATTCATTTTAATTTTATGGTATTAATTTTACTTTTTATTCTATTTCAGCTATCAGCTCTGTATGAAGTTAAACCACCGATATCAAAGGCCAAAATGAATTCATTGACAAGAGGTGCTATTAAAGCAATTAAATTCTACAAACATGTTGTACAGAGTGTCGAGAAGTTTATTCAAAAAGTGAGTTAATTAATTGAGATGTAACGAAAAGGTGAAATTGGAAAAGTCGAGTTTTTTTCACAGCCAATAGATTTTTTTGGGAATGTCTTGGAAACTAAGCGAGATAGAGCGATTTTACCCTTTATTACATTATATTTATAATCTTGGAATTTTCTAAGAAACTCTCAGAGCAAAAAAAAGGCGTATCTCCATTATTTACTGAGATATTTCAGAAAAAAGATGAAAATAATCGACTTATCCTATTTTACCCCTTCAATACTGAATTTCCCATATTATTCTTTTATGGAATGTTATATCGTTAAATTTTTTAATTAATTGATTTTAATTTTTTCCAGTGTAAGCCAGAGTACAAAGTTCCTGGTCTCTACGTTATTGATTCAATTGTGAGACAATCAAGACATCAATTTGGCGTAGAGAAGGACGTCTTCGCTCCACGTTTTGCTAAAAACATGCAAACCACATTTCTCAATCTTCTGAAGTGTCCACCAGAGGACAAGAGTAAAGTAATACGTGTCTTAAACTTGTGGCAAAAGAATGCAGTCTTTCAGCCTGAAGTAATTCAGCCACTGTTTGATCTTGCCGATCCAAATCATCCAATTCACAAGGAGCAGTCGATAAATTCCAATGGAGCACTCAATACAACGGCTAATAATCTCGCTGGGATGAACACGATCTCCAAAAATTCACCGAGCATCAAAGGAACACCAAAGGATGGAAAGATGTTTTCAGCAAAGCCAATAGATCCAGCCTGGCTGGCACAAACTAAATTGGAAGCAGCAAACATGATTAATGCCAATAAAATCCTCGGTCAAACTGGGAGCAATCAGGTTGACGTAACTTTTTTGGATCAACTTCAGCATCTTCAGCAGTTGCTCTTGAAGAAGCAAGAAGCAACAAACGAGGCACAAAGCTCAGTCAAATTTGATAAAAAACTTTTGGACTTTGATTATGGTGAGGAGGAGGATGACGACGTGATGATTGCAAATTCGCCAGCAGCTGCAGCAACAGCTGGACAGCACAATGCAGGAGCTACTGGTAGTTTAGAGAGTCTGGGCCTATTACTGACAAATCCCGAGGTACTGCGACAGCTTCAGACACTGCAACAGACAATGCAGGGTGGTGCAACATCATCGCAGCACGAGATGGAGGAGAAAATGCGAAAGCTTCAGCAGATGAAAGCACAGGAGGAGGAATTTGATAAACACTTGGCACAAACAGTACCAAATCTTCCATTTGCATCTGAGTGTGAATTAAAGCCATCTGATGTTCTAAAGCCAACACAGCATGTTTACAATGCGCCTGGTCTTATGCAACAGGACATGAGTCAACCGCCACCGGGTTATCCCCCGGCATTTATATCACAACCGCCTGGGGGCATGAGACAATCGCTGCTCCAAAAGAGTCCACTGTTAGATGAACGTCAGGACTCACTTGAGTATCAGGGATCAGCTACTAGACGTGATTCGAGTAGCGTTGAAATTGTCAATCTGGACTCGGTGAGGTCGCAGAGCAGATCGCCAGACAGATTCAGGAGACACAGCAGGTCCAGATCCCCGAGACACAGAAATGATCGTGGCAGGGATAGGGACAGAGACAGAGACAGAAAATCACGATCAAGAAGCAGATCTAGACGCAGAAGATCGAGATCTAGGGATCGTAAGAGGGATGATAGCCGGGAGAAGATCAGTGAGGAGGAAAGGGAGAAGCAGAGAGAACGGAGGAAAAGAGGACTGCCGCCTATTGTCAGGGAGAAGATGAGTGTTTGCAGTACAACGTTGTGGGTTGGACATTTATCGAAGCTCGTTCATCAGGAGGAGCTTTCTGATACTTTTGGAGAATTTGGGGATATTGTTAGCATTGATCTTATTTCACCGAGGGGATGCGCATTTATATGCATGAATCGGAGACAGGATGCTTATCGAGCATTGACCAAACTTAAGAATCATAAAATGCAGGGAAAAGCTATTACTGTAAGTTATGAAGATGAAAAAAAAATTATAGAGTTTGTGAGGATTTTTTTAATAATAGCGTTTTTTTTATTTATTTCAGTTGGCCTGGGCACCGGGAAAAGGCGTTAAAGGCAAAGAGTGGAAGGACTACTGGGAAGTGGAACTTGGAGTCAGTTATATTCCTTGGAATAAACTCAATAATGTCACTGAGCATGATCTAGAGTCGTTGGAGGAGGGAGGAATGATTGATGAGGATACATTACCTTCGCGATTGATAGGTAATTCCTTCAGTCTCTTTGGTTTACTGTTTACGTAGTACACAACTTAGTTCAAGCTTGCATCAATATACTGTGATTGATCTTCCCATTAGCAGTGTGAATCGACCAAGTTCACTATGTCTATTCAATATGTTGGAATGAAATGATTGGATCTTTAATTTTTTTTCTTTATTCTTACAGGAAAATTGAAACATTCAGGAGCTAACGAAGGTGGTGCACAGAGTATGCAGATGTCGATGAGTGGTGCACCAATTCCAACACTAACTGATGGAATGGTTAATGTAATGCCACCAACATCAGGATCACAGCAGCCACCAATGGTAGACACTAGTCAGCCTCCACCAATTAGAGCAACGGCATCAGCAGGTCTAATGCCTCCAACAAGTGCCCAACTCTCTATGATGCCACCAGGTTTTCCCATGACGGGAGTACCACGTAAGTTTTTATCTTAATTCTAGAAACTCGAATTTTCACCTCATATTCCTTATATATTCTCTTGGAATGTTGAGTGTTTATAGTCAAAGCTGAAGAAGATTTATCTTTTTATAAATTTATAAAATACATGTCAGAAGAGCTTTATATTGATGTTATCATGATAAGTAAACGAAACAGGTATGCTGGGGCCAATGGGTCTGCAAATGGCCCACGGATTGATGCCAAACGTGCCAATTGGTGTTCCACCACCAAACATGCAGAGCCTCCTAGGACCCCCAGGAATGATGCAGTCAATGCTATCACAACCAGTCAATTCACCATTTGGTACTGGTGTAGGTGTTGGTCTTCTCACCCAAATTCCACTGCCAGCACCAGCTGCACCCTCCGACAAATCAAATTCAACTGGTAATTTCAAAATTCATGACATTATCAATTCTCAATTACCTTGATAATGATGTACATTACTTGCAGGTATGCCTCACAATGTACCACAAATTGGTGTACCTCCATCAACAGCAGGTGACACAAATCTTCCAAATCTCCCGATGTTACGGCAGCAATTTAACGTTGGTCCACCACCGCCTCCAATGCAGATGCAGATGCAGACTCAGCAATCTGACGATATGGACGTTGAAATGGAGGATGCAATGCCACAGACAACGAATCCTCCAAAGGACAAGCCTAATCTCAGTGATCAATTGTTAGCGGTTATGGGGAAAGGTCCATTGGGTGGTGATAGAAGCATGGAGAATAATGATCGAGACTTTCGGGATCGTGATCGAGAGAGGGAGAGAGAGAGGAGGGATCGGGGAGATCGTGAGCGAGACCGAGACGGTGGAAGAGACCGTGGTCGAGGTCGAGACAGGGGCAGAGATCGCCGGAGAGACGGGAGAGAAAGAGACAGAGATGATCGAAGGGATGATAGAAGAGATCGTGACGTCATGAGGCCTCACGATGGACCACTTCCAATGCCAGGACTCTTGCAAGAACCCGATATGGGTGTGAAAAAGGATAAAATGAGTCTTGCTGATAGATTAAGGCAATTGGCCGATGGTACTCTACCGATTGACGACAGAATGGACCGAATCAGAGACAGAAATGATCGCAGTATGGAGAGAGCTGATCGTCCACCGCCTTTTGAGGACCCATTGAATGTCCGCAGACCCGGAGATGGTCCACCATCTTTGATGGATCTTCCCAAATTCCCTCCAGCACCACCCGGTGAACGTGATTTTGGACCAAGGTCCGAATTCAGAGGTCCCCAGGACATGCGAGACTTTCCAAGAAATGAACGCGACAGATTTCCACCACGTGGTGGCAGGGGACCACCAATCGATGATTTTCCCGATCCTCGAATGATGCCTGGACGTTTTCCAGATGAATTCGAGCGTCTCGGTCACAATGGACCACGTCCAGATGACTTTGATCTTCGTTTACATCCGAGGGAAGAATTTGATAGACCTGAGATGAGACGTTTACCCGTTGATGAGTACGAGGCAGAGAGATTTGAATTTGAGAGACGTCAGAGAGAGGGCTTTGATCCGAGAATGGCCGATGGATTTGATCCAAGGCTGCATCCAGATCATCCGGACTTTGAGATGAGGAGGCGAGAGTATTTTGCACATATGGATCCAGGATTTGGGCCAATGGGAATGGGCTCGAGGGGTCCAAGAGGACCACTCGTCCCTGAAGCGTTTGGTTCAAGACCAGGAATGGGAGGTAGAGGGGGTCCACATGGTAGGTTCCAAAAAGTTTTATGAATTCCTCAAATAATTGATATTCTTCCCATTTCAATAATTCATAAAATCCAATATTTTCATGATATAGTAGTTAAAAAAAATAATTCTCTTAGAGTTCAATAATTCAATAATTTTCTCTGTGCAGGACCGCCAATGTTTCATCCTCGAGGAATGGGTCCCCGAGGTATTAGACCAGGAATGCGTCAATTTGGCCCCAGAGGTCCTCCCTTTGATCCAAGAGAGGGTGAAACTTTCTTCAGATCGTTTGACGAGGCACGTGGTCCTATGGGACCATTCAGAGGTGGTCCACCTCATGCAATGCCAGATGGTGGTCCATGGAGAGGTGAAAATGGTCCATGGATCGATGGTAATAATGGCCTCGAGACAGACGAACACTCACGTGAGAATCATCTCAATCGAGATACCCCAAAGGGGCACAAGGGTGGGCATCAGGACAGAGACAGAGAGAGAAACTCGAGAAATAGAAAATCAAGGTGGGGTAATGCAAGTCCATCTCATGATCAGAGTGATGCACCACCTGGTGATAATGAAGCTGGTGATGATGGAAAAGTCGATAATACTGAGGCACCTGATAATTGGGAGGAACAACCACCAGCTCCAGCAAGTTCAGCAGCAATAACAGAGACAAATGAAGAGCCAAAAGAAGAAATTGTCAATGATGATTCTGGAAAAATTGATACAAGAAATGAGGATAATGATAATAATCATGTGGTAATGATGAGTGAAAGTATTTCAGAACAATACGATGATGATAAACGTATTGACGAAGTTAAAGAGAGAAATGATGCACCAGAATTGTGTGAAAATAATTTTACGTGTGATGAGACACCTGCTATTATTGATAATGTGCAGCTAAATGAACCAACTGAAAGCATTGATACAAGTGAACAGAATAATATCCCTGAGGATACCAATGCTGATGCGTAGTAATTCATTTTTTAATTAATTATTATTTTTTTTTTTTTTCATTTTTTAATTGATTGATAATAACATGAATTATGAGAGTGACACCAAAGTATTGAGACTTTCTCGAGTGGATCTCTCAGTCCCTGATTATGTAAATTCATTACTACGAAGACAATTATTGAGGTGTACATACAAGGACAATTAAGAAGGCGTTGTAATTAATGAAAGAGAGAGAGAGAGTGAGAGAGGGAAGTGATGGAGATGAGAGGAAAAAAATTTATTATTATTCTTTTTTTTTTTCTGCTCTTGGAATACAAAAGTGCTGGCCTTTTTGGAGTGGTGGGGGAAACTGTGAGTCCAGTGAGTCTCAATTAGAATATTCTTCTTCTATCTGTCTCTTTTTTTTTTTATTATTCTTGCAATGATTTTTTTTTTTATATATTCTTCGTCTTCTTTTTTGACGAGAATTAAAAAAGAATTAAAAAAGAGTAATTAGACACTCACGTGAGAGTTATTGCTGCTAAGAAAAAAATTGAAAAAAAAAGAAATAATGAAAACATTGCTGTGATAGTGAACACAGGACCTAATTTCAGTTTACATAGGGTATTTTATTTAAAATGATGAAAAAACAACAGAAAAAAATTATAAAAAGAGGTAGATTACTTGTTTTTTTTTTGTTCTGTTAATTGGAACGAGAATTTATGCCATAGTTTTTGGAATTATTGACAATGGAAAGACAACCATAATTTTTGGTTTAAATAGAATTTTTCAATTCATGAAATTATTGTTTTTTTTTTGTTTAAAATCCAAATGAAAAAAACAAAAATTATATATATATATTTATATATAAATATATATTTTTTAAATTGAATCAATTTGTCTGAATAATTAGAGAATTAATTTTTGACAACATTAAATTTGCAATCAGAGAGAAAAATTTAATCGGTTGATACGATACAGCGAGAGTATTGTACCCCGGTGAAAAAGAAAGAAAAAAAATTATTATGAAAAAAAGAAAAAGAAAGAAAGATACTCTAATTAATAATTTATTAAATTGTACATAATTTTATATTTTTCTAGTAAAGAAAAAGAAAAAAAAATAAGTAAAAAAAAAAATTACAAACGAACAAACAAAACAAAAAAAATTAAATGATATTGTGCAGATTATTGCTCAATTTCTATGAAGAACTGAAATGAAAAAAAAAAATCGAAAAATAAATATTTTATACAATATGGTTTTTTACCAAAAGTAAATGCTGTTGTCATTCCAGTTTTTTTTTCTTTTTTTTTTTTTTTTTTTAAACAATAAGTAATGTACAAATATAAGCGATCGACCCTGCCATTAATTCTTCAGAAAATATATTTGCGAGAAGATATATACAATTAAAAAAATTTCCATGAATTCAAATATTTTAGGAGCAATTTTTTTTTCTCTTTTTTTCTTGTATATCAGAGAAGAAAAAAAATTGTTATAATTTCGAAAGAAGATAAAATTGACAGAGAAATAATTATTGAAAAAAAAAAAAAAAGAAAAAAGAAATTAAAAAGGTGGAAGAATTACCAACTCTGGTTCCTGTGTTCACGCACACACGTTCACACTTAGACATCGCAGCAGCGTTGGAAAACACGCGCTTGCGCTCAAACTGAGTGACAAGTGCAAGGTACTGTTCAACACAAATTACATTTATAAAAAAAATGAAAAAATTGAGAGATAGAGATAGAAAAAATCTCTGCTGCGAATTATTGCGATATAACTTCAATTGAGAGCCACGGAAATAATGAGATTTCACACCACTCCACAGAGCTCTATTTGTATTTCAAGAAATTAATCAGCCGAATTGTAATTTGTAATATTTGTATGATGATAATTAGAGTAATCCAATCATTGGATCATTATGATTTATGTAGCAAGAGATTGTGAGAGAATGTGAGAGAAAGAGAGAGAGTGAGAGGAAAAATTGTATTTCTCTTTAGTTATAGAAATTTTTTTTTTCCAATTTTTTTTCTTCTTTCAACTATTTCATCTTTTTTTGCAGGAAACATCAATTAATTGATCTATCAATCAATGATTGATAATGATCTATGGGGTGGTACGTGGCCCTCAATTGTTGATTGAAATATTGTATTAGACATTTTCGTCTGGTGCTGGAGAAATGTCGTAATCGCAGGGGAAGTTGGGGTAAAATGGGCACGGCTTGATTTTGGTATTTTACACCATGAATTTTACTCGAAATGAATGAAAATATTGGAGATAGATTTTTTCTGATGATTTCATTGGAAAGATGAGAAAATTTCCCATGAAAATCATATGTCAGAAGTTATTTTTTGGAATTTTTCAGAAATTTCATTTTTTGCGCAAGTTTTGAAGGTAAAACTCTTCTGTTTTTGAGAAATTTCAGGTTTTTGAGAATATCTCTGTTTCTATTGATCGTAGCGACCTGGGGTTGATTTTAAATGAAAGGTGAGCTTATTTCCCATTGATTTATGGGGTTTAAAAATAAAAACATAAATTTTTTCAAGTATTTATAGGGCAAAAACTGATTTTCAGATAATGACGTATAAATATTTGGAAAATTGATTTTTAAAAAAATTTGAACTACATAAATTCATGAGAAATGAGCTCACCTTTCATTTAAGATCAATCCCAGGTCGTTACGACCAACAGAACCAGAGATATTGTCGAAAAAGTCAATTTTTTCGATTTTCAAAAGGAAATCCCTTCAAAACTTGGCTAAAAAAGTAAATTTTTCCGAAGAATTGAGGGAAAAAAAACTTGACAAATGCTTTTTGTCTAAAATTTCCTCAGCTTTTCAATGGAATCATTAGAAAATTTGAATCTCGACCCGTTCAAGTGTAGTCTCCATTTTACCCCACCTTTCCCTATATTTGCTGAAAAAACGTGAATTTGAATTCATTTTTTTCGTTTTTTTTTTTCGTAGAATTTGTCGCGAAAAAGTGAATTTTGTGCTAATTTTGAATGATTTTTCTTCCGGTAATAGAAAGAGGGAGAGATAAGAAGAAGAAGTAATTGATGAGCTAAAAAAAGGCCGAATTACATGATAATTACAATTGCTCGTTGCAATTGATAAAGTGTGTAACACACCTTGCCTTTTTAAATCACGAAGAGTTAAAAAAAAAATAATGCAAAAAAGAAGATATTTTCAAACATAAAAATGAAGAAATCTATCAATATCAAATTAATCAACAAGTTTGTAGAGTTCTTATTATTCCTCGTTTAGTAATTTTCAAGTCATTGACACTTGAGTGTTGTTAGTTATTTAGATGAGTATTGTGGGATGAATGATGATAAAAAAATTTTTTTAGCGTTGACATGATGAAAAAAGAGAAAAGAAATTTAAATGAGTAATTTTCGAGCAGAAAAAGTTAAAAGAAAAAATTTAATCAAACATCGCGAGCCGTTTTATTAACAGCACCTTTTGACGCTATTATTATAATTAATTAAATAAATATTAAGGAAAAAAAGAAGGATAAATGATAATGTAACCATTTAATGACGAGAATAAATATGTAAAACATTGGATAACTTCTTGATTGTGAAATTACGAGGCGTAAAAGATTATTCTATTTTTTTTTTTTAAACTTTTTTTTTCTCATTTTTTTTCTTGCGAATGAAGATATCTGTGAAAAAACATGAGAATTCGATTTTTGAAGTTTTAATTTTTTTTTTAAATTGCTTAATAACATTTCAATCACCTGAAGTACTGTCCGAAAATGATTTCGGTGCGGTTTAAAAGTGTCGTCTCCCTTCATAGCATGTACCGCCTTCAATTTCAAAGTTGAAAATAATTGATAACGTATTAAAATCATGTCAACGACATTTTCAAAAAGTGAGAAATCATAAATATTGTAATTTATGAAAATTTTTAATTAATTTATAAAATTAATTGTTTTATTTTTAGAGTACAAAGTTATACAAAAAATTGGGGAAGGATCATTTTCGGAGGTTCTGAAATGCCAGGATCGAGATACTGGCACATTTTATGCTGCCAAGAGATTGAAACGCATTTATCAATCGTGAGAAATGAATTCACAATGAAAAACCCTTTTTTTTTAACTTTAGATTTATGATAAGCCTCATTTTGGACCTTTTTGTGTAGGATGAATGAAATTCTTGACAGCCCGGAAGTCATTGCCATGCGGAAAATAAGTCGTCATGCAAATATACTTTACATGATTGAATCCCACTAGTAAGAAGCGCGAATTTATTTATTAAAAAAATGAAAATTTTGATTTTTTTTTAAACTCTCATTTTTCCAGTGATCCATTGCCTGGAAAAGTGACGTTAATTTTTGAACTCATGGACATGAGCCTCTACGACCTAATCAGATCCCGAAAAGGGTAAAAAAAATTATTTCCCTCCCATTTATCAATGATAAACCTCAATTCTTCCTGGAATATCTCGGAATCTATTAGAGATAGGGAAAGGTGGGGGAAAATGGATGCAAGGGGTAAAATGGGCGCGTGTTAGTTTTGGTGTTTTATACTATAAAAATTACTTAAAATCGATGGAAATATTGCAGATAGGTTTTTTCTGATGATTTCATTGGAAAGCTGAGGGAATTTCATGAAAATCATATGTCAGAAGTTATTTTTCTGAATTTTTCAAAAATTCAATTTTTTGCTCGAGATTTGAAAGTAAAAAGTTTCTGTTTTTGAAAAATTTCAGTTTTTTTGGGAATATCTCTGGTTTAATTAGTCGTAGCGACCTGGGGACAATCTTAAATGAAAGGTGAGCTCATTTCCAATTGATGTATGTGGTCTAAAAAAAAATATTAATTTTTCAAGTACTTATAGGGCAAAAACTGATTTTCAGAAGATGGAATAGATGTTTTTGAAAAACTGATTAAAAAAAATTTGAGCCACATAAATTGATGAGAAATGATCTTATCTTTCATTTGAGATCAACCCCAGATCGCTACGACCAACAGAACCGGAGATATCGCCGAAAAAGTGAATTTTTTCGATTTTCGAAAGAAGTATCCCTTCTTCAAAACTTGACCAAAAAAGTGAAATTTTCAAAAAAATTGTAAAAAATCAATTTTGACACATGGTTTCCACCTAAAATTTCCTCAGCTTTCCAACGGAATCGTCAGAAAATCTGTATCACGAACCGTTCGAGTGAAATGTCCATTTTACCCCATCTTCCCCTAGAAGATTTTTGGTAAGAACCTTTTTCTTATAAAGAAAAATCAGAGCCATGGATAAAAAATGTTCTTACAAAAATCTCTTTATCTCTCCCTTTCCGAGATATTTGACTTCACAGTAATTTCTAGGAGAGTCCTCATAGAGCAAAAAGTGAAATCCTACATTTATCAGCTTCTGAAGGGCCTGGACCACTTGCACAAGCATGGTATCTTCCACAGGGACATAAAACCGGAGAATATCTTAGTGAAGGTCTCAAAATCCCCCGAAAATCCAAATTAACAAGCTCTCAACATTATTCTTCCATTTTTTTTTATTTTTCGAATCAGGGAGAAACAGTGAAACTCGCAGATCTCGGATCGATTCGTGGAATTTACAGCAGACCCCCATACACAGAGTACATATCAACCAGGTGGTACAGATCACCCGAGTGTCTCTTGACCACTGGTTATTACGGACCAAAAATGGATATTTGGGCATTAGGATGTGTTTACTACGAACTTTTAACATTGAAGCCTTTATTTCCGGGCTGCAATGAAATCGATCAAATAGCGAGGATTCATACGGTATTGGGAACACCGCATGCACGATTAATAGCGAAATTTCGTCGTCAGTGAGTTAATTGCGTCATTATAATTAATTAAAGAAAAACATTAATTATAATCGAGTGAATCCAATTATTATAATTGAGTGAAATCGTAAATTTTCAGGCGAAACAGTAGAATTGAATGAAAAAATCCTAAAAAAATCAATTCTGACATGTTTTTTTATAAAAAAAAACTAAAATATCTATTTTACCTCATTTTTTTTCTTCTAATCGATGAAAATGTGAAAATACACTTTTTTTTACAGTAAATCAAAAAATTGTGAGTATTCTTTTGTCAATAAATCTGGCACCGGTTTCTCGACACTTCTTCCCCACGTCAGTGAGGCTGGAAAAGAACTCCTTAAAATGATGCTGATGTATGATCCAGAAGTTCGTAGCAATGTTAAGAGATTATTAGAGAGTCGTTACTTCAATAGCTTGAGGTATAATGTCTCTCCATTGATTTTCTATGACTACTTATTCCCTCACATTAGAAATGAAGAGGCCTAAGTGCCATACTTATACATAGCACTTACCCCTCTCTGTTTCGAAATCAATGATTTTTATTTAAAATTTAGAGAACACGAGTCTCCGAGGCAAGCAATTTCCTTTCCCCACTCCACCAGCTCGCCAGAAGTGTCTCAATGGAGAAATCCAATGCTGCTGAGCTATATCACCTCCGAGAAACGTCGCAGATGCAAAGTATATTTTCGATTCCATAGAAAAGTGGTAAAATCGAGTCAATTCAATTTTGTAATCAGCTACAAGTATCTTGGAATTTGAGAGGAATAGAGAAATTCTTATTGGAATTTTTTTGTAGAGGTAAAGTGGTTCAGAAGAGCTTATCGGAAAAATTTCTCTATTTCCTCTTAAATTTCGAGATAATCTGCAAAAAAAAGGGGAAAAGACTGAAATTGATCGAATCATCAAATTCAGATTTTTAGGAATATCTCGGAATTTATTAGGGATTCGATTTTCTTGAAGAAACCTTTTTTATAGAATGAAACGAGAGCTATAAAAAAGGTTTCTTCACAAATTCTCGTATTTCGCATAATTTTCGAGATATTCTACAAAAACTAAATTCCAAAAAAATCAAGTCGTCTCATTTTAATTCTTGACTACTGAATTATCGATTCTGCCCCATGGAAATCATTAATTTTTCCATCACGACAGCCGTTGAGTACACGCAGACCAAAAATCACCGATGAAACAATCTCCAAAGTCCCAAGAATCGTTGCCTCCAGTCCAAACGCAAGACCAATTGCCACGAGTAAATCGAGTATATCGAAAATTGGTGTTTCTGAGAGAGGAGACGGTGCTATGGTTGTGCTGAATGATTTGAGAAGCCAGAGAGACAAGATTTGGCGGAGAAATGTCTATTCTACGAGGACTGAGAGGACCAAGGACTCGCCTAGATCTGCTTACAGTACGAGGCTACCAATTATAAAATATAATAGTGGAAAAATGGAAGAAACGGGTGATTCAACTAGAAAAAATGCACCTAAACGCAACTACTCGTCGGTTTCATCTCACTACAATCTCAGAGGAAGTAATACATGTGCTAATGTGGCAAGAAAAGCTTCGGAAATCAATAGACCTACGTAATAATTTTTTTTTTAGTAAAAATTCCGATTAATCCATTTTATTTCGAAAAATCCAGTTTTATCGAAATATCTCGGAAACTAAGCGAGATAGACTGATTTTTGAGATAAAGGACTTTTTTTGTAATTATGATTATTTTTTTTTTTGTACAAAAACAGTATCTTTCGGAAAATTTGTCCATTTCGTTTGATTTTCGAAATATTTCTAAAAAAAATACTAATGGCATTAGAAAAATTTGAAAAAAATTGATTTTGGCGCTTAGATATCTTCCTGAGATAGTACTGAAGCCGGAGAAGCGCAAGACATCGGTTTCCGTAATGTCCACACCCCAGAGCACAAAAAACGAAGAAGGAAAAAGAAGTACTCGCCTATCAACAATAAAAGAAACTAAACTTCCAGCAATTCACAATAGATCCCCAAATATCAAGAGTCCAGCTAAAAAAATGGCAAAACACGAGGCATCAGCCGACACTTCTCATGCTAACAAGAAAGCCACTTCTGTCAAGCATCTACGAGGTAAATGAGATGAAGGACTATGAAGAGTTTCTTTGCCTTTAAAATGAATTAAATTATATATTTGGATCTGAAAATTTTTAATGTATATGGAATAACAAAAGTGATGACTCTCTCTCTCTCCTTTTTTTAATTACAATTTGAGTTAATATTCATATTGCACAGAATATCGACAGTGAATTATTGAGAAATTTCATGTAAATTTAACAATCACTTTGATACTCTGTTTATTAACGAGAAAAATAGAATAATCACGATTATGAAAATATATGTATTCAAAAAGTAAAAATAAAAATTTGACCCTTTCTCTGTAATTACAGGTAACAAATTTTTCAGTTTCATTATTTTACCAATTTCTCTTTTTTTTTTTTCGTACCTTTGGAATATTTCAATTCACGTAATAAAGAATAAAAAATAATAATTAATAATTGGATTCATTTCCATGTTTTTGATAATTTAGTTGAAGTATCATGGGAAATTGGAAGGTTTTTTTTAAAATTACAATACTAAAAGATTGTCAATTTGCAAAGTTTTGCTTATAATTTAAGCTTCATCAGACGCTTCGCATTATCAGTAAATAAATTCTAAAGCAGTTCATGTTCAAGAATTTGACAAGATACTGATAATGTCAAAAGCCTGATGAAGCCCAAATAATAAGCGAAACGTTTCAAATGGACAATTTTTTAGTATTATAATATTTAAAAAACCTTCCAATTTCCCATTATACTTCAAATAAAAAATTATAATTTGTTTTTTTTCTTTAGTATGTCATTTTCAATAGATAAAATTAAAAAAAAAAGGAATTGATGACTTAGTTACTTTTATGTTTTGATGATTGTAAAATATATTTCATTCTATTATTCATTAATTTTAAATTCAGGAAAAAAACAAAAATATCCGTCAAAAAGACGTCGTTATACATTTTTTTGTTTTTTCTTTTATATCATCATATATTCCAAAATATATGAAAAATATCGTCATTTTTTTTAAACACACAACTTACTTACAATTGAAATAACAAGTAGACGCTTTGATCTACTATCTTGTGCGTGATTGTTTCAGTCTGTTGTACCATTTTTCCTATATAATGTGACTTTCAGACATCCTGCATTTGCCTCAGAGAATCTTGATAAAATAAAATAGAAAAATAAAAAAATAAAATTAAATTGCAATTAACTTCAACAAATTGCCTGCATTTAATGAAAAAATTAAGAAGACTCTCACTTGATATTTTTGCTGTTGAGTCTCTGTGAGACAGCAGGTTTAATTTTGCTCGTTCTATTGTTGCTTCTCGCACCTCTCCCAGTTATAATATAAACTGACGAGGCACGTTTATTGCTTCTCATGAGTTTGTTCAAATGATAATCAAGGAATTCATCTAAAGCAACCAATGCCTCAGACACGAATAAATTATGAAGATCTAGGGTTTCCTCGTCATCCCAAGATTGTGCTTCAACAAAAGCACTTGCAGCTGCTGCATGAGCAGCATCAATTTTCTTCGAGTGTAATCGTGCCTGAAACAACGCAAAACATCAAAACATCAGTTTTATCTAAGAAATTTGTGCTAAAAAAGCACGCAAGAAACTTTTGCATTAAAAAAAAAAACATTTCATTACCATTTGAGAATAATAAGCTGCAACTTCCGGATAGCCTTTTCTGTAAGCTTCAGCAGCTTTATTATAATTCTGTACTTTCAATGAAAATTGCCGATGTGCTTCTTCCCTAGAGTCTCTGGCATTAGCCACAGCCGCTTTATACGAGGCTTTTTCATCTTTCGTTTCGCCCCTAACAACAATGATTGGCTGTTTTTCCTTCAAATTTCCATCCTCCTCCCTAGCTTTTTCCATCAAAATCTTCTGTTTCTTCAAAGTGTCGCATGGAACTATGGACTTTCCTGTATTAATCTCGATGACTTCGAAGGCTTCCTTGAAATTGCCATTGTGAGCCTTTAAAATTTCGTTGAAAGCATCTGGATCAATGTCGGGTAATGATTCATGCAGCATTTGACGCGACAATCTTGCAGCTAAATCATCTGGTGTCTCCCTAGCTATCATTGATTTAAGCTCATTCCTATATTTCGCTAATGCTAGTTCCATATCCATTATTTGATTGAAATTCGGCTCTGATGTGTCACATTCTCTCGCCTCTTCCAGCTCCAACTGACGCTCCAATGATCTAGCAAATTCCGCGTCTTTCGCTATCATTTGGTCCAGCTGCTCGTGTCTCGCGTTCAATTGCTGGTACATACTCTCGATCCAACAGGCATGAAGCTCTTCAGCTATGGATTTTCTTATTTGAACGATTGGTACGAAACCATCGGGTATGTGAAAATCGGGATAGCTAAATTGTTGCTCCAATGCTTTAATAAAATCGAATCCAAGATTTATCTCTAATAATTCATCGTTTTCCGTGCTTTTTTCGTCTTCTGTTGATTCTGTACGACTTGCTGATGCTGTTGATGTTGAGCAAGTATCGTCTGATATATCCGTTTTTATTTCTTTTAATAGTTTTATATCGTTTACATTTTTTGCAGCTTCTTCTTCTTCTTCCTCGTTTTCATCTTCTCCGTCTTCCTCGAGATATTCAGGAGCAACTAGAGACAAGGTTGAGGCAGGCTCTAATGATGGACCGGATGCTGATACTTGTGAGGCTGTAAAAACATCATCTTTCTCATCATCAAGGTCAAACTCTTCTTCCTCGATTTTACCCTCCGAAACTTTCATCAAGACGTCATCAGGATTGACTTCAAGAAGAAGCTCAACAGCCCAATCAAAGTCTTCCTTGACTTTTTCAAATATTTCAATTAAGTAGTCCCTTGGAATATGCGGGAACAATTCCATGAGCTCGGGTATACGATTCTTCTTCTCCTCTTCATCTTCTAACTCTGTATTTCCTTCTCGCGTAAAAACATCTCCCGTCATTGAGCTCTTGTCCAGCATCAATTTTAAAGGTGGTCTCTCGGATTTTTGGAGGGTCAAACCCTCATTTATTTGTCTGTTGAAGGATTGAAGTACTCTGTACGTTGGATCTGATGTTCCACCGACATACAGAACATTGAAATCGTAATAAGTCGTGTTTGTTTCAGCATCCGATTTTGGTACATTTTTACCAAAATTCTCATCCACTAAATTCACCTTTGGCAGTGCTAAATCGTCAACTGGAAAAGGCGATTCTCTCCACGTGATCCTGTTTATATTATCGAGAATTTCGAATCTTTTTGATTCCTCAGTAATTTGAGGAGATTCAGATTTAGACTCTATTGGAAGTGGTGATTCGCTGTTTTCTGGTTGTTTCTCGCAGAAACTCCCAGAGCTCTCGAGAACACTCATGAATGAATTTTTTTCTGCCTCGCCAGATTCATTTTCCAGTGAATGGAATTCATTCTCTTCAATTTTCTCGTTCTCCAGCATTCCTGAAATTATTCCGCTGTCAGTACTGTTGATTGCTGCTCTTATCTCAGCGATTGGATTCTCGATAACATTTACATTATCAGCAGCCAATGGCTCGAGAGTTGCTGACTCATTGCTGATTTCTTCAGGTTTAGCATCGACAACAGGTTCCAAAAGCTCCTTCAACTCTTTTGCTTGTTCAATTTCACTTATCTTTACCTCCGAGCTATCCTCATCAAAAGAATTACCTAAAATCGAAGTTTTTATTATTTTGAGAATTGTTCCCAGTGTTGATTTCGATGGAATTGGCTCTTTTGACTCTTCTGCTGTTTCTATGTCAAGGAGATTCTCAGCATCAACAAAACTGAGATCCTTGTCTTCCACAGAAATATTCTCTACTTGTTCATCCTCAACCACTTGTTCTTCTTTTTGATCTTTTTCTTCTTTTATATCAGTTTTTAAATTGATATTATCCTCAATTGAATCCGTTTTCTCAATTTTTTCAGTCAATTCCTTCGATAAAATACCATCCGATGAGGAAATTTGGATATTCTCATCAACATCATTCGCAGCTTCCTTCTTCAGCTCCTCGAAAACTTCAGTAATAACTACAGTTGATTGTTTCTGTTGCACAACTGATACATCATCAGTATTCTCCCCTGATTCAGTGTATCTCTGTGCAATTCCATCTAAAAAATCAGCCATTGCATTTCTCATAACATCCTCCACTTCTTCAGACGATTCTGTTGAACATTCATCTTCTCTTCTCACTTCTTTACCGAATTCCTCGTCCTGTCTCTGAATTTCTGCAGCACTCATAGGTGATTTTTCATTGCGATTGTTGGACGGATCGTTGTTATTAAGCAGAGATGCATCCCAAATTTGAGATGGATTCTGCTCATTATTGTCTGGACTTAAATCTTCTTTGTCCGAAGTTGGACTGACGATTTCTGGTGCTAGACTCCCTTTTCTCTCGGATCCAATAGCTCCAAGTGCCTGCAGAATATACTTCTCCGCTGGAGAAATAGTGGATGCAAGTTTTTTAGGGGATTCTTGGGTTTTTTCATCGTTTTTCATACTATCCGGACTCTTGAACTCTCTCTGATAGTCGACAAAAGCAGAGCCACTTCTCGACGACAATTCCGGATTACTCGGAGCCTTCTCAGCTTCTTTTGTTACTTCCTCAGGTATTGGCGAGTTCTCAACAACTGGAGATACAACCGGAGTTTTATCAACCTTCTCAGCATCCAAAAGCTCCTTTGGCTCCTGTCCAGCCTCGTACTTCAACGAATAGTGCTCCAACAACCAAGATCCAGTGATTCCATGCTCATATTTAGCAGACATCCGTCGAATTTTGTCTTTAGGGATACCATGACTATTTTTTCTCGCCAATTCGTTGATATTCTGGGTCCAGGGAGCATCAGACTCCAAAATTTCAACGATATACCCTCGTTTTACTGCCATAGCAGCATAAGGACGCATCTCCCAGGCTTGAAGATTAGTGTTATCAACGATAACTGGAGTTTTTCCCTGTTTCAATGCATCAAAAACCCGTTTTTGATTGCTACTGTGAGCATCATCCAGCTTCCCAACATCATATTTGTAGACTCCACGACCCAATACCACGAAATAATCATCACTACTAAAAATGTAGTCAGATGGATCATCATCGGTGATGCTTGTCACGAGACTTCTAGCTAAATACGATTTTCCACTTCCTGGCAGTCCCCTCATGATGATCATGATTTTATCTCCATTCTTCATGGATTCCCTTATTCTTGCGAGTGTCAATTGATGAACCGATCGTTTTGGTGTTCTAGGAGGTGATGCTGTTGTGACAGTTGTTGTTTTCTGGCTGTGAGCAACTCGAGGCGGTGACTGAATCGATGAAGACAACAATTGCGATACATTAACTGGTAATGATGTGGGTATTGTACAATTGAGCTCTTCTTCAATCACAACATCAGCATCATCGTCATCCGATGAACTCTCCATACCAGCTGTTCTATACTGCACTTTAAGACCACAAAATTCCGATTCATTCCTCGTTTTATTCGGTTGATTTGAGCGTGTAGGAATTTGTGGATCTTTAATTTCGTCAATTGGTGTGTCGGGATGAAGATTTTTTGATGACTGATGAGCCCATGCAACTTTTGAAAAATCTGAGGTCCATGGATTCGGTGGCTGTGGCATTGACTGCAACAGATACTGATTATTCACGTCGAATTTGTCATTACTGAAATTATCGTCTGTATTCATACTTTGGGATACTGGTAAATCCCATATTGAATCGAAACTAACAGATTCTTCGGATTCTGGTTTTTTTTCGTCGATCGAAGCTGAATTCAACTTTGATATGTTACCTCGGAATGAACCCATTCGATTTTTCGTTGATTTTTTCTTTAATTTCTGGAATCTTTTCAGTTCCTCTTGCTGCAGTTGTAATTCGTCTTTATTCATCTTGACAAAATCTGGCGGGATCTCAGTTTCAGTTGACATTTCTCGTGATTTATTCGAGTCACTACTATTTACAAGAATAAAACTCTCTTTATCTTGGAGGTTTTTGTTCTCAGATTCAACTGTCGAGGATATTGCTATCAGTGCATCAATACAAGCCTGCAATTCCCAGTCACAGCTGTGTGCTACTGATAATATTACCTCTGATTCCAATGTACTTTGAAACATCTCAGTTAAACCATTTAGCACCTGTTGCTGATGTTCTTTTGTTGGTTTTTTTATGTTAATGCTGCTTGATCGATTTTTACCTGAATTTCTACCAGTCGCTGCTACTGGTGGCCATTGATCATTCGAAGCCATTTTTTTTTTGTCAAAGATATATAATCTCTTTTTGTGTCTAGTATTTATGCATCAGTTCACCTGAAATTATGTAATTTTTGTTATTAAAATGAATGACGACAATTTTTTAAAAATCGTTTTTTTTTTGTAACAATTGAAACAAAAAAACAATTTTATCATTTTTACAGCATTTTTTAATGTTTTTTTTTTTTTTTTTTGGCAATGAAATGAGGCGCATGATTTTCAGACGTTTACATACATACGTTTTTTATTCTCCTTGTGTCTCTTATTCCAAAAGTGTTTGTAAACACTTGAAATAACGACTTTAATCCTCAGCAAGGTCCACGAAAATTCATGTATTCTCTCTCTCATAAATTCATGATCAGAACCTTCACAATTTAGAAATAATGATAATGAAAAAAATGAAAAAAAAAAAAAAAAAAAAATTAAACTAGTCGTATAAACATAATAAAAATAAAAACTTGATTATTTTTCGTAGGTATTTAGGTTTTTTTTTACTCAATTCAATAGAAGAGATAAGACATTTTTTGGTTTTAATTGGTAAGAGTGACGTTATGAAATAACGATGTAAATTACACGTAAAAAAAAAAAAGTAAATATAGACTCACAAATATACACACAGGCCAAGGAGCATAAAGGAATAAAAGACAGAAATCATAAGTGGAGTGTTCACATACACGAGATACATAGATGAGGGGAGGGGAAGGGGCGAGGGGGGTGGGGGGTGATAAAATATTGGATTAGGTTGGGTTTTCATGATGGCGATATTTTTCAGTGAATTATGGATTCTCATGAGAGAGACAACCGGCATTTAATTTTACTCGAATTTAATCGGAGCAACGTTGATGCAAGAAAAAGAGAAATAAAAATAATTGATAATTTGGAAATTATTTTATGATATTTTATTATTTAATTGATTTAATAAAAATGGGTATTTTAGAGAAAATATCGGAAATTGAGAAGGAAATTGCGAGAACACAGAAAAATAAAGGTTTGTGGAAGTACCTGTTAGGTTAATTTATCCCTCGAGACATCTGTGTCATTTACATATAAAAAAAGAAAGAGGAAAATCAATTTAAATGAAAATTTTTGATGATTTTTGAATTTTTTAGACAAGTTGATTTTACTCTAGCACCTGCTTTTTAAGAATATCTTGGAAACTAAGCGAGATAGGACGATTTTGTCCGAATCTTGTTTTGGAGCTCTTGAAATTCTGTACAAAAAAGGATTCATCCAAAATCGCTCTATCTCGCTTAGATTCCGAGATATTTAAAAAAAACTAATTATAAAATTTTGATGATTAAAATTTTCAGACAAATTGATTTTATTCTCATCAGTTTTTTGAAGATTTCTTGGAAACTAAACGAGATAGAGCGATTTTGTCCTCATCTTGATTTGTAGCTCTTGAAATTCTCTGAAAGAAAGGATTCATGCAAAATCACCCTGTCTCGCTTAGATTCCGAGATATTTGAAAAAAACTAATGAAAAATTTTTGATGATTATAAAATTTTCAGACAAATCAATTTTATTCTCATCAGTTTTTTGAAGATTTCTTGGAAACTAAGCGAGATAGAGCGATTCTGCCCTCATCTTGATTTGTAGCTCTTGAAATTCTCTGAAAAAAAGGATTCATGCAAAATCGCCCTATCTCGCATAGATTGCGAGATATTTGAAAAAAACTAATGACAAAATGAAAGCAATGTTTGTAAAAATCTCAGAATTGCAAAAAAAAATTCAATTTTTAATTATATTCTTTCTTTTTGAAGCAACTGAGTATCACTTGGGTCTGCTAAAGGCAAAATTAGCCAAATACAGATCTCAATTACTCGAGCCATCAAAAAAATCTGAAAAGGGTGAAGGCTTTGATGTATTAAAGTCTGGAGATGCTAGAGTTGCATTAATTGGATTTCCCTCAGTTGGTAAATCAACTTTGTTGTCAACACTAACTCACACTGAGTCAGAAGCTGCATCGTATGAATTTACAACATTAACTTGTATCCCTGGAGTAATTGAGTATAAAGGGGCTAATATACAGTTGTTGGATTTACCTGGAATTATTGAGGGAGCTTCTCAGGTAAATAAATTGGGAAGAAATCAATGATAATTAAATTACCACATATATGACAATTTTTTTGAATTTTTTAAACAAATAAGTTATCTTGAAAAAAATATTCAAGAAATTTGCACTTATAGATTTTTAAGTTTTCCATATGTACACATTTTTTATTTTTTTATAATAATTTTTTTTGTTAAGAGAATGAAGAAATTGTCACTTACCTTTTATTTTCAGAATCATAGAAATCAAACAATTTTTTAAAATAGATTTTTTATAATAATTTATTCGTTTCAAAAAAATAAAAAATAAATATTTAATGTCTGCTAATTTCATTATCATAATGTTTCATGAAAAAATTGTAATTAATTCATTAATTTCAGGGCAAAGGTCGAGGTAGACAAGTTATTGCTGTTGCAAGAACAGCAGATTTGGTGCTGATGATGCTGGATGCAACTAAACAGGATGTACAGAGGCACTTGCTGGAGAAAGAATTGGAGTCAGTTGGCATCAGGCTAAACAAGAGAAAGCCAAATATTTATTTCAAGATTAAAAAAGGCGGTGGTTTATCGTTTAATTCCACTTGTCCATTAACTAAAGTTGACGAGAAACTCGTACAGATGATACTCCATGAGTATAAAATATTTAATGCAGAAATTTTATTCAGAGAAGATTGTACTGCTGATGAATTAATCGATGTCATTAATGCTAATAGAGTTTATCTACCTTGTCTCTATGTTTATAACAAAATTGATCAAATTTCGATTGAGGAGGTCGACAGAATTGCTAGACAATCGAACAGTGTTGTAGTTAGGTAAATAATTATTGATTTTTTTCAATTTATTATTTTCCAATTTGACTTCTGCAGAGTGAGCTTGTGTAGTCATGAATAATGCAAAGATGTAATCGATTATTTTTTCTTTAATATTTCAGTTGTAATATGAAGTTAAATTTGGACTTTTTATTGGAAACTCTGTGGGAGTATCTTTCTCTCATCAGGGTTTACACGAAGAAGCCAGGACAGCCACCAGATTTTGATGATGGTTTGATTTTAAGAAAAGGCGTTACTGTAGAACACGTCTGTCATGCTATACATCGAACACTTGCAGCTCAATTTAAATATGCACTTGTTTGGGTAATTTGAATTTTATTTTATTTTCTGGTATTAATTATTAATAATGAAGAAAAAAAAGTCAATTTACTGAGGAAAATAATGTTTTTTAATGATTTTCAGGGAACAAGTACGAAATATTCACCTCAAAGGGTAGGAATTCAACACATAATGCATGACGAGGATGTTATTCAAATTCTAAAGAAATAAATGCTAAAAAAAATTGTACAAGGTAAAAGGATCATCATAAATCCTGATTAATATTTGTTACAGAAAATAAGTTTTTTTATCAATGAAGAAAAAAAAATGGAAAATAATAAATATAATAATTATTCAATCAAGACAAAGTGTGTTTTATCGCTGCCTCGAGAGGTGAAGTTTTTAACAAACTATTATTTTCATTTTTCAAATTATTATTTTTTCCATTAAAAGTCCAGTAAAATTAGTCCTGCATGATTGTAGATGAGCGAGAAATTATTGGAGAATCGAATGAATAATGTGTGGAAAGAGTAAAAAATTTTCATTTGAAAAAAATTAACAAAATTAAAACGAGAAAAATAAAAAAATAGGTTTTTTTATCAATGTGAAATAACGAAAATGAAAATTATTTAATCAAGGCTAAGTGCGTTTTATCGCTGACCTAAAAAGCGCACTTTTAAAAACCATTATTTTCATTTTTCAAATTATTAAATTTTCCATTAACCCTCCAATCAAATTATTCCCACATGTTTGTGGATGGGCGGAAAATTAATGGAAAATTGAATAAATAATACGTGAAATGAGTGAAAAATTTTCATTTGAAAGAAATTAACAAAATTAAAATAAGAAAATAAGTTTTTTTATCAATTAAAAAATGTAAAATAACAAAAATAATAATTATTGAATCAAGACAAAGTGTGGTTTTGTCACTGCCTTAAAAAGCGAAGATTCAAAAACTATTTTAATTTTTCAAATTATTATTTTTCCCATTAAAACTCGTGTAAAATTATTCCCGTATGATTGTAGATAAGCGGGAAATCAACAGAGATTTGAATAAATAATACGTGGAATGAGAGAAAAAGTCAATTTAAAAGAAATTAAAAAAAAATTAAAACGAGAAAATAAGAAAATAGGTTTTTTATCAATTAAAAATCACAAAAATAATAATCATTCAATCAAGAAAAAGTGTTCTATCACTGTCCCAAGAGGCAAATTTCAAAAAACCATTATTTTCATTTTTCAAATGATTATATTTTCCATTAAAGCTCCAACAAAATTATTCCCATACGACCCTAAATAAGCGGGAAATTATTGGAGATTCAAATATAAATACGTGAAATAATTGAAGAAATTTAATTTTTTAAAAAATTTACCAAAATTAAAACAAGCAATGAAATAATTGATAGGGGGTTGCAATTTTCCCTCCCCATCAGCAAAAGCGCCATCTATACAGTACCGGTGTGTTAGGTGCCACCCTCTGCTACCACCACCCCGTGTGTGCTACAATCGTGAAAACGAGTTCGTCGTGTTCTCTCTATCCCCTCGCTGTTGAACCATAGAAAGTCGTGAGATTTTCTAAAACGATAATAAATAATAAAACCTAAAGAATTGATGAAAAAACGTCGAAAAAAACGAGAATTAGGACAATTATTGATAATTTATCATATTATCAAGTGCTATTGTGGTGTGAATGAGTGTGATATAGTGTGGGGGAGGCGAAACAAGTAGAAAAATTCTCGTGTGTGTCAGTCTGTTTAATCTCACATTGAGGAAGTAAAAAGGTGAGGAGGAATTGCACTAGTTCCACATTTTTCCTCAAAAACTCTCCATATTTTCCATCCTTTTTCGCATTTTTTCTCTCAATTCTTATCTAATTGAAGTCAAATAATGCAAATTTCGTAATATTGAACCACTGATTCGAAAAAAAAAATTTAAAAATGATTAAATTGTGAAATTAATTTTTTTTTTCATTCTAAAAATATCATCAGCATTATTCTTGTTTAACAAAAAAGAAATTGTGTTGGATCGATTTTGTGGCGTTTTGCTTGAGGCCGTACTGGCACTACACCGCCCTCGTCGATGAAATACTTTTTTCCTCGTATCAACCCCATTCTTTCACGTTTTTATTTTGTCTTCCATTTATTTCATTTTTCTGTCTTGTTTAAAAAGAGGGAAAAAAGCGTAATTTTCTTGGGGAAAATGGGAAAAACTCGTGTTTTTCGCTCAATTAATGAGCGCAAGCTTCATTCACCAGGGAATAAGTCTCCATGAAGAGATTTCGAAGCTGCTGAAATAAAAAAAAAAAGTTTCATTAATTTCAATTTAAAAAAAAAAAAAAAAAAAAAAAAACGTGACAAACACACAAATTCTGGATAATTGGAAAAAAATAATGATTTCATTATTTTTTTAATCCATCAATCAGAAAATATTTTTTCCTTGTGTGGCTTCTTTATTTAATCAAATATTAATCAGAAAGATGATAGTGACGTGTCCCCACAGTGGGGAAAATCCAGTTAACGTGCCCCCATCACTATCGTCTTCCTGTGTCTACCATTTCTTCATGTGACTCATAATCCCCCCTCGCAAGACCCTATCCCCCATTCACCACCCCCCCCCCCTTTCCTTCTCCTCCTCCCCCCTACGTTTTTGCCCGTCTTTCACCACTACTTTGGGGGAGGAAACTTTAGTATTTTTTTTTAATGATAAAAATCCCCTTCCTCCTTCTCTTTCTTGTAAACACCATGAAAACCTTCTACTTATTCCTTTACTCTCTTCTTCTTTTCTCTTTTTCTCTCTTTCTATCTCTCTTCTTCATCGCACCTGCCGCAGAGAAACAGGCATTTCGCTTACCCTGAGAAAATCGATATAAAAAGCAAGCCCCCCCACAGAGAGTGTGTATACGGTTTTATATACACTAGAACATCACGTTTCTATGTGCATACACCAAGCCACGAGATACTGTTTTTTAGGTGTTCCAAGAACATTTTACAATTCATCCAACTTTACCATTAAAAAAGACGTGATTTTTATTTTGAAGAATAAAAGAGAAAATCAGTGGTTTTTTTTGGAGTAAAACAAAGGCAATTGGATTTTTAGCTCATTTTTTGGGAAATATGTCTTGGAAGATAAGCGAGATAGGGAATTTTTTTCCAAAATTTTTTTTCCATCTCTTTCCCCTCAACAGAAAATATTTTCCCAAAAATTTCTCTATTTCCATTATTTTATGACAAAAAAAAAACATTCAAGTAAAGAAAACTGGCGCAAATTGAACTCGCAAGTTAAAATGATTCGAGATTTTTTTTTTGAAGTCGCGGTTTATCTAAAAAATCTGAAAAAAATCACCAACAATATAGACAAACTGGAGTCTCTTCTCAAATTTTTTCAGATTTTTTTATCGACTCCTTTCCCCCGAAAAAAAATCCTGAATCATTTTGGTCCGGAGATCCATTCTGCCTCCTTCTCCGCTCTCATTAATTCGTGGTTCTAGAGTAAAAAAGGCGTAAAAATATGGGATATATATACCACTCACGTTCTTTTTCCTCCAGAACGACGAATTCATCATGTTTCTTTACTGGACCGCTGATTTTTGTTTCCAGTTGTCATTTGCAGGATAAAAAACGGGGAATTCAGAGTAAAATACGGAGAGGAAAAGAGGAGGAATATGTATTTTCATGGCTGATAGATAATCCCTCATGGAGAAAGAAGAAAAAAGAGAACTCGGGGGGAAAAAAAGGGAAATTGCTTATTGGAATGTATGAAAATATGAGGGAAAAAAAGGAAAGCTCAGGCAATATGTTACAAGTTGAACAATCCAACATAGTCGATATCCATTGGGCAGTCAATCTTTTTCTGTATTTCCATTTTTTTTTCTCTTTTTTCTTTCCCTTCGGTTCTCACAATTCTCATCGTTTCTATTTCGTCCGATCAACGTCTCTCCTATGAATGTGTGTGGCTCTGTATAATGCGCGTCGACGCGATGAACGCTTTTGGAAATGCAATATCAGTGAGTAGCTCGGTTACGAAGTAGTCTCTCTAGACTCTCCTCTGTAACTCCCTTTTACCCCAACAGTGAAAGGAGATGAACACCACGTAATACATAAAGCCTGTGTCCTGATGGCACATGGAAATTCTCAGTAGGGAAGAGAGATGAGATGAGATGAAAACTGAGTAGGGAAACCTGTGTAATTGAGGAGAGACACACACACACAAAAAGACAGAGACAGAAAATAATTGGGGATTTCGAAACGCTTATGATACTGGAGAAAAAAAAATTATGGTCTCTAATAGATGTTTTTTACGCTAATCAATGAGACAAGTTTTTCGCGAAAAAGCTCTGGAAGATCATTTATGTGGAGGAGAGAGTGGGGCAGAATGGACCTACATGGCAACAGGACCTACATGATTCAGGATTTTTTTGCTGGCTGAAGAGCTTCATCAAAAAATCTGAAAAAATTTGAGGAAATGCTCCAATATTCGCACATTGTTGGTGAATTTTTTCAAATTTTTTGGAAGACTTCTTCATTGTAAGAAAAAATCCCAAATTATTTCGATTCACAGGTCCATTTTGCCCCGGTCTTTCCTATATTGCTAGAAAATTAGGATATTTATTTGTGCAAAATATATTTATTTGAGACTTGTTTTTTTTTTCTCAGTGCAGACATCTGCAATTTTTCTGGATTTTTTTAAACTAGTAAATTATTGCAAAAGAAAAATATTTAAAAAATTTGCACTTGAATTTTCAAGTTTTCTACATGTGTATATTTTTTATTTTTTTTTCTGAAGAATTTATTCGTTTAGAAAAAAGAAACTGAAAATTGTCAGATTTTTGCTATTTTTAGTATCATAAACTCCTTATGATTTTGATTTTTTTTAGATAAAAATTGTTGATTTATCTCGAGCAATTAAACATGTCGACATCGGTATCGCTTTATTTGTTGCCTCTGAGGAAAAAGGCAGAAAAGAGTTTCTACTAAAAAAAAAAAAGAGAGAAAAAAGTGATGGACAAAGAAGCTTCATCAGAGCTTAATTGGAAATATGATCCAAGTAGTAAGGATATCAGATAGATTAGCGAGATAAAAAGATGAAAGAGAAGTAAAGTGGATTTTTAAATTTTTCTGCTGATTTAAACATTCATTGTTTCTCATTTTAATAAAATAGGAGAGAATGGGGCAAAATGGACCTACAGGGTAACATGATTTATGATTTTTCTTTGGAGTGAAGGACTCGGTGGAAAAATCTGTAAAAAAATTGAGAAGAAGCTCCAATATGTGGACATTGTTAGTGAATTTTTTGAAATTTTTTGAACAGCCCTTCAAAAAAAAACTCAAAAAAAATCTCAAATCATCTTGACATTTAGGTCCATTTTGCCCCGGTTTCATAATTTTTCAGCATTTTTTTAAGCAAATAAATAATTATAAAAGAAAATATTCGCTAAAAATTGCACTCATAGTTTTTCCAAATTTTCTAAATCTACAATTTTTTCCTTTATTTTTTAATACTTTATTTGCAAAAAAAAATATAAATTATGAGAATTGTCACATGTCTGCTATTTTCAGTATCATAAAAATGATGAAAAACACAAGAGAAAAATTGTCTAATTAATGTTTCACTGAAAAAGAGGAATTCAAGCGAATTACCGCGAGTTTTCCACTCGTTTTAACACTCGTATCAAAAAAAATACAAACGTATTTTTTAAAGCCTGGAGAATGTGAGTTGAAAAATGATTGAATTTCCGTTTCAAAGATCGCGATATTTTTCATTTTGCCATGTTCTTCTTGTGTGTCAGTCTCTTTTAGCAGCATCATCACCCTGATGACTGGACCAGATGATGTATCTTCTGAATACGTCGATATAAAATCGTAATTTTTTTTCTTTTTCCTGTAAAAAAAAAGAGAGACTAAACGTGGTCTGCGGGGAAAAGGCATATATATATATATATATACATGTAGTAGTGGCACATATAATAAAAAGCAAAGACAGGCCAACAAGCAATAGCAGGGAATCGATCGATCGAGTGTCTCTCACGCGCCGTGGCCACATGAGACACCTTTTTTTTTCCACTTTTTTTTTCTACTAAACTCTCATTTTCTTCTTTCTTTCGTTTTTTCTTAAAACCGTCTGGCTTCTCCGAGTTCCGCAGTCAATGGTAAATTCCACTGCATTTCTTCTCAGGGGAAAAGGGGCGTAAGTGCGATTGGAGAAGTGGAGTTGGAGAGAGAAGAGGAGAATTGAGAGGGGAGATACGAGAAGAGGGCTGGATTTTCCCTCTGGAGTGTTTTTTTTTTTTTTTTCAAATGCTGGTGCTTCCCTCAAACAGACACACACACACACACATATAAAGGGAAGTGGAGAATGTGCGGAGAAAAGGGTGCAAAGAGGGTGCTTCGAACACTATCTCTCAACAACTACCATACTCCACAAATTCTCCTCAAACTCTCTCTCGCACATCGTACAGAGACTACCTCTCTTTGTATGTAGCTCAAATGTGTATGTGTGGGTGTTTTGTATGAAGCACATTTTGTACTCCGACACTTTGGTACTGGCATCAGTTCAAAGCCAGTTTTTTTTTTCGCTTTTGAGAATGACGAGGAGGAGTGGAGAAATATGTCACAGTGACTTAATCATTGTGAAATGAAAAATTCAGCTCAAGACTCAACGGATTTTTTTGGAGCAAAACATTTTTTTTTTTTTTTGGAGCAGCATTGTTTTTTGGAGTGGAAATTTCAGAATCATTCGCAAATGCAGATACGTTTTTCTACAATGGATTTTACTCGCGAGTCAATTATCGTGAATTTTAATTCATCAATCGCTTTTGAATATTCTCTGTTATTGGAAATTATTATTGAAAATCAACAGTGAGTCTGCATATTTTGAGCAGGAATAGAAGAAAGGGGGGAGGAGGGGGAGAGGAAGAGGAGTGAAAATCCTTTTTCATGATTTCATTGAAAAAGTGAGAAAATTTCCGATGAAAAGTATTTTTTTTCATTAAAAAAAAAAAAAAAAAACATAGAAGCTTAAAAAAAAATGGGAAGAAAATTGCAATCGGAAATTTTTGCATTGGAAATTTCTTCAGATTTTCAATAAAAAGATTGAAAAAAAAAAAAAATTATCCCAAATTTTTCCCAAAATTTCCATTGAAATTCTTTTGAAGTTAATTTTTTTTTTGGAGCATAAATTTTCTATGAAAAGAGTTATTAACCACTGTGAAAATTCATGAGAAGCTCAATGTCCACTTTCGCCGCCTAGAACAGTAGCAGAGTTCATTCGATTTAAGTAATTGAAAGATATATAGAGGCAATATAGTCTCTTGACTGCAGATAAATTCACGCGGAACAATGCCGAAGAAAAAAAAACAAAAAAAAAAACAAAAAAAGCGGTGTTAGAATCCTTGAAGATAAAAAGCGGTTTCATACACTCTCAAAACTCTGCTGAAAGCCGCTAGAAAGCATTTACTCGGTCCACATGCACTGGAAAATAAAGGAAATAAAAACACCAGTGCACGAATGAAAAAGAGTAAATCTGAGTGGATAAAAAGAGTAGAAGACTCAAGTGGGTGAGAAATTAACGAGTCGGTTTTTCGCGCTGGCGCCAATTCCCCCTTTTTCCTTTTCTTTTTTTTTTCAAATCCAGGACACTTTACAAGCTCTTTTCGGAGGCTGGGGGAGAGAAAATCAGGGGAAAATAGATGGAGGAAAGAAAAAAAAGCATCGAAAGAGAGGGAAACAGGTATCGTCAAGTGGACGAAGGAGGCCACCAGCCAGTCCACTCGAGGACAATCGAATATGCGTCCTTCCTGTGTTTCTCTATCTATTCCGAATTGAAGGGGGAAAAGGAAAAGGAAGAAGAGAAAGAGGGGAGTATAGAAGGGGCACTTGAAGGCCCTCGTGCAATACTCGAAATGTGCCGATTGTATCTGTTGGTGCCAGTGACCCCTATTGATTCCGCTTCTCTTTACGTATATAAATCCCACCCCCTTTAGGTTTTCACCCCCCCCGCTTTTTCCCCTTCTTCTCCCCATGTTGGCGTGCCGCCTGTCGACTCACTCATGCACTTTTGCTCCCTCTCGCACTATTTTCCGTTTTCATGCGGTCCTTTACGCATAAAACTGGGATTTACCGTTCTCTTTTGTGTGTAGGTAAACGAATTTGTTCGGCTCTTAGTCTTTTTTCGGGGAAAATTGGCCCTGATAGAAACTCAAATGACTCAATTTGTTCGAAAAGTACTTGGCTCTTTTTCTTTTCGTAACTCAATTGAAGGATATCGTTGAGAAATTTGATCCTGACCCCATACCCCCCTCTTTTTCTCTTTTTTATACGGTTGTAATAGAATAGATGGGATAAAGGTGGAATTTATAGGGATTCACCTTCATCTATTACACGTTTCGTTCCCTTTTTTTTTTCTACGGGAAATAGCCAAAGGTATAGACGGAAATTGTCAAAGTAAATCACTTTTATACTTTTTCAAATATCCGTTATTATGAGGAGTATGGAGTTTCCGGAGATGTTTATCTCGTTCGAGTGAGTGGAAGCTGTTCATAATTTTTGAGGGGGGAGAAAAAAGGGGTAATTGAGAATTGAGGAAATTAAGAGAGAGTGGAGATAATTAAAATTTGATACTTTTCTGAGGGAAAAAATTAGTGGGAATAATTAGGGAAAGGTGGGGTAAAATGGACACGTGTCAGTTTTGGTATTTTATACTATGAAAATTGCTCGAAATGAATGGAAATATTGGGGATAGGTTTTTTCTGATGATTTCATTGGAAAGCTGAGGAAATTTTCCATGAAAATCATATGTCAGAAGTTTTTTTTTTTAATTTTTAAAAAATTCCATTTTTTGCTCAAGATTTGAAGGGTTTAAACCCTTCTATTTTTGAAAAATGTCAGTTTTTAGGGAATATGTCTGGTTTTAAAATGTTGATCGAAAATAAAAGGTGAGCTTATTATTAAAAGGTAATCTTTTAAGTAATAAAAAAACAATTTAAGTACTTGGAGGGCACAAATTAATTTTCAGAAAATGACCAAAAATATTTGAAAAATTTATTTTAAAAAAATTTAACCACATAAATCTATGAGAAATGAGCTCATCTTTCATTTGAGATCAACCCCAGGTCGCTACGAATAACAAAACCGGAAATATCACCGAAAAAGTGAATTTTTTCGATTTTTAAAAGAGTCACCCCTTCTAAATTTGACCAAAAACAGAAATTTTCAAGTAATTGAAAAAAAAAAAAATTTAACACATGTTTTCCTCTTAATATTTCCTCAGCTTTCCAATGGAATCATTAGAAAATCTCAATCTTGAACCATTCTATTAGAATATCCATTTCACCCCACCTTCCCCTAAATAAATTGTTTCAATAATCCCAAATAATTTTATTTTTTTATGATATTAAAAATTTGTTGAATTCGACAAATTTATCAAAATCAACAATTTTGATTACTTTTATTATTTCGTGACATCACTTTTTACGATATTTTCAGTCAATTTTGATTATAGTTGGAAACAAATATTTGTTCGAAACTATGGAACAAATGGTGAATTTGGTGAATTTCATTGAAATAAAAAAAAATATATATTGTTGGAAAAAGTTATTTATTGAGGACTATTGAGACAAATATTCCATGATTTTTACTAAATTTTTTTTCTCAGTGCTCAGATGGTTGGGAGTGTATCACGTTCGGCTGCAGGAGAAATGGCGTGGTTTGGTTAGCCACCTGACACCTTTTCTTGCTTTCGAGTATTTTGTGGTCTCTCAGGACTACTCGAAGATCGATCAAATTCACTGTCTTATTAAGGATGTTCTATACCTACCGTAAGCGGGGGTTGTGCGGCATGAGAGGGGCAGTGATTTCGTCAGTGTTCCAATCCCTGAACATGAAATAATGATTTTTTAAATTCCTCATTAAAATGATTTTCAGGGAATTATGGAACGCTGTCAGTGTTCAAATATTATATTATTATCATTACATTTCATAGATATTTTTTTTATCCTTTATTTAATTAGTTTGAGAATTATTTGGAAAAAAGCGTTGAATTCTAGGGAATTCTGGCGACACAAGTTGGTAGCACTTACGCGAAATCGACAATTTTTCAAGCATTTTTATTAATTTTAATGCCAATTATTGACCCAATCGTTGTATAAAAATGAACAAATTGTGCGAGGGGTTATTTCTCACCTATATCCGAAGTTTCACCAAATTTGAACAATTTTTCGAAAAGTTTCTTAAGCTTTTGTGAATTTTCCATAAGAATCATGTTAAAAATGGTTATTAAAAAATTTATAACTTTTAAACCAGGTATGAAAAAAATCAAAAATTTTGCATACGGTTTTTTTATGACTTGGAGAACCTTGGAAAAAAATTTCAATGAAATCGTACATTTTTAAATTTTGATAAAATACCTATAGAACATCCTTAAAGCACGATAATTTTTCATTTTATTCCCAGTACAATCTTAATTCATCGCTAATACGTAGAGTCAATTTACCCCGTATTTTAAATGAGAGTTAATGGGAAATTCGTTTTAATTTATCCGCAACTCAATTATCAGTGACTAAATGAAGCTTCGAAAAACAAAAAAAAAAAAAGCAGAACGAAAGAGGTGAACAATTACTGCAATATACATTTGTCAGCGTTAGGAGCAATTCCCAATTCCCAAATAGAGTCTATATGCGGTGAATGCGGTGGAACACCCAAGCAATTTCAGAATCATTCGCAAATGCATCCACGTTTTCCTACAACAGATTTTACTCGGCAAGTGAATTATTGTTCATTTTAATTCATCAATCTCTTTCAAATATTCTCTATTATGAGAAATTATTATTGAAAATTAGCGGTGAGTCTGCATGTTTCGTGCAGGAATAGAGAAAAAGGGGGGGGGGGATGAAAATCGTTCTTGATGATTTAATCGAAAAGCTGAGTAAATTTCCGATGAAAAGCACTTTTTGCAATTTTTTCAAAAAGCTCAATTTTTTGAAAAAAAAAACATTTAAACACAATAAAAAATTGCAGTAGCTTTTTATTGTGAATTTTCTCAAATTTTCAATGAAATCATCAGAAAAAAAATTATTCCAAATTTTTTCCCTAAAATTCCAATTTTCCCCTTTTTTTGCATAAAATTCGATTATCTCCAAAAAAAAAAGCTCTCTCCATAAATTGTCCCATTCCCAATATACTCCCTCAAAACCCAATTTCCAGAGTTCCTACAATTCACTGTTTCAACTCCAAATAATGACAATTAATGGAAACCCCCTTGTTTTTTCATCTCACGAAGAGAAATAACACCAGTGATAAATTTGAAAAAAATTCACCCAAAAAAAAAAAAAAAAATAACTCGAGTTTCAAAATTGTTTACGTTTCAGACGCGTGAAAATTCAGTGGATAGTCAAGTAGTTTCGTTACTATGTAAACTTCCAACAGTATTTGTTAAAGTAGAAACGCTTGAAAACTTGAAGTTGAGAGGGATGAAAGGATTGTCGAGGTGGAAATTGTCACTGAGTCGTAGTCGTCTGAAATTCACGTACTCTCCAGAGTGCATATATACATATATACACACATATATATCGTAGCCTTAGAGTCAAAGGGTCGTAAGTCCAGTCTATAAGCATAACACTTACGCCCTTTTAATTCTAAGGCAACGATAGATAAACACATATATATATATACATATATATATAAAGGAAAACATTTCACCAAGATAATTTTCAAGAAAATTTCAAGAAGTTTCATCAACGCGAGACTTTTCACTGCCTCTGCGTTATATCCGTGGCAATTAGAGTCAATCACTTTGTAATTATTAGTGGGATCGACAGGAGTTTATTAAGTTAGGTGGCGGTTAAAAGCTTACCCTGATATTTCAACCCTTGGGCTTTTCTAAACCATTGAACCTCGAGCAATTGCCCTTTTTTTTTTCTTTTTTTTTTTCATTATTTTCTGTCTGTGATCTTACCGGACCAATCAATTAAACCGATTAGTACTCGAAAAACTCAATTTAATTTCATGGAATTGAAGGAAAGAGCAGCATTGAGAGTTGAGTACAAGGCTTTGGTTAGCCAATATGGAAAAGGTTTCAAAGTTAATGAGGCAGGCTGACAGGCGGTTCTCGTGGTCACGTAGCACGATTGGATTTTGGTTTGCTATCTAGTCATGTTTTTGGTGTATCCGAGAATTAACAATCCTAGTGAACACAGTGTGATAGCAACAGATGAATTGATTCACACCTATGGAAATTCGTGATGTGAATTTTTAGATATTTGGGGAAAATTGAGATTTTGATGAAAGGGCTCGATATGAAATTTTGTTAATGATTCTGTTGAAAAGATGAGGAAACTTCAAGCGGATAATAAGCGTCAGAATTGATTTTTTTTTTAGTTTTTGGAAACCTCTACACTCTAAAAAAAATATACTCATGGCAAGTAGAAATTGTACTTGTAACAAGTACATTGGAAAATCTGGGCTTGAGTAACTGTTTATACTCGTCCGGAGTATGAAATGGTCTTCTCATAAGTATATCAGCTTAATCCCGAATATACTCATGAGAAGTATAAAGTATACTCAGTGCTAGTATACATTGTACTTGTGACAAGTACTAACTATACTCGACAGTAGTACTACATATACTAGAGAGTAGTACTAAATATACTTGAATCAAGTATAAGTTGTACTTATGTCAAGTTTCTTTTGTACTTGATGTGAGTATAACATATACTTGATTCAAGTCTAAAAAATACTCTCAGCGAGTCTATTACGAACGTGATGTACGCATACTGGGTGCGTGATGTACGCACACGTGTGCGTGATGTTCGCGCTTGAGTCCGTGATTTCCCTACTCGCAGTATATACTTTTGTGAAAAATTTTCGCTATTATCTCGGAAAATAAGCGAGATAGAGCGGAATAGATATGAATATGGGATCATCAGGGAGTTTTTCCAGGTGAGTAAGCGAGATAGAGGGAAATGGATGTGAATTTGAAATCGCCATAGAGTTTCCTCAGTTTTTCGCGATTATTTCGGTAAATAAGGGATATAGAGAAACGTACGTTATACTTTGCTATGGGATCAGCAAGGAGCTCATTCAATTTTTCGCGAATTATCTCGGTCAATAAGTGAGATAGAGTGAAATGGACGTTGATTTGAGATCAGCAGGAAGTTTTATCAGTTTTTTGTGATTATCCCGGTGAATAAACGGGGTCGAGCAAAATGAACATTAGTTTGGGATCAGGAGGATATTTCTCCTGTAAAAACTCCCTCCTGGTCCCATATTAACGCCTACTATGCTCTATCTCGCTTATTCACCGGGATAATGACGAAAAACTGAAAAACTCGCTGCTTATCCCATTTCAACGTCCATTTCGCTCTATCCCGCTTATTTACCGAGATAATCGCGATAAACTGAGGAAACTCTATGGTGATACCAAATCAACAGCCATTCCGCTCTATCTCGCTTATCCACCGAGATGATCACGAAAAACTGGAAAAACTCCCTGATAATTCCATATTAATGTCTATTTTGCTCTATCTCCCTTATTCACTGAGATAATCGCGAAAAATTGAGGAAACTCTATGGTGATCACAAATTAACGTCCATTTCGCTCTATCTCGCTTAGTTACTGAAATAATAGCGAAAAACTGAATAAACTCCCCCCTGATCCCATATCAACGTCTACTTCGCTCTATCTCGCTTATTCACCGAGATAATTACGAAACACTCCCCCATAATCCCATATTGACATCCATTTCGCTCCATGTCGCTTGTTTACCGAGATAGTGGTAATTATATCTAAACGAATGCAATTGACGAGCATAAGACAGTACTTTTGCCAAGTACGAGAAACTACTTGTCACAAGTATAAAAAGTACTTGTGACAAGTACAAGAAAATACTTGTGACAAGGACAAGGAAATACTTGTGACAAGTACAAGAAAATACTTGTGATAAGTACAAGGCAATACTTGACACAAGTATTTTTTATACTTGTCTCAAGTATCTTTTATACTCGTCTCAAGTACTTTTTATGCTTCATGCGTGGCCATTGTACTCATGATGAGTACCGAATTACACTCATCGCTAGTATTTTCTTATACTTGTGACAAGACTACTGTACCCAAGTACAAGTTTGTACTTGTCACTAGTATATTTTTTTTAGAGTGTACGTTTTTGAGCATCAACAGACAAATCCTTGAAGTTTTCGTTTTTTTCACGTTTTTGAGAATATCTCCAGTTTTTTTTTGGTGTAGAGACTTGGAGTTGGTTTTACATGAAGGGTGAGATCGTTTACCATTGATTGATGGGATTCAAAAGAGGAAAATGATCGATTTTAAACATGATTATGTGCACTTCGTATGAAAATTCGTCTTTACCCTATAAGTACCTTGAAAATTGATTTTATTTCCCTAAAATCATATGAATTGACGGGAAATGATCTTAACTTTCATTTAAAATCGGTCGCAAGTCGCTATGACTGATGGAACTGGAAATTTCCTCTAAAAAGTGATTTTTTTTCAATTTTTGATTAAAAATCTAGAATTTTGTGAAAAATCTTAAAAATTGAGTTTTTATTTTTTTTTTCCGGGAAATTTCTCTTTTTTTTATGGAATCATTAGAAAAAAACCTATTTCAAATATTTTCACATATTTCAAGCGATTTTCATCATGTAAAAAATCAAAAATAAAAATGTGTCCATTTTCTCAATTCCTTTATTCCAATTAATTTCTCCACTTCAGTTTTGACACGAATATTTCAAGAATATATATGCGGTTAAACTCGTTCTACTCTGTTGCGGTTCGTCACGAACAAGAGCTGACATCGTTTTACATCGATTTCATTCACGTTTCATCGACTTTTACCGAAAATTGACGAAGTTATACTTTTTTAGTTTTTTTTCTGTTCCTTTCTAAAATTCGATTTTCAACCTCTCGCAAATTGCCACTGAAAATCAATATAACACGAGAAAAATCACTGGGGAATTGTCTCGAGAAAATCATATTCTTCACTACTGAAAAGTCCTTTTCTTCACAAAATAAATCAGAAATTGCATTTCTACTTTTCCCACAACAATCCTTTCAGCTCCAAACAATAATCACCGCAAAACCCAGAAACTCCTCAATAATTGAAAAAACCAATTCCCTCCTCCCCCCCCCCCTTTTTTTTAAATTTCTACAATAATACCAAGAATTATTGTTTCAGATAATGGAAACCGAATCGAGAAAAATGTTAAAACATTGGCGATGACAAGTCTGATACTGGAAAATACTGATTTGAATTATTTGTTTCCAAAATGCCGGCCTAGGGCCAGTAATCCCCCACAATTGGGGGCAATTGATAATAAATTAAAGTTTAAAAATCATCAGCCGCATGATATACGTACTGTTATACAGAAAAAGGAGCCAACAACGTATACGTCAACGTTGTCGTCCTCCGCGTCGTCGTCAGGTAGCATTGTCACTGGTAGCATTGGATATCCAGTTGACGACATGATAGACCTGGAGCACGACGCAACCGACAGGTGACCTATTTTATTATTTTTGTTTTTTGCAAAAAAGAACAGAAAGTAAAAAGTAACTCAAGCAGCAAATCTAAAAGTTTTGCGAAGAAAAGAAAAAAAAAGAAAAACTTAAGTTCATAGAACAAAAGCTAATTCTGAGGATGCAACTTGGGCAATATATGTGTGCTTATTTATTATTTCAGTTATCTTTAATCGATTTATTCACCCAATTGCTCCTTTTTTCATCCATCATTAAGTTTAAGGATTTATTGGCGCTATTAGTCATTTTTTGGCAATGAATTACTTTTACTCAGTCGTATAAAATTCAATTTTTTCAGACTTTTTTGGATTTTTTTTTTATAGCATGATGTGTTTTGATTGATCAGAGGTCGGTTACAAGATTTCAAGGCAAACAGACAAAATGCTAATTGAATTTTTTCTAAAAATCCAGCTTTTTCTGGAAGCTTCTAACCAATTGAACGAGAGAAAAAAAATCTATTTGATTAAATTGAGATTATCATCACATTTTGCATAACCCGAGGCCACGAAGAGGACGTAGTGGTGTATAGGTCTCATTTTTTTGAGATTTCTCATGAATCATCAATCTTATTGATGTCTAAAAATATAGCGTTTTTCGATGGCATCATTATTTATTTCATCGCAAAGTTTCATTGGCACATACCTATTTTCCTGCGTTTTTTGCACGTTTTGATGAAAATTCATAGAACTTTGCGGAAAAAACGCAGAAAAATCGACGTATGGTGATGAAACTTTGTGAACTGATAAATAATAATGCCACCGAAAAACGTCATATTTTCAATTACCAAATTCATTTCCATTTTTTTAAAATTAATGTACTAATGGTTCATAGAGATATTGGAAAAATCATTAACAACATCAAGTTATTATCAAATCTCGACGTTTCGTTGGAAAACGTCAGCTTCTTCCGGCTCTAAAATCAAACGTGAAATATTTTTTTATTCGTGACTTCACTCCTTTCTTTCTCTTTTATTATAAAATAAAATTTAAAAAAAATATATAAATTAATTGAAATATTTTCATGATCCATTCGATTAATGGTTTCTGAGAAATCTTCAGAAAACAGTTTAAAATGGCTAATAGCGACAATACATCCTTAAAAAAACTTTGCTATCCATTGTGTGATACATTTATTGAAACTTGTGTGTATGTGTGTGTGTGTGTGTGTGTGTGTGCACAGCCGCACCGTTAATTTCCGCAAATTTCACTCCTGCGTTGGGGAAAATTGGAGCAGCCAGCATCGATCCACATCTGCCCTAGCTTCCTTGTTCCCATTTTCCAGCAGCAGTAGTAAAAAAAAGGGAAATATACATGAAGTAGAGATGGGGGCTTCCATTTGCAAGGCTCCTGTTGCACCAAAGTCACTCACACCACATTAATGAAAGAAAAACTGAGGGGCTGGATGAAGAAAAAAAAGAAAAGAAAGAAAAAAAGGGATGAAAAAATACACATTCACATTATTCCACTTCTGCTATTCTCCTCAATATTTTCCTTTCCACTTAGAGAAAATTCAGTTAAGTTTTTTGTTTATCATTTCCACAATATTTATCCAAGTAAATGAATTTTGGCATTGATTTTTTTTTTCATTTCTATTTATTTATTAATTTTTTATTAGATTTAGGGGAAGGTGGAGCAAAATGGACATCAGGGGTAAAATGGACACATCTAAATTTTTAGGCAAATATTATGGAAAACTCTTGAAATTAATAGAAATATTGGTGGTAAATTGTTTTTGATGATTTCATTGAAAAACTGACGAAATTTTGGGCGGGAAACTAGCGCCGGAATTAATTTTTTTGAATTTCAAGCGATTTTGACTTTTTGGAGCATTTTAGAGCGGCAAGACCTTCCTTTTTCGAAAATTTTCAGTTTTTTGAGAATATCTTCAGTTTTATTTGTCGTAGCGTAAAAATTCCGATGGGAGGTGAAAGGTGAGATCATTTGCCATCGATTAATAGGGTTTTCAATTTAAAAATATCGATTTTTGAGGTATTTATGAGTATTTCAGTGAAACAGTTTTGTGAAACAGTTTTTGGCCTACAATTATCCCAAAAATAGTTATTTTTGAATTCAAAACCCCATAAATCGATGGGAAATGGGCCCACCTTCCATTTAAGACCAGTCCCGAATTGCTACGACCAGTAGAACCAGAGATATTTGCAGAAAACTGAAAATTTTCAAAAGGAAAAGCATTTTTACCCCTCAAAAGTGCCGAAAAATATCGAATTTTCAAAAAAATCTAAAAAAATACATCCGACACTTGTTTTTCGGCTAAAATTTCCTCAGCTTTTCAATGGAATCATCAAAAAAAATCCATCTCTAATCGTTTCATTACAGTCTCCATTTTGCCCCACTCTCCCCTATAGTGTTTTTTTTTTGTTATCATTTTTCGTTGTTTACTTTCGTTTTTTTGAGTATCTTTAGTATACCAAGTTGCGTCCGTAGGTGTAGAAAACGAGCGTCGAGTCGCAGGAAAAAAACAGGTTCGCTGTCCCGCAGGACGGGTGGAGGCAGTGTTATGCCAGGTTACGAGGGCCAAACTGGCCAAAATCAACAACAACAGCAGTTACAACAACAATTAAATCAACAAACAACAGTTACAACTGCCAAGCAAACGTCTTCCAGTTCTTCATCATTGGCATCTGGTAGAAGTGAGGATGCTACGAATTATGGAAGTATTGGAGGTAGTGATCATCAGGTACAGTCACAACAGGATGACAGTGGTCCAGATGAGGGTCCAGTTTATATACTGACATCAGCCAAGGGAGACAGAAGCTATAAACTTCGTGATTCACGGTGAGATTGAATTTTTAAAAATTCAGTAGTCTTGATAAGTACATTTTGCCAACTGTTTTCTCTTTGAATATCTCGAAATCTATGGAAAATGGAATGATAAAAGAATTCATTTATCTAACAATTTTTCAAATTTTTTTAAACAAATAAATTATTATTTAAAAAATATTTAAAAAATTTGCATTTATAGTTTTTAAAATTTCCTTTATGTTCATATTTTTCATTTTCTTTCGAATAATTTATTTATTAAAAAAAAAAGACTAAAAATTTTTACATGTTTGCATTTTTCAACATCAGAAAATGGACTAATTTTAGTTAAAAAAATCCTTTTTGTAGGTCCAATTTTTTATTTCAAAAATGAAACACAAATCTGACAATTGTTTTGCACTTTTTTAAACAAATAAAGTATTATGAAAGAAATATCGTCGTTCTAGAGTGAAAAGGGTCTAAAAAAATAGGAAACATGTAGCATTTACACTCTTTTTTGCGCTAAAACGACGATATATTAAAAAAAAACGCTCTTCTATTTTTTTGAATTTTTTACATGTGAATTTTTTCTTAAATTGATTTATTGAAAGAAAAAAGATTGAAAAATTGTCAGATATCTTATTTTTAGTATCATCAATTTTACAATAAAAAAATGTCCGAAAAGATTTCTCTATCCCCCGTAAATTTCGAGATTTCTCCCGTTTACTTCTAAATTCAATAAAAAATTCTATGAATCAATAAATGCAAAATCATGCATTCAGTGAATTTATAGAAACACCAGTAGTATTTTTCATCGCAAAAAGAAGAGAAAAAAAGAAAAAATTGAAGATATAAAATTAAATATAAATTTCAAATTGAAAGCAAAGTGAGAATGAAACGGAAGTCGATTGCAGCGCAATCAAGCGGCTGGATTGACTCCAATTTTCTCTTTTTTTCCCTCTCTCTCTTTCTCTCTTCACACTTGTGTCTATTTGTGTCTGTGTGTGTGTGTGTGTGTTTGTGTTGCCTGGGTAAAGAGCGAGCGCAGCCATATCAACAGTCTGTGATTTTAATCTTAAACCAAAACACGTAAATTTTTTTACTATTTTTTTATACGTAAAATATTATTAATAAATAATTGAGTTAACAAGGTTTTGAAAAAAACCATAGAATATCAAAAGAAAATTCATAGGCTTGTAAAGGTTAGTCCCTTTTTTTTTTTTTCGTTGTGTTCATTAACAAGTGGTTAGCAAGTGGTTAAAAGGAAAACAAAATAAACCACGAGAAAGTTGGAAAATAAAAGAAATATGAAAAAACACAACTAAAATGTGCAGAGACTCATTCAAATAGTATATCAAGTCTCTATGAAAAATAATACTTTCTATTTGACAGATCTTTTTTCTACTTATTTTTATTTTATTGCAGAAGAAAATCAATAACTAGATTATGTTTTTATTAATATAGGATCATTGAAATTGCTGGTGGAAGAGAGGTATTCTCACAGAGTAGAGGTAAAGTTGCTGCTAGAAAGCCTCGTTTCTTGACATCATCAAAGTCTGTACCTAATGACGATTCAACGACAGATAATAAGTTGACTGTTAAGAAAAATACTAAATCACCAAATAGACAGAGTGTCTGGGAGCTCAGAAGCAGGTAAATATGATGCTTAATGAAATTAGCATAAAGCTGGCAATTGTTTTGAATTTTTTGAACAAATAAATTATTGGGAAAAAAGCATTTAATAAATTGCACTTATAGTTTTTTGAATTTTCTGCAAGTACATATTTTCAATTTTTTTTTTAAATAATTCATTTGTTAAAAGGAGAGATATCATTCAAAATTTGTCAGATGTCTGCTATTTTCAGTTTTACTGAAATATAAATTCGTTAAATTTATAAAATTTTATATTTAGTATCATCATTTCATGATGGACATTAAATCAATTCCATGAATAATTTATTTATACTCCGTACTTGAATAATTTTGATCACTTGAATATTGATGGATCAAATTTAACTCTCAATTGCCACACATTTCATCAGAAATATTTAATAAAGTTAATAAAAGTTGAAAAAATAAACAATATAAAATTTTTTAGAATAATTAATTTCACTTTGCCACTCTTTTTTTATATATTTCGGAAAGTAAGCGAGATGGAGCGATTGTGTTTTAAAACATGCTTATAGAGAATTTCAAGAGCTACACAAAAGGATTAGTACAAAATCGCTCTATCTCCCTTAGTTTCCGAGATATTCTTAAAAAACCGATGAAAAATAAATTTGCCTGAAAACGTCATAATCGTAAAAAAACAAAAATGTGTCATACTGACTTTATTATAATTTTTTTTCTTAAAGGTGTGGTGAAGCAAGAAGACAACGTTCAAATCGTGAAGTAACAGAGACTGTATTCTCATCAGAAGTACATTCAGTACGTCGTAATACAACAACAAAATCAATATTAGATTATGATTCACCAAAAGCAACACGTGGAAATCGTATTATAAATTATGATTCGGTACTAAATAGTAATAATGTAGAGTATAATGTACCGAAAAGTATTACAGATTTGGATTATGGATTGCCAAAAAATTGTGTAGATTATCAGTCAAATAATACAACACCAGCTAGAAGTATGGCAATTGTTAGTGATGGTGAAGTTGTTGTATTCGATGATATTGATGATAATTGGCAGGGACTGAGATTAGATTTGGGTACAACTAATAATACAACACAGCAGCAGCAACAACAACAGCAACAACAGCAGCAACAAATTAATAATACGAGTTTAAATTCTGAGCAAGATGATGTACGTAGAGTTTCATCAGGTGCACCAGGTTCTAGTGCTGGTAGTAGCCCAAGTCCTACATCAACTTATCCTAGAAATACATCGGATTTTTTCAAGGTAATTAAAAAAATTTAGTTTTCAAGAATATTTGACTCTCAACGAGATCATCATTAAATTCACAAATAAAAAAATTCCCTTCTTTATTTAATATTCTAAAAATTTGTTCTCTCGAAAATTAGTTGACTTACAATAATGAACATGTGGACTCTATGCTTTACATAACTGTTGCAGCTGCCAGTGTGAATGCATACGACACTCGTTAGCACCCTCATTTAAATTCAAAAACATTACCTTTAAACTCAATGTATGCAAAAAGTACACTAACACTGGCACTATACTCTAGTTAGTTCATGTTTAATTTACATCATTTTTTTAATGTTTGTTTTTTCCTTTTTTTTTTTTTTGTCTCTTTATTCATGATATACATTATTTTTTCTCTCGTTTCTTTAACAGGTAATAACACCGGCAAGTGACTGTGAGGTAAATTCACCATCACCAGAACGTAATCACAAAGTTGCACGTGTAATTGGTGAATTACCAATAGCCCAGTATTCTGGTAGTCCAAGACGCTATGGTGTACGTGAAAATTCACGATTACCAAGTTTATTATCATCTCCATCAATGTACATGACACCTAGACCTGGTTTTCCCCAAAGAATACTACCAACAACACCAAATCAGAAGGATAAAAACGAGACTGATTATATGTCAAATACAAATAAAGAGGATACGACTGAAATACTAGTTGAGACAACAAGTCCTACAAATGAAATTAATAGCAGTCTAGTTGTATCACCAACAATAGAGGAAACAGTACAACAACCTGAGCAAATAATTCAGACACCAGAGCCTGAAGAAGAAGAGGAAGAAGAGGAAGAGGAGGAGGAGGAAGAAGAAGAGGAGGATGAAGATTTTTTAAAGCCATCATTTCTTAATTCTGATAATTTATCGAGCCTCGTAACACCAGGTGGTAGTACATTTGATTATCTCTATGAATTTTCGGAAACACGTAAAGTACTTGAAGAATTTTTCAAGTGTCCACCACCAGCAAATGAGGAGAAAGAAAACAATGGAGAGACATTTCCATTTCAGGTAGAAAATTTAATTAAACTTTTGTGAGAAAAGTTCATTTTCTTTAATATCGTTAAACTTTGCTTAATCAAGTTGTTGATCTGTTCAATTTTTTTTTCTCTGGGAATTAGAAGATTAGAATGCATTTAATTTATCTGTTTACAAGGATCTGGATTACGAACTACGACGACAGGGTGGAAGTTCCTATGTTGGACAAAGGCTGGCCAGTGGATTACCAAATGCAGAAGAGGTCATGGTACACGAATCACCCAAGAAGCAACGATCGGAGTATCAGCAATCTGTGAGTTTGCTCGTGAATAATCAAAGAAGAAGACAAATACGAAGAGAATTGAGAGTAATTAAAAAAATGCAAATTTTTTCTTCTTTTATAACAGGGTCTGGAGCATGAGAATAATTTTTTAGATCTATCAGTTGGTACTGGCAGTAGTGAGGATCTTGGTGAGACTGAAGTTGGTCTACAAGTTGGACATTCACGTAATTTTACTTTGAGCCCAGAGACAACTGATTGTGACAGTAATTGTGGTGATTTAGACAGTGAAATGTCTTTGATGATGATGGACAATGAATTAATGCCAGCAAGTGGTTTACTGGGTTCAGTTGGTGATCTTGGTAATAATTCTGATTCACTTAGAATATATACTAGTATGCCAGTACTTGAGGATGGTTTATCAAGTGGTCATGCTAGTGATACTGATAATAATAATCCAACTGTTATGCTTATGAAGAGACAAATTAATGAAATTGAAAAAGAAATTATACAAAGAACTAGAAATGATATTTTGGGTACTGATATTGATAATGGAAAAGATACTAGTCTTAATGTTACTAAAGACATACTACAGACACTTAAAGCAACGTCACCAGATTTATTTATAGCACAGAAAGAAAATTCTTATGAGACTAATGATCTCCATCTTGATGGCCTTGATCCATTGGGTACACCACCACCGCCAGCACCACAGGGTAGACAAAGTATGAATCTTGAAATTGGCGGTGAAGTTGAAGCTGCTATTAAGGATATTAGAATGGCATTGCAAAAAACTAAAACACTACCAGTTAAATCACCTTCTGATGAACCAACAGAGCCAAATGTATCACCAATTTGGATACCAAGGTATTTGATTTTAAATTACAATTCAATTCACCTTCTATTTTTATATCTGCGTGGTGAAGTGAAATGAAGAGAATGATTCTCTTTTCGTGATTTCATCTAAAAAAACAAATATTAAGGATGATTGGAAGGTAAAATCAAGAAAAAAAGTTAAATTTTTATACAAAATCGTTAATACCAATTTATACACGAAGAAATTCTCAAATCCGATTCAGTGAATCTGTAAATAATGTCATAGGGAATGTAATAAGCTTTTGAAACAGAAAATTTATTGAAAATTGAAAAAATTCCATTATTTCTTACATTTCTTTAAATTTTCAAAAATTTGGAGAAATGTAAAAAATAATACAAATTTGTCAATTTTCAATTAAATTTTTGTTTTAAGGGATTATTTTGTTCCTTATTACATTCTTCACAGATTCACTGAATCAGATTTGAGAATTTCATCTTGTATAATTTGTTATTAACGATTTTATACCAAAATTCCACTTTTTTCCTGATTGTACCTCCCAATTATCCTCAATCTCTTTATTTCACTTGACTCAAAATTCTTATTTTGAAATATCTAACTAAATTTTAGTATGTTGGATGGCAGGCGGAGGATGTGTACAGAGAGCAACAGCGAGGATTCTGAAGTTCGTCGACCGGATGACGAGAATGAAGTTGAAGTTGAGGAAGTAGTGGATGAAGAAGAGGCAGACACTGATCTAGAGACTGATCGATTGCTTGGACAGCAGAGAACCGATGATCAGGGATTTTACGATGATAAGGTATGTGTGCAAGTAAAAAAAGATTGATCCAGGAGAAGTAACTGAAACTAACACATATTTTTATTTCTCAATATATATATCTATATATATATACATAAATTTCTTTGGTAACTGGGTGCACTTTAATTTCCCTCCGTAACACGCACGTAGTCTCGTGCCAGTCTAATCGCGGTTGTGCAATTCGCTATTTAAGAAGAAAAAAAATATACATATACAAGAAAGAAATTTAACTGTATTATATTATTTATGGTGATTTGATGTTGATGCAGGGGTGGCGGAAGCCTAAAACTAGGACAATGCTACCATCAATGAGTACGAAAGTCGTAACACCAAAGCAAACCCCACCAAAAACCTTGAGTGTAGCTCCATTAGAGGCATTAACACCACCTGAACCCTTACCATCAACATCATCATCCATGTCCCCACCACCAATTGTAACTGTAATACAGTCACCTACAACTACTGAACGTGACACAACATCACCCATGAAAATAACAACGAGTCCCCAGAAGACCCCGGTTAAAAATTCTCCCTCGCCCACACAGAGCCTCAAGGAGTCCAGCGGAAAGGTGAAAAAGGTGCCCAAGAACGTTTGAAAAAAAAATTCCAATTTTAATTAGAAAAAGTTCTTTTTACTATTTACATTTTTTGTTCATTTTTATAGTTTAGTGGAAATTTTTGCGAATACATCAGCAAAATTTTTTTGGAAAGATCTTTAGATTCTAGACTATTTGAGATATTGAAATGAACATGAGGGGTAAAATGGGATACTTTCTTGTATTAAATTTTAAATTTGTAGTTGACTTCTGTTGAGTAAGGTTTTATTCATATGATTCGTAGAAATCAATATCTACTATCTGAGATTGCTTTTCTAATGCAATTATGTCGGAGAGAGAAGAGTAACTCGTGAATAGGAAATACATCATTTATTTGACTTCGTACTGTCTTTTGGTTGAACTAAGATTTATTAAACTATGTTATTCCACTAAACTATCAGCCAATTAATTTATTTAAATTGAATTATATTTATTTCACATTTTACGATGCCAAAAACAATTAGCACGTCTAGCAGATCTTTGTTGCTTCATCTGGATAGACGAATGATGAAATTTGAATAATTTCATGAGATTAGCTGTCTGACAACTTTATTAGTAAAACTTGAATAGAATTCTTTAATTTTTAAATTTATTGTTTATGTCCTTGCGCTCACACACGATTAGCTTAACAAATCGGTTCACATTCCTCTGCATGTTACTGATTATTTATTAATAATTATTTTTAAATTTATTCAAATGTTTGCACGCAGCATCTTTATGATATTTTCTTCATTACTTCCTTTTTAGTCGAGAAATGTCAGTTAAAAATGAGAATATCATTGATAAATTTTATTGTATTCTTTTCTAGGACAAGGACGGAAAGAAAAAGGGCAGGAATAAAGAAGGTAATTTAACAACATCAAAAAAAAAAAAAAGAATTGGCAAAATTGCATGAAATTATCGACAATTTAACTGAGAATGACGTAAAAATTTCCATATTCTTACAAAAAAAAATAACAAATACTAAAATAATAATACTAAAATTCTTCTTCAATTCTTATAAATTATGCTACGTTCTTGGATCTCTGGTTTCAATCAACATTAACATCTGGTGAGTATTTATTATACAAGTAAATTCTAACGTATTCATAAAAACATTTAACACTAACAGAGGTAAACAGGAAAGAAGAATGCAGTAGTAAAATTTAAAAAAAGGGTGATGTTGACTCGCGACTTTTCTTTTCTAATTTTTCCTCCAAAATATTTTCTATTCTATTGGAGATAAAAAAATTCTCGTAATTACCTTTTATGACACTGAAAATAGCAGACATCTAATAATTTTTAGTCTTTTTTTTTTGACAAATAAATTATTTCCAAAAAAAAAATTAAAAATAGCTACATGTAGAAAATTCGAAAAACTATAATCGCAAATTTTTGAAATATTTTTTTTGTAATAATTTAATTGTTCAAAAAAATTGTCAGATACTTGTTATCTTTCAGTATCATGACCTTTCTAGAAATCTCTCCATAAAAATCTCTTCATCTCCCCCAGATCCTAAGATAATTAAAAAAACAAATTGACAATGTAAATAACTTCATTGCTGATTCCATTAGAAATGTCAAGTAATCACGCGAAGTATTGACGTGAATTGAGTTTAATTTATGTCAAGCATCTGCGATCTTGAGCCTCTGAATGGCATTGTTCGAATTCCATTCATTCCCCACATATTATCGAGAATTTCCATCAGTGAAAAAAACACTATTAAATTTATCCCACTGAAAAAAAAAAGAAAAAGAATTACAATTTTGCATAATGATTATTTCCTCGATTGTTATATCTCCGAGAGTAAATTACGTCATCGAAATATCTCACTCGTCCGAGAAGAACGATCAGTTAATAAATTTATAAGCCATCTTTCTAAGCCTTAGTGCACTCAATACCCTTTTCACTCAAGCATCGTAATTCTCATTTTTTCTTTCTATTTTTTACTTGGCTTCTAAGTCCAATGAATTAATTATAATAGTTTTCACTCTGCGTTATGTCAACACTGTAGATAAAATCGAAAAAAAAAGGTGGATCTTAACATTGACGTGTTTATATCAAATGCCGATTAAGTAATTAAGTTTCACAGCAGATATGAGTGATTATAAAATGATAACTGATACTTAAAACTGATAAAGAATTTTTATTTTATTTTTTTTTATACTTTATTTTTTACTCAAATGTGCTACGAAGTTTAAAAAACGTGACGCGATGAATGAAAAAGTGTGTGCACGTACAGTAACTACTAATGGAGCAACAATTAGACTATTTAAAAATTCAAATGACTACATTATATCATTTGGAAGGCTCATCGATAGCAGTGAAACAATTGATAATAAAACGTGTGTTACTGTTCCACTTTCAGGACTACTTGATGATCCATCAGTTCTCATTGAAGGTGTACTATTTCGTGCACGTTATTTGGGCTCAACTCAGCTTGTTTGTGAGGGACAGCCAACAAAATCAACGAGAATGTGTCAAGCGGAAGAGGCTGTGTCCAGGATAAAGGTATGATTTAATTTGAATTTATACAAATCGATTCTATGATAAATTGTATTATTCTATCGATGGGAAATATGTATAGTAATTATATTATATATATATTTTTTTTTTGAATCACTCTCTATGGGAATCTCAGTAGTTAATTAATATATATATATATATCAAGTGACAAAAAATTATTTCATGGAAAGTAGATTGGTTTTTTCGTTTATTCATTTATTTTCACTTTTTTTTTTTTTCTTAATTTATTCATTTTTGAGAAAAATAAGGAATTTGAGGGAAATAAATGTCGCGATCATTCATTGGATCATTCGAATATCTTGTACATATTATACATATCATATATATGGCAAATATATCATCATTTATCGTGGGAATTAAGGATAATTAAAGAGCATAAACATCAGCATGCCACGAATGCTTCTATGACTATTTTCATATTTTTTTTTTCATTTTAAATAAATTGTTAATACGGGATAATTTTTGAAAAATAAGAAATTTTAATAGATAATAATTTGGACAGTGTTCAAGAGATATTCATTTTTTCTTCTTCATTTTTTACTGCAATAGAAATATAAAATTGAGAGCTTCTTTAAAAAAATTTCTTCTAGATTAAGATTAATTGAATTAGTGCGTTGATTAGAGCAAATTAGCCAGAAAAAAAACAATTTAAAAAAAATATAATAATTAAATGAAAGAAATAATGGAAATATGAAGAGAGAAAAACGGAGCCACGCCTGTGAGTGAAAGTAAAATAATTAAATTTTAAAACGCCTGGCTCATAAATTATCATTCACAATAATTAAATATTTTTAATTAAACCTTTTTTTTTGCCAACGGTTATATTAATATTATAATTAATTGTGGAAAAATGGCCGTTATGCAGAAAGGCCTGAATGTTTCAGTGTAGCGACCCCCTTCCTCACGTCACGAAAAAAAAAAAAAAAAATAATAATAATTGAGAAAATAATTAATTAAATATATAAATAAATTAAAAAAAACACCACCCGACCACCGAACACTGTCATCTTCTCAGTGTAAATTTATTATCATTTAATTTATGTTTATCTTCATTTTGATTATGTCTGTTGTATGTTATTGTTTGAAGCTCGTTTCACAGTCTTGATTTAGTGTTTTAAATGCTCTGCAAAAATTGGCTGCTTGCAAGTTTATGAGTGGAAGCTTGTCGTAGATTATCTGTTGATTTTTTTATGCTGCAACAATGCTTAAAAATGCACACAAACACGTTTTTTTCGTTTGTTTTTTTTTTAATGAGAAAAAAAATTTTGACTTCTCGAAAATATAGATTGGCATGAATTATATAGGGGAAGGACTATTCTGAAGGGATGAAGATTTAATTTAGTGAATACGTGATTGGACGAGACAGATCACTTTGATTTTTAATCAGTTTTTCGAGGAAATATCTTTAGATTTAGTGGAGACAGGAAAATTTTTATTAGAACATTTCTTGCATTCCTCTATTTCGCGATATTTTCGAAAAACTGATGCAAAAGCCAAAAAGACTAAAAACGATACATCGTTTCACTCGTTTTTCTACATTACTGCAAAAAGGAAATGGGGTAAAATGGACATCCCGATGAAACGACTTGAGATGGAATTTTTTGAATGATTCCATTGAAAAGCTGAGGAAATTTCCGGTGGAAAACATGTATCAGAATTGATTTCTTTCGAGTTTCTTGAAAATTCCACTCTTACTTCTTTCTCTTTTTAGAGAAATCTCACTTTTTTGGAAATATCTCCAGTTCTATTGGTTGTAGCAACTTGGGGTTGATCTCAAATGAAAAATGAGATCATTTTCCATTGATTTATGCGGTTTTCAAGTAAATATGATCGATTTTTGAGATATTTATCGACCAATTTATAAAAATAGTTTTTGCCCAAAAAATAAATTAAGAATCGAAATTAAAAAGAAAAAGCCATATAAATTGATGGTAAATGATCTGACCTTCCATTAAAGATCAGTCTCGAGTGACTGCGACCAATAAAACCGGAAGTACCCCCGAAAAAGAGAAATTTTTTAAAAATCGAAAAGCCCTTGAAATTGTTCAACAAAAAGATAGGACTTTTGGAAAAAATATAAAAAAAAAAAATTTACACGTGAATTCCATCGAAAATTTCTTCAGCTTTTCAATGAAATCATCAGACAAATGCTATCTCAAATATTTTCATTGATTTCGAGTGGCTTTTAAAATTGTCATGTGTCTATTTCACCCTTTTCTGCCTTTTTTCCCCACCTTCCCCTACAATCTACTGTGAAGTTGGGTAAAATAATTGGTAGCTTTTATAAAGAGAGCCTTGCTATTTAAATTCAGTCGTGAATTTCATTTGCATCATGCTTGAAAATTTGTTTGATATGAAAGAACGAAGAAAGTTTAAACGCGGAAAAAGGCATTTTCAAATGTAGTTCAAACATGAAAAACGTGAATTTACATGAGACATATAAATTCCCGTTTGAGATTAAGTAAATTTCCTTTGATCTCAATTCATTTAACCCAAATTTACACGAAAAAAAAAAGAAAAAAAATACAGAATTTTGATTGAGAGTAAATCCATTCGAAAGCTTTTTTAGATCTCTGACACAATGTGGAATGTTCGATTTAAATAAAAATTCCATTTATGGAAATTTAAAACGTCCAAGCTTGCACTCTAATTCCATTCCCATTTTTCGAAAATTTTTTTATATGTCAAAAATCTATTTTCTAATTTAGCAATGAAAAAACAAAAAACATAAGTTTATTAATGAATGTGTCTTTGATTGCTTCTTAAACTGAACTCTAGTTGCAATCAAAGACTTTACAATTTCCTTTTTAACTAAAATTTGAAAAAATTTAATTAGGAATTCTGAGTAACCGCACGTGCTCTTAAGCTTAATTTTGTCGCTTATTCGCCTATGAATCAATGGAAATGAAAATTTTAGTAATTCAGTAGTGAAGACTTGAAGGAAAGATAAATTGATAAATCATATCATTGCCTTAGAAACAAAATGGTGTAAGTGCCTATATATGCTTGTACATAGCACTTGCACCACTTTGTTTCCAAGGAGATGATATTTATTTTGGAAATATCTCGAGAACGATGAGGTTTAGTAGAAATTATCAAGAAACCTCCGAAATAAAACAAAAATTATAAAATCAAGGAAATAAATTCTATTCTATTTTATCAAGAAAGTTTTTTTGCAGTTCATAAAAATCTCTGCAAGAAAATGCCTCTTTTTTTCGCTAAATCCCCTTATTTCTGAAATATTTGCAAAAAAATCTATAGCAAATTGATCAATTTATCTTACTTTATCTCTTCATCTTCACTACTGAATGAATTTTCGAAAAAAAATTAGAGTCTATCAAAAAAACTTAACATCAATTAATAATCTGAAAGGTCTCAGATTCCTAAAAAAAAAAGCAAAATTCAATTAAAACTGAATTTCCAAAAAAAAAAAAGCCTGAGCTACTTGGCTCCCTTTCTTTGGTGGTTTGCTATTGGCAATGTTGACAACTAGCAGAGCCTTTCTGTTTGTTTGTTCTGTTTGGCCCTTCGCGTGATAACAACGAACAACTCACTCTTCTTCACCGAAATTGCTGATGCAACGGCAATTAACAAACACAAAACTGGGTGAATTAAATAAACGAAGGATGAGCCAGTGGTAATGCAGTCAACATTATTGAACTATGGTCCTGGCCAGCATGGCTATGGTCGTTGCAGTGTTGCATCACAAGGATCAGTTGATGATGATGAGTGTGACTCGAGTGAGGAGCTCATGGGAAATATCGCTGCCGGTGGGGTACAGCCAGATCAACAACAACAACAACAGCAGCATCAGCAGCAACAATTGGGACAAATACAGGATAAGAATAAACTGGCTGTACCAATCGGTGGCCAACAGCTTGGTCCTACAACTGTTTTCAGGCTACATTTTCTCGGTTCGGTCGAGGTGGAAGAGGAAGGGGGAAGAAAACGGCGTAAACGCCTTAAGAAGCACATGGTCGAGGAGGCTGTCACTAAAATCAAGGTCCGCCCCTCAATTCCCCTTTAAAAAAAAAAAAAAAAAAAAGAGAAAAAAAAGTTGAGATTTAAAAATTGATGAGGAAATAATTCCAATTTAATTTTCACTGCCGTGGCTTCGAGTATCCTCTTTTTCTCTCGTTTCTTTATTATTATTATTATTATTATTATTATTATTATTATTATTAAAAATGCTTGTTTTAATTCATTATTTTTTGTCATTGATTATTGGGTTTTTCTTGGCATGCATTGAGTTTACTTATTATTGAATTTTTATCGTTTTTTGAAAAATTCCCACCAAAAGTTTATTATTTAATATTAACTGCTGCAAACCGAATTCAAACGCTATATATATATATACAGTGGATACACTATTTATGATATTCAAATTTCTTATGTGAAAAAGTTGAAACGAAAGTAAGTAGATTTATTTCAGTTGGAAGGAACAGTGAAATAAGTTCTGAAGAAGAATTAAGAATATCCAAGTAGTTCTGATAATCTATTTTTCCTTTTCAATTTTGGGAACGTTCGATAGAGTAGCATGAGATTTTTTTCAAAATTTACTTTACACCATGTTACCGGACACAAATTGAGCCAAAAATAATTTTTGAAAAAAATTAAATTAACATTAGAACTTCATAAGCGAGATTGAGTTTCAGTTTCAATGCAATAATTCATAGTTACAGATCTATTTTTTCTTTATATAACTATATATATTCTTGTTCATCAGAATGTCTATTAATTTTATCAAATCATAAAAAATACCTGTTACCGAACAAATAGCGACGATTAATCCAATTAATTACATGAAAACATTAATGGCGGGAATATTGGTATTTAAAATCCGAGGATCCTCCAATCCCAGTCCTAGATGCTGGAACCGCGTAATTCAAATTCGGAACAATATTGGATATTCATAATATTATTTAATAACAATTTATTATCGTGGACATCGTTTGAATATCGGTAAAATATTACAAAATCGTAATAATTAGAATATTCATGATAACTTGTAAAAAAAAAATTGATCATTTGGACTTGCTACTTGGATTTCCTTAACTTACACCGTTTTATCATTTCGCTGGTTAATTAATATTTTAATTAGAAATTAATTTCCCGATAATTTTATCCCGGTTTGATGATAATTCTTATGACTGCACCCTCATTGCGCTTTGGTGTTGTGTAAGATGAATGCTTTTTTAATAATTAATTCAATTGATTAAAGTTTTATGCATTAAAACTGTTCTATATTTTTTTTTTTATTATCTACAAATTTGTACACTTGCTTCGATGGAGCGAAAGGCAGAACTGTATGACCGTGAATTAACTCAATTTAATTAATTTATTCTTAATTAATTGGAGGTTTTTTTTCTAAAATAGAGACACATGGAGACTGTAAAAAGAAAACGGTTTGCAGTGGAGAAAAATGTTAATGATTTCATATAAAAATCAGTTCTATCATTTTTTTACACAAAACTAATTTTTTCTCAATTGAAAAAAAATACTAATAATCACAATTAACATCCACGCACTTATTCATAATTTAATTTATTTAAACCATAATTTCATTAATTATATATTTAATTTACAATTAATTTAAACCGTTTTACTTCATAACTCCTCAAAAAATTCTAATCATAAAAAATAGTTTTTTTATTAAAATTGAGAATAACAATTAAAAAAAAAAATTAAGGTACATCTAATTAAAGACATTGAAGCAACGTAACTAACTCATAACTCGCTTACATGCTGCTTCTATTGATTTAGGCACTGGTGAGTAAATTGAATCATTCATTAAGTATGTTGCGCTTGAATTTTTTTTTTTTTTTAGTAAAAAGCGAAAAAGCCAATTTTATTATTCTCCCCAAATTATTCTAATGGAAAAAAATTAATAATTTCAGGCACCGGATGGTGAAACACAACCGAGCACCGAGGTGGATCTCTTCATATCAACCGAGAAGATTATGGTTCTAAATACTGATCTCAAAGAAATCATGATGGACCATGCATTAAGGACTATATCATACATAGCTGATATTGGAGATTTAGTTGTACTAATGGCACGAAGACGCTTTGTACCGCACGAAATGGAGGAGGCACCAAAAATAAATCGTACGCCAAAAATGATTTGCCATGTTTTCGAAAGTGAGGAGGCACAATTTATTGCACAGAGCATTGGACAAGCATTTCAAGTTGCTTATATGGAATTTTTAAAGGCAAATGGCATTGAAGATCATAGTTTTGTTAAAGAAATGGATTATCAAGAGGTATTAAATTCACAAGAAATATTTGGCGATGAATTACAAATGTTTGCTAAAAAAGAAATGCAAAAAGAAGTTGTTGTACCAAAAGCCAAGGGTGAAATTCTGGGAGTTGTTATTGTTGAGTCTGGATGGGGCTCAATGTTGCCCACAGTTGTTATCGCTAATTTAGCACCAGCTGGTGCTGCTGCTAGATGTGGACAATTGAATATCGGTGATCAAATAATAGCAATTAATGGTGTATCACTTGTTGGCCTTCCATTATCAACGTGTCAAACTTATATTAAAAATTCAAAAAATCAAACAGTTGTTAAATTAACTGTTGTACCATGTGCACCAGTTGTTGAGGTCAAAATAAAAAGGCCAGATACTAAGTATCAGCTTGGTTTTAGTGTACAAAATGGTGTTATTTGTAGTTTATTGAGAGGTGGAATTGCTGAAAGAGGTGGAGTTAGAGTTGGCCATAGAATTATTGAAATTAATAATCAGAGTGTTGTTGCTGTACCACACGAAAAGATTGTTAATCTTTTAGCTACGTCAGTTGGTGAGGTAAGGAATAATCCATTATTTTCTTTTTTTTTGGAGGTATTTTTTTTGATGATACTGGAAATTAACAGGCATGTGACAATTTCTAGTTTTTCTTTTCTTTTAACAGGTAAATTATTTTTAAAAAAAGAAAAATGTTCACATGTGGAAAATTTAAAAATCTACAAGTGCAAATTTTCAAAATATTTTTTTTATAATTATTTATTTATTTAACGAATGCACAAAATTGTCAGATGTCTGCTAATTTCATTATCGTGTTTTTCGTGGATATCTCGCAATCCGAGGGACATGGAGGAATTTCGATGAGGACCTTTTTTTTTGTAGACTGGAAAGATCTAAAAAAAAGTCTCCAAAAATATCTCGTATCTACAACAAATCCCAAGCTTTTGGGACAATGATATTAGCAGACATTTGACAATTTTTACATTTCTTCTACAAATAAATTAATGTAAAAGAGAAAATATTAAAAAATGTGCATATTTTTCATTTTTTTTTTGAAAATACTTTATTTGTTGAAAGAAAAAAATCAAAAAATTGTCAGATGCCTGTTATTTTACAGTGTTATGATATCCATGAAAAAGCTAAGTTGACCCTAGCACTTATTTTATTGTCTTATTAATTAATCATTATAATTATTAATTACAGATTCTCATGAAGACGATGCCCACGTCAATGTTCAGATTACTAACGGGCCAAGAGTCTCCAGTGTACATATAAAAACATTTTTAAGAAATATTTGAAGATAAAGAAACAAATTAACGCAAAAAAAAAAGAAAAAAAAACATGTTAATGGAGTAAAACGAGTCAGTTTACCTGGCTATTTAACGTAGTGAACAGACAATACAATCGCCCTCCACTACTATATCTCCGCTGCTCCCGATTAAAAGGTTTGTTCCCAAAAATCCATAATTATTCGTAACAATTAAAATATAAAGAGAACCTTGACGATACGAAATAATACAAAAAAAAAAAAAAATGAAAGAAAGAAAAAAAATGAGGAAAAAAAATGAGAGAACGTTAACTAAGTATTTAATCTAAAGCATAATTTATATAATAATTATCATAGAAAAAGTCTATCTATAAATATATAAATATGAACTATATATATTTATATATAATTAAATAAATTAATTAATAAATAATACATTTATCAAGACGTAAATGGGAATTTCTTTGGCATTATTTGATTGATATTTGCTGCGTTATTATCATTATTGTTGCATTTTGAAGCTTTGTAACGCTAATTAACTGAACGTAATTTTAGGATAAAGCTCAGTTTGGCTCAATTAAAGAAAAAATCCTAAAGCAGTGCTTTGCAGTTCAAGTATTCATGAATTCATTGCAAGTGCATGTGTTTAAATTGAGATGAAGAACAATTGATTTATCAATATTGCTTCAGAAATTCCCATTAAAAAAGAAGAAAAAATAAAGATAAAAGAAAATGAAATAATTACGCCAAGGAAGATGAAGAAATAAATGCAATGCACACTATTATAAATAGCACAAAAAATAAAATGGCTCATTGCGACAATTCTGAGCAGGGCTAAATGATAATATGACAAAATCTTGTAAGTACCTAAATAATGACAAATTATGTAGTCGAATTATTTATATAAAGGAAACGATAATCCTGTTCTCGTTTCTTGCCTCTCGATTTAAAAGAAAGAAAAAAAAATCTCTACACACATTCCTTTGACTTCTAAGCTAAGAGAGTTTGCTTGAAAATTACTTAAGAAAAAAAATAAAACAAAAAACAATGGAGAAAAAAAACTTGTGGTGCCCAACTCTGTTAATTTGTACTAAAAAAAAAAAACAGATAAATCATATATATAAAAGAATAATTATGATAATATTGTATTTAATCTGTAACTTCGCATTTTTATGCCTCATGACAAATAACGTGATATTTACTGGAGCACATCGTTAAGAGAAAAAAAGGATTTTAGTTTGGAGGAATTAGTTTTAAAGAAATTTCGAAAAATGTGTTTTCACCCATTTTTATTCATTTATTTCATTAATTTTTCAAAGTATAGCTGAAGTGAATGATAAAAATTAAATGATGAAGAGAATTCTTTATTTCTTGGTGTATTGCTCCTTTAAATAAATAACGCTCATGTAGTTTAAATCGAAAAAAAAAAAAAAATTAGAACAGAATTGAAATTTTTATCATTGGAAATAAATTTTTATTTACGATAATTTATTGGCTTTCACCGTGGGTGTGTAAACATGCGCAATTTATAATGAAAATGATGAAAAAAAAATGAAAAAAAAAAAAAAAGGAAACATAATAGGAAAAAGAAATATTATAGGCATTTTTCATTCATATCTTTGATGAGAATTGGAATGGATAGATAATGTTAATATGGGATCAAACAAGACGTTATTTAGGTGGGTGGCTAAAGTGTTGGCAAAAAAAAAAAAGAAACAACTTATCTAGTCATTAATGAATAAGGGAATGGAAAGAAGAAAAAAAATACATTTATAATTTTTAATTTACGAAAAAAAAAAAAATTATTACTGAATGAAAGAAAAGAGTTTACTTGGCCACCCCTGAACTGAACTCCTGAGAAATGATTTCTATGCTTTTTTTGTTGCCGTAATTAAATTCACAATGCCATTGAAGAGATTGAAAGAAAAAAACTAAATTACATTCTAAATAAAAATTTTACCCTCAAATGTGTTTTTGTGAGGAAAATGAAAGAAAAAAAAATGATGAACTGCTTTGCTGTATTATTGAGTGCATCGAGACCTGCTTAGAATGAAAAAAGAAGAAAAAAAAAAAAGGAAAAGATTTAAAGAAGTAGCCAAACTATAATATTTACTCTCCTCTGTGTCACGATATTATTTTGTCGCTATATAAAATCATCACTCTTTGCTAATTAGCGAGAGTTAAAAGAGTCACTGTCATCTCATGTTTTTGCCTCTAAAGATATCATGTAGATAAAACACATACCTCCTCGTTTTCAAAAGTGAAAAATGGTAAAAAAAAAAAGTTCATTTAAAAAAAGTCCATTCTTTTTTGGTTCCAAAAAAATATATGATAAATGAAGAAAATTTGAAAATTATAAAGCGATATATATGTAAAAGATAAAAAAGATGAATTAAAAAAAAAGAAGTAAACAATTTTTTTACGACATCATCGTTGATATGATGGCGGATGAATATTCGGTGTTTCAAGGGACTGACCCAGCGCCAATACTCACCACTTTCATCTTAGTAAAGAAAAAAAAAGAAAATAAATATTGGTCGGCTGTTAATAATTGCTAAGGACAGAGAATAGAAAAAAATGAAAGATTAAAAATGTGAAGAAAAAGAAAGAGAGAAAAATTAAGAAAACAGGTAAATTTTACTTGTATTTGAATTAAATTATATGTAAAAAAAAAAATGTGTGTCGAAAATAGCACATTTCGTTGGATTTTTTTAACGCTGATGGGAATTGCAATTAATTCTGATGGATATAAATAATTAAAAGTGGAATGAAAAAGAAATGATTTAAAAGAATTATAAAAAAAAAAACATTAAATTAAGAAAATAATCCTATCATGATGCTAGAGCTTGCGCGCTGTAGCTTTGAGAGTCGTGAAGAAGCACGCTAAAAAGAAATTTGAAAAAAAAAAATAATAATGACGAATAATTGAAGAAAAAAATTAAAAAAAAAAAAATAAACAAAACCCATATAAAAGAATCATCACGACTATCTTTATCAATGTTTGTGAGTGGTATATAATTGTAAGTTAAAATTATCAGTGAGCTATTGAATGTGTATATGGTAATACCTATTATACTAGTCCACACAAAGATAACAATAAACTGTAATTTTGAATTCAATTCTTTCGTGTTCTAATCATCAATTTAATTTTTAATTTTTCCCAATTTATTTTTTATTATTTGTTAATTTATTGAAATTTTGAACAAACTTTTTGATCAATTAATTTTTTTTTGAAATTATGAAATGAACGTTATTGTATTCTACGAAATAAAGCCAATAGTTATAACTCTAATACAAATTTATCTAGTACAAATGACAGTATTTCTTTTAATTCATGTCTATGATATATATATATATATATATATATATATATATATATATATTTTTCGTTCCTTTTGTTTTCATATCTATATATAAATACAACGTAGTGTCAGGCGGTTTTTTTATGAGCGATAATTGAGAAAAAAAAGAAATTAATATCTCTTGAATTTTACAATTCATCGGTAACTATCCAATTTTTATACTTCAATTTGAGTTACTTTGAATTTTTTCATTTTTAAAAAATAATAATTAAAAAAATGAAATAATAACTATCAAAAGCTACTAGGCTATTATTTATTATTCTATGTACAAATGCAGGGAATAAATGATAAATAAATTTTGAATTTTTCTTTTTCCCCCCAAATATTTGCAGAATTAAATTAAATGAGGAAAATTTAAAAGATAAAAAATTGAATTGATAGCCACATTAGTATTGAATTCCGCTAATTGTTTAATTCGCGAATTAATTTTTGATAATTATTTCATATCCTCAATGTCCTTGATACTGTACACACCATATGGAATCAGTGTCCAATCAATAAAATGCATCTTTTTTTGTATCAATTAATTTTTATTATTGATTCAGTTGATTTATCTACGAAAAAAAAAAAAGAAAAAAAATCATTGAATAATCCATGAGATGAATAAAAAGGCTCCATTATTGCACTGCACATTAGGGCCATTAAACCTGTCATCATCATCATCATCATCATCATCTAATGAATTTACAAACTGGAAAATTCCAATTTTTCGATGAAGAAACAATGAAAATAAAAATTAAAAAAAAGCAGAGAAAATGAGGAAAAATTTGCATAAAATTATTGAATCACCTCCATTTTTATTCATTCTCATATTTTCCCATGATGTTATTTCTCGGTTCAAGAATACAAGAATTCCCCGAGATTGGATGCGTATCTCGTTTTTTTTCTCATTCAAATGATAATTAATGAAAAAAAAAACCATTCAATTCTTTTAATTTTTAATTTTTATCCATTAGATAATTTTAATAAGCTTATTATCAAGACTCTGACTTTTTTTACTGGACAAAGAAATAATTTGTTTTGTTTTTTTTTTGTTTCATTTTTTTTTTAACGGTGCGAAATATTTTTGAACTCCCAGGCACACGCACAAAATACAGACCCAGATATTATTATTTTTTTTTCATCTTTTTTTTTTCTCAAATTCTTACAAAAACTGCATTTTATCATCACCATTATTATTATTCATTTCTTCATTTTTTTTTTTTTTTTTTCATTTTAGTTAATTGCATAGCAAAATTGTGGACACGGGTGTACGGTATGTAGCCAGTGTGCCAGGATAATTATAATTCAAAGTGTCTGAGTGGACTGGGCAACAACAATTGTAATAATTGTTGATTATTTATGATCAGAGGCTGAGATCAGTTATCCATTGCATATCTACGTGTCCATTCTTTGGCATTGCGTATCGCTTCACTCTCATTAACTTTCCATAATTCAGCGACATCATTTGCCAATGGATCATCTGGATTTGGTGCACTAAGTAATGCTTGTATTGATAACAATACTGTTCTTATTTGGAGTGCTGGACTCCATTTATCTTTGAGAATATCCAGGCAAATTCTTCCGAGTCTGTTGGAAGAAATAATTTCAATAGTAAAATTATCATTGATTCTTCGATTTCACGAATACAAAATTTTTCTGATAACTCGATTTTCTTCCATCATTTATCTAACAATATCCTGGAAATTAAGCGAGATAGGGCAAATTTGTCTGAATCCTTTTTTGTAGAAAATTTCAAGAGCTACAAAAGAGAGTTGAGTAAAATCACTCTATTTTGCTTGGTTTCCAAGATATTCTTGGGAAAATGATGATGAAATAACATCGATTTTTCTGAAAACTGTAATAATAGAATTAGCACACATTCGACAATTTTTTAGATTTTTTTAAACAATCAAATAATTATAAAGTGAATATTCAAAAAATTTGCATTCGTAATTTTTCGAATTTTCTATATGTGCAAATTTTGTATCTTTCAGAATGATTTGTTTATAATTAAGAAAAAAAACACTAAAAAATGTTAAATATTTGCTATTTCATGATGATGAAATTAGCATATATCTGACAAATTTTTCGATTTTTTTTTTAAATATAAATAGTTATAAAATAAATATTTAGATAATTTGCATTTGCAGTTTTTCGAATCTTCTACATGTGCATATTTCTCATTTTTTCTGAAATAATTCATATGTTAAGACAAAAAATAACTGAATATTGCCAGATATCTGCTCTTTCCAGTATCATTGGAGACTTCATAATAATTTCAATTTCTTTATCACAAATTAATCTGATAAAATCCCATGATTATTACCTGTCAATATTAGGATGATAGATTTTAGTTATAAATCTAACTTTTGGTGCTGACATTGGATAATCCTCTGGTAGAAATAATTCAAGCTTGAATAATCCACCCTCAAATGGTGAATCCTCTGGTCCAGTTACAATAACATGAAAATATCTAGCATTTGTGTCATCTGGTACAGCACTAATACCAGGTACTGGCTCTTGCATCAGTCTCTGTGTTTCTTTGATAATCCGCCTTGGCAATGCAGCCATTATTACTTTATTTTATAATCTCTGCAAAAATTATGAAAATTACAAAAAATTGACAATAAATACAATAAGTTTATTTGACAATTATTTAGTATTGTTAAATTAATTTCTTCCAACGTTCCATTATGTCAAAGATAATAATAATTCAATAGGGAAATAAAAAACAATAAATTGACAATAAAATAAAATAAACAAAAATTTAAAAAAATTATATGAATATCAAATAAAGAAGTGCGAATTGCAAAATGTCCCTCTAACTGCAAGCTTAACCAACATTTTGACATTGACACATGAATTAGAGGCAAAGAAGGATAATTTTAGTATAAAAATTACAAAAATTCTGTATTCAGAAGTGAAAAAAGTGCAGAAAAACAACTGAAATAATGAGAATTAGTTAACTCTAGAAGCTAATATGACCTAAGAATTGTGAAAATTATGAAAAAAAGGGAAAAATAATGTCTAATCACTCTTAGGTGTTTCTCCAGTATCAATCGATAAATAAAAACACGAAAAAATCTCGATTTTCTCTCTCAACTCCAATTTGTGGATTAAAGTGTAATAATGAGTTATGTGCTATTATTAATTATAACGACACTTCTTTTCTACATTTACTCTTTTTTCTTTTCTTCTATAAACACACAAAGGATAATAAAAAAAAAGTGAACATCAGTCAGTCATTCCACCGACAATGCCGAACAATTATCAACTTACATCAAACTTCAGTTGAACGGTAAGCAAAAAAAAATTTACACTCAACCAAGAAATTCAATGCAATTTGATGATATTTTTCACGTAATTATATTTGTATAATTATGAAATCTATTTGAGTTGATATCATTACGTACGTCTATATTATATTTTATTATTTTCTATATAAATGGCCCGCGTCGATGATAACCCGGGTAACGTCTTAACGTCTTAAACACGGTTTACTATATATATCGTTTTTTTTTATTTTACCTAAAACACTATTGTGTGTCGTTGGCCGTTCTTCCTTCTCACTTCTAGAAACCTCCAAGTCGACGATTTTTCACGCAATTTTTCTCTGTGTGCGTCTCCAATGAACGATAAAGATGAAAACACACACTAAAAATTATTAAATAAATAAATAATATTTTTATATTTAATAATATATATAAATAAGGGACTATTTTGTTAGAATTAAAGAGTTCCCCTAAATTATGCAAATTGTTTGTTTGTGTGTGTGTGTGTGTTTTTCTTTATTGAAATGAGCAAAAAAAACTTGCGGATTTGGGTGGAAATTTTTTTTTTTGATCAATGGATAATTTAATTTTGATGAATATACAAAATGTGTGTGAATGTCGGCGAATCGAGGACGCTGCAGGACTCATCTCATTGGTGGCGCTGCAAGTTCATCTTTTGTGGGCGAAAGATTGTTTTTGAACACTTTATTTAAAATCTTTAATTCATTAGAACAATGAATAATTATAAAAAAAAATTGTTTTCTCTGAGCTAATTATGCACGTTATTGTTCGTAGTTAGTTTCCGAAGTGAAGTGTGTAGCGAGTCGCTAGAGCTTAGGCGAGGAGAGAAGTAGGGATTTTCCCCAACTCGGACGTTGGCGCGAAAATTCAAAAAATCCTCGCGCGTTCTTAAAGAAGGCGTTGGATACTGCTGGCTTTGAGTAGTTGTCGATAGAGGCGTGATCTTTTTGTCTCTCTTTTTTCCACTTTTTCATTCAAAAATTGGCGCTTTTTCCATTTTTTTTGGATTAATTGCTTTTCTTTTATACTTTATTAAATTTTCCGATTAACTGCATCAGTAAATTAAATTAATTGCACATGTAACCAAATTTTATAACGTTTTTTTTCTTCCAATTTTCAAATCTGTCTCATGACAGAAAAGGAGAGAGACAGATAGAGAATTCTCATTGTTACCAACTGTGGAAAAAAAAATTGCTTTCCTTCACTTTTCATTTTTTTCTGCAACAAAATAAAAAAAACTGGTGGAAATGTCAGATTGAAGTTTTGCTCTTATTATTTCAATTTTGTTTGAGATGTCACGCGATCGATCAACAACACAGGCGTGGAGCAACAAGATTGTTGTCATTTCAAGATATATAACCGTCCAATCCACGTGATTTGACAGAAAAATTTATATATGGTTCATGTACGTAACCCCATGTGTGTTGTTGAAGGAATTTTATATTCTCTAGTAGTTTTTTTTTTTTTGTAAAAATATGAAAATACACTTTTTTCTTTTCTTTTTAATGCGTGGGCTGTCAATGCCAACACATGCACACATACACAAACACACAGACACACAGTCGAGGTATTTTGAGAGAGAAGAAGTGAATCTTCGTTTTATTGTTTATAAAAATAAAATAATATAAATTTTTGATTAATTAATGATCTCTCGAAATTACCATTTCATTCAATATAAACGAAATAATTGACGATAAATAATAGTTCAATAAGAATTGACGAGTATAATTATTTTTAAAAATTAATATTTTAATTATTTATAAGGCTAAGAGTACAGGAGTGTCTTTTGCGTGTCTTTAACAAGTTTTAAGCAAGTCTTTTGCCTCTGTTTTTTAATAAATTACGTACACTTTTAAGGATAATTGGGAGGTACAATGGAAAAAAGAGTTCATTTTTTGTATGAAATCGTAAATAACAATGTTTACAAGATAAATGTCTCAAAACTAATTTATTAAGTATTTAGAAAATTTAATAAGAAACAAAATGAGTCGTAGAAACCAAGAATTAATTGAAAATTCAAAAAATTGGTACTATTTTTAAATACATGGTATATTCCTTTAAATGAATTTAAAGCATCATGGGATATTAAAATGTTTAGAAAAACAATACTCAAAGATTGTCAATTCGTTAAGTTTCGCTTATAATTCAAAAACTTCATTAGACTCTGAACATTTTTAGTATTTTGTCAACTTAATCCTAAATAGATTCATTTTGAGAATCGATGACATAGCAAATTAATTCGATACAATAAATAATTATACACTCATTCATTTGTTACAATAATGCACTATTCTTGATGCCTTCCACTCTTCTGTTACTCAAGATTTGAAGGAATCATTCATTTTTCAAGATTCAAAGAAATGTAAAAAATGATACGAATCTTTAAGTTTTCAATTAATTTTGTGTTTTTAAAGCTCATTCTCTTGCTCATTACATTTCTTATAGACTCGCTGAATCAGATTTGAGAATTTCATCTTTTTCATCTTTTATAAGTTATTATTAACAATTTTATGCGAAAAAGAAACTTTTTTTTCTCGATGGTATCTCCCAAACATCCTTAATGACACTTAAAGACACTAATATTACATAAATAATTCAATGCATTTTATTTATTAAAGGCACTTCTGTACATCTACCTATTTCCTTTAATTATTGTTAATCCCAATTTTGCAGATTAAACAAACAATGGCTGACGTCCGTTTGTTGATACAGGAAGAAGGAAGAACAGCGAGAAATTTGGTTGCATTTAACGTGCCAATGGGCACAAATAATCCAGAAAGAGTAACACGAAAACCCCCAAGTATCCCACGTATTGTAAATCAATCAATGAAAAGAAGCATAAAAAGTACAGCACGTGTCAGATCTGCATCAACTGGTCGTGACAAAAAATCCGAATTACAAGCACGTTATTGGGCATTTTTATTCGGCAATTTGCAGAGAGCAGTTGACGGTATCTATCAGACATGCGAGGAAGACGAAAACATATCAGAGTGCAAAGAAGTTATTCTAGTACTCGAGAATTATACCCGTGATTTCCACAACCTAATTGAATGGTTTAAAGTCAAGTGGGCGTATGAAAATTCGCCTCCACCACTTCGAAGAACTCCACTTGCATGGGAAGTACGTAAAACTTCACCATGTAGAATGTGGAATTCCTCAGCTATGTCAAAATGTTCGAGTCCATCACAGAGACTGAGTCCAACATGCAGAAGTCCAGATGAAGTTATTATTGAGAATAGAGCAGTTAATGATAAGAATCGCGAGACAATGAATCCATCCGATCACAAACGCATGAAAGATAATAAAAATGTTTCTAAAAAGGATCCGAAGAGCTTCAGAGATAAGCGCAGAAATTCGGATAGCAAGGAGCCGGAAAAACTGATAAGAGAAAAGTCGACATTGTCAAGGATTTCGAGTAGACCGATGGTCAAAAATATAACAACAAGAGCTAATACAAGCGCTTCGATAACTCGTAAGAGTCTGAGTGAAATTCTTCAACGAGACGCTAAGAACAGCGTTAATAAGGAGAACAAGGACAACGATAGATCGAATAATCCGGAAAATAAGAAGTCTAATGGGGATTTGAGGAATTCTGATCTTTCGGAGATTGAGAGGATCAAGAATAAGGCAAATGGCACGTTATCGGAGATAATATCTGCTGAGAATAACGAGCAGTCGAATAAGTACGCTTCAAAAACTGCTTCGACACCAAGATCATCTAGAGGAAGCTGCTCTTCGGCTAGTCCGAGTTATTCGACCCTTACGAGAAGCCAGAGAGCCTCGAATCCTCCGCAAAGTGGGTCCTTGGAGACCCCAAGGATGATTCGAAGCAAAACAACGCTGAGTGTTAGAGAGGTCTCGAGTTTTAATAAAGTACGTCCTGGATCTTCGGTTATGGTGAGAAGACGCCAACAACCGGAGGCGCGGAGTAATCCACCGCAGTCACAAGAGTCCAGTGATCTGAGAGGATCTGTTGAGGTTCTGAGTAAAGGATGTGTCTCGTCGAGAAGACCGTCAGAGGATCCTGATGGCTGGCAGACGGTTAGATCTAGGTGCAGACGTGGAAGTTCACACAGTTTGAATATGGCGACGAGATTCCATCGTCCGACAACTGCAACTTCTCTTCCTGCGTTGTCCATGGAGAGTTCGGAAGGAAACAAGAAGAATTGCGAAGTGAATAATTCGAAGAAGGTCGAGGATTCAGAGAGAATTTTGATTAAAAACGAAGGGGAAATGGATAATAATAGGATCAGATCCAAAGTAAAGTCGGTGGAGGATGAGGCGAAGAAGGAAAATCTGACGCCTAATGTTCCATGCGTGACGAACTCAACGTCTATGATTGCGGCTGTTTTTAAGAACGAAGCGGAGCTGCTGGAGAAGAAGATCCAGCAGTTTATGGCGGCTCAAGCAGAGAGAGAAAGGATAATTTTAGAGGAGGAACGGAAGACTGAAGAGGCTGACTCGGAAAGATCTCAGCAGTTGTCGGATGAAGAGGCCTCTCTTCAGCGGCAAATTCAGGAGCTCGAGTCAACGGAAATCGATGTTGATACGGAGACGGATGAGACTGATGGGGAGATGGTGCTGGAGATAAATGAAACTGAGGGAATTCTTGAGAACGATGTTATTGATGATATCAGTCTTGAGGATCGTTATGGGAATATGTTGGAGGGTATGTCGTGGGCGGAGAGGGTGGACACATTGGCGCAATTGAAGGCGCTTGTGGCTCGACATCCTGGGAGAGCCTTGGAGCTGCATCAGAAATTATCATCACCTTCGAGAAAGCGATCTCTGCCAGAAGCGTTGCGGAAATATCAGGCAAAGCAAGATTGCGCCGAGCACAAGCGTCAAAAATTGTTATCCGAAAAATCCCAGCGTCTTCGTGAATTGTTGAACAAGGTTGAAGACGTAAAAAGAGCGAAAAATCAATTGACGGAGAATAAGCGAGTACGAATGGAGATGAAGCTAAAGAGAGCTGAGGAAAATCGGACGCAGCATCTGTTGGAGGTGGTGAGAAAAGCGCACGATGAGGATTCTAAACTTAAAGAGATTGCATTTATAAATGAACTTGAAGCGCAGAATAAGCGGCACGATCATATGGCACTTCGTCAGGAACAGGAGGAGCGTCTTCAGGGTATACTTGAAGAGCGCCAGAGGCGTCAGGAAGAAAAAGCAGCTAAGGAGGCAGCGGCTGAGGAGCGTAGAAAGGCACTTGAAGCTGAGAGGCTGCTGCGGATTCAGAAGATGCGGCAAGCGAGAAGGGAGAGAGAGGAGAGAGTCGGGAAAATGCAATTGGAGCGAGAAAAGGAGCGTCAAGAGTTAGCGCGAGAAAAAGCGAGGGACAGGGAGGAACGTCTGAGTGCTCTTCATGCTGCACAATTGGCGAATCAGGAAGAGCTGCAGAAGAAAATAGCGCAGAAGCAGCAAGAATCCGCTAGAAGACATGTGGAGAATATCGAGCATATTAGACAGCGTGCTGTTGAGTCTTCGATCCTCAGGAATGAGGAAATCCCGCCGACACTGAAGTCTTATCCCGCAGCGAAACAGTGTTCACTTTGTGGGACACAAATTCCGAATGAAGTTAATCTTCTGAGTCATTTGAAGGGGAAAATGCACTTGGAGGCGGTCAAGAAGATGCACGATGGAAGAGAACCGTCTAGGGATGAATTGCAGAGATTCAATATTGCTCAAATTAGGGATGTTCAGGTGGTGAATGGTGGGGGTGAGGATAAAGTGGCGAAGGAGAAACTGAAGGCTTTGAAGAGACGATCGAGAAAACTTAAACAGAGAATGACTGCTAGGGGACAGGAGTGGGAAAATTCGCAGGTTGATAGTGGTCCTGGGATTGAGTCTAATAATAAAACCAAGTTCAGGAGGAATTTGAAGGAATTGGATAGGCTGTGCAGCAATCATACCAAGAGTACTTGGTCCAGTGTAGCGGTGGCTGGGCTCGAAAGGTGTCTTGGAGAGATTGGGAGAGCTTTCAGCAAAGCTGTGAGTATAGAAACTGTTTGAGGAACTATATCGTCACCTTAGAGTCAAAGAGGCGCAAGTACTATATACGGCGCTTATACGTAGCGCTTACACCCTTTTGTTTCTATGGTGAATATATGAAGTCTTTGGATATGAGGATTTCTTAAGGTTTTAATTAATTCAATTCCAGGGACCAACGGATCAGGATATCTTCAGATCATTAAGCGGCTTCGAGACTTTAACAAATTTACTCAGCTTCGGGGTTAATACGCAGGGCAATTCCCAGGTTTTACCCAATAAGTAAGTGATTTCTTGAAGAATATGGTGTTTTTAATGAATTCGTGAGGAATAATTTGGGTATTGTTTAATTTCAGAAGCATTGTCTCAATCTGCCGAGTTTATAGAACAGCTATCAATGATCATCCTGGGATTATTGAATCTGTACTGCTCAGCAACAAGATCCTAGTCATCCTCGACCTTCTTCTTCAACGTTTCGAGGTGAGACTCATTATTCTTTTCTTTTGCGCTTAACAGCAGCGATGAGGGGTATACAGGGTGACGTCAGCATATCTACCCTGCAAAATCTCGGGATAAGGAAAATGAGAAATGACAATTTCAATAGTACAAAAATCAATCAAGCTGGAGAATGATTGTCTGGATCGTGACGAATGTATTTTTCCTGTAATTTTGGAAATTTACATTTTGTTGCATCCAGCATCGCTAAAAGTGTCACATTTGATGTCGGTTCACTTATTCCATTCGATATGAACAGAATTGTGGCATTTGGTATTGCTTAGAGTATTGTATTTGATGTCGCAACAACAAAAAAAATTCTTATGACTTATGGTCGGCATCACAACTTTTTCTAGCCGATTCCATTGATTCTAACGGTATTAGAATTGTAATTAGTCATTTCTCAAACCTTTGAAGTTTGTAAAGTGGACAATGACGTCACCCAGTGCACGTTGGGTATGATATGCATGGATATTAAATAGTACATTACCTAACAAGTGCGGTAAAGTATTTTTTAATGAGTGTCAGGTTGCAAAAGGTGAGTTTTGTAATCACACGAATCTGAAAATCTTTACCGCACGTGTAAGGCACCGGTTTTTTTTACATACAACGTGTGGAAAGTGCAACTTAGTGCACGCGTGGCTGAAAATGTGTTTATTTTATTGAAAAAGAGCGAAAAAGTATGAACTAATCCACTCAAAATGTGAAAATTTATCCAGAAATGGCTTCAGGCATATATTGATATGCATTAAGTCTCGTATTTTTCTAAAAAATTGCGGAAAAAAAAAATCATTTTCATGAAAATAATAATTCTGATTAATTTTGCATCGAAGACGGAAAAAAATTTGAAAACTTCGACGATCACAGAGTTTCCAACCGCTAATGCAAAGTTATCATCTGTAAGACACTTATCCGCTATCGGTTCAAATATTCTCCCGTCAACTCCCAGATGGCGTTGAGAGTCCGCCCAAACTTTGAAATACCACTGAGAATATAATCATCGAAAATATCGCGCGCAGGCTTTTAAAGAAGAGAGAAATAAGGTAGAAATAAGAAACAAAAGTGTCATCTTAATGCCCAAGATAGACAAAGAGATTACTCTCATCCTCCATTCACAATCCGCATATGCATAAAGAACAACATCAGACATTCCCTGTCATCCTGTCAAAATACGGATTAACTGCTTTGGAGAGAAGAAACTTGATTTTATCCATAAAAAAGATGATTTTATCCTTGAAAAAAAAATTATCTCTCCCATTTCTATCCATTGTTCTCGAACTTTTTTTTTTTTACATTATTCTCCATTAGTAGAGAATTTTATTGTTTTCCTCAAAGTTAATCGAGCAATTAATCTTCGAGTACTTGATTTACAAATCAGTCAGTCAGTCTCTCGTGATAAAATGCAAGACAACAATTACTCACTCGTGGATTTCTCTTTCTCTCCTCGATGTGTCCCCAATTTTTCCTTTTTTTTTTTTCTTTTGCGCCTCTCCTCTCCCTTTCCACAAATGCATTAGCGACAAGAGAGGAGCTTTTAGCTGGCATCCAACTTACCCATAAGCATTTCACTCCTTGGATACGTACTCAGATGGAGGGGATGGAGACACAAAGTCGCGTGGATGTACTTGTATAATTTTTTTTTCCTTCATTTTTACCTCGTTGAGTTCATTGCACATTCTTTTTCGTCGCTCCTCTCTTCTCTTTTTTGTTTTTTTTTTCCATTGGCGTTTCAAGTACATAGTGCTACCACCAACTATCGACATAATCTTTTGTCTCACGTCTTTCAACAACCTATTTCATTGCGCGCACTCAAACACTATCAACTACGTGATCGCACTGCTGTAACTACTGTACTTGAAGTAAAAATGTTGAGACAAATGGACGCTACTATATTTTTTTTCTGTTTCAAGCACAGTGTTACACAGTCTCTTTCTCTTTCAAACTTTTTCTTTTTTTTTTTTGTGTTCAATTGTTACTTCTCTCATTGGTTGACTAAATTCGCTGGAGTCAATTTTGTCGTTGAAATTCATTATTATCATTTGAATTGACAGTTTCAATGTCAATTGTCATTGGAAGGGATGTAATGAATTTGGATGGACCATTTGCTATGAATTGTACTGCACGCAAAAAAGGGGTTCTAGAAATTTTGTTTCAGATTTACCTAAAAGACCCTTTTTTCCGCTTTTTTCTTCCAATTCATTTAATTTCCCCGAGTTTTATCCGATCAATCGCAATTTTGTTTGTTTGTGTGTATGTGTTTCGGACATTTTTAGAACTGCACTTTTGCTTTCAGGCAGTAGTAACATCAGAAGATACAGCACAGACTCAAGAGACATTGGGTACAACAAATGGTAATGGTAGTATTACAACAGCAGTTCTTCAGTTACTCTGCAGTTTAATCCCAGAAGTGCCTTTCGAAAAAGCCGCCCTGCAGTCTCGGATCAATGACATCATAGGGTGAGTAAAAAAAGCAAAAAAAAATATATATATATATTAAAATCTCTCTGAAAAAAAATTGCATGAACCTATGGAAATACGCCAAGGATTTATGCTAATACAATGAGTATTTCTATCTTTATTTGATTATTTTGACACGAAAACGTCACACAGCCTGCCATTTGTGTGTATGTCTGTGTGTAAAGGACCACCCTGATAGTCATAAGACCACCACGAGGTGACCGTAAGTAACATAATACTGTGGCTCGTCTTGTCTTCAAAATTTTCTGACACAATCCAATCTGTTCTTCGTCTAGAAGTCGATGCTACGACAAGAACAAGATACACCTGAGTCAACTTCCTCCAGAAAAAGACTAGTTTAAGAAGAAAAACCCCTTTGAAAACTTTTCAAATCTATTTTTTCCAAACGAAATTTGTTCATTCCTTTTCTTTTTCGTCATTTCCTGCTGGTTCCTATTCTCCGCTTGTTCCCCTCGTGTCCCACCCGATTTTTCTTTTTTTTTTTTCATTATTCCCCGAGCAATATCACGTCCAATGCTTGATGTATTATGATTAATTTCCTGGACGATGCAAAACGACTAGTCACGGCTTTTACTTAGCATCGATTGCACTGGTCTCTCTGTGTGTTGTGTAATCCAACAGGCAAAGGGAAAAACGAAAGAGGAGAATAATAATTTCAATCAAATACACGAAACAGTGGAAATTTCAGGCAGCTTGATGCGGTTATTCTCCAATTTAGATAATTATCAATATATGTATCCGAATATTTCAATTTTGAAATTAAGACTTTATCCGCGTATTTTGGTCTATCGATTTTCAGTTAATCTTTTCTCCTATTATTAAAAAAAAAAGAACACATTGCGAGATTTTTTCGAATTGCGATGATCAATATCGAATATATCAAAATCTTGTAACGCCTAAATTTCATTGGTCGACGAATTGCGCGGGATATTCAAAATACAAAATATCTGTTGGCAAGAACAATCAGAGTTACCCTCGCACGCCACATTTGAGGTATGATTACCTAAACGCAGACGAATAAAAAATGAATGTTACTTATTAAAGTATATTGTAATTATTCTAATTTTGTAATATTTTACCGATATTGAATCAATGTCCACGATAGTAAATTGTTATTAAATAATATTATAAATATCCAATATTGTTCCGAATTTGACTGACGCTGTTCCAGCATCTAGGACTGGGATTGAAGAATCCTCGGATTTTAAATATCAATATTCCCGCCATTCATGTTTTCATGTAATTAATTGGATTAATCGTAGCTATTTGTCCGGTAACAGGCGTTTTTTATGATTTGAAAAATTAATAGACATTCTGACGAACAAGAATATATATAGTTGTACAAGGAAAAAATAGATCTGTGACCATGAATTGTTGCAGTGAAACTGAAACTGAATCTCGCTTATGGAGTTCTAATGTTAATTTGATTTTTTTCAAAAATTATTTTTGGCTCAATTTGTGTCCGGTAACATAGTGTAAAGTGAATTTTGGAAAAATCTCCTCATGCTACTCTATCGAAAGTGACCGAAATCGAAAAGGAACAATAGATCATCAGAACTACTTGGATGTCCTTAAATGCCCACAACTAGCAAGATGCGCACGTCATAATCTAGTCTTTACAAAATGAGATGTCACATTTCTACGCGAATAATCTCAATGACGACAAATCTTTGGAGTGGATCTGACTGGCAAAAATCGTACCAGCTTGGTTTGCTTAATAAAGTACCATATGCGTCAATGAATACGATAAGGGAATGATAATGGATGTATCGAAAGCTGACCACTCGAGCAAAAACGTTCTCGAGTGGCTGCTCTGTACCGAACTGTTGATCCCGTCCAAATAAAAAGAATAAAATTGCATCAACGAGTCCAACAGTGTCATCGAGAGCCATTCGAAAAAACGTCAAATAGACACATTTTCGATCGAAATTTAGACTTCCGACAGACAATTATTGTCCATTTTTCTCCTCAATTTTCAGGTGATTTCATCAAATTCCAATTTGTTTTATTTAGAAAATGATGAAATTTGTTCTCTGGATAATTCTGCGTCTTCAAAAAAATCTTGAAGGAGAAACGTGCTTGGCATTAATCCAGCTTCTAACCCATAATTCCAAAGACTAGAGGGTGAAAATGATTTAAACTGATTTTTCAATGTTTGTGTATATTCGAATGGATGTCTTTATTCATCAAGAAACGGAGATTTCGATTAATATCGGATCAAGTGGGCTTCCTCACTCAATTATTTCTCCCCTTGTCTCATTGATTGGAGGATTCTTTCCTTTTTGAATGAAAAAAGAAGATTTGGGGAAAATTTTTAAGCAGAAAAATCTTTAATAACAACACAAATATTTAATCATCTTGATTATTTATCAAACTTTCATTTGAATGAGTTCGTGATGTTAATAGGCTAAAAATATACTGAAGCAAACTGAATCACTGTCCAACACCCAGACACTACTAGTTAGACATTAAAAGGGGCCAGCTGATGGTTCAAAGAGCATCTGCCCTCATTGAGTTTTTAGAAAAAGCCCCGACTAGTCTTTTTCTCTTTCTCTCTCTCTCTCTCTCTATCTCTTTTTCTGTGATCGTATTGGTTAGACAAGCATTACGGGGCAAATTATCCACCCACTATGGTGATGCGTCACCGATGATGAGAAAGTAATGAGAATTTTTTTTTTCGTAAAAAATGATACCTATGAATAATAAAAAATAAAAAAATAGGAGCGTAACTAATCACTTCATATATTCACACATGTCATCGTATCTCATTTATTAAGGGGCAAAATATACTTGCTCCTTGTACTTTTGAACAATTACAATTTAATCCGTGGATTGAAAGTTTTTTCTGTTTAGAAAATGCGAGAATGGTAAAATACAGGAAAAAAGTGAGAGAGAGAGGGAAGTTATTGGGACGGAGAGAGGGTCGGAAGAGAAGAGTAGTTCCGAAGTGAGGGTGAATTCAGGATAGAGCGAGAGTCCATTAGCAGATTACGTACCAAGCCCGCCTCGCTCATTCACCCCTGTGTTAAGACGTGTGTATGTGTGTGTGAGTCTTTTTTTTTTTCGTCTCCCTTTCCTCCAACGCGAGTAACACGCGCGTCTTCAGGAGGCTTTTTTCTCTACGCTTTTTTTTTTTAGATTTCTCATCGAAATTTTTAAACTAAAAAAAAGGAGAAACACGTGTCATTAAATTCTGCGAAGCTATAAAATTTGAAATGTTTTCTTTTTTTCATTTTATTGATATGAAAATAAATTTTTTAATTTCAGCCGCATATTTTTGAGGCACCAAAACGAATCGAGATAAATCAAAGGTTCACTGTTAGAAGAAAAAATGGGAATTTTATAGACCATTTGATGGGAATTTTCATAAATGTGATATTTAATTTTTTTTTTAATCGAAAAATGATTATGAAATGTGTAAGTTTCAGAGGAAATTCAAAGAAATTTATGAGTTTCAAGTAGAATTGAGACGGAAATTCTACAACTTACTTGAATTTTCAACTGAACATGAATATTCAGAATCAAAATGACTTGAATTTTCAATTTTTGTTTTGAATTTTTCCTATTTTTTATTAAATTTTCAAGAAACAATTGAACTAAAATTTACAAATTTCATTGATATCAAGGCGTAAAATTATTTGGAAATCGATGATGATTTCATTTTTCAATGACGTAATTATCAGAAATTTTGGTAGAAATGTGACTTGTTAGAATTTTCCGGAATTATTTACGGAAAATTCAGACGTAAATTTTTAACAGTTTTGATTGAAATTTTTCGGCTCTTCTCCTATCTTTGATGAAATTTTTTGAAAAATCGTAATTTGGCTGGAGATGATGAAGAGAAAAGAAAAGAGAAAGAGAGGATGATTTTCTGTGGCAAGTTGAAGAGTTGAGTGTGTTTGATCAGGCGTTGCTCATTGAGAATTTTCTGGGGGGCTAAGAAGAATGGAAATATATATATATATCAGGGCCTGATAAAATTCCCAATCCACTTGAAATTCACGTGAATATTTCGTGGCTGTGCATTTGACACTCTTTCAACACAGTATTTAACGAGGAAACAAAAAAGGAGGAGGGACTCATCGATGGACAATTGGAATGAAAAATACTGAAAATAAAAAAAAATCAAATGCGGATAACCCTAGGCACATGGATTGTTGATTTATCCATCTGGATTTAATCGATTCGCTGTTATTTACAATCCGAGAGTGCAAACTCGGGTTTATGGTATACGGTATCCCGCTCCTCTCACCCCCCTCCTCCCTCCCCCCGCAAATCTCAACCCCTCAGTGTATGTGAATGTATGTCTTGGGGGGGGGGTCGATGGTATCCCTCCTCATGCCCCCCACCCCCTCCCCCCGTCCGCCACTTCTGCGAAAATCCCAGCGCGAATGCATTACGCGTCAACGAGTACGGAGTAGCAATATCCTGGAGCGTCGTTGCTCCTGGCCCCCTCCGAGTTGAATCTCCAATGCTTGGATAAAGTGAGAGTTGAGAGTTAGAGGGAGAGAGAGAGAGAGAGAGAGAAACGAGTACCAAAGGGATTATAATACATTACCAATTCGACGAGGCTAGTTCTGTCTCATACCTTTTGTTAATATTGGGGACAAGTGTGGTAAAATGGACATTCTAATGAAATTGTTTGAGAGGATTTTTTTCTTCCAACGATTTTAGTGAAATGATGAGAGAATTTGTGGTGGAATACATGTGTTCGAACTATTTTATTTATTTTTTTCATTTTTTGAAAATTTCACTGCTTTGGTGTTTTTGAAGAAAAAAAAAACAACTTTTTTTTATGAGCTCTCTTTGTGGTTGTATTTGACGTGTCGCATCGCGGGATCCTCTTAGATGGAAGCTGGGCTCATCTGACGATTTATGGGGTCTAAAATCAATTTTTAATGATTTTTGAAATGGCCATAACGCATTTTCATGAAAATCCCTTCTTTTCTCCTATAATAAATGAGCTCATTTTTCATTTGAATGCAATTGTAATGCGCTAAAACAAATGGAACTGGAGATATTAGCAGAAAAAAAGGATTTTGTGACCACAAAAAAAAACAAATTTTAGAAAATTCTCAAAAAAGTATTTTTTAGAATTTTCCAAAGATTTATTTTTTTGTGGTCGCAAAATCCTTTCTGTTTTCGCCTCAGAAATAAAGTGGCTTAAGTGCTATGTATAAGTATAGCACTTAGGCCCTTTTGCTTTTAAGGCAATTATATGTTACCTATCACGAATTTCCCCAGTTTTTCAATAGAGTTATTCAAAAAAAAAACCATCCTCAAATATTTCCACTGATTCTTTACGATTTTTTTTTGATATAAACGATCAAAACTAAAAACCTATCCATTTTTCAGGTATCATGACCAAAATTAATGAATTTTTTTCCTCCAAATACTCAGTCCCTCAATATTATTCTCCGTGATTGACTGAATATCTAATAATACATCACTCCTTGAAAAGCTGCAAATGAATGGAACATTATTATTGTTATTTGAAGAAAAGAAGAAAGAATGAAAAAACGTCTGCGGATGATGCTGGAGAAAGGACACTTGTCACTGGGGTTGAAACGAAGGGATAACAGAGAGGAGAAAAAGAGGGGGGGGGGGGGGGTGAAAGGGGACTGAGGAAGACAGTAAGAGGAGACTCTGTAAATATTGTAACAAGTGTGCCATGGGTTTGGGGAAAAAGAAGAGAGAGGCACTGTGAGAATTCTCGCATATTCTTTGGAGCAATCGATAGCAGAGAACTGACAGAAAGACAACTTTTAGAGCTCATTTAACAATTTCTTTTGTCATTTCTACAGAATTTCCCGAATTTTATGTAATTTCCATGGATTTACGTAATACTGAGTCCAAACATAATTGTCCAATGAAATTAAATGAATTTCATCAGTGAGCATTGACAAAATTTACCATTTGAAAAATCAAATATTCCTCCTATATCTGGGCCTTTTTATTGCCATAGAGATTACGATCGATCATTGAATGTTTTGTGGGGTTCTCCAAATACATTGAATTTATTTATTACATCTGATCAAAGGGTGTATATATCCGTACACGCCCGGTCTAGCAATCACTCCAGTCCCCTTGCCTATACCCCCCTCCAATATTTCGCCATTAGCTAACCATATGATTATTTCATAGCGCCCCTATGGTCCCAAGCTGGAGAATGAGAGAGAGAGAGAGAGCTCTTTTGGGGTGCATATCTTTTCGCTTGATGGGCCAAAATCTCTTCGACTGTCTTTTCGGATATTCAGTATTTTTTTTTCTCCTTCTTTTCCTTCTCTCTCTTCTATTTCATTCACTCTGGCAGTGACTTCGGGACTTCCAGCAGAATGATTCGGTGAAAAAGAAAAAAAATTCTAGGGTACAAGTACGTGTGGGAGAGACCTGTCACTAACGTCACGGATTTCCGACTCTCTGATTGATGAAAAAGTAATAGAAAAACGGAGCTTCATTAACAAATGAAATACAGAAATCAATGACATTTGGAAAATATTGTATTTTTCCTTTTTTTCTTTTCGTCAAACAGGTGCAATGGAACTATCGAATTATGCATCGATTAATCGATATTTGGAAATGATAGATTAAAAATTGATGTCATAATATTTTTTTATATCATCAAATTGTGCAAAAATTCATTTCATTTTATTTCCTCAAATTAATTTCAGTTTTTTTCAATTTTTCAATCTTTTGTCCCTTTTTTAAAGACAATTTTGAAAGCTACAAAATAGAATTATAGCACAATCGCTCGATCTCGCTTAGTTTCCAAAATATTCTCAAAAAACTGATGATTGAATGAAATGAATTTTTCTGAAAAATTTATAATTATTTTTGGGAAAAAATTGATGCAAGGGCGTATTATGCGCTTTTAATTGCTCCTGTCATTGCTAAAATCATAATGAATAATGCTTCATGAACCAATCGATAAACCAAAGTATTTCGCCTCTACTGTTAGTTGTATAGTAAATCCCTAGAATAAGATTACCATTAACACTACTCATGACAATTGGTCTTATTCCAAACACAAATTCTCTAATAAAATGCACCTCGGTGAATTCAACCGGATTATCATTCATTTTTATCCTCTTCTCACCCTTGCAAATAACTCTGGTAGAGCCCAGAGTGGGAGATTAGATGCCTCCTTTTTTTTTGCCCTTCTGTGAAGCATACAATAACATGAATAATAATATTCGGGAATTGTATGAGCCGGGATATATGGGTATAGGATATTCACGTGTATGCAATGTCATTTGGTGTAATATTCCGGACGGTCGAACTGATTCGTTCCATTCTGTGAAGGGGGGGAGAGGTCAACTAGTGACCCTGCATGCTGCATGGAATAATTTCATCGGTAATTCTATTTTCATCTCTTTTTTTTTAATCAATTGATATTCTGACAGATTTATCGGTTCATGAAAAATATTAAATTTTTCAAGAATATTAAATTTTTTCAAAAATATTTTGAAAATCAAACGCCTTGATCCTTTCTTTTTGTGAAGAATTTTAAGAGCTACAGAAAAATCTTCCAAACAAAATTGCTCTCTCTCTCGCTGGAATTCCGCGATATTCCCAAAAAAATCTGATCGAATAAAAGCGATTTGTCTGAAAATGTTAAAATATCTCTAAAACTAATTCCCTAATTTTCCAATAATACTGAAAATAGCAGATATCTGACAATTTTTAGTATTTTTTTTTGTCTTAACAAATAAATTATTAAAAAAAAAAAAATATGTACATATGAAGGATTCAAAACCCTACAATTGCAAATTTTTTAAATATTTTTTTCTAATAATTCACTTGTTTAAAAAACTCCAAAAAATAACCAAATGTCTGTTATCTTCAGTATCACAAATAATTCTCTAGCCAAATAAAAAGAGTTTTGTCCCCTTGTATTTTTCTTCAATTACCTTCACTCTCTACGTATTGACGAAATCTGTAATTTAATTGATCATCATTAAAGCCAACTTAGAAGTTAGAGTAACAGAAATTGATGGGGTTAAGAATTTCCCCCTAGAGAGACTGATTGAAAGTGAATGGTCACTGAGAGTCGACGACACCGTACAACATATGAGAGGTAAAGGACTAGTTCTGTTGGAGTATTGACGGGACAAAAGAGAAAGAGAGAACAACGAAAAAAAAAAAAAAAAAAAAAAAAAAAAAAAACACTATTGCTTATAACAGAGCATGTGTGACGGCGTAACACGAGAGGATTATAACATCAGTGGGTAATTCTGTGTAGAGAGCTTTCAACCCCCCCCCCCCCCTCTCCCCCTCCTCCTCTTCGCAGAGAGTACAGACTCTCTCCCTTCTACCCTTGGTTGCTCATTCCACTGGATTGTGTGTGTATATGTTTTCCTTCTCCAACTCCCCTATTCTTGCCCTTATTTTACCCCCTTTATATCACTCTGGTCCTTGCTTGTGTTTCTGTCTCGCTTCAACGCATCAAACTACTGGTATCCAGTGACTGCTATGGTTTTTCAAGGAGAAAAAAAAGAGGTCCAGGGTCGAGCGACCCCACTGGAGAAGAGAGAGACCCCCTCGGGGGAACGATGCGCCTACTGTCAGTGCGTATTATCGCCCAAACTCCCCCCCCCCCCTTTCCCTCTTCTCTTCCCTGTCTGTAATATCTCCATCTCTCTCTTGCTGTGACATCAACGCTTTTGGTTTATACTGGATATACTGGCTCTCGCCTTCCTTCTTCGGGGGAGAAAACTGCGTAGATGTGTGTATATGTGTGTGTGTGGGGGAGGGGGGAGGGGGTATTGTCGAGAGGAATATATAATACACCCTATCGGGGACAACGCAAGTGCAACGACGCGACCAACTGTCGCGTCTAATCATCTACCAGACGAGTAGGAGAGTAAACTATCCCACGATATTCATCGATATTCTGTTATTAATATCCTTTTTCTGTTGATTGAAAGAAAAGTGCTTTATTGGTTTTTTTGGAATTAATTGTTTGAGGAGGAATTTTTCATTTTTTTTTCTTCAGAAAAGTCATTTATATTTCCCTATTTGAGATGTTTTTATCATTTTCCAAATTATTTCTCAGAATTTCTTTCGATTTTTTTTTCAGATTTTCCACAAATTTAACTCTGGCAACCTTTTTTTGCCCCATGTTTCCTTAAGAATCAGTTATATTTCCCTGTTTGAGATTTTCCTGAAATTTAACTCCGATAAAATTTTCAACATTCTGGCAATTTTCCTTTGCCCCAAATTTTCTTAAAAAATCAGTTATATTTCCCTATTTGAGATTTTCCAGAATTTTTGAAATTATTTTCGTTTTTTCCATATTTTTCTCAAATTTAATTCCAGCAATACTCCTTTACTCCATATTTTCTCAAAAATCGGTTAAATCTGCTTTTTTGTTGGATTTTTTACAATTTCAGAGATTATTCCGAATTTTTTTCTGATTTTTCTTAAATTTAAATCTTGCAATAGGAAATAAGGAAAACTTATTCCTGATAAAATATCTTCGAAACTAAGCGAAATAGCGAAATTTTCGTAACTTTGATTCTCCTTTACAGAAAAGGTTTCCCCAATAATTTCGCTATCCCCATTACTTTCCGAGATATTTTCAAAAAATTGCTGAAACTCCTTGAAACTCATGTAAAAAAAACTAATCAAGTATATTTTACTTATGTTCACAGATTCCTCGTGACCGGTGGATTAATAGATCGTATATCCCGTCACAATCGTGCCCTCATAGAAACTGACTTTTTCATCGACCAAGATCACGATTCTCAGTTACTCGTAGCATCCTACGATCTTCTGTATCGTTTATGCACCCATTCACGGCGTTTCAATGACAATTCAAATACACCCCATGAATCCGAGCAAACAACAGTAGATTCACACTTACTTGGCTGTCTGCAGTCAACTCAGGCTGCTGGTGCAATTGGCTGTCTATACGCAATGTTTGCATTGGCGCATCAGAAATGTACTTCACCAACACCAGGACAAACTAACTCTGCGTCTTCTTGCAAACTACTTGCATTACGTGGACTAAAACTTCTCAGAACTATTGGACAAGTTGATCTGCAAACACTTCAGGTATTGATGACTTAGTTTCACTTTTTATTTACATTTTGATTCAATTACCTATTACCTAATTAATTGGATGTACAAATTGAGAGGGAATATGAACTGTGGTCGGTCTTCAACCTCATCAAAGAAAAAACAAAAACGAGTGGATAATAGTAGGGGAGAATGGGGCAAAATGGACCTCTGCAACTACATAATTCAGGATTTTTTTTCGGAGTCAAGGAGTCGATGAAAAAATCTGAAAAAATTTTAAAAGATGCTCCAAAATGTTTTCATTGTTGTATAATTTTTTCAAATTTTTTCATAAAGCTGCCTATTCTCTGGGAAAATCCCAAATTATTTAAATAAACAGGTTCATTTTGCCCCACTTTCCCCTATTACTTTCCAAATATAGCTTTTTCTGCTAATACTTTAGCAATATGCTTCCGAATGGAAGTGATACTACTTTTTTCAAACCATCATCAAAATTAATAGGTTGATTCATTTCCATATTTGTAGATAATATTTCGAAATTTCATGGGAGATTGGAATGTTATAAATAACAATACTAAATAATTGTCAATTTGCGACGTTTCGCTTAATATTTAAGCTTTATCAGGCTCTGGAAGACGAAATCTACAAATTATTCACTTCTTCACATTAATACATTACTAAAAAATTAAAAATTACAAAATTACATAAACGTTTGAGCCAGTGCGATGCAAATGTGATGATGAGAATAATTGCTGAATGTTTTCAAGAAGAGTGAGGTGAAATTCACTGGCTCAAATGTTTATGTAATTTTGTAATTTTTAATTTTTTAGTAATGTATTAATGTGAAGATAGAATAATTTTTAAATTTTGTCTTCCAGAGCCTGAGCAAGCTTGAATCAAATTGACAATCATCTAGTATTGTTATTTATAACATTCCTATCTCCCATGAAATTTCAAAATATCATCATCAAAATATCAAATTTTGAAAACTTCGTGCAAATAAGCTCAAAATTGAGAGGCATCTGACTGATACAACTCTCGTGATACCATATAATCATAAACAACATCAGTTGAATAGTTTCCAGAAATTTCATTAAAAACTGATTTTCGAAAAATGGACATATCTCAAAAAGTACCGATCGAATTCTCTTCAAATGAAGCTTAAAAAATAGATTTCGTCGAGAGCAAGTTTTCCACAAAATATGGAATTTTTCTATAAAACTGTTTTGCTGTAGTTGAGACTTTTATGCACACACAGACAGACATGCGCTAAAAATATCATTTTCTCTCTATTTAAATCATTTTAAGTATCATCTATTAAAAAATTTACAATCAAAAAATTCTGATGATTACATCAGCCTCCATTCGGTAGCAAAAACATATAAATAAAGAGAAAACCAAATATTTTCATTGATGTCGAAAAAATTAATCTATCAATATAATCGCTTCATGACCATATTGGGACGCGCCTCCTCGCAATTTTTTTTTTTATCCATTAACCCACGGGGGTTTGTGTTTTTTTCCCGAGTGCTCGATAGAGACATAAACCCAGCAGGAGATGAGAAGGCTGCTGGGGGGAGGGGAAAACAGAGAGGAAAAGAGAGACAGAGATGTTAGGGGAGTGAGGAGACCTGACAGGCGGTTGCGGCTATCAAACCACGAATTGAATCGAAACCAGCACCTTTCCAATGTTCTCTACGGTAGCCCAAAGTAACATAAGTGAAATACTCAGGGAGTAGATTTTCAGTAGATCTATCTATCTCTTTCTCTCTCTCTCTCTCTGGCCCCTTCTTGTTTCCCCGATGGGATCCAGCAGCCTCCCATCGTGAATCCCGCGGGAGATCACTCGATTATCCCTCGTTGTAGGTAACTTGGTACATATATACCCCTCAGTGGATAAAGAAACCGCAGGAAAAAAAAGGAGTTTTCATACTTGAAGACCAGAAGAATTCATTAGTTATTCTCTTTGCTCGAAAAAAAAATTCCGCATTATGTCATTGAGGTACTTTTGTGTTTCTCCAGTGATTTATATCTTCTTCTATTTTATAAAAAATATAAAAAGAATTTAAATGAATTCATGTAAATCTACTAATCTTTTCCCTTTTTTTTTTTTTTTTACTTTTTAAAGAATTTATTGGGCGCAGAGGGAACAAATCTACAGTGGAGATTGATAGCAAGCCATTTGATAATAAGATTCCAGCGTGAACCTATGCCAGAGTCAAACGACATATCATCTACTCAAGCATCACCAACATCTATTACTATACTATCCGAGTTATTCAGTGTCCTTGGTTACTTTGCCGTCAACAACATCGATAATCAGGTATGCTCATACAAGATAGAACTTCCTTAGATAACTTTTAAAAAGTTGCTCACTTGACTCGTCCTCGTCGTCGTCTTTGTCGTTGTCGAGTCGTTTACGTTGATATCAGCTTTGAAATTCCAGAGTCGAGAGAAGAGAAGAAGGAAAAAAATAAAAAAATAAGTAACTAATGGTTGTAGAATGCTTTTTTATCATCGTAAAATCCTAAAAACTCCACTAAAAATCCATTGTTTATGGCAAGAATATGACTAATCCATTTTAGTATAGGGAATAGTAGGAAAAAAAACCTTCCAACGAAAAATTCCTACAGTTCCACTGAAAATTGAGACAAATTCATGAAACTATCAGATCATAAATTACCAAGGAAAAAAAAGAAGGAACTAGGGAATATAAAGTGCGGTATCTCTGGAGCTTCAAAGGGAAGAGGAGACGAATGTGTTGGACGTCATGTGATGCACTCAGCTTGTATATTTCGACGCGTGCCACAATTGGCCTCCTCTCTTGGTTAAGTATGAGGCAAAATTAGAGGAAGATGGAGAGAAAGAGAGAGAGAAATTCCTAAGTGGTGCGGATGGAAAAGTATGCTGGAAATGAATGAAATATATATCTTAACGGTTGTATTCGGCCTGTATCTCGGGAAAGAAGCATATTGATGGGAGGTCCAAGCGCCTGAGTGTGTTGTGTCTAACAGCTTACACATTCTCCTTCTCTTATATTCATCGGCGCTTTTTTTTTTTTGTCTTCTTCTTGTTTTGTGTGCATCTAGCGAGAAGAGAAGACGTCCAACACTTGCCGGGTGGTGCACATTTTATCCCACACGAGTTGAATGAGGGGTTCCTCGTGTGGCGCCTTACTCTTTTTTTTTTTTTTTACAATCAGAGCCTACATTGATGATGCCACTAATGTCAATAGTTACTAAATTTTTATTTTATTTTTAAACTCGAAGAGATTTCTTTGGGGAAAAAAAGGCAATTTCGATTGTTTCAATTGCACATGTTTCAGTATTTTAAATTTGTTTTGATTAAATTATACACGTGTAGTTTTGGCAAATCGGATTGACATTAGCATACAGACGAGTTTTTTTTAACGGATTGGATAAACAAAGGCCTTGGTTGAATTTAAAACGCTTGCCTGCTTTTTTAAACTCGCACTCTTGCACCTCGTTCATTTTTTTTATATACAGAGAACAGAAAAGAACTGAATTGAACTGAATTTTTCATCGCGAAGAAGCGCATTTCTTTTATATTTTTGGACAGTGTTTAGGGCTCATGTGGCGTTTATTTTTTCAACATTATTGTACAGTAGGGGAGAGGGGGGCACCTCTGAACAAAATGATTTTTTTTTAGTTGATAATATAATTGTGATTTTTTTTTTCATTAACAAAAGTGTATTATGAACGGTAAATATCCGAAGTATTGATTCGAGATAAAAAATATTAATGATTTACTATTGTATTATGTTAAAATTAATTTATTATTAGAAAAGCAAGAAGTGTTCAAAGGTGCCCCCCTCTTCCCTACTAATGTCAATGGAACACTGACAATGCGGGCGCGTGAGACGTTACGTTCCTTTTTCTTCGGTTTTTGCAGGTGGATGATTAAGGAAAATAGTACTTACTAGTAATTTCTTCCGGGACACTTGTTCTTTACAGGTGATGTCAATTTTTGAAAGTTTATGTAGTTTTGTCTCGAGCATTACCCTTCCGCAACACCTGGGGCCAATGATTTTCCCACGGTTTCTTGTTATTTTCATCACGTTTTACTATTTTTTTTTAATTACTTTTTTTTTTCTTGTTCAATTTGATTCGTTGCAGTTGGTTCTACAAACTGCGGGTGCTGGACCTAGTGTACTTCAGCATCTCTGCACGTTACCATTTCCTTATTATGGGGATCCAAGACTGGCGTCATTTACACTTCCAACGCTACTTGCTGCTACTCATAAAAATCCGGAGGCCACTGCTGTTCTGTCGTGCGAGATGTCCTATCAAGTAAGTGAAAACGAGAGAATTCATCAAGTGCACTGAGAGAAAAAAAAGGCATTTTATTGAGAAATTCGTTTTTGAATTGAGAAATTAAAAAATTGGAAATTTTCTATTTCACGCGAACTTTAAACCAAATATATGAGGCATTCCACGCTATTTCACTCGGATTCCGGGTTTGATTTTTTGATTTTTTTCATTTTTTTATATGTTATGGAAATGCTCAAGACAAGTCATTTCCCACCAAAACAAAACAAAAAAAAAAATTTTTTGAAAAAAATACAGCCATTTGAATTTTGGAAAAACCGCTATAGGTGGTCATTTCTCTCCAGCTTCGACCGCTCACATCTCATTCAATATTGGTTATATGAAAAAAGTGGAAGAATACTTTCCTGTGGGAAAGGAGTATGGGATTCCATTAAAAAAATATATATATCATCGAAATTAAATACGTTATGGTTGAGTCGATACATTGAGAGAAAAAAATTTTTTCCCCCCATGGAAGAAATTTGCTTGAAACGAATGAAAATAAAAAATTATTAGGTTCAAGAAATTATTTATCAGAAGTAATAATGCGTTACTTAGATTGAATATATCCAGATTAGAATGAACTTATGTTCATTAATTATTCGAAATGAAATAAAGAAATTTTTTTTTCCTTTTTTCAAATATTAAAATTATTTTTTACTGGTTTTAATGGAAACTATGGCGCCTTTTGGTCGGAATTATATATTTACCAAAAGTTATCCGATTGGCAATCAAAAAAAAGTAAAATAATGTAGTCATAGTTTAACAGAGGGTTTTTTTCGAAAATAAAGAAATTAGAATATTTCAAACTCTTGTATGAAATTAAGAGAAAAATAGAGTTCAATAATTTATAAAAAATGGGCAAACTAAAAAATTAAAAGAAACCTCTCGTCAGACTGTAGATAAAATAATTATCAAGATTTGAAGATAAAAAAAAGTTGAAAAATATTAAAAATTGACTGGGTTATTGAGCTGACACTGTTTAGAAACATATTTTCGAAAAAAAGCGCGTTTAAAGTTTCTCATACGAGGAAAAAAAATTCTTATAGTTGAAAAGTGAATAAAACATGTGATAGCAACAAATTTAATCTATATTTCATCCTATAACCTTTGTAATAATTTTTGAAATTCACTACAATTTTCTTTTATTACAGTAATTTAATTTATATTTTACCATATTCGATTTTTTTTCTTTACAAATACGAATTCTTCCATAATTTTTTTTCTCTCAGTGCAATAAAATAGTTATTATTTCTTGAATATCTCAGAAACACTGCAGTTTACGAGAATTTATCAAGAGTCCTTTTTTGTAGTCCATCAAATTGTCCACAAAAAAAAGATCTCCTCACATTTTCCTCTAAACCAACTAGTTTCAGAGATATGACTGAAAGAACACTCCACTATTAAATTAAGTCAAATTGAGAATTGCGAAGAACTAAAAAATTTTGAATAAAAATAATAGCTCCTGGAGGAATACAAAAACTCGGAGGAAGGTCAGCAGCATCCATTAATACGTCTCCTTAATGACTCATCGTAGAACTATAATAAACCGCCAAAACTTCAGAATATCGTCACGCAAGAAGAGGAAAAAAAAGAAAAAAGCTTGCCAAAAAAAAATAATCCACCCGTAAATTAGTGATTTCATGATTTATTTTTCCATTTGAGTTACCGTCTGAAATGTGATGTTTTTCTTAATTTATTATTTGTTTTTCAATCTGCAATTATCTCCAAAAAAAAAGGCAACACAAAACGACTTGAAAAGTCGAGGTGATTTTGGTGATTTTTAGCAGATTATTAAAAATGTTTATTGTCTACTTATTTATTAACAATTAGAAATTGAATTTGAGGGAAATAATGTTGAGTGCAAAATTGTGCACTAATTTAGTGCAATGTGTCCTGCCAAGCAATTGATTTACCCAAGTATTATTTAACCGTATAATATACTTAATGAATAATTAATTAAATAATTTAACGACGTAGAGGTCACGGTAGGAATCATAAATGTCTTACTTGGCCCAATTAATTTCGTCATTAAAAATAAAGTGAATTAAACAAAAATAAAAAAATCTTCGATTATGTACTCTTTCTAATGCAATATTGTCACTTAGCTATTAGAATTATCGATCTGTTACCTTTTGTGCATAAAACGGATTCGATAAAATTAAGAAAAAAAAAAAGTTCTTAGAAAAGTGAAGAATGAAGAAAAAAAGTAATAAAAATAATTTCTCGGTTATCACCGAGTTATCATTTAGTGCTCATTTAAGTCACGAAAATCATATTTTTGTATGATGCGTAAATGGATTAATTAAGCAAATAGCTACGTTGAGTAAAAAAAAAAAGAAATTATCACAATAAATAATTTTAATATATTTTTTGATGATTAGAATTACTTCTGTCAAGTGTCGTGATTTGTATGCGAAAAAAAATATGTATGTTTTTGCGTGAGCACTTTACAAGCTTCACAAGAATTCACAAGATTCACAAATTTTCTCTCTCTAAAAGAAAAAAAAAAGGAAATTATTACTTCTACCATTGTCACAACGGAAAGTGGTTTTACTCTTTGTAGAATTAAATTATTTTCCGTTTTTTTTTTCCACGTAATAAATCACAATTTTTGCAGCAGTGACTTAACAATAATGGATACATAATATAAATAAATTTAAAAATGAAAGAAAAAAAAAATATTATTCATCTCCATTTTCACTGTAAAACACTGGGGTTTTTAAGAAAATTGGAGAACCTAGTCAGCGAGAAGAAAACAAATAAATGTGCTTTTTTTTCGCTATATTTTATGATTCATGATTTTTTTCCTCTCTGAATTTTTCAGAAATATTCTCTGAATCCTCCTCTGTTTATCCGTTTCCTTTCTATTTTGGTTGATGAAAAAAAAAAGAAGAAAAAAACTGGGAAATCATCGTTTGATTACCTGGTGCAAAAGACCAAAAGAATAGTGAGCACTATCCATATTCTACTGGATTCTGTCGATCGATGCTGCTCATCCCCGTAAAAGGGTGGGTGGAGAGGGTTTGTATATAGAGGGAATGGGAGGGAAATATCCAGTCGGGGCTGCTCTGTAATAAGCGTAATGGATATGGCACCCCCATTGGCATGCCTACTGGCATCAAGAGAGAAGGGAAAAAAAAATAAAAATTGTTGGTAGCCCGACTCGTCACGACAAAATTATGTATCGCTACTTCAATCGTCACAGTTTATGCTCGTAATTAACTGGCATAATGCTGGAAACAGAAGGAATCAAGAGGAAAATTTTGAGGGGCGAATTTTCTTAGCAGAAAATTCGTTATAGGGGAGACCGGGGCAAAATGGACCTGTAGACCAAGATGATTTGGGATTTTTTTTGAGAGTGAAGGCGTTTACAAAAAAAATTGAAAAAATTCACCAATAATGTCAACATATTGAAGCATCTTCTCAATTTTTTTGCAGATTTTTTCATGAAGTTCTTCACTCCAAAAAAAAATTTCAGATCATGTGGCGATGGAGGTCTATTTTGCCTCACGTTCGCTTATAGGGGAAAGTGGGGTAGAATGGACCTTTAAATGGAAGGGTTGGAGATAGATTTTTTTTTTGATGATTCGATTGAAAAAATGAGGAAATTTCAAGTAGAAAACGAGTGCCAGAATTAATTTTATTGAATTTTTTGAGAATTCGATTTTTTTAGGCAACATTTGAACACTAACCCTTCCCATTTTTGAAAAAATTCACTTTTTTCAAAATATGTCTGGTTCTATTGGTTTTAGAGTGAAAAGTCCGAATGGAGGTGAAAGATGAGATCATTTGTTACTGATTTAAGAGGTTTTCAATCATAAAATATTGATTTTTAAGGTATTTATAGTCATTTTTGTGAAAATCGGTTTTTGTTCCATAACTATTTTGAAAATCCCATTTTTCCATTAAAACCGTCATAAATCGATGACAAATGATTTCAACCTTTCACCTCCATTTGGAATATTCACGTTATGACCATTAGAACTGGAGATTTTTCCAATTAATTGAATTTTTTCAAAAATGGAAATGGATTTTCCTTTCAAATCTTGTCTAAAAAATGTCGAAATTTTTAAAAAATAGTAAAAAATCATTCTTGACACTTGATTCTCACCGCAAATTCTTTCAGCTTTCCAATGAAATCATGAGAAAAAACGTATCCCCAATATACTTATTAATTTCATGTATGTTTCATAAAATAGATATCAAATCTCAAATGTGTCCATCTTATAATACCTTCTTTTAAACAATTTCCAATAATATTTTATTCCTCTGTCTCGCCCTAATTATTCCTGCACAATTTTAAATAATTAAAAAGATCTAATTGCAACTGTCAAATCATCGAAGCGAAAAATTCAAAATAACTCTAAAAATTGTAACAAATGTAAAATTAATACTCCAAGTGGTCTATAAATGACAGAAATGAATCTTTGCCTGTTGAAACTTTAAAAATCAGAATAAAAAAAAATGAAGAAGAAGCTCTCTCCGAAGAAAGTGAGACAAGAGAATGGGTAAGTATATGGATACGTTAGGTGAGCCTGTGACATATATTATGCAGTCACTCTAAGTGGCACTTTCGGAGAAAAGGGAAGGAGCTTTTTCGTACTAAAGATAGAAAGAGAGAGGTAGAGAGAGAAACGAGTGTATAAGCGACTCAGAGAGCCGAAGAGCAGCTGTATTAAGTGCGTCCATAGATAACATACGCTGGAAAAGTGTGCAGGGACTCGGCTAAAATACCGATGTGAATATATATATATATACATATATATGATGGAAAAAAAAGAGGAGAAAAAGAATAAAAATTCCCTTCGCCATGCATCATCCGAAATGTGTTTGCGGCGCGTGTACGTACATTTACGTTTGTTTTCTTCATTTTTTTTTTCTTTTCGTGTTACTACATCTCTTCACTCGCTTGATGCATCCGCACGTCAGCATATTCGATCAAAACCCTTTTTTTTTTGCCTCATTTCCACGAAATTGATGCTTCTTTTTTTTTTTTTAATTCGTGATTGGAGGAAATGGGTGGAAATTTTTTTTATGTTTAACAAAAAAAAAACAGTTTTATTCAAATATTTGCGATTTTTCAGAATTTTCGAAATTTTAATGAAATTTTAATGAAATTTTTATGAAACTTTTATAAAATTTTTATGGAATTTTCTTTCGAAATTTTCTCTGATATTTTCTCAAATTGAACTCCGGCAAGTTTCCTTTGCCTATATGCATTTCAAAAATCAGTTTTATTCAAATATTTGAAAATTTTCAGAATTTTCAAAATTTATATGAAATTTTTATGAAATTTTCATGAAACTTTTATAAAAATTTTATGAAATTTTTTCTGATATTTTCTCAAATTAAACTCAGGCAACCTTTCTTTGCCTATATGCATTTCAAAAATCAGTTTTATTCAAATATTTGATATTTTTCAGAATTTTCAAAATTTTTATGAAATTTTAATGAAATTTTTATGAAACTTTTATAAAATTTTTATGAAATTTCCTTTCGAAATTTTCTCTGATATTTTCTCAAATTAAACTCCGGCAAGTTTCCTTTGCCAATATGCACTTCAAAAATCAGTTTTATTCAAATATTTGAGAATTTTCAAAATTTGTATGAAATTTTCATAAAACTTTTATAAAAATTTTATGAAATTTTTTCTGATATTTTCTCAAATTAAACTCAGGCAACCTTTCTTTGCCTATATGCATTTCAAAAATCAGTTTTATTCAAATATTTGATATTTTTAAGAATTTTCGAAATCTCTATGAAATTTTTATGGCACTTTTAAAAAAATTTTATGAAATTTTTTTATGTATCCGCACGTCAGCATATCCGATCAAATCCCTTTTTTTGCTTCGTTTCCACGAAATCGATGTTTCTTTTTTTTTTTTGATTCGTGATTGGAGGAAATGGGTGGAAAAAAATTCTATGTTTAACCAGCGATGAGCATCGGGCGGTTTCATTGACTTGAAATCGGATCTGTTTCCACAACCGCCTCTCTCTATCTCTCTCTCTCTTTTTTTCTCTTTTTCTGCACCCTTTACCCCGCTGGGAGTGCCTATCCGAAAAAGGGCGCCGATAGTTTCTCCTCGTGACTCTCCTCTTACTCAAAACACATCTACGCCATTTGGCCTTATACTATAACGTCACTGGGTTTAAAGAGCCACCGTGAATACACTCTGTTCCAAGGCAGCCCCTGGCAGCCACCGAAACTCGATCGTTGTGTTTGCAGTTCGCATCCCCCCCCCCCCCCCCCCCCCCCAACGTAACCGAAGCATCCATCCTCGGGCAAACACATCATTCCCTCTACTCCTCGTGGCCCTCTTCTTCTTCTTTTACCCCATTCTAGTCAGGGCCAGAGATCCCCAGTGAATTAACGAGAGAATGCATCAACTATTTGGGATATGTCAGTTCGTGCAGATGCAATGTTTGTTTACATCTCATTTTGACTTTTTCTCGTGTTTAGTTCGATGAATTTTGTCACTTAATTACTAAGATCTTTGAGGGATCTCCCCGAGGGATTTGGAGAAGAATAACATGTGAGGCTTTTTTTTTTTTTTTGAAGACTGTTTTGATTTTTTGGAGTTAAACACAAATTTTGGGGATTTGGTAATCGGGGAAATTCGTGGGGTTTTTGGGGATTTTTTTCGTTAGGAAATGCGAAAAAATTTACTTTCAGAAAAAAATGGAAAATTTGTAGTCAATTTGATGAGAAAAAAAAAAAAAAAAATTGATGAAACATTTCATAAACGTGATATTGAATTTTTTTTAATAAGAAGATGTTTTGAATTCTGTGAGTTTCAGAGAAAATTCAAAGGTTTCTATGAGTCTTAAGTAGAATTGAGACGGAAATTCTACAACTTGAATTTTCAACTGAACATGAATATTCAGAATCGAAATGACTTGAATTTTCAATTTTTTTTTGAATTTTCCCTATTTTTACTAAATTTTCAAGAAACAATTTAAACTAAAATTTACAAATTTAATTGATATCCAGGCGTGAAATTATTTGAAAATCGATGATATGTTCATTTTTCAATGACGTAATTATCTGAAATTTCAGTAGAAATGTGACTTGTTTGAAATTTTCGGGATTTTGCACGGAAAATTCAGACGGAATTTTTTAACAGTGTTGTATGATGAATTAGGATCAATCTTCACTTGGATCTTCACAGTTTGAACGATTTTATAATCATATGATTTTATAAAGCAATGATATCGTTGCCTTAGAGTCAAAGGGGCGTAAGCCCTGCGTTTAAACATAGCACTTACGCCCATTTAATTCTAAGGCAACGATATATATTCAAAAAATCAGTTCGATTTGAGATCTTCAATGATTTTCGACATTATTTAAAAAAAAAAAAAATTCTCTTTTTTTCCTGAAAATTTTCTCAAATTAAACTCCAGCAACCTTTCTTTGCTCAAATATTTAGAAAAATCCGTTTTCTTCAAATATTTAAGATTTTTAAGAATTTTTGGAATTATTATATCAGAATAAAGCTTACATAATCCTCCGATTTTTCCAATATTTTAATTTTAATTTTTTACGATTTAAAAAAGTTAAAAAATTGAAGAAAAAAAAAATGAATTTTACAAAAATCGATTTTTAAGTCATAGATTCAATTTGGAATTGATAAATTACAGTTCGATTTGATTCGATTCACAATATCGATTTTTTTGTGCAAATCGAAACAATCCCACGAAGAATCACTTTTACCCCTCATAGATAACACTCCAATCCAATATCTCCCAATCCCAGGAAAAAAAGTAAAAAAAAAAGAAAAAAACCGTCTGAATGGAAAGTAATAATGAAGACGAAAAAATAGAGTCAAGAGGTGGAAGAAAGCGTTCACGTATACATTGATAAAAAAAAAAACACAAGAGTGCGTGTCCCGCTGACAGGGGCGCGGTGCATGATTGCTGTCGCATTGTCGAGGCCATCCATGGTTTCTCCAACACGCTCTCTCACTCATTCACTATCCAACTCTATTTCCATGCACTAAGCATTGTCACCATTGAAGAAAGAAGGAGGCTTATGAAAAGACTCGATGGCAATAGAAAATTTCACTCTGTACACGCGAATTACGTGGGAGGTACCGATGGGGAATTCTTTGGGTTGAAATGGGAGAAAAAAGAAAAAAAATAAATAAAATACTGGGAAGGAGAGTGAGAGAGAGTGACAATAGGTCAAGCGTTCATTGATGATAATAGAGAGAAAGCAGAAATATTAAACACGCCCCCTTTGTATTGTACTATTTTTAACGGAGATAAGTTCTTAATCAAGAGTATTTTCTCCTTTTATTACTAAAATTTCTTGGAGTTTTATCTGTAATTAATGCATTTCTTGATCTATCGAGATTTCAGTGAAAATGTGGTACAATGCAAAAATTATCAGTCACTCATTATCTGGTTTTCCCTTATTTATGATGATTTTCACTAAGCTGTTGATATTTTTTTATAGAATTTAATCATTCATTGTCAATATTATTGAAGTGATATGAAATGGATAATTTACCTCATGAATTCATGTTAATAAATTTATAAATTGCAAGGATGACCTTTTTTTTCTTTAATTTCATTTTTTGATTTATTCACGGAATTTATTTTTTGCTTTAAAAAAAAAATTTGATAATTTGACAAAAAATCATGAAAATACTATTATTAAACTCTTATTAATTGTATGAAAATATAAATAGTGACTTTTTAACGAATTTTCTTTATTATATCGCATTTTGATCTGAATCTTGGTGGATTAAAAGGGAAATTAAGGGAATATTTTAGAGTACGGTTGATAAAACTGAAAAAAATGAGGTTTTGTAGATTGATTTCCAATTAATTGCTGATAATTCAGGAAAAAGTGCATTAATTCACCCGAAAAATGATTAAACTATTCGAAAATCATATCTTCAGCTTGTGAATATAATTTTTTTTTTCTCGAATTTTCTTTACATTAATCTCCTATCACATGCATGAGATAGAGAGAGAGGCAAATAGTTACGACTGCACAGAGAAGAATGTTTTCTTGATTTAAGAATGTGCAGTCACTTAATTTAAGAATGCACAGGTCACTCAAATTAAGTGACTTTTCTCACTTGAATCAAGTGATTTTTTCTTTCTTAATTTAAGAAAGTGAAACTCACTCAAATCAAGTGAGTTTTCTCACTTAAATCAAGTGCCTTTTCTCACTTAAATCAAGTGACTTTTTCTTTCTCAATTTAAGAAAGTAAAAGTCACTTAAATTAAGTGACTTTTCTCACTTAAATCAAGTGCCTTTTCTCACTTAAATCAAGTAACTTTTTCTTTCTTAATTTAAGAAAGTAAAAGTCACTTAAATTAAGTGATTTTTCTCACTTAAATCAAGTGACTTTTTCTTTCTTAATTTAAGAAAGTAAACTCACTTAAATCAAGTGACTTTTTCTTTCTTAATTTAAGAAAGTAAACTCACTTAAATCAAGTGCCTTTTCTCACTTAAATCAAGTGACTTTTTCTTTCTTAATTTAAGTGACCTGCACATTCTTAAATTAAGTGACTGCACATTCTTAAATTAAGAAAACATTTTTCTCTGTGTACCTTCTAATCAAAATTTCTCAATAATTATACGGAGTATTGAATATTTTTTTCTCCTATTATTTAGTTGGAATGCTGCTCTCTTCGCCAATTGTTTTTAAATAATTGGTCAATCCTGTGGTTTTTTAGTAATTTCGTTATTTCTGTCCGATTTAGGGCATTTCATCCCCAACACTGCTATTTTCAGTAACTTTGATAATTTATATCTCATAAAATACACAGACAAAAATTATGAAAAAATCCAGAAAAATGTAAAAAAATATTATCTTTGATACGGAATCAAGAAAAAAAGTGGTTAACTGTATTCGAGTTCTCTGGGAACTAGTACTACCTTAATTAATCAAGAATCCTTCCACTCGAAATCATTCCAAAAATGATAAAGAAAAAGACGCAATCAAGAAGTTCATGATTTTTTCTCATTCCCCAAAAATTCCTCTAGTTTTGAGTCATCCTTATCTTCGCATTCCACATTCGTCTCATCAGGAAATGTCAAGTTAAAAAGAACGAAAAAAAAAAAAGAGAAAAAAAAGGAATGTGACCAAGCATCCGCGTGTTTCCGGAAGACGACTCGACAAGGGTCCGACCTCGTAAAGACTAGTAAAGAGTCGCCATGATACGATTGGCCATCGTACGCAATCGAATCACCGTCAGAGACCTAGGTGGTCATCTCTCTTTCCCCAAGTCTCTTCTTCTTCACTGTCCTTTTTCTTTTTTTTCAAGCAGTAAACTTGTAAAACAATAAGAGCTTCCGGTTGAATCCCACACAATTTCCTCAACGCTCTCCACTCCCTTTTAAATCCACAGGTTTTTTTTTCCCTCTTTTCCTCCATTTCTGACCAATTTTTTTTGTCCCCAACAAAAAAAAAAATGAAAAATCCACTCCTTTTTGCCTTTTTTATCCAATTTCCGAATGAATCCATTCAGGAAAAAAAAACGCAAATTTCTTTAAAGGCACAGAAATGCTCCCCCCCCCTCCCTCCGGAAGTGTTTTTTCCAAACCGATGAATCACTACGAGTTACTCTCAGCCCAGGCAAATCAAAAATTTCAACACTGAACAGTAGTTTAGGAACATGACTTCTTCTTTACCCTCCGCACTTCTCTTCTCCTGTAAAATCGCGGAGAAGCCAAATGGAAAAAGAATGTGAACTAAAAATGGGAACAATGAACGATGTGTGTGTGTGTGTGTGTGTGTGTGCAAGAGAGAGACAGAGTAATGACTCAGCCCTGTGTGTGTATGTGTGTGTGTGTGTCGTGTTAATTTGTGTCGAAAGGACTCCCTTCCTCATTCCCTCAACACTATTTACTCTGTCTCTTTTTCTCCCATTATTCAGAGCCAGACGAAGAGCCATCACCATTATCGTTGGGGGTCCTTGGAATACATATCCGGTGGTTTTCTCGTGCCTTTAAATTTCGAGCGATTTCCCTCGATGAAGAGGAAGTCTTCAGCTTTTTTTCCACCTCCTCCTCCTTCTTTTCTATTCTCCTGTCGAAAAATCGTTTTACTCGTCTAATGGTCACGCGACACACTCAATCACTCCGGTCATTATTTCATCGCCTTAGAATCAAAAAGGGCGTAAGTTGTGTGCATAAGCATCGCACATACGCCCTTTTGTTTCTAAGGCAAGGATAATAGTGAAGTGTTGAAAAATTTGTGTATTCCAAATTCGTGTGGAAAATAAAAAGGGGAAAAGACGTTCTTAGGAGGGGGGGGGGGGGTAGTAGGATAAAGAGGACTCCTCAAATCGGGGATGAAGAAAAAAAATCCCCAAATGCTTTGTACTTAGTATCTCAAAGGGATAGTCAGGATAAAAAGAAAATAAAGACAGGAGAGCCTGAGAATCACGAGTGCTCAGCAGAAACGTTTATGTACACATACGGGGAAAATTCTTCGCCTCTTTTTCTCTCTCTGAATATACTCGTGCTTTCCACCCCGGCCCCACCCCCCCCCTCTCTCCACACGTTTTCGCAATAGATCCCCCTACCTCACGGGGCACTAAAAGCATATCTGTGTCGCACCGGTCACGGGAGGAGGGTTTTACCAACGCAAAAGGGAGAGAAAGAAGCTCTTCTCACTCTCACCACGCACTGAAAACCCCTCACCCCTCCGCCCTTTATTTCCTTTATTTTCTTCTCCTCTCTTTTTCTTCTTCTTTTTTTTTCCCTCAAATGTATACACTCTTGGTGCGGCCAAATGGGAATACATCCACGTCACCTTGAAAAAAAAGAGGGACAAAAAAAAAGAAGAATGATCCGATTTTTTACCGATATTTCTTTTTTTTTCTTCTTTTTTCGTCATAAATTTTTGAATCAAACGCCAGAAATAGAGTGAACATTGAAACACACACACACATACATAAAGGCGAGGGAAAAAATCTAGTTACTGGACATATAGAGGAGATAGAGTAACCAGATGGGTAACGTTTCGTTGGGTGGACAAGGGGGGGGGGGGAGGGGGTGGAGAGTGTGTTATTTTATTTCATAGCTCTCGCGCCCCTCAGTGTGCCCCCAGAACAAAACAGAGTGGAGGAAAAAGAAAAAAAAAAAAAAAAAAAACGTTATGAATACGTGCGGTGGTCTACTGACAGTCGTGGACGAGTCGTAAGTCAGTTCATGTACACCCTTTGGCCCCTTCTCTGCACAATGTGGACACAGTTAAGGTCCAGTGATCAGCTGATTGATTGTCTCAACTGCGGGGGGTCTCCCATTTAGTGGCATCATCGAGAGACTTCTTTTCTCGAGTTCTATCAGAGCCAATTCGAGGGAAAGTATAGTTTTGTAGGGATTTTATGGTTTGATTTAAAAAATTCGACATATTATGGTTTTTGCGCCAATAGTTTTTGAAATAATGGGTTACAAGCTGTGTTTTTTTTAGTAATTTCATTATTTTTGTCTGATTTAGGGAATTTTATCCCCATCACCGCTGTTTTGAGTGAATTCGATAATTCATATGTCATATGTCATGAAAAAATTCGAAATAATGTGAAAAAATATCATCTTTGATACAGCATCAAAAAAATAATGAAACAAATCAAAAATACTTTTAACAGAGCCAATTTGAGGGAAAGAATATTTTTGTAGGGATTTTATGTTTTAATTTAAAAAATTTATTGAATTAATTCAATATGCAACTACTTCAATTTTAGATGGAACATTTTTAAATAATATTGAAACTAAAATATGGATTTTTGGGGAAAGCACTAACTGAATACATAAAATATAAAAATGGAGAAAAAAAAACTTGAAATTGTTGATATTACTGAAGAAAATAATGTATGATATTGGAGTAACGTAAAAATTGATCATTGAATATCAAATCATTTCTTTTTTTAAAATATAGGGGAAAGTGGGGCAAAATGGACCTCTCGAGCAACATGAACCAGGATTCTTTTTCGGAATGGAGGACTTTATGAAAAAATCTGATAAAAATTGAGAAAATGCTCCAATATTCAGAAATTGTCGGTGAATCATCTCGAATTGTTTTTTTAAAGTCCTGCACTGTTAATAAAAATTCCTAATAATTTTCGAAAAACAGTTCTATTTTGCCCCTATTTCCCCTATAATTTTCATTATCGAATTATTTCTAAAAAATAATAATTACAAGTTCGTGTAATTCTTCTAGTTCATGAACTCCCTGTCAAATGGGAAAGGAAGCATTTTTTTATATAAAAACGAAGAATTTAAAAGTTTCAGACGAATTAATTTAATTCGTCACCAATTTTTTTTCAATATCTTTTAAGTAAAAAATTTTAAAAACTACAAAAAAAGGATAAAATCGCTCTATCTCGCTTATTTTCCAAGATATTCTGAAAAAAACTGCCGTGAACTACGAATATTTGAATTTTGTCCTCAATTCGCTATCGATAAATCCAAATTAATTAATTATCTTTAAATGTTTCTTTCAGCGCGTAAATTCAAAATTTGTTGTTATCCACTTTGGAAAAGCGAATTTAATGCAATAAATTTTAATTGCCCTTAAAAATCCTTCTCTCTATTCCCATTAACTCCCTCTCTATCTCTCTCTCTCTCTCTCTCTTTCTCGCTCATTCGACATTGTCCCACTGGATTGACCCGTTTGTTTCCACTTCTGCGTTCTGGCCGTCGTAATTAACCGCAATCATCGTTGAGCAAATACACGTAGAGAGAAGTACCACCACCAGAGTTCTCCCAGAGTGAGTTAGCCAAACTCTGGGAGTTGATAGTGGTAGTAGTGGAGGGACCCCAGACACTCCCATGGGATATAGAAACGGCGATCCGCTTGGCACGCGGCAGTATTACACTCACACCACGCCTCTACTCACTCCTTGACGTGTACGAATAAATGTACTTTGGATCTAGATCAATATTTATGATTTAATCGGAGAACAGGGAGAGATAACTTGCTGACGTTACATATAGCTGTACACATATATGCACACATGCACACACACATATACACATACACACGTGCATTTACGACAATATTTGCCTAATTTTCTCGTTTACCCGATGAGTCAACTCTGTGAGAACGAAAAACAAACGTGGCCTCTTTGTCTTATCAAGTGCACGCGAATAAAAAATATTAAAAAGGGGGGGGGGGGGTGGGAGTCATCATTTTGAAATCTGGTGTACATTAAAATCAGAAATTTCAAGAAAATTTCAGAATTATTTCAAAGATTCCTGAAATTTTTGAATTGAAAATCTTATAAAATCTGAATTAAAATCTTGGAATTATACACAAAGTAGAGAAATCCAATGGAAATTTTCATGAAAAAAGTGATTTGAGAATTTGAGAAAAATCATAGAAGATTTTGAATTTTTTGGAACATTATTTCAATCAAATTTTCTGCAATAAAATCTTGGAATCTCTTAGAATTCCCTGAAATTTCTTGAATTCTCCTAAAAATCCACGAAATTTCCAGAAATTCGTTCAATTCTCACAGATTTCATGAAATCTCATGAATTTTCATGAATCCTGTTAAAAATTCGAGAATCTCCCAATTTTTGCAATTCAAAAGTTTAGTGTACACAGATTTTCGTAGTGATTACCCCTTAAAAAAAAAAAAAAGAGGAAAAATTAGAAAACAAACTGCAGAAAAAAGCGGTATTCAATAGAAAGAAAGCTTCAAAGGGAAAAAAAACCGTGCAATTGATCCTACACTTGTTTCTATTATTCATTGGCATCAGGTCCCAGTGAGGGTGATCATTGTGCACAGAATTCAAACGTAGATTCTTTCACGACTCGACATTTGGTGTCATTGTCGTTCTCGCAGTTGCCCTCACTGTTCTCCCTTCTTATACCTCTAATGCTGATTTAATCAGAATCCATCGGGCAACCAACCCCCCCCCCCTCCCCTCCTTTCTCCCACTCTTCTCTCTCTCATTGGGTTTAGTTTCTCTATACACACTTGTTACATTGAATCCGAGGAGCCATATGGCCTGTATACACGAACGATTATTACATTACGTATGTAGGCCCAAGAATAATAATGAAAGGGGACTGCAGCAGCCAGGCAGGCAGGCAGCAGTGTCTCACCCACTCTACTACATTCTCAAGCTAAGTGCTTGATATTACTGTATCACTACTGTAGCCCAGAGTTTGCCAGAGGTCCACCCTCTCTTCGCTTACTCTCATCCCCCTTTTCTTTCTCTTTCTCTCTTGCTCTTGCCACTTTACACTCAGGGACTCCTGTGAATGCCGCGATGCATCTCGTTGCGCTTTTGCGAAACGCCCAAATCAAATTCATTATCACGAGCTCCCCTCTCCTTCACTTTTCAGAGAAATAGGGAGAGAGAGGGGGGGGAGGGTACTCACTTCAGGCTCACCCTTACTTTGATATCGTCCTCTCTCTGTGTGTGACGTAGCAGGCTTTCTCTTTGGGAAAAGGCGAGGAGGTTGGGTTTTCCTGGTGGAAATAACTGAATTCACATTTCGACACTAATCAAAGCCGAGCAGCACTTTGGCTTTTACTGGGGGATTTGTTATGTTTTATGTGGAATTTTTGCAATTTTTTTTTTTTAGAGAAAAATTGATTCTTGTGAGGGAGATGTATTTTATCATTATTTTTTTCAAGAATGTATCAAATTATGACGCACGCATGAGTGCATCTTGCGAATTATGACTTTGAGTTGATCAATATATATTCATATTTTCATGAATCATCATTTTTCAAAACTAAGAAGGAAATTTATGGTTTTTTTTTAAATTATAAATGCTTGTTTCTATTAATGAGGAGAGATGTAATTTATCGTTGCTCTAGGATAAAAAGAAGCGCAAGTGCTCTTTATAATCATAGCACTTACGCCCTTTTGTTTGTAAGGCGAGAATCTTATGTGCGATATTTTAATACGAAACATTTATTTTTTGTTCATCTAAGTTTATGAAATTATATCTCAAATGTGTCGTAAAAGGGTAGCTTTGATTGTTCTTGTCAACAGATTTTTAATATTCTGAATATCCCGCGCAACTCGTTAACCAATGGGATTTAGGCGTTACAGGACTTCTATATATTCAAAAGCAATTATCGCAATTCGATAAAATCTCACAATATGTTTTTTTTTTATATCAGAAACTAAACGGGATAGAGCGCTTTTGCTCTCATCTCTTTTGTGGCTCTTGGAATTCTCGATAAAAAAGAACTCAAGTAAAATCGCTGAATTTCGCTTAGTTTCCAATATAATTATATCTGTTCTGAAGAAATTGTGGGAAAAATTGAATGAATTTATTGGAATACTTTATTCTGTAAAATGGAGTTTTCAAACAAATCAATATCATTTCATTATCAGTTCTTTATAAATATGTCAGAAACTCAGCGAGATAGAGCCATTTTGTCCTAATAATCTTTTGTAGCTTCTCATAAAGAAAAAAAAATCTGTAGAGAAAAGAATCCAAATCAAAAGAGCGTATTTCTATTAATTTCCGAGATATTTAGGGATGTATGATCGAGAGAGTGGGGAAACCATGAATTTTGATGGGTGGGGATAGGTTCGAACGGTTGCGAGGTTAGCTGAAGTAAATGACCACGTGACGTTTACTGTGAATCTAGCCAATCACGGCGAGAAATGAATGATGAAGTGAAGTAATTCGAATTTCAATTATATTTTTCACTTCAGGATGAATGGATACATAGTATTTTTTAAATATTCCCAAAATACTACAATATCCATTTTTCTTATGAATATTTGTTCTTTGTACTACGAGAGCTTGAAAATTGAATATTTATTAATTTACGATCATAATCTCTATTCCTCCATAAGAGCCCGTGTATTTTCTGTCAATTTTCAATAATTTTTTTCTTTCTTATATGGATGGTTACCTCCCCCGGATTTTTTACAGTCAAATTCTTTGAGGAACAATCTAACTCTAAAAAAATTTTGGAGCCCCAAATCGAAATTTTTTGTCATGATCATACATCCTTGGAAAAAAAAATCCCAAAATTAAATACATTCGACCGAAAACTTCATATTTTCTTTAGTTTTGTTTCTTTTAACAGATTCAGTAAGGCAGAGAAGAGTAAATAAAACGCCTAGTCATTCGGCGAGTTTGTACCTTTTTCACTTCTTTTTTTTCTTCTCATATCTTCCATTTCGTTTTTCTAAAGGAGCTAATCTCACGATCTGTAGCATCAGCTACACGCCGTTTTCTTTCATTATCTTGCATCGCTCACGGTCACACTCCGCAGCTACTAATTCGAGAGAGAGAGAGACTTGGGATTAAAGATTGAGTAAGGAATTTCTACGTTTCTTTTGAAAGAAGAATTATGTGTGATATTGTGACAAGTGATTGACGTCCATTTCACTCATTAGGTTTTTTTTCTTTTTTCTTTCTTTCTTTCTTTCGGAGAAAACGAGACGACTGTATTACGGTTAAGTGTTTACAATTTTTCGGGGTTGGTATCGATGACGATGGTCTCGATTTCTTAGGGGGTGGGAGGGCGAAATAACCCGATGGGAAAATACGTGCGGGGGTGGATCATTGTGACCGGAGGTATAATAGTGCGGTGACATTTGTGGGTAACGTGTATCAATTTTCATGGGTGAAGAGTTTATCGCATGAAAGCGTGGGATTTTTTTTTTTGAGATAAAAAAAAGAAAGAGAATATTTTGGAAATAATTTTGAGATGAAGAATTTTATTAATTTTAGTAAATGATTTTTTAAAATTGATTCCATCAAGAAAATGAGGAAATTTCAAGTGTAAAAAAGAAGGGGGGGGGGGCAAAAAGGACCTGACTGCCAAAATGATCCAGGATTTTTTTTTAAGTAAACGCCTATGCGCAAAAAAATTTGGAAAAATTCCTCAATAATTTAGACATATTGGAGCATCTTCTCAATTTTTTTTAGATTTTTTCATGACGTCCTTCACTCCGAAAAAAAATCCTGGATCATTCAGTCCCGGTCCATTTTGCCCCAGTTTCCCCTACATTGAAATTGATCTTTAACATTTTTTTTAGAGTTTCCATGTTTTTTGAAAGAAAATTGAGGCTAACCCCTTTAATTTCACAAAAATGCAATCGAAAATGCAAGCAAAAATTTTATTCCAAAAGATTTCAATAATACGTCGATTTTCCTTAATTTCTCCCTAAAAAAACGCATTTTTCCTAAATACCTCCTGCAAGAAACTTTATTTTGATTGAATTTGACAAATGAAGCCCAACGACAAAGGGAAAAAGCCACTGCCTCCATCAATCCCCGTGCACCCACCCAAAAAAAGAGCTTTAACAAAAAAAAAACCGGAAAGAAGAACGAGAGATCGAGGGAAAAAAAAGAGCAGACTTGTAGGCGTGGCATTGCGGATGAAAATATTGATAGTAAAGTTCCGGCTTTTGCGGTACCGCACACACAGGACAATTGGCTAATTATTCACTGTGCACGCGCACAACCGGAAATACTCTCGTAACATCCACACAAATATTACGAATAATAAAAAGAAAAAAAAGTGAGCACGAAGAGAGAGAGAGAGAGAGAAAAAAAAAAGAGGCGATCGTATGTGAGCGATAAAGTGTTCATTGTGTTGAAAAATATATGACCACAAAATATGTTAGTACAAGAGTGTGGAATAAGTGGGATGTGTTTATGGGCAGATTGAGGAACTTGCATAGAGTTTCATTTTCCTTCTTTTTTTTTTTCCTTTTTTTTTTCATGCGGGGATTTTATCGACGGGGTTACATCCGTATCCGTGTGTGTGACACGTGACGTCATGGTACTGTAAATTAGGCGTCACGTGGCTAGCACTATATCGCCACGCGTCATTTGACAGTTCCCTGCTGCCTATTGAAGAATGTAACTCAACCGCAATCAAATGAGTGAGAAGAAAAATTTGCGGAATTATATTTCGTTTTTTTTTTCCTTGGGAATTAAACATTCTGGATGAATTTAGGTAATTTGTGGAGAGTTTGGTTTTGTTGGGGGACATGGTTGAACTAACCGACAATTACGACAACTAAACTCCGGTAAACTGGAGTAGTTGGTTCTAATTCTAATTCGTTGGGAATGATTTTAGTGGTGATGTTTTTTTGGAAAGAGGAAACATGGGGTAAAATAGATCTTTTGATAAAATGGCTTGAGATGGATTTTTTTTTACATTCTCCGATGTAAAACAGAGAATATGTTAGAATTGATTTTTCGAAATTTTTAGAAGATTCTAATTTTTTGATCGAAATTTTAAGGGATTCCTTTCTATTCTTGGAGAAATTCACTTTTTTTGGAAATACCTCCGGTTCTATTGGGCATAGCGACTTGGGGTCGGTCTGAAATGAAAGGTGATATCATTTGCAATTAATTTAAAAGGTTTTTTTAAAGAGGAATTGACTATTTTTGAGGTATTTATAGACTATTTTATAAAAATCTATTTTTTTTCGGATAAATACATCAAAAATTGATATTTTTTTCTCTTTAACCACATAAATTAATGGCAAATGATCTCACCTTTCATTTAAAATCGATCTCGAGTCACTACACCAAATAGAATAGAACATATCCTCGTAAATTGAAATTTTCCAAAAACAAAAAGTGTTTCACGTTCAAATCTCATCCAAAAAAATTGAATTTTCAAAAAAATTCAAAAAAATCAATTCTGGCACATGATTTTCATCGCAAATTTCCTCAGCTTTTCAATGGAATCATCGAAAGAATTTCTCTCAGAAATTTTCACCAATTTCGACCAATTTTCATACTGTTGGACATCAAAACTAAAATTTCCCCATTTTACCCCTTAAAAATTCCCATTTCAAAAATGTTCAAGTTACTCTCTGATTACACTTAAATAAAAAATTTCAGCCATTTATTCTCGCTTGACACTTGGCTCAATGAATATTTGGTATAAAGTCAACGTTACAACAATGTAGAGTTGATTGGAGGTCACGTGTCAGTGACAATGAATTTCAACAAAAACCTTCGTATAGAGCCACGTGACCGCGGCATTTCGCGAAACTACGAGGCTGTGTTGTTTTCGTTGGAGCCCCTTTTTCCATAGCGTCACAAGTCCCCCCCCCCCCCCCCCCTCTAATCGTCACAGCTCCGTTTTTCCCCCTGGGAGTCATTCCCGCCATCGAGAATGATCAGGACAAGTGATCAAGAAAAATTCTACTTCAGTGCAAAATTCAATGAAAAGAGAGATTAGTCAATTTTACAAAATGAATCAAGTCAAAATCATTACAATTCAGAGAGTAAGTGAATTAATTGCCATTTGTGGGTCGCGTGCCCGGAAAGAAACTGAAATTCAACTTCCGGCAGTGGTCCAGTCTCTCTCTGTGTACTGAGGAAGAAAAGAGCGGTCACTTGGGGTCTCACGTGGCCACTCGAGAAAAGAAGAGAAAAGGAAAAGAAAAAAAAAAGAGCAAAGAGGGAGAAAGAGAGAGAGCTATTTCCAAGTCTATTTAAACCATTGTAGTGGAAAATATTTATGTTTCCCGAATGTACAAAAGCTTTCCTGTAAATTTAAGTGACCCTTCCGATTGTGATTAAAACTCATCGTCCAGTTCACTATGTAATTTATTATTACTAGAATTTTATTCCGGCCGGATAATTTATTCATTTTTATTTGATTTGCAATATGGGGTGAGTGGTCCAGTCGTCGAACGGATGAGACTCGTCAGACACCAGTGATCGAACATAAGAAATTCGGGTAAATGTGTATAATAGAGCCCACAATAAAATTAATTAATTTAATTTGAATTACCTCAGGAAGAGAGGTGGCGAAAATGATGTAATATATGTTGGTCAAAAAATTGAAGGAAAGTATAGGAACTCGCAATAGCTCAGTAGTCAGAGCACCTGACATGTAATCAGAGGGTCGTGGGTTCAAATTCTGCTTGCGCATTCCATATTTTTTTCTGAAGATTTGACTTTGATAATTATTTAAATTTTATGGGCGCTCTTCTGCACAAATACCGAAATTCGATGATTACTGGTATAATTAATTTGAAGTATCATGGGAAATTGAAAGGTTTTTTCAAATAAAATACTAAAAGGTTGTCAATTTGTGAGGTTTTGCTTATGATTTAAGGAGTTTGGAGGGTGATTGTTGAGGGGTATGCGGGGTCGAGGGAGTCTATTGTTCTCCCGCAGTGATGCAATTGTAAAACGAAAAAAAAAATGCTTTTTTCAAGTATTTTTTAAAAACTTATCTGAAAGTTTTTGAATAATATTTTTATTATGTTCAAATGAGAATATTTTTTTCTAATCAATGACTGAACTTTATCTACAAATTTCATTAATTTATAAACAGTTGAAAAGTTTGCTAATAAGAGAATAACCGCGGCAACGTTACGATGAAAATATTTTTTTCCTTTCTGTTGATGGCCCTAAAAGCATCTGTCTCTTTCTAATACTTGTGATGTAATCAACAATAATTTGGTGGATATTATTGAAATTACAATGGATCAAGCAGCAAAATTTAAAAAAATTAAAGTGTGGAGAGTAAATTAGTGCCAGAAAATATCTATTGGAGTTAACGTTAAGTTTTGGGCAAGAAGATTCACGCCAGCAACAAAAGTGAGGTTACGGTAGAAAATGTCGCAGGCAGAAGAATTATTGACATGAAAGTACTAAAAAAAATTTCAAAATTTGTTTAAAAATGCTATTGAAAATGGTTTATATGATGAAGATTTTACATAGAAGATTTAATGCGACTCTGATCGATTGTAAAATTTTTTATATTTCTTCATGTATCCACCGCTCAACCTCTGAGAACTCGTTTGAAATTACGCGCCAAATTGATGAAATGCAACGCTGCCGGCTCGCATTGACGGATGATGGATAATCACAGAAATGGTCGATTTTTCATATTATTTATTTAAATATCTTTACAACGGATCGCACAATTACAAGGAAGTTTTTGCAGGTTGCAAAAAAGATATTCAGCGATTGATGCTAATTTTTTTGTTGATTTTGCGCCTTCTGGTTAGAAGTTATGATTTTTAGAAGAAGAGAAACTGAGGGACTGTGTTATATTTTCACATTTTTCAATTAATTAGTGCAACGAATCGTGTCAAGGAAAATTATGACATAATATTAACGATATCTAGAAGTACTCTAACGAGTTTTGCTGTGACCGTAACAAATTTAACAGTGTAATTAATTTTTTTTCATGTGTGAGGTTATGCCGTTTCCCCAGTTCTATTAATTTTTTATTGTCATAAATAATCGAACGAAAATTTCAAAATAATTTGAGATGATTTAAATTATCTTGCTGCATTTCTGTGAAAAATTTCAGATTTTTCCCGTCATTTCGGGTTTACCCTCCAAACTCCTTAAGGTTTATCAGGCTCTTAAAATTTCCAGTATTTTGTCAAATTAATCCTAAATGGATTCATGCTGAAAACCACAAACAGTGCAAATTAATTTAATACAATAAATAAATAAATACACACTCAATTATTTGTTACAATATTGCACAATACTTCAGCATGATTGAAACCTCTCAATTCTTGATGATACTTTAAGTTCATAATTATTACATGGAAGTGAATCGGACTATTAATCATTGATATCGTGGCCTCAGAAACAAAAGGGCGTAAGTGTTATGTATAAGCATAGCACTTACGCCTTTTTGTTTCTAAGGTGATGATATATTTTACAGTTTAATACACTGTAAAAACAAGTATGTGAACTTAAGATATCAGTTAGAGAAAAATATCTTAAAATCCAGAAATATCTTAAAATTGCCATTCACCAGCAACAGCGTCTCCAGAATGTTTGAAAAGTGTCTACAAAAGTATTTTAATTTCAAACATTTGTTTTTGTGGTGTAGGCTCTTATTTGAGTTGATGAACATTATATTGTGTTTCGAAGATTAGAAAAATAATATTTTGCTGAATTACCAATTTCTTTTAAGGATAAATACGTTAAATAGTTCGATCACTGGACAAGTTCAAATACTGGTCAACTCAACTTATGTAGAAAGTAACAAAAAAAAAAAAATTATTCATATAAATATACATATTATGCGTATGTATAAACATGTATTATACATACATGGCAATAAGATTCATGTCTATAAAGATATTGCTGAGTGAATATGCATATAGTGTAGAAGGATGAAATGGATAAATCACATTTTTTCAGAAACTAATCGATGATTTTGAGGCATTCAATTTGCATGGTAGAACTTCATCCGTTATTTCGGTCGAATATAATTGCTACGCAATTATTCGATTTATTTTCAATGCTTTTGAAACATGTTACTGATTGGAATTAATAATTAGTGATTGTGGATCGCAGAAATATCAAGTCAATGACTTTAATTATCAGTTGAACGTATAATTACATGATACTGAAAATAACAGACATCTGATAATTTTTAGTTTTTTTTTTTTATTTTTACAAAATGAATTGTAAAAAAAAACAAAATGAAAATTGAAATTAACAATTAGTGATTGGGGATCGCAGGAATATCACGTAAATGACTCTGATTATCAGATAAATATATATTTTACATGATACTGAAAATAGCAGACATCTGATAATTTTAAATTTATTTTTTTACCAAATGAATTATTAAACAAATGAAAAATATGAATTTGTAAAAAAACTACAAGTAAAAAATTTTTTGATATTTTTTTATAATAATTCATTCATTTGAAAAAGACCCAAAAAATTGTCAAATGTATGGTAATGTCATTATCATTATTACAGTGGAAATTAAAAAATTCGATTCATCGAAAAAATTTTAAGTGCTAAATTTTCCAAAATACTCTATAAATATTTTTTAAATAGAAAAAAATTTGATTATCATTGCAAAAGAATTTTCCTCAATTTCAAGTGATTCATGCCTCTGAAGAGAGAACTAAACGCCAACAAAATAGAAAATCACCATTTTCATAGAAAAAAGGAATTTTTCCGTGTATCTAGTCCTGTCAATGCCCTCGCACTTCAGTTGCACCGTAAAATTAGGTGGCTCAACTCCACAGAAGTGGAACGACAGTTCATCTACAATTCCAAAAGAAAAAAAAGAAAAAAAAAAAAAAACTACGGGATTTGTTTCGTGTGTATTGACAGAGACCAGGAAGCGCACACAAACACTCGTAAATTTTTGAATAGACCGAGGAGGAGGCTCACACTTATCGCTGTCACAATCTCTTATCGGATGCACATACACGCGGGGGTGGGATTGCAAGAGAGAGAAAGAGAGAGGGTGAGAGCTGAGGAGACGATCGAGCCAGAAGCCATATGGCCGAGGTAGCCAGCTGTTGAACAACTCACGTGCCCCCCTTCTGCCACTAAATTATTATTATTTTTTTTACTTATTTTTATTTCAAATTTTCTCTCTGTCTTTTACACATCTCAATTTTTACGATGCTAACCACTTGAGTTTTGGGGTTTTGAGATGTCTCTTATTGATGGCTTTATGAGTAACTCAGTTTTTTTTTATAAAGAAGATGCAGAGTAGAAAATGTTTCTATGTTAAATTAAATTTCCATTTAATTTTATGAGAATAATTTTTTTTTTTTCAATTTTTTTTTGAAAAAATTCTAAAAAAAGAATGTGAATTCTTCTGTTTTTTTTTTAGAAATATTTCGGAAACTAAGCGAGATAGAGCAATTTTGTTCGAAGAGGTTTTGTAGAAAATTTCAAGAGCTACAAAAAGAACTGCAATAAAAGTGCTTTATCTCGCTTAGTTTCCGAGATATACTCATGAAACTGGTGATGAAATAAAATGGATTTACCTTATGTTTACTGAATTATTAAAAATAATCGCAAAGACTTTATCCTTCTAGCCTCCACTTCATCCACTAATACATAACAAACATAGTAGTCCATAAATATTAACAGTTGGTACAGAGATACGAGATAAAGTACTAGTGGCACGTGCCGTCAGTGAAAATAAAAATATCCTCAACGATAATAAACTTGCTCAACTGATATAACTAATGTGATAATATAGAGAGCCGTTGTGTTAATGCTAATTTATGGATAAATAATCAGTGAAAATAAGTGAACAAATGTAGAGTTAAGAAAATTTTAAGAGAGGGAGTAAATTACATTACTTTGTAATTAACTCGGATTTGTGTGTTGATGAATCTAATCGATCATTTTTTTTATATCGATTAATCGATGCGATATCTCGCATGAAATTCGAGATATCGCATATTTTTCGATAGTTCCGTTTCATCAATTTCAATTTAAAGGAATTAATTTCAAATCAATTCAATTCTAAATTTTCGATTAATCGATGTCAAAATTCGATTAATCGAATTTCGGATCGATCGATCATTCGATTGCTTTTCGCCTTTTTTTACTTTAAAGAGGAAAAAAACGATATCACATCAACTTCCAATCGATAAATTTCAAAATTTCGATTAATCGATGCAATATCTCGTATTAAATTCGAGATATCGCATATGATTCGATAGTTCCGTTCCACCAATTTGAATTTGAGGGGATAAAGAGCATTGCTTTAATCCCAATTTATGGCTTAATAATTATCCAAAATAAGTAAACAATTGTAGAGTTAAGAAAAATTTAGAGAGAGGGAGAATTATTTTGTAATTAACTGGGATTCGCGTGTTGATGGGACGTTTTATACAGAGAAATCAACTAGCCCATCCCCTTCTCGTGCCCGCTGGTCATCCTTCCCCCTTTATATATATTTTTTCCACCCTCGCCTCTTTTTTTCTTTTTTTCTTTTAATCTATGTTATATACTTTACTGTACAGAACTCTGCGGTCAATTAGTCACTGGTGCACGCGATATACGCATTGACTTTGGCCACGCCACTTTTACCCATTTATTCAAATTATCCAACGCATCCGTGCGTTCTTATTTGCGCGAGAGAGCCCCAAGAATAACGGAATGAAGAGGGGTATTTGCAGACATTTATTTGGGGGTGCGATGAAATTTTACGGTCTCTCTACGTAACAATAAAATACCCATGAGAATTCATATTTTAATTTTCAAGATGAATATATATTCATCATTTGTCAATTCAGTGATTCACTTTTATAAAAACAGGGAAAAATTGAGATAAATGCAGTGAAACGTTTTAGTTGTCAGTGAAAATTGCAAAATTCGAAGAATATTATACTGCATAATAATTCTTTCCAACGCCCACATTATACTTTTTGTCTCTCACAACAAAGATTTTAACTCGATTTTCTATTTATCACGAGATTTATGGCTCAAGTGTGAATAATTTATTTTTTTCCTGTATTACTATTTTTTTGAAATGGAAATTTGTCATTTCTCTTTCTGAGAATGAAGATACGCCCTTTTTACTCTAATCCTTTTATATAGCTCTTGAAATTCTCTACGAAAAGAAGTTTAGGGTAAACAGAACCGCTCCATTATTTTTATCAAATTTTTCATTGAGAAAAATAAAGAAAACGAACGATTTCCGATTTCTTTCAATTCATTTAATTTTGAACTATGCTTTTTGCATATTGATTTCGCTTAGATCCATCAATGGATCTAAGAAAAATCTTTGATGATTCCATTGGAAAGCTGAGGAAATTTTGGACGCGTAACAAGTGCCAGAATTAATTTTTTTTAAATTTTGTTAGAATTTGATTTTTTTTTTTGCATTTTTGAGACGTGAAAGCTTTTTGATTTTGGAAAAATTCAGTTTTTTGGAAATATCTCCGGTTCTATTGGTTCTAGTGACTTGGGACCGATTTTAAATGAAAGGTGAGATCATTCCCCATCGCCTTATGAAATTTTGAATTAAAAAATATCGATTTTTCACATAGTTGTAGGGCAAAATCTAATGATCATATCTTTCCCCAAAAGTTGCCATAACTATCTGAAAAATCCATATTTTTCAATTCAAATCTACATAAATCGATGAAAAATGATCTCAGCATTCATTTGCAATCGGTCCCATGTCGCTACGACTAATAAAACCAGAGATATTCCCAAGAAACTGAATTTTTTCAAAAATCAAAAGGCTTTTGCCCCTCAAAAATGCTTTAAAAAAATCAAATTTTAAAAAAATTGAAAAAAATCAATTCTGCCACTCGTTATCTGTCTATAATTTCCTCAGCTTTCCAATAGAATCATCAAAAAAATCTATCTCTCCCTATTTCATTACAATGCCCATTTTGCCCCACTTTCTCTTATATCTAATCACATTTTATAATCACAATACATTGTTGTTTTAGAATTAAAGTGGCGTAAGTTTTTTAATGAGTATAACACTTACGCCACTTTAATTCTAAGCCAATGATATATACAGGTGTATGCAATTATGTTATCACCTTAGAAACAAAATGGCGCAAGTGTTGTGTATAAGCCCAGCACTAATGCCCTTTTGTTTCTAAGGCAAAGATGTACTTCAGTTCATATTGTCACTTTAGGAACAAAGGGGCGTAAGTGCTATGGTTATACATAGCACTTACCCCCCTTTGATTTTAACGAGGTTCTACCCTCACACGGTAGTTCAAGAAAGCAACATAATTTTTTTATTTTTTTGATCAGTAAAAACCCGACGAAAATTAACTATTTTAATTATAAAACATACATGTTATTTCGCTTCTTTTATTAATTGATTTTTTGAATAATAGAAGTATTAAAAATATTCAAGTAGTGGAATGGCGGCTGCGTGCAAACTTCAAATTCTTGGATGTCAATTTTCGATTATTGTGCTTTGCTCCTCAAAAATATTAATAAATTCTTCTACCAATGTTAAGAATCTGTTAGCAACAAATTATTGCATTTGAAAAGAAAAAATTACGGAATAGAAACATATCGGTATACATTGATATATATTCGATCAGCTGATGCATGCAGCATAGCCAGGCCCTCTATCGTTTCCGCCGCCATGACGTGTTTACTACAAATAAATTTTTTTGTATTGCGTTTCTTGAGCTTATTTGGCCGGTGAGGTGGGTCCGAAAGAATATCATTCAATTCTATACATATTCAATTATATCATATTAATTTTTAGTAGGAAAATATCTGTTAGATCTATAAAAAAAAAATACAAAACGTCGCCAATAGAGTGGTTCTGTCATAAGGGCTCTCTATAAGCATGTGAAATTACTCATTTTTACTATTTTTTTTCTCGATAACTAGACGGTCAATGCATTAATCATTCAACTGAAACGTGTATGATATATTTGTTTGTAACCTTAAAAAATTTCATGCAAAAATATCAAAAAATTTAAATTCACTCTTGAGAAGGGTAGAACCTCCTTAAGATGACGATATATGAGAATTATAAAATTGTTATAATAATCAAAGTCATGAAATAATTAAATATTAAGTGTTTATATCCGTTGATTCGTCCTTTTTTTGAGTTCTCTGCTACTGAATTATCAATCGAATTGAAATGAATATAAAAAAAAAAAACAATAGAATCAGTAGTCCATCTAGTGTCTGTCTACCCACGAATCTACTAAATTCATAACCGTGCACCCAATGACTACTCCAAAACAACGACACATGGATAGTTACTTAAATGGCCTGAACCGGCTCTTTTATAATGACAGGGCCCCTGGTTGGGCATCGCAACCCAATGCGTGTCTAAATCAGCTACCGGATCTACCTCTTTCTCATTCCTCTTTTCTTTTTTTTTTTTCTTCGGCTCTTTTTTTTTTTCCTTTAAATCCTCAATGCTCGTCCCACCAATGACGCGTTGAATTTTTTATCAACTTTCAAAATTGATGTGAAGATTTTTTTTTTTTCTTCTCTCCTACTGGCATTTATTAGCCTGTAATTCGCCATCCGATGGAATAGAGAGAGGAAAAAAAAAAAAAAGATATAAATTCCATTCATGAGGATCTGATTAGCTCGGGCAGGATATTTCGATTATGACATCAAAATAATCCAATGGAATATTGAATTAACGGAAAATTATGAGAAGATAATCCATTATCAATTGCTATTCTCCATTAGTCTAGGATAATGGAAATTTCATCGTAAATTCATGAAGCTTATTTCCGGCGAATATTCCCAATGTTTTTTAATTAAATTAAATTTTTGTTTTTTTTTCTCTTTTTTTTTTTATTAAAAAATTCAATTTTTCCGATCGGAAAATTGAATTTTGTTTTTTGTCAAAAGAGGTCTACGTTATTTATTGCAAATTTTATTGGAACATATACAGGCGACTGCTCTTTTGAACCAAAAAATATCGAAACATGCATTTTTATCGATTAAACGTCTTTTTTCAACGTTTTAACTCACAAAATGTGAAAAGAAATAATTCGAACGATGTCGTTGAAGATTATATGATAGATATCTTTGAAGCGAGTGGGTTTAGGAGAAAATATCAAGGGACCTTTTTTGTGGAGAATTTTATGGCCTACAAAAAAGGTCTCATCATAAATTCTCGTAAACCCAATAGTTTCTGAGATATTTATAGTTTAATGTAGAGAAATCAACTGTCAACTTTGAAATGGATGAAAAACGTTGAGACAAATTCGATCAAAAGAAATTCCGCGAGGCTCTAATCTTTAGGAATCTTTCTTTATAGAAAGAAGAATTCATTCAACTTTGTATTCTGATACGTCTCAAAAGGGGCACACCCCGATATACACCCCCCCCCCCTCCTTTTTTCTCCCTCCTTCACTCTTCTTCTATTGTAAATAGACCCGTTGTAACTCTTGACACATGCCTCAGTGGCAGAATGCAGGTGTGTCTTGTGGCTCGTGATTCCAATGCATTGAAAAACAGATCAAAAGATTGCCGACCTCTTCTCCACGTTTTTTTTTATTATTTTTATTATTATATTCACGCGAGACAGGAAAAAATGATTAAAAAAATAATAGAAAAACGGTTAAATTCAATTCTTCATAATTGATATTAATTATTTTAAATAATAAATAAATTCAGAAAAAAGAAGACATCTGACGTCTTCTTCACTATTTGTTTTTTATTTTTTAACAAATAAATCATTTTAATAAAAATTGAAAATCTGTAAATGTAGAAAATTCTAAAAACTAGAAATTGCAAATTTTTTCAATGTTTTTTTTTTGTAATAACTTATTATTTTGATGAAAATCCAGAAAATTGACAAATTTGTACTAATTTCATCATCAATATGAATTCCCTGATATATCATATGATAAATTCAATAAAATCAAATTATCTTCTCTCAAAAAATGATGAATTATCAAAGAACCAATTTAAAAAATTGAAATTCCCATGATTTTTTAAAATATCCATAAACTGTAGTGATTCACGTAAATAATTATCCATATAAAACGTATAATTAGAGTAATCTTGATTTAAATTTAAATACTTAAACGTAAATTTGAATATTGAATCTAATAATAAAAAATTTATATTTAATCGAATTATCAGGAATAAATGAGAGTAGCAAAGTTATAAATTTACTCTTTCATTAAATTCTAAATCGAAAATTCTCTATTCATTCCAAAAATAGAATTACCTTCCTCTCTACTTTACTTTGCACTATCCTCCAGATAATTTCATTTTTAGCTGTACAGAGAGAGAGAGAGTAACAAAAAAAGAAAAAAAAACAAAAAAAAAAGAACCAGCGCCAAATTTTTTTTTTCTCCTCTTTTTTTTTTTATTTTCATTTTATTCTCTGGAAACACGTGGAGATTGGAGACCAATGCCTGTCTCGTGGACTTGCGCGGACGTTTGGTATCGATCCTTGGGCCTTTCCCGGGCTTGGCTGACACCCCTTGGAAATGTATATACATGCCATATATATACATTATAAAAAAAAGGGAAATAAAAAGAATTAAACTAATGAATTTACTAATTTCTCATTAGCACAGATCACGCAAGAACGTAAAAAAAACCACCGCTCAATCCAATTAATTGAACAATAACAATAAAACATGGTAAAAAATCATGGAAACTATTTGGAAATTATTTGGAAGTCATGGAGTGAGAGAAGAAAGCGTTAAACATTAAAAAAACAAGTTGGTAACAAGTTAAACAGCATGTTTCTAACTCCGTCATTGGAGATGCGAGAAACTCCTCCTTTTTTTTTTTTTTTTTTTCTTATTTTTCTCCAGAAGAAACAATTGGAATATCACGGAGTCGAGAGTTTTATCGGCGATGTTCAGCAATGAGTGTAAAAGATGCTGTGTCTTTTGCTTCTCTCCACCTGAAGAGAAAGAGAAAGAAAGATAAAAAGAAGAAGAGAGAGGTAAAAAAGAAGAATCAAAAAATAGGACGAATGAACTAGAGAGAACAAGAGAATGGCCAGAAGAAGAGGATAAAAAAAAAAAAGGATAAAAGGGGAAGAAATGCTGTGAGGAGGTTGATGGGGAGAAGCTTTTAGCCCAGCTAGATGGTGCCGAGATAACGGGGCAACCCGAAGAGAGGAGAGTGCGTCGCCACTGGCGCGCACGCTTTGGTCGCTTTAATACACGTTGGACCGATTTTCAACGTAACGTATATATATATAGTTAAAAAAAAAAAGAAGAGAGAACTTGCCAGTGGGTAAAGGTATTCCAGCATTATGTGGAGAGCAAAAGAGAATATATCTATATATATATATATACATATAAATATATAATACATATATATATATACGTCTTTTGGTATTCTACACACGAATACACAGTTACCTTCTCAAGTTTTCATACTGTTTTTTTTATGTGCATGACGGGTAAATATAATATGTATAAATTACTTTCAACGAGGGGGAGGAAAATGAATAGTTCAGGTGGTGAAAATCAGTCTTTTTTCTCTCGTTTTTTCTTGATTCTTTATATTAAATCAAAAAAACGCGCGAGATCATCTTGCACAACGTTTTTTATATCATTGGCTTAGAAACAAAGTGGCGTAAGTGATATGTCTATCTATAACACTTACGCCCCTTTAAATCTAAAGCAATCATATACATTTTCTATTAAACGTTTTTTTTTAAAATTAAGCCCTTTCCTGCGTCACAAAAAAATACTGATCTTATTATGCTTATCTATAGTACTTACGCCCTTTTGATTCTAAGATGAGAATATACATTTCCGATTAGAGGGTTTTTTTTTTTTTTAATTAAGCCCTTTCCTTCATCACGAAAAATGCTGCATGGCATTAAAATAGTTCAGTGGGAAATAAACCTTCAAGTTTGAATAAAAAAGAAATACTGATGTAAAAAAAATTTTTATCAAGTATTAAATCAGTAGTGAAGAGATAAAACAGGATAAGTCAACTTATCCTTGTGATCATTTTGAAGGAAATATCGTGGAAACTAAGCGAGATAAGGCGATATTACTCATCTTTTTTGATAGAAAATTTCAAGAGTTACAAAAGAAATGGGAGGGGGGGTGGGCAAAATCGCCCTATCTTGCTTATTTTCTAAGGTATTTCTGAAAAAGTGAATGAGGAAAAAATAGACTTATCTCGTTTTACCTCTTCACTACTGAAATCATTTATGCCTTTGATTGACTCGCTCCATTTTTAAATAGGACATGTTTTATCGTCCGTGATGCATACAATGGAGAAATATTTGTCCTCTGCTTTACGTAAATGGTGATTCATTGAGAGTAAAATAGAGAGAAAGAGAGTGAGAGAGAGAGAGAAAAAAAAAGGGAATAACTGAAAAATGCTGTAAAAATTCTTTTGAAGGTACTTAGGTAGGAAACTGTCCCCCGACGGATACTACCACTGAGATCGTAAAGCCTGGCGCCATCAAAAACTCAGTATCCATTACATCTTTTTCATCTTCAAACAAAAGCTCATATTTTCGTTGAAGTTGAAATATAAAAATATATGTATATAAAAACCAACAGGAAAAAAAATGCGTATTTTTGCTAAAAGGCTGTGGGAGTTGCAAATGCTTTTTTTTTATGCACGAAATCGAGGAGAAATGAGGAATAGAGAGAATATCACATTTTTCGTTCGTGTATAGACAAAGTAAAAGAGAGAAAGAGAGAGAGACATCAAAACATTGCGGGTGCATTTGTCCTTTTGGCGGTGACTGGATGATTTACGAGTTTACCTGACACACTGAATCACGCGCATAAACTGGAAAATTGTCGTGAAATATTCTTACTCAAATGTGGAGACGAAAATGGAAGTGGAGTGACGAAAAAAAGAGAATTGGAGTTATCAGTTTTTATTTTTTTTTTTTAGGTGGACTGGATCTTCGTCAGGATGACGCGAAAAGGTCGCTCTTATCGCTCGAGACACTGGGGCCCAATGTGAGCGAGAGATCGGTATCATTGGCTTTTTTTTTTCTTCTTTTTTTTTACGTCTCTTGGCGAGCGAATCGGAGCGGAAGCCTAAGTCGAAGACGCCTCTGGATTAGGACACACGCAGGTGTACGGATTATCCTCAGCTCCTTCGAACCTTATTTTTAACACGGGAAAAACTCGAAAAACACACAAGAAAAATGAAAGAATAGTGGAAAAACCCTTGACGTTTTGCTCTAGCTTCACGTAATATTCTATGGATTATCTTTCTTAATATTTTAACCTTGGTTTTTCCCCGCTGGGTAAGAGGGAACATTTACGGGGAATCAATAATTACTCTAATTATTTGGGATTAAGGTAGTAGTATTGTGAAGTACGGTCGATAAGACAGGAAAAAATGAGGATTTTTCGGTTATTTTGCAATTAATTGCTGATAATTCGAGGAAAAGTGCTTTAATTTACCCGAAAAAGTGATTAAATTAGTCGAAAGTTATATCTTTAACTTGTTAATATAATTTTTTTTTACAATAAGACTTTAATTGTCCTCAAATTTCTTAGGATACTACCTTAAGCACATTTTTATTATTGTACATTCGAATTTCCTTTAATTTTTAATAGATATGCCTATTAAAATTGAAAAAAAAAATGCGAATTTTGGGTGTTTTGAACGGAGGAGTGAGACAAGCCGGGGAATTCCCGGAGGATTATAGCCCCAAATCCATCAATCCGAAGAGCTCCGGAACTTCCTCGAATACAAATAGAAGAAATTCTCTTGAAATTTAGATAAAGTCACAGTGAAAAATTCTGGCGATTGATTTGGCTACTGGTATAAAGTTCAAGTATCAAAATCCGGAGCACTTCATCGAGAGAGCATCTGGTATAGTCCCTAATATCTTTGTCGGCTCACTTCTTCTTCTTCTTTTTTTTGCTTCATCGTAAGAGCCTTCCTCCGGTAGCATCTTCACTTCTTGCTCCAATTTTTTTTCTCATTCTTTTTTTCCCCACTCTCATGTCCTTAAATACTTTAAGATCCTCGTGCAAGTCCATTCAGAGTCAGTGAGGAGTGTTGCGCAGAGCTTAAGTACGTGTATTTTTTTTTTCTGAGGGGACAAAGAGGAAATCAGTGAATGGACGGTTTTTTTTTATTTTCTTTCTCAGTGAGGAAAAAAAAGAGCAGTCTTCGGGAGGTTTAGTTTGCTTGATTTGGTAGAAGGGCACAATTCTTAATACAAATTTCTGGCAAAGTGGAGGAAAAAAGGTGTGTGCTTTCTCGCTGGATTAGGGAGTCTTGAGTCAACCGTGCGTGATTTTTTAAAAACCTCTGTACATATTTTTGGAGAGACAGTGGAGTTAAAATGTTAAATTAGAAGCAGATGTATTGGAAAATGCAGAAAAAAGAAAATGAACAAACAAATCCTTTTCTTTCATCCAGAAAAAGACCTGAATCATGTTTTGTGGCAATTTTACATGCTTAATGACTAAGGTTGTGAAGTTCCACGTCTGAAAATGACTAAAATGACTGCTAAGCAATGAAAATCTATAAATATTGGAAAATGAAGCTGTTTTATTAGAAAAAACGTAAAAAATAACGTTTGACATTCGAAATTTGACCAAAGAATTACATCGTCATCTTAGGAACAAACTGGCGCAAGTGATATATATAAGCAAAACACTTGCGCCACTTTAAAACAAAGTTCCTGAGGTGAGTAAGTGCTATGCTTATATATAGCACTTACACCACTTTGTTCCTAAGGTTATGACATTAATGTTAAATTGAAGAGAATTCAGTGCATTTTCACTCGGAATTGAAATATTTCTTGTGGATCCTAATTAAGGACTTAAAATATGTCGTCACCTTAGAAATAAAGTGGTGTAAGTGCTATGCTTATATATAGCACTTACGCCACTTTGCTTTTGAGGCGAAGATATATCTATTTTCTTTAGAAAAAATGCAGTATTGAAATAGGAAGAAGGAAAAAAAAGTATAGATTTCACATAAAAATTAGGAAATAATGTATATATATATGCAAGAATCCAACCCTTTGTGTTGTGCTGAATCGGCTTTAATAAAAGCTAAAATAACTCGATTAAAAAAAATGAAAAAATCCTTTTTTTCAAGGATTTTCGGAATTTTCAGTGAAACAGAAGTAATTTAAAGCGGCCCTGAATTTTATTTGCTCCAAAAAAAGTTCATTTTAATAAAAAATCATGAAGTATCGTATTTATACTCTGAAAAAGCTCAGATTTACTCCAAACATCACTTAATTCCATCAACACTCATCTCGTGAGGCAATATTTTCCCTACATATATTATCCACGGTAACAATTAAATTCACTGCCAATATTTCGATCAAACTTTGAAAAATAGTTGAACAAATATTTGTGAAAGAACTGACGTTTATCCAAACGAAAATTTGAACTAAAATATTCCTGCAACCAGATGATGTTTTAGGGGGGGGGGGGGAGAAGGGGGTTGAAAAAAATCTGACAATCGATTCTGACTCTCTCTCTCTCTCTTTCCCTCTCAAAAGAAGAGGAGTGCAATAAAATGCGAGAGAATAAGGAAAAAAAATCAGTGAAAAATTCATAGTAAAGTCAAACGTGAAGCGAAAAAAAAAAACAAAAAAAAAAGAAGAAAACTATATCGAAAGAAAGAAATTGAAAATAAAACGTGCGTTACCCATAGTACGGAGTTGTAGGTGGATGTGGAGGTGGATGAAGGTGGTAGTGGGAATCGATTAGGGTGTCGGCCATTTTGTTGGCGTATCTACTGTAGGATCCAATGGGATACAGAGGAGGCGTGGAGGTAGACTCTCGTACACACAGTATGAAAGGGGGGATTCCCCGAGTCTCTAGGCTCCTCTTTTTTTTTCCCCCCTTTGTAAAGAGAGGAGTTAGGTGGAGCAGAAGAGAGTGAGAGAGAGAGAAAGATAGATATAGAGGGGATAGAGGAAAAGGCAAGCTTAAACGTTATAACTATGAAGGGTAGAGTGAACCACGAGACGACGACTACGACTACGAGAGAAATGTTTCTGTTGGTAGTGGAGATTTTGGAGTGGGGGCAAAATGCGTGAGTGAGAAAGAAGAAATTGTGCGAGGGGAGAGAATACGAGTAATAGTCAGTGCCTCTTTGGGCCCCGCATCGTCAACATCGTCGGGGTTGCTCAATAAAAGAAAAAAAAAACGAAAAAAAAAACAACATAAGAAGAAAGAAAACACTCGTTATTTTTTAATTAAAAAATTAATTTCCCCCTTTTTTTTCACTTCACTTAATTAATTTTACTTCTTTTAAATTCTGTGGTTTTTAAAAATTTCAAATTTTCCCTCCAACCGCGAAAAAACATACACACTGACAATCCGCGAAAAAACGGCCATGTTGAATTTTCAAATCGTGGATCCAAAAGAATACAATGATTTTTTAATTAAAATCAATAAAAAGATCAATGAAAAGTGATTAATTTGTTTTTTTTTAATCCACGTGTTTCAATTAAAAGTGATAATTATGTTGTGAGACTCAATGATAAATGTGTAAAATTAAGAGAGACGTATTAACCTGATGGATTATGATGGAATTGAGATGACAGTTTAATTTAAAAAAAAAATTAATTATTGAAACTAATTTGATACAATCATCATGATTTTTTATTAATGATGATTGCATCGAGCTTTAGTTTCAAACGTCAAACAATAACGAGTGTATTCAAGTAAATTTTTTTTTTCAATTTAAATTAATTAATAATTTTGTGGAATAATTGGGATACTCACCCCTAAAGTGGAGTATTGAGAGAGAGAAGATGATGATGATGATGATGACGATGAAAAAATGAGGAAAATACTGACGCTCGTATTTTGAGTGAAGTGTCATTCTTCTGGGGAAGACAAAAAGTGTACTTGGACGATTCTGCAAAAAAAAAAAAAGGAAAATAAAATAAATTAATTATTAAAAAGTGATCGACGACTGGTGTCGTCTCAAGTACACAAAAATAGGGGGCTCCAGCGTTATGCAGAGAACGGGTCCAATCGGAGGGCCCGGACACATTGGCCTTCAGGGTCCACCCAGAAGTCTTAAAATATCGCCAATTAAAGTGCAAGACGAGCCCATTGACCCAATTTCACAAAGTACGTACGAAAAAAAAAAAAAAAATTAAATATCCCTAAATTAAAAATCCCCAAAAAATCCTAAAATCCCCGAAATTAATTTGAAATTCGCTCATAATCAAGAGAATTAAATAAATTAAATTTCTCATCTTATTGACATTTCCCCGATAAATGCCACTGCAGTTCAACTAGTCTATTGAAAATGAAAATTATTAGAATATGACAGGACAAATCGATTAACTGTCAGTGAATTTGAAATTTCACGATAGTAATATAAAGCGAATAGAAATGATACATCAATTACATGTCAAAATGTGTGACATAAACCATGTTTAATTCAAATTTCACCTATGATTTATCTTGAATATGCAAAATATTAATTCGCGCTAATTAATTAAATTAAATTGAATTAATTATTTCCCCCGGCAAAGACGATTGTGTGTTACTCAATATCTATTATCATTATATATTCATCAATTTCCCTGTTCAAACACACATGAATTCTCATGATTACCCGATTACTGCAGATGTTCTCATCGCTGGATTACGAAATACTTTAACGTGTCTTTCATCCCCCCTCCCCCCCTTTTTTTTTTATATTCTCTCATGTGCGCCTTGACTGTGGGCAGACAAAATACACACAGACACAAACATCGGTGAAAAACCCATCGGCAATGATCCAAGCAAATATAATGTATGAAAAGAAACGAGAAAGAGAGAGAAAAACAGGGACAGGGGTGTATAGAGAGAAAAAGAGAGGGGGAATAGGCGCGTGGGTACGTCAGACAAGGAGGAGAAAAGCAAAAAAAAAAGAAGAGAAAAAGCTCCCCTGTGCGGGATGCTAGGGTGCACAACTCGATTGAATTATCATGAGTGTTTGCGGAGCGGCGGCCTGCAATTGAATTAGGCCTACTCCCCGCTTTCTGCCATTCCTTTTTTCACTATCCCCAAGATCCGCATCAGTAGAGACAAGTTATCCTTACCCCCCTCCACCCCCTCCTCTTTTCTATCTCTCCATTTTACTCTCGTAAATTTCATCGAACTCCAATTTCACATGATTCCTTCGTGTCCGCAATAATGGCAAAGTCACTTACTCATATTCCATTGTTTTCATTAACTTGGAAGAAAAAAGAGAAAGAGATAGATGATTTATTTAATTTTGGACTGGAGAGTCCATCAGACCTTTAAATACAAGTTTGGCGGTTTAGTAATCTCGGTACATTTGTAATATTTATAAGGATTTGAAAAAAAAAAAAAATAATAAGAGAGAGATAGAGAAAATGAGGGGATTAGCGTGGATAAAAATGGGTTCATTAAAAATAAATTGTAATTTACACGAATTGAGTGATTTTGTGATCTTTATCACGCGGTTAATAATAGAAGATTGGATTATTGAGGCTAAAATAGACTGGGAAACCAAAATAAAGTGCAAATGTGTAATTACATCTTTTTTTTTTAAACTCCACTAATTCGATTGATTTAATGAAATTTTAATGATTTAAATGAGTTTACCCAAAATAATTTATCAGTGCTATTGAAATCAATTGTAATTCCGGGGATAATATTCAGAGGCAAATAAATATTTACGACAAATTTTCCAATGGGTAAATTATGCTCAATGATTTATTGTCCTGTTCACGTGTTTTTACGATAGGCTCTCTCACTACAACGCAATCACTAATATCTGGAGGTATCATATACCTTTTTCTCCAATAGGACACACAGTGATGTGTTTCTCTCATTTTTTCTCCTCTTCTTCTTTTTCTTCTTCTTCTTCCTTCTTCTTATTCATTCAAACGGGAAAAACAGGGACACTAATGATTATAGATATAGTGAGGGGTGGGCCCCATTGGTTTTGGTAGACGTATATAACGTTTCTATGGTAGAAATAATAGTGGCGCCAGTGGCCCCTGGACGACACAAGATACTTCGGGTTTTACAATCGTTGTGTTACGAGTTGAGGTACAGCCGGTCAGGCGCCTTCTGGACTTTTTCCGGGATCAAATGGTGGGGGGAAATACGTGAAAGAGAGCAAGAAAGACAGAAAAAGAAAAGTGGAGGGGGGGGGGCCTCTTTGGGTGAGCAAACGGGGCCCTGTCAACCTCCAGAGTTTACGTTTTTGGGAGAATTTCCCAATAAACAAAGAGACATTTTCTTCACAACTGCGGTCACCTCGGGGTTGTGACTCTTGAATCTTAAAAGGCCCCGAATTCTGCTTTACATTTTATTTGGGAAAAGCAAATAAAATAATGGTCAATATGAAAAAAAAAAGAGCTCAGAAAAATGAAATCAATTTAAAATCAATTTAAATCTGCCTTAGGAAGGGGGCAGGGGGTGGAGAAATAAGGTGATATATCGGTAATATATCAAAATCTCGAAGATAAATAGTGGAATTTATAATAGCTCAATTGGTAGAGTATCAGACTGATAATTTGAAGGATGTTCCCTATTTTTTCCCGAAATACTGGAGATTATCAAATTTTGTAGAAAGGGTGCTATTTTGCCAGAAGATATTTATCAAAATAATTTCATGCGCTTTAATTACGCCGACTCTTCGATACTTTTTTTAAAAATGGAATCAGTATCAATCACAACAAGAGCAAAAAAAAAAATTCGTCCTTCTTTTAATTACCAAATTCTCTGAATTTCGTGATAACGAGAGAGTGATTGATATACCCCTGACGACTCTGTTATGCATGCCAAAAATAAATGAATAAAGAGTAGCATGGACAAAAAAAATGTCTAAGTTTAGGACTTGTATCTTGCACTAAAGCACCCAAATGAACCAGCATCCAGCATCCACCTTCTCCTCCACCTCCACCTCCTCCCTCTTTTCCCACACGTCCGTTATCCCCCTTACGAGGACAGAAATTTATGTAGGTGTTGGATGTTGGCTTTTATCAGCACGGCGGCATTCCTGTTCGTCGAAACTGGCGCCCCGACGTCGCCAAAGAGCAGGTTCTAATTCGTGAGTCAGTTTTTCGAAGTAGTTTTTTCGAAAACCCTCTCCCTCCCTTTTGCGTGTCTTTCATGTTATATACTCTTTTTTAGAACATGAGGCCTCGTTTGGGGCTCTGGAGGTTCAATCTTTGAGGATTTTCGATTTTTTTTTTTCATTTTTGTCTTTAATCTTGGAGTCCTCGTGTTGTTCATTCGACCATCTTTATCCCCTGGTCTATGTCTTCTGACGCGACAGCCGTTTCCTAGACGAGATTCAAGCATTTTTGGGAATTTATCAAGGGAAATTGATTTGAGGGGTCCAATCACTACACATGAGTTTAATGGACCGTATTACACTGAGAAAAAAAAAATTATTGTGGTGATAATTTTTTTTTGAAACCAAATTTTCCTTCACAATTTTTATATCTATATATATAGAACATTTACAATATATTGAAATTGTCTTGAGCGAAATAAATTTACAACCAAGTAAATTTTCTTGCGCCAAACATTTTTTTTCTCAGTTTTACTCGAAATTTGCTAAATTCAGAAATTAAAAACATTAAAAAAAAAAAATTAAATGCAATTGCTAAATGTTTTAACTTCATTGTAAGGCAGATTAATCTCGAATTTTATGCGATTTTTTTTCATTAATTCAGTGAACTTGATGGTGGGTTAAATATTTAATTGGAAAAGAAGAAATTTGTATGCATACAAAAACATATTTTAAAAAGCTAATTTTTAGCTTCTTCAATGTCATTTAATCGACAAATGATCGTATAATTCTAAAGAAAATTGTGTTATTAATATCGTGAATGTTAAAGCGATGAATGAATAAGGCAAAGAGAGGGAGTGATGTAATACAGTCGATGTAACATCAAGGAAATAAAATTCTATTCTATTCGGGAGAAAGTGTCAAAATCCTGATTTTCCATGAGACTGTAGAAAATTTTAAATTTAAAAAAATACAAATTCTAAACAATTTGCACAGTAGAGTTGATCGAATTTTCGCGATAGTACACTGATAAGAAAGTAGTAAAAATAAAGAAATAAGAAAATACTAGTAAAAAGAAAGAAATGAATTGTTTAGATAGTTCTTAACAAATACTTTTTTCAAGTTATTAAGAATTTATGAATGAATGTTTATTTATCCTGTATGGCTGGTCGCTTTTTACAATGATTAAGAATTTATTAAATTCGTCACATTTATTAAAACCAACAAATTTTTGTTAAAAAAAAAATATTGATTTGGAACCAATAAAAAAAGGTGAATTAGGTAAATTTCGTTAAAATAAAGAAAAAAAAATTAATTGCTGAGAAAAATTATTTCTTCAGGACTATTCCAATAGAAAGAATTCATTTCATCATCTTCAATACTTTTTTTCCCTCGGTATATAGATAAAACAGCTTAAAATATTATAAAAAAAATTGATTGTCATTATTATTTAATATTATTAATTTAATGGGCAGTGATTGAACCTTTTTAATCGTTATTTCTTCCGGTTCTGTCTTTTCCTCTTGTGTACGATACAAAAGCCGACATCCTAATAAATCCATTCTCATCTCGTTGTCCTCTGACAAATGAGAGCGCAGAGAGTGATTAAAGAAATTTTAAGATTTTTATCTATGAGAATCAACGGTAGTAGTTGCCGCTGGGGTCTCACCTGATCGTGTCGCGATACAGTCCTCTCATCTTGATCTCAGTGGGAGGGCCACATGGACGCGTCTTTTGGAGTCAATAAACCGGGTGGACAAAAAAATTATGCAGAATTTTTTTTTTTTTTTGTTCTTCTTCTTTCGAATGCTTGTTCCGGTGAATTTCACGGAATCAATGAATCTGAAAAGAAAGAGAGAGAGAATTGAGGATAAATAGAATCTGAGAATGGAAAATAATTAGCTGAGGTGTTAATGAAATACCGGTGGAACGCGTGGGACAACGAGTCGGCGCTTCTGAACTGCCAACCAAACACAAACCTGACAACACGCGGCTACGCGCCAACTCCAAACATAGAAGAGAGTAGCCCCCTCATCTCATGCATCTTTTTTTTTTTTTTTTTTCAAATTCTCTCATTTATTATCTCAGTTGTCTTCATTTTTGAATTGATGAAAATCCGTCAATAATAATAATTCAATAGTTCCGAATATTTCGGGGTTTTTTCTTCCTCCTATCTTCTCACCATCACATACCATTTATTATATTTTGAGATCTTTATTTTTTCTCTCCTTTGCTCCCACTCTCTCTCTCTCTCACTCTTATAATTCGTCTAATAATTCAATAGTTGACTATTCAATTAATCAATGAAAAGTTTTCACTCAGACTTCCTATTATCAAAATTCTATTATAATTGAAACAATTGAGAAAGTTGATGAAAGGGCAAACAAAGCTATTCTGAATTATTCAAACATTTCTCATGTAATAATCCTGAATTTGTGGTAATGACAATCAATCAAAATCTTTTGGAAGCAATGAAAATCACATTTAATAAAAGAATGAAAATAGATATTGAATTTTTTAAAAAATATTTTTAAAAATCCGTAAATTTCTATCTTTTAATTACATTTATTGGATGAGTTTTCAACTTTGTTTCATTCTTGAATCAAAAGAAAAATAGATCAAAATCTTCTCGGGACAATAAAAATCCGATTTAAAAATAAAAGAAAAAAAGTAGGCATTGAATAAAATTTTTTTTTTTTCAATTCTGTTAATTTCCATTTTCCATTTACATTAATCCGATGAATTTGGACTGTGTCTCATTTCTGGAATAGAAGGAAAAGGGATCAAAATCTTCGAGAGACAATGAAAATCCAATTTAACAATAAAAGATTGAAAATAGACATTGAATAAAGAAATTCAGTAAATTTCCATTTTTTGTTTACATTAATCCGATAAGTTAAACTTTGTTTCATTTCTGACTTCAAAGAAAAAGAGATCAAAATCTTCCTAATGCAATGAAAATCCAATTTAACAATAAAAGAACAAAAATAGGCATTAAATAAAAAAATTCAGTAAATTTCCATCTTCCGTTTATATTAATCCGATAAATTTGAACTTTGTCGTATTTTTATAAGAAAATAAGACAATTATTGAAAGAATAAAAGAATTGAAATCTTCCCAGTGAAAATCTAATTTAACAATAAAAGAACAAAAATAGTCACTGACTAAAAATATTCATTAAATTTCCATCTTTCGTTCACATTAATCCGATGAGTTTGAACTTTGTCTCATTTCTGAATTAAAAGAAAAAGAAAAAAAAAGAAGAAATAAGGTGGAAACTTAAATGTACACCTAAGGACGCGCACTCGGACGAGTCCTAACGTCTTTGATCACTGCCGACCTTGCCGTTCCAATCCTATCTCCTCTTTTCTCCTCTCTCTCTCACTCATTCACACTGACCAAGTTCTTTTTTTTTCTATCTCTTTTACCTCTTTTTTTTCATGAGTGTGTACCGGTGTCCGCGCGGCAAGTCCACCTTGTTTCCTCCCGCCGATTTAACTTGTAAAACGTGCAACGAGAGAGAAGAAAAACGCAAAAGATCTCACGCGTTTACCTCTCAACGCCGGTGGTACTGAGACTCATTCCTTTCGTATTTGTGTAAAATAACAAACTATTCGCAATAAAATTCAACTTTATTTACAACTATTCGAAATAAATGAGATAAATTAAAACGCGACTAATTCAAATAATTTTCTGAATTGCAATTGATGAATTTACTAAAATACACTGAGAAAAAAGTGGAAAAAAACAATTAAATATTGATGTAATTGGTCCTTAGCAATTGATTTTTTAATAATTGAAAAATCTGTTAAATTCACTGAATTTAGTAAATTCAACAAATTTTTCAAATATTTTTAATTTTTTTTTCTCATTGTAATTTCCTGTGATTTTTTACTATTTTAGTTTTTTTGACATAAAAAAAATATACTGTGTTGTAAAAATGCTTTTTTTCCTCATTCATAATTACTCCTAATTGATTAGAATAAAAAGGGAGCACCGAACCGAACAAAATTACACATAATTCCTTATTATAAGTAATAATTAAGTGACTCAACAGAACTCGGAGAGATAAGATTTTCGAAAGAAAAAAAAAAAAAGTATAATAAAAAATAATAGAACATTAAAATGAATTTAAACAGCGTATTAAATTCCTCACCGAATACTTGCTTCTGTGCGTCAATAATCTTGTTGGTTTTTCTTCTTACATTTTTTTTTTTTTACCTGAAAAATTTACAGTTTCATAATTATTATTCTTTCCATCGAATGAATAAGATAAATGTGTAATTCTCTCGTCACTGCGCTCGCGCGATGCTTTCGATACACACTTGAAAACCCGTTGGGATTCTGGGCGGAGTCAAACGCCTCCCCGTGCTCAATTTCTCTCTCTTTCTCTCTCTTGCTCTTTCTCTCTCTCGTTTTTTTACTCTCTTGTTAAGTCTCTGTGTTGCACCGCCTACCCCGAACACGCCCATTCTTTTGACTCCAAATGCTAGACAACGATCTGCATTTTTGAACTCTTTTCTTTTTTGTAGAAAAAATTGTCTGATTAAAAAGAGATTTTTCTACTTTGTTGAAGAAAAAAAAAAGGGAAAATTCGGAGTTGATTTCTCCGTTTTTTTTCCTATGAATTTGGAAGTGCGGGTATTTTTTTTAGAAATTGTTTCCTTTTTTTTCTCATTTGTTTATTACCTATCTTTTGCAGAAGTCAAGAGCTCGCTGTGTGTTGGCTGCGGTGGCTGGATCCATGATCAGTGGATTTTGAGGGTAGCACCAGATCTCGAGTGGCATGCAGCGTGCCTCAAGTGCGCTGAATGCCAACAATTTTTGGATGAAAGATGCACGTGCTTCGTGAGAGATGGAAAAACGTACTGCAAAAGGGATTACACAAGGTTTGTTATTATTTTGTTGTTATGTTCGTTTGGAGAATTTTTTTTTTTTTTTAAATCAAAGATAATAATTTGAAATTTTTTGAGGGAAAAAAGGGTAATTGATGATTTTTTCATGAAAATCGAGTGCAGAGGATTTATTTTTCATTTTTTTTTCATTATTGAAGATTCATGGGAGAGGAGGGGGGAGGAAAAGAGGGGTAAAACAGGCATATTTTAGTTTTTATGTTTTATGTGATGAAAATCGCTTAAAATTCATGGAAATGTTCGAGATATTTTTTTCTGATGATTTCATTGTAAAACTGAGGGAATTTCAGTGAAAAAACGTACGTTAAAATTCAATTTTGAGAATTTTTTTTGAAAATTCACATTTTTCTGATAAAAATCAGAGCTCCGAACCTCTAGAAAATTGAAAAATTCCAATTTCATGGGAATATCTCCGGTTTTATTGATTACAGTGACTTGAGATCGATCTTAAATGAAAGGTAAGATCATCTGTCATCATTTTGAGTGGTTTCAAAGAGAAAATCATATATTCTTGAAGCACTTCCAGGGTAAAACCTGAGTTACACGAAATAACCCATAATTACTTTAAGAGTCGATCATTTTTTCCTTTCATCACATAAATCGATGGCAAATGATCTGACCTTTCATTTGAAACTGACTCCAAGTCCCTACGACAAATCTAACTGAAGATATTCCACAAAGATGTAAAAAAAACGAAAATCAAAGGGATTTGACTGCATCTGTGCCAAAAAATTTCTAATTAAATAAAAAAATTATATAAATAATTTGTGCCACATGTTTTCCACCTGAAATTTTTTCAAATTTTCAATGAAATTGTTCTTATAAAATTATCTCAAGCAATTTCCAGTAGAATGCGCTTTTTACCCCATTTTCCACTATTTTTTTGCTCCAAAAATGAAGAAAATTCCATAATTCACCGAATTTTTTGCGATTTTTCTCCATTCTCATCAGTAACAATCAGAATTTAAGAAAGTCGCCCAAAAAATTGTGAATTTCGGAGGAGAAAGCCAATAGAAAACCAATGATCCTATAAAAATGAAGAAATAATCGTTTTTTACATCATTTCCCATGAAATTTTCCATATCATTCGAATAAGAAGCCCCAAAAAAAATTATTCCCACATTTAAAACCCAAAACTAGAACGAAACCTCATGGACTCAATCATTCCATGACAGACCGTCAATTACCAAAGTCACTGGTTCATACACTCCCAAAAAAAAAAAGCTCCCAAATTTGAAAATTACGTCAGTGTCAAAAAGTTGATAAACAATCCCCCGGGGATTATTTTTAAAGTAAGCAATCAATGACATTCACCGAGAAATGTTTATTTAAATCGACCAGTCAAGCTGAGACGTTTGGTATCCGGCTGACGGGAGGAGCAGAAAATTAAAAAAAAGAAAGGAGAAAAAAAATGTTTTCCTTAAGGGTGACAAGAAAGTGAAGAAGTTTATTTTTCTGTTGCCACCATCTGGCGAAAAAAAAAAGTGCAGACTGAAAAAAAAAAAATTTGATAGACTTCCGTATAACTGCAGTTTTTTAAATATTTGACTAATTAAGGATGTATGATCATGACAAAAAATGTCGATTTGGAGCTTCAAAATTTTTTTAGAGTTAGATTATTCCTCGTAGAATTTTACTATGAAAAGTTCGGAATAGGTAACCATCCATATAAGAAAGAAAAAAATTATTGAAAATTAACAGAAAATACATGGGTTCTTATGGAGGAATGGAGATTATGATCGTAAATTAATAAATATCCAATTTTCAAGCTCTCGTAGTACAAAGAACAAATATTCATAAGAAAAATGGATATTGTAGTAATTCGGGAATATTTAAAAAATACTATGTATCCATTCATCCTGAAGAGAAAAATAGAATTGAAATTCGAATTACTCCACTTCATCATTCATTTCTCGTCGTGATTGGCCAGATTCACAGTACACGTCACGTGGTCATTCACTTGAGTTCACCCCGCAACCCTTCGAGCCTATCCCCACCCATCAAAATTCACGATTCCCCCACTCTCTCGATCATACATTCTTAATAAACTCTTTTTATAAAATTTTTTTCCAGATTATTTGGAACGAAATGCGACAAGTGCAGTCAATCATTCAACAAAAACGACCTAGTGATGCGTGCAAAAACGAAAATATATCACAAAGAATGCTTCAGGTGTTCTGCATGCATGAAAAAACTAGAAACTGGTGATCAATTTGCATTAAGGCACGATGGACTATTCTGTCGGCATGATCACGATATTTTGGAGAGTGGAAAATTTTGTACTGGAGCTGTTGACGGAGCTGGAAATGAAAACAACAATAATGCTGCATTAACGAATAATAATCATCATTTACAAGCGAATGATGGCTCTTTATCTGGTAAGATACTTTTTAGATAGAAAAAAAATTGCGAAATTTCAGGGAAAATCTCGAGATTTTGGGATAATTTAAAATTGTGGGAAATAAAAACTGATTTTGAAATAATAGGGGGGTAAAGGAAGGTTTTCGAAGTTAAATTTAAGGAAAATCTCGAAAAAATATGGAATTTTTGCATACTTCTTGGATGAAAAATTCACTTCAGTTACTATTTTAATGCAATCTTCAATATTATAGAATAGGGTAAAAGTACCAGTTTTAGCGTCTTTTGCAACTTTTTAGGCCACTTCAAATTAAAATTAATAAAAATAAAACTCTTAAATCATAAATATATTTTCATAGAATTTTGAAACGTTCATGATTATAATCTAACGAATTTGACGTATAATGTTACTGTATATTTATAAAATGATTAATATTCGAATTTCGATATAAAGTGGCTAAAAAAGGTGTATTGGCCAAAAACAGTACTTCTACCCTATATATAACATTTAGAAAAATCAGTATTATTGAAAAATTCAAAAAAATTGAAATTAAACTGTCAATTTAAAATATTGCTACTGAGAAAATGTTTCAAAAAGAGAAAGAAATTATGAGAAAAATTAACACTTTTAATAAACTTTGCAAACGAAGAAAATTCCCAAAAATTCACATCTTTTTAAGTGCGAAACTTGAAAAAATCAATATTTCTCAAAATTCCAAATTAAATTGTCATTTTTTTTCTCCAATTTTTTTTCCCCACTTTGTCCCAGTAATCGTTCAAAATTACCCGAGGATTATGTTCCAGTTGATTGCAATTGTCCACCCAAATTCACCCCGAAAAATACATAGAGAGGAGGGGAGGGGGGGGGGGGCAGAGTTAAAATCCCCATGAGCAACAACAAAAGGGTCAGTGAATGTTGAATTAGGACATGAGTGAATATCGTAATTACGTGTTGATAATTGAAATCCTTTAAGCTTCAATTCGCCCGTTACCCATAACACACACTTTTGAACCCTTTATATGTATCCTCTACTTACGCCCACATTTTGAGATTAATCGTACTTATCCACGTCTCGTTGCTTCTGTGAGTCTCAGTAGAATTCTCCACTCCATCACACAAAACTGGACATGTTTCGAGGAGTAAAAAAGAATTCCAAGAGACATAATTCACAAGTCAATTGTTTATGCACGCGTACTGGTTATATACGGTAGCTCAAAAAGGAAATTCCTCTTTTTTTTCGTCTCATTCTCTTCTGCCCTCCTACAACTAATTTTTATTACGTTTATTCAACCGTATATTAACGTGTGCCTTTCATTTATGACATCTAGACGTATTTTCTCATTCGCCTCAACCTTATATATCTATATATATATATATATATGCAGCATCACGCGTGTATACAGATAGAAGGTAATTGAGATTGTGTGAGGTCCTGTGGGGGTCTTTATTGCCTCAAGGAAGGTGTCAAATATGACACTAACCTGCCAACTACTGTAGCACACTTGGACGCGCGACTTTGCTCCTTCCTTTCTCTATTCATTCGTTTTTTATTAAGAAAAAAAAAAGAATGAATTTTTCCCCGAGATTCCAATGGGATCATCTTCTCAAACAAAACATATGTCGAAGCTCAATTTTGAGAGGTTTCTTGAAATTTCGGTTTTTTGCGGGGAAGATCGGGGCTTTAACTCTTTATAAAACAAATTATCTCATCTTTCATTTGAAGTTGATCTCAATTCACTACAAGTGATAGAACCGGAGATATCCCCAAGAAAGTAACATTTCTCAATTTTGTAAAATTAATTTGGTAATTTTCTTAATTTTGTGAAATTTTACTTTTTTGGGGATATTTCCGGTTCTATTGGTTGTCTAGTGGCTTAAAAGCGATTTCAAATGAAAGATGAGATCATTCGTCATCAATTTGAGTGGTTTCAATAGAAGAATTATCTATTCTTAAAGTACTTCTACTGCAAAAGTAGAGTTTCACGAAATGACCCACAATTACTTCAAGAATCGATAATTTTTCTCTTTCGTCACGTAAATTGATGGTGGATGATCTGACTTTTCATTTAAAACTTTGAAACAAATATGACACTAGCTCACTTTGCTCCTCCCTTTCCCTATTTATTCGTTTTTTATTAAAGAAAATGAGAAAAATTAATAATTTTTTTCGACATTCCAATGGATTCCAAATCATCTTCTCCTTATGATAACCAAAATTTTCAAAATTTATAGAAATAGTATTCATTCAATTATGGTTATTCATCTTTCTATATATAGCCTTTTTGACTTTTTACAATGAAAATATGAAATAATGAGATTGATCAGTCGAGGAAAAGTCTTAAACCTGTTTACAAACCATAACTAAAATAGAATGATTTTCAAAAAATAATAACATAATAAAAAGTTTAACTCGGTTCTCACTTGCAGCAACCAACTAGACAAATTTTTCAAAAATATTTGAAAAAATAAAGATTTATTGGAACTAAATTTAGTTCGAGCCTAGAAACTAGCCAATGTATCAAAAAAATTAGTGGATAAAAAATTAAAAACCATATTTTTCGTCTGACTGAGCTATTCTCTCCTATTACCACAAAAATTAACGTGAAAATAATTTAATAATATCATTTTTTTTTACTCAATTCATTTCTTCAAATTCTCTGACTAAGGCACTTGATTGAATTTCTTCATAATCTTGTTGGAGGCAATCGCTTAAAGATTAGAATTAACTTTTGAAGTGCCGACTAATCTGACAAATCAAATACACATTATCGATTATCAATTCTCAAATAAAGTCGCAAAAAAAAAAGAAATAAGTAATATAAATAATATTATAATAATAATAATGATAATCTATGATATCAGAATAGTTGAGATTACGTTTGACTTGTAAGCGATATCTTGAAGAATTCGAGTTTACTGAGAGAAACGTCGTATGTTTTCTTATTTTTTTTCCTTTTTTTTTTTTTTTGGTATATCTGTTTGACCAAGTTGCCTATAGCGACATTCGGTGTTTGACATCAAAGACTAGTACCGCGTGCGTTCTCCTTTCGAAATACACCGGCACGCTGTGCCTCCAACCACTCGAGATTCAACTGCAAGAGTGGAATCCACTTTGAATCCATATGCCAGTATTTTTTTTTTTTCATCTTTTTCCTCCTTTCAACAAATAATGAGAGGAAAAGTGTAAACACAAAAAAAGGAGTTGAGAAAATGCTAAAATGATGATCAATCAATTTCTGCAGTAAATTCATCTGTAAAAATAGAGAGAAAAAGCAAAAGTTTGTGAGTTTTTTCACTGGAAAAGATGAATTAATTTTTGTCCAGTAAAGAAACAGCAATTTTTTATTTTGCTTACTTGAACTCAATATTTTGTCAAAATTTTTGTTGGTCCATTTCGACCTCTTGCCTTTATTTCGTAAACATGAATTCACCTTCTGATCGCCTATTTGGTTAGGACACATATATATATATATATATATATATATATATATATATATATATACTTATACATAAGGAGAAGAGCCAAGAGATAAGCCTCCTGGATTTCATTTACTTCTTTAAATTTTTCGTCTCTCTTTTCCCACTCTTTTTTTCCTCTTATTTTTCACATTTCCCCTCTTTCTCAACTCCCCATTTTCATTTTTTTTTTCTTCTTTCTTGTGTCCATCCTGTTCTTCACTTCTGTTTTTACCGAAGGTAAATAGTCGAACACGAGGTTTCCGCAGTCTGCACGCAAGCCTATGGCCAAAGAGCAAGGTGACTCTCTCTCTCTCTCTCTCTCTCTCTTTCTCTCTACACACATATACCTGGAGATATAAGTTACGAAGAGCGACTGGTTTTTATACTTTTTTGGTTGCATTTTCAAGCCTAAAGTTATGCCAAGAGATGCGCGTCCTCAACGTCTCATTTGCATTTATGGCTGTCGTTTAGACATGCGAAAGTAATTCATGGAATACTAGTCATCGCCAAGAGAGCCAAAAGAACTAAATAAAATGGCAAGGGGGATAAATAAGATTCCCCATTGCCTACCTTAGAAATTATTTTCAGAAGTTAATGCTAAAGTAATTTCTTTCTATATTAATTACTTCAGATGTAGGGATCATGGGACGTTGGAATAGTTGAATTTAAGGAGTTTCCTTAACATTTACAGTGATATTACTGGGAAATTCGTATATGACGTTCTTAATGTTATGCTTATTATGTACTATTTTTTGGGAAATTCTCATCTGATCGGCTTTAAAGTGATCAACGATCAAAATTGTGTCTTAGATATAGGCTCTTATGCATTGAACCTGTCTTAGCACAAGACCTTTGTTACCACTCGAATTGATCGTTAAAAAGAAAAAAAAAGCATTTAAATCAGTTTAATCTTGAATGATTTGAGATTTAACGAGAAACCTCGAAATGGAGAGATTTCGAGATTTTTTGAGATTTTTGGTAAATTGTATAGGAGACCATGTACAAGACGCAATTTTGATTATAAATCACTTTAAAGCCGATCGGATCTATACTTCTTTATGGCTATATCCCCTGAAAGGGGCAAGTGCTAAACCGATCAGATGAAAATTTAGGAAAAAATAGTACATAATGAGCATAACATTAAAAAGGTCCTGTATGAACTTAACATCAATATCACTGAACACAAAATGTTAACGAAACTCCTTAACAATACTAAACAATTGTCCATTGAACGACGTTTCACCTCTTTTATTGAGGCCTTCTCAGCTTCTGGAAAAACCATAGTACAAAATTCGAAATTAAGTTATATTAAATTGATTAGGTCAATAAAATAATGATATTAACAAAAAGATTTTCTTTTACACTGTTTGAATAAAATGGAAATTTCATGGACAATTTGATGGAAATTTTCATAAATCTGTGAGTTTCAGAGGAAATTCAAAGGAATTTATGAGTCCTAAGTAGAATTGAGACGAAAATTCTACAACTGACTTGAATTTTCGACTGAACATGAATATTCAGAATCGAAACGACTTGAATTTTCAATTTGTTTTTGAATTTTTCCTATTTTTATTAAATTTTTAAGAAACAATTAAACTGATATTCACAAATTTCATTGATATCCAGACGTGAAATTATTTGAAAATCGATGATGTGTGCATTTTTCAATGACGTAATTATCTGAAATTTCAGTAGAAATGTGACTTGTTAGAAATTTCCGTATTTTTATGCAGAAAATTCAAACCGAATTTTAATAACGATTTTCAATGTAATTATGTTTTTTTTTTGCAGATTCTGGATCAGAGAGTGGATCTCACAAGGCTAGCATTGGTACAAGAGGACCAAGTGGACACAAAAGTGGTGGTGGTGGTTCTGATGGTAAACCAACTCGTGTAAGAACTGTTTTAAATGAAAAACAGTTACACACATTGAGAACGTGTTACGCAGCAAATCCACGACCCGATGCCCTTATGAAGGAGCAGCTGGTTGAAATGACTGGTCTCAGTCCAAGAGTCATAAGAGTTTGGTTTCAAAATAAACGATGCAAGGATAAAAAGAAGACTATTGCCATGAAACAGCAGATGCAGCAAGAAAAGGTAGAACGAATAATTTCATTAAAAGTATCATTTTTAGAGGAATTAATGAGTCGAGTTGATCATGAAAATACTCTCGCGAGTGTATTTTCCTGAAAACTTGACTTATTCATTCGGCAAGATTACTCCATTTTTTCCTCAAGTTTCTTTTGTCAAATTGAATTATCTAACATCACGAAGTACTCTGCATTTCAGGACGGGAGGAAGCTTGGGTTTGGAGGGATGCATGGTATACCAATGGTGGCGAGCAGTCCAGTCAGACACGAGAGTCCAATTGGCATGACTCCATTGGAGGTTCAGGCTTATCAGCCTCCTTGGAAGGCGTTAAGTGACTTTGCGCTTCACACAGATCTCGACAGGATGGATCCTAATGCACCTTCTTTCCATCATCTAGTGTCTCAGGTACATCTACCTAAAGAAAAAAATGCAGTTTTCCTCAAATATCAAGGAAATGAAGCGAGATAGAGCGATTTTTCCTTGATGCGCTTTTTATTATAGCAAGATCAGCAAAATCGCCTTATCTCGCTTAGGTTCCGAGATATTTCGAAAAAAATGGTGATAAAATTAAATTTGTTTGATACCGAAGAGGTAAAACGAGATAAGTCGATTTTATTTCACTCGATCTTTTTTTAAAGAATATCTTGGAAATTGATGGAGATACGTTCTTTACGATCTGAGCCAATTTTGGAATTCTCGAAATTCTCTACAAAAAAAGGATTTGGGTAAAAAAAAGGCATATCTCCATTGGTTTCTGAGATTTTCGAGATATCAAGAATGATAACAAAGATAAGTCGATTTGTTCTGTTAAACCCTTTCACTAATGAATAATTCAGTAGTGAAGAGGTAAAACAGGATAAGTCTATTTTTTTATCATTCAGTTTTTTTTCGAAATATCTTGGAAGATAAGCGAGATAGGGCGATTTCACGCCCTGAGCCTTTTTCGTTGCTCTTGGAATTCTCTACATAAAGGGATTAGAAAAAACTGCCCTATCTCGTTTAGCTTCCAAGATATTTTATTGAAAATGATCACGAAAGTTAGTCGATTTATCTCCGATTTTACTTTTTCAGTACGGAATTTTTATCAAAAATTAATATTTTTTTTTGTTTTTTCCTTCAGATGCACGGGTATGATATCCACGGTGGCCCACCGCCACAATTAGCACAACCTGGTATGCTAGGTGGCCCAATGAATGACGGTGGTGGACCATTACCACCGCCAGGTCCACATCATCCTGGTGGTGGTCCTGATATGGGACAACATCCAGATAGTACTGATAGTTACGTTACCTATTTAGAGAGTGACAGTGATTCTTTGCATCACGATACTGGGAGTCCGTAGTGCCATCCACTTAATCTCAGATGTACATAGTAGGCCTTTAAATCCGTATGTTTTTAAAGAAAATTCTGAAGAAGAAGAAAAAAAAGTTAAGAATCAAAAAGAATTGAAGGAAAATTCACTATTTCCTGGTTTCGTTTCGTTTCTTTTTTTTTCCATGTGAATAATAATAATGGTAATAATGCAAAAAAAAAGGGCAATTGTGTTTTTCTTTTTTTTTTTTTCTTTTTTTGGGGAATAAGAGGGTGGGAATGGAAGATCGAAGAGTGTAATATGTAAATTGACCGTTGCGATGTATTAAAATGTAAAAGAAGGAATAATGCAAGAATAAAGTGGCATGAGAGAGCGAGAAAATAAAAGTAGATACCGATAATTGCGTGAATGGTAAATAACGTTGTAATATAATTAATGCTACATGCAATCGTTAATGAGTGCAACATGAATCAAGTGAACTTAAGGAAGCCGAAAGAAGAGACAGCTATTCTATGTTTTTTTTTGTCTGTTTTATTTTTTTAATTTTTTTTTCATGTTTTTTTTTTCTCTTTTTCTGTTTTCCATTTAATACCAAAGTATGATGAGAAAAAAAAAAAAAATTAAGGTGCAAAACGAAACGAGGTTTATTGAATAATAAAAAAAAATTATGATGAATTTTTTTCCTTTTTGTTTTTTGTAAATAATATAATTAATCTAATTACTTAGGAATTAAATGAAACGAGAGAAGAAATGATTTTTAAATCATCATGGAAATAAAGAGAACAAAAAAAAAAGATCATAATTATCGTACTGTAATACGATTCGCGTATTTTGGATGTTTGTATAAAAAAAAAAAATGATGAAAAATTGAATTCGTTACACTTATTATATATATATGGTTTATATATATAATAAGTTAATCTTGTGTATACACCAAGAATTGTATGTTATAAAATTGTGACAAAAACTGAAAAAAAATGCAAAAAAAAAAATTGAGATGATAAAGAAAAAAATGAAATTATTTCAAAAAGAAAGTAAATTGAGTTTAGACGTATTACCCAGAGTTTTTTTTTTCATTTTTCAATGATAAAAAAGAATTTTTCGAATTTCTATGATATTTCTATACCAGCACGAGTGTACGTAATAAATCGAGATTAACAGAATGCATCTGACGAGAACCGTATTTATTTGATTTTTTACCATATTTTTTTTTTTTAGTTTTTTTCTGAATAAAAGAGGAATAATTTGCCATTTAATTGATGTCTCGGTTTTTTCATAGTTCTGCAGATGATTTCTCACCTTTGCCGTTTTTCTTCTCCTCTCGTGGATCGCATTTCTGTTCTCAATTTGAAGATCAACATTCTGCGAAGATTCAAACAGCGCAGGTGGCGCCACCTGTTGGCGGCAAATTGAAAACTGGTTAGGAGAGGATTTTTCAAATGCTGGAAGTGTTTTTATCGATTGTGCTCAGTAGTTGTATTGTTCAGGAAGCACATGGTCAGCCGGTGGCATTTGTTGACAGTAAATTGATGCAACAATTGGAATTCGCAGAATTAAAATTCATAAAATTGACCAAAGATTAATAAAAAAATGCCACCGAAGCCGAAACCCGTAAGTTTCTATCCTTCAACTCAAGGATTTACTATCACTATTAGTCATTTTTCATCATTTTTTTGGAGATTTCTTATGAGATCATCAATTTGATTGATACTTCATTCGGTTTCATAAATATATGACACTGAAAATAGCCGACATCTGACAATTTATAGATTTTTTTTCCTTTGACAAATAAATTATTTTTAAAAAAATGAAAAATATGCATATATAGTAAATTCAAAAAACTACAAAAGCAAATTTTTTGGATATTTTTTTCATAATAATTTACTTGTTTTAAAGAATCCAAAAAATTCTCAGATGTCGGCTGTCTTCAGTTTCATGAAAAAATAGTGTTTTTTGGTCCCAAGCGGTTTCGAAAATGCGGTTTAAATTCCGAATTCATTCCATTTAAATTCGGCATTTAAACTGTGTTTAATCCGTTGATTTGTGCAGTTTTTCTACAGTTTTTATACAGTTGACTCGCAAAGTTTCATTAGCGTAGACCGATTCTTCTGCTTTTTTTGCACGTTTTTATGAAAATTTCCAGAATTTTGCCGATTTTTTTTGAGAAATCGTAAAAAAAAGATTTGAAAATGACTTTATTTGCGTTGAACCTTCTTTTTTTGATAACATTTGAATTTTTTATAGGGAGGTCGACGCTTTCCTCCGAGATCCACAGCTAAATCTCAACTGCCCCATCAAATCCAAACCCCAAACTCATCTACCGAACCATCATCAAGTGGTCTTAATCCTGAAGCCGAGGATAAATTTGAACTCGAGCTTTGCTGGTGCATCCAGCAACTGGAACTCAGCATGACGTCTAATAAAATGGGAGATAAACAAGTTAATCATGCCCAAAAGAACTTGAAATTATTAAAAAGTAACAATGTGCCTTTAATACAGAAGAGACAGATTATGAGAACTACATTCGGTGATTATCGTGCAAAAATGCAGCAGGAGGAGAAGAAACACAGTAAAGTATCGGCGAGTGCTAAAATTTCTACACCACAGCCGAGTGCAAATAAATGTGTTTTTGTGCGAAAAGCGCAGGGAACACTTGATGGTTCGTTGAGTGAAACTAATAGTCAAGCTTCTGCTCCAAAATTATCGGAATTGTTTAAACGAAACGAAGATAATGAGCCTTTTAAATTCAATTTTAATTCGAAAGACGCAAGCCAAAGTTGATTCTCATTTTAGAATCTTAATTTGTTCATTTTTGGGAAGAAAAAAAAGAGAATATCCTTTAATGTAATAATGATGCTTTTATAGAAGAAGAAGGGAGTTGATAAATATTTTTTGATTGAAGTTTATTCCAGGGCGTTTGATCTCATCAGGAAGGTCATATTATAATTGATAAAACTGTAGCGCTTCCATTTTTGTATTATATTTAGGAATAAACACTATTCAATAAGAATAACGTCTAATTTCTTGATTTAATCCTTTTTCTCCTCCTAATTTTAACCATAAAAGACAAAAAAAAGTCCATAAATTAACAATTTCTATTGAATTTAGAGGTAAAATTTTTATCAATTCCTTTATATTTTTTTTTCTGATGGAACTGCTCATTTAAAAATTTTGTAAAAATTCGGGATGTTTCTAAGGTTACTGCTTATTTTTGTTGACATTCAATTGACTAAGTAAGGGAGACGGGGCAAAATGGACCTCCAGGTTTTCATGATACATGAATTTTTTTCGGTTTGAAGGAGTTCATGGAAAAATCTGAAAAAATTTGAGAAAATGCTCGAAAATGTTGAAATTATCAGTGAATTTTTTCAAAAAATTTTGAAAAGTCTTTCCCTCTAAAAAAAATTCCTAATAATTTTGAGAGGCAAATCCATTTTGCCCCGATCTCCTCTCCTAACCTCGAAATCAATTGCACAATCTGTTTTACCGATCGAGAGGCTTTAAAAGACCTTAACGTCAAATGGACAGTAATAAGCAATAACGTCTTAACCAAATTTTTTTGAAAAAATTTCTTAATATTCTATTTTCAGTAAAAAAACATTTCTGAACTCCAATATGTCCTCTACGAAATTTTGAAAAAATGGTGGTTGAGATGTTATTGCTTATTACCATCCAAATAGTATATAGATTTCCCTCAGCTTTCACAAGGTTCTGTGGCGCAACGGATAACGCGTCTGACTACGGATCAGAAGATTCCAGGTTCGAATCCTGGCAGAATCGACTTTAATTTTTGTCCTTTTCATAAACATATAATATATAATAATATAATAACTGGAGTGAAATGCCTTTTTATAGAACAAAAACAAGAAAAAATCGATTCTTCATAAAATGCTCAATATTTTTTTTACAGGAAATTAAAAATTCGTCTTTCGGCAATAATTCATTAAGATAATGAAATTATGACACATTGACAATTTTTTGATCTTTTTGAAGTGATAAATTATTGCAAAAAAAAATATATTTAAAAATGTGCACTTGTCATTTTTCAAATATTCTATATATGCATATTTTTAATTTTTTTAAATACAATTTATTTGCTAAAAAAATGAAAATAAAGAAAATTGTAAGATTTCTGCTATTTTCAGGATCATCGTTTCCACACAAACAAGTCGTCATGAAGTTTGGTTAGAATCCATCCAATTCTATAGAATCAGTGACGTCAAGTTGATCAGAGCACTAGCCCACATTATTTTGGCTCCATTTCATTGCATTTCATCATGAGTGACGAGGTGATAACCGGCGTTGAAAATCTCAACGTCAAAACAGAAAAGGCACGATAGAAATTTTTAATTAATTCTTTTTTATAAAATTTTCTATTTGAGTAGATTATTCGAATGAACTTATAAATTATTATAATGCTGACCATATTGCGATACCGGGGCTGCACTCAGTGCGGGGTTAAATGGAAACATGCTTGGGTTGGTTGGAATTTAATTATTTTAATCCAGTGAAAATTAGAAAATTCCTATTACTATTACTAATAAATTCAGGGAATCCCCAAAATTTATTTGAGTTGAGTGCATTTTTTAATCGCGATACACGTTGGCTTGACGCGTGGGATCGATAGTCTGATGTAACCTCGAACAATACTTGTAGTTTTACCACTAAAAGACTAAAAAAAGGCTTTCTTGACTTTTTCTCGCAGAGAACAGTTTCTTGAAGTAAACAGAATTCATTGATAATGATAATCATTTTGGATTCATAAATTTTATTGATTTTTTTGTTTATTTTCAGGCGAAGATGAAAGGCAAAGACAAGAAAAATGCTGCACAAGAGAAAAGTGGAGTTTCTGAATTGAAACCATGGCCATCATACATTCAGGTAGAGGAAGCTATTTGATGATGTCTGAGAAACTTCTGTTTTTTTGATGATTTTTAAGTCTTTGGACAAATTTAGTTTATTTCATCATCAGTTTTTTGAGGGGATTTTGGAATCTAAGCGAGATAGAACAATTTCCTTAGGATCTTTTTTGTAGAGAATTTCAAGAGCTGCAAAAAAGGACTCTTTGAAAATTGCTCTATCTCGCTTAGATTCCGAGATATTTCTCAAAAACTAGTAATTTGCCTGAAAACTTCAGATTTTTGGTTTCTGCTCTTTATCATGATCCTGAAAATCGCAGACATCCTACAATTCTTAGTCTTTTTTCTTAACAAATAAATTATTTTTGGAAAAATGAAAAAAATTGACATGTAGAAAATTCAAAAATCTATAAGTGCAACTTTTTTTAAAGATCGTCATCTTAGAACCAAACGGGCGTAAGTGCTATACTCATGCACAGCACTTACGCCACTTAGTTTCCAAAATGACGATATTTTTTTTATACTAATTTATTAATTTAAAAAAATTCAAAAAAATTCATGATAAGAAAATGAGCAGACATCTAACAAACTTGTGCATTTAAAAAAAAAAAATTATTCCAAAAAAATATTTTAAAAAATTCACCCTTATAGATTTTAAAATTATCTAAAAGTGCGTATTTTCATTTTTTTTCACATAATTTATCTGTTAAAAGAAAAAAAATTCTAAAAATTGTCAGACATCTGCTATTATTCAGTATCACAAAATTTCCAGACTTATGCTCATTCCATTTCTTTAAAAAAATCAAAATTTGATTTTTTTTATTATTAAAGAAACATTCAAAAAATTCGCACTTAAATTTTTTACATGTACATATTTTCTCATTTTTCAAAAAACAACTTCTTTTTCTCCCAATTTTTTAAACATAAAATGATTTCAGGAGCGTCTAACAATGTGGGATCAGCTAAAAGCTGAGTACGATGCATCAGTGAATGCAAAAACGCCAACAGAGATAACCGTAACTCTTCCAGATGGAAAGCAAGTAGCAGCCCAATCCTGGCGTTCAACACCCTACGACGTAGCCAAAGGTATAAGCCAAGGTCTAGCCGACAATACAGTAATAGCAAAAGTGAACAACGAGCTATGGGATTTGGACAGACCCCTAGAATCCGACTGCAAGTTGGAGCTCTTAAAATTCGATCATCCCGAAGGACAACAGGTTTTCTGGCACTCGTCAGCTCATATTTTAGGTGAAGCAATGGAGCGAGTCTACGGTGGCTGTCTCTGCTACGGTCCACCAATAGAGAACGGCTTCTACTACGACATGTTCCTCGGAGAAAAAGGCATCTCAAACACAGATTTCCCGTATCTCGAGTCCCTCTACAAGAACATCGTCAAAGAAAAGCAGCCATTCGAGCGTTTGGAGATGAAAAAAGAGGATCTCCTCGAGATGTTCAAATACAATGAATTCAAAGTGCGTATTCTCAACGAGAAAGTCACTACACCAACAACTACAGTCTACAGATGTGGTCCATTGATTGATCTCTGTCGTGGTCCCCACATCCGACATACTGGCAAAGTCAAGGCGATAAAAGTGACCAAAAATTCGTCCACTTACTGGGAGGGAAATGCCAATGCCGAAAGTTTGCAGCGTGTTTACGGTATAAGTTTTCCAGATACGAAGCAATTAAAGGAGTGGGAAAAGTTCCAGGAAGAGGCTGCTAAAAGAGATCATCGCAAGATTGGTCGCGAGCAGGAGCTCTTCTTTTTCCACGAATTGTCACCAGGCTCGTGCTTTTTCCAACCACGTGGTGCGCATATTTACAACACGCTCGTCGAGTTCATTCGTTCGGAGTACAAGAAAAGAGGTTTTCAGGAAGTTGTGTCACCTAATATATATAACAGCAAATTGTGGCAGACTTCTGGACACTGGCAGCATTATGCAGACAACATGTTTTCGTTTGAATCGGAGAAGGAGACGTTTGCTCTTAAACCGATGAATTGCCCGGGCCACTGTTTGATGTTCGACGTGCGCAACAGGTCTTGGAGGGAATTACCTCTTAGAATGGCTGATTTTGGTGTTCTTCATAGAAATGAGCTGTCTGGAGCGTTGACTGGACTCACGAGAGTTCGCAGATTCCAGCAGGATGATGCGCATATTTTCTGCACTAATGAGCAGATCAAAGGGGAGATGCTGGGGGCACTGGACTTTTTGCGGCATGTTTATGGCGTTTTTGGGTTCACGTTTAATCTGTGCTTGTCTACGAGACCTGATAAGTATCTGGGGGAATTGGCTGTTTGGGATGCTGCGGAGAAAGCACTTTCTGAGAGTCTGGATGCTTTTGGAGAACCTTGGACGTTAAATCCGGGGGATGGTGCTTTTTATGGACCCAAAATTGATATCACTATTATGGACGCTTTGAGGAGGGCTCATCAGTGCGCTACTATTCAGTTGGATTTCCAATTGCCTATCAGATTCAATCTTTCTTATGTCAAGTAGGTTTTTTTTTGGAGTTTTTCTTCTAGTTTCTTGTATTTAAGATTGTGGAGGTTTTTTGATGAATTGATTTTGCTTTGTCGACAGTTTTTTTGAGGAAATGTGGGAAATTAAGCGAGATAGAGCATTTTTAAGAATTTCAAGAGATCCAGAAAAGATCTATGAAAACTACTTTATCTCGCTTAGATTCTAAGATATTTTTTGAAAAATTGGTGACAAAATAAAGACGATTTTTTTTGGAAAATTTGATGTTTTCTCATATTTTTGGGATTAATTTGTTTTTTTTTTCTTTTGGATTTTCAGTGAACACAGCGAGAAAACAAGACCAGTCATCATTCACAGAGCTATTTTGGGGTCTGTCGAGAGGATGATTGCTATTCTCACTGAGTCTTATGCTGGTAAATGGCCATTCTGGCTATCGCCAAGACAAGTCATGGTCATTCCAGTTGGTCCTCCACTAGATGACTATGCTTTTGAAGTAAAAGAAAAATTATGGAGTGCTGGGTTCATGGCAGAAGTGGATATTGATGACAGTGATACCATGAATAAGAAGATTCGTAATGCCCAATTGGCTCAATTCAATTTCATTCTTGGTAATTATAGAAATTAAAAATATTCATAATTATGATTAATATAATTATTGATTAATTATTATTATTATTATTACTATTTTTATGATTAATATTATTATTATTATTATATTATGATTTCGTCATTATTTATTTTTGAAGATAAATCGGTTCTATTTCATCGCCAGTTTTTTTCTAAAAAATCTTGGAATATTAACGAGATAGACTGATTCATTCAATGACCTATTTTTGGAGCAGAGAATGAGAGCTACGAAAAAAGAGCATTCTGAAAATTACTCTATCTCGCTTAAATTCCGGAATATGTCCGAAAAAAAACTGGTGACGAAATAAAATCGATTCGTTCAAAAATTTAACATTTTTAGAATGTTTTTCTTCATATTTTTTTTTTAGTTGTTGGTGAAAAGGAGAAAGCTGCTGGAACAGTGAATGTAAGAACGAGAGACAACGTTGTTCACGGAGAACTTCAAATCAATGAACTCATTGAAAAATTCAATAAATTCAAAGAGACCAAGGATCGTAACTGCGAAGTTAACTTCTAATTTTTCATAATTATTGTTATAGAACACGAATTTTCACATAATCTTTCAGTTTTCATATACTTTTGAATTGTTAATTGACAATAGGACGAGAGGAGATTAAAAGAGTACTGCTCCACTTAATTAATAACTATTCTATATTTATTTTGTTTATACACTACTGTAGTAAAGTGCAGTGGTATTGAGCATTTAATGGTGCACTTTGCGATATTCCATGGTATATTATAAAAAAAAAGCTTAACCTCCACCTTTGAATAAATTGAAAATTTGGGAAGAAAATTGCGTTCAAATTTCATTTCTTTCCATCGAAATTCAAATTTTTTCAGAAATCAAACTAATGAAAATTAGCACACATTTGATTTTTTTTAACAGATAAATTATTATTTAAGAAACATTAGAAAAATTTGCAGTAATAGTTCTTCAAATTTTCTACATATACATATTTTTCATTTTTTTTTAAACAATTTCTTTGTTAACAGAAAAAAAAAATCTAAAAATTGTCAGATATTTGCTATTTTTCGGATCATTTGAATTTCTTCCCGCGCTTTTATTCGTCCCATGAAAATGCGCCTTCACGCTCTCTCAATCCGTACTTCCGGTCTGCTTCGGCAGTCGGAAATAACCGAACCCTGCCGAAGCTAATTATCGATGGCATTTCAGAGTAGCCGCTCGGTTTTTCTCATTTCTGGTTCATAATAATAACAATGAAATTAGCACACATCTGAAATTTTTTCAATTTTTTTTTTAACAAATAAATCATTATAAAAAAATTATTTGAAAAATTCCCGCTCATAGTTTTTTAAATTTTCTATTTGTCAGTATTTTTAATTTTCGTTTTTAAATAACTTCTTTGTTAAAAGAAAAAAAAATCGAAAAATTTTCAGATATTTGCTATTTTTCGTATCATTTGAATTCCTTCCCGCGCTTTTACTCGTCCCATGAAGATGTGCCTTTACGCTCTCGCAATCCTCACTTCCGGTCTGCTTCGGCAGTCGGAATTAGCCGAACCTTGCCGAAGCCAACTATTGATGGCATTTCAGAGTGGCTGCTCCGTTTTTCCTCGTTTCTGACAGTGCCTAAACGCCCCAACATTAGGAAAGAGGCTTCTGGCGAGAGACGCTTGACGACAAAATGATGGCGGTTGCTCTACCGTCATCTCATTCCATCATTCACGTCGTCAACGAGGCGAATCTCAATAAAATTGAAAGGTAAATAACTTTATTTGACTATTTTCTGTACTTTCTGTTTCATGTAACAAGTTTTAATTGGAGTTTTGGTTTTATTCAATAGCTTTTTGAATGACACAGCATACAGGGAAGCCATTGAGAATTCGTCTACGTACAACAGTAGATTATGTCGCGAGAGGAGATTACGAATGCCTTTTCTAGACTCTCAAACAGGTGAAAAGCCCATGATTATGATTTTTTCATTTATTGACTTTTTTTTTGGGATGATAGAGAAAAAAATTTGAAATGATTCGCTTGGGTGATTATTGATTTTCAAATTAGAGGTTAATTGATGCCTGATACGCCCCTCCATTTTTGCTCTGTAGCTTTCATTGATTATTCAGGAAAAAGTGGGGCAAAATGGGTGTTTTTAAACGAAAGGCGTTAAGGATGATTGGGAGGTACAATTGGGCAAAAAAGTTAAATTTTTGTTAATAAAAGTTTATACAAGATGAAATTGTCGAATCTGATTCAATGAATCTGTAAAGAATGTCATGAGGAATGAAATAAGCCCTAGAAACAAGAAATTAATTGAAAATTGGAAAATTTTCATTATTTTTTACATTCCTTCAAATTTTTGAAGATTTAACGAAATGCGAAAAATAGTGAAAATTTTTTAATTTTCAATTGATTTCTTGTATCTGAGGCTTACTTTATTTCTCATATTACATTTTCAACAGATTCACTCAATCAGATTTGAAAATTTCATCTTGTTTAAATTGTTATTAACAATTTTATACAAAAATTTAACATTTTCTTTCCGATTGTACCTCCAAATCATCCATAAAATAGGATTTTGACAAAGGGGTAATCACTACTAAGACATAATAATGAAATTAATAGATCTCTGACAATTTCTTGATCATCTGATAATTTTTAGTATTCTTTTTTCTTAATAAGGGCCAGTTTGTGGAGGTAAAATTAGCGCTAACCGCAGGTAACTGTAAGCGTAACTGTAACTTTGGAATGAATATTGTTAATCGTGGGTTAATGTAACTGAATGTTGAATCCAGAATGACGGTAAGGAATGAAAAACTGAAGGGGAACACGGCTGTTCGCCATTTTTAATCCAAAAAGTCCCAGTTACATTAATTCGCAGTTAGCGATATTCATCCAAAAGTTAAAGTTACGCTAACCCGCGGTTAGCGCTAATTTTCCCTCCACAAACTGGCCCTAAATAAAGTATTTTCAAAAAAATAAAAAATATGTAGATGTAGAGAATTCAAAAAACTACGAGTGCAAATTTTTTAAATATTTTTTTTCCAATAATTTATTCACTTAAAAAATCGCAAAAACGTTTTCAGATGTATGCTAATTTAATTATCATCTATTGATCAGATTTCACCACTTTCCTATACAACTAAAACTCTTAAAAATTCAAATTTTATCCAGGAGTCGCGCAGAATCATTCAAATCTCTTCATGTCACCACGTGAACGTCTTCCGGGTCTTCAGCACGGTCAAATTTACACATATCCTAGTAAGAGATGGAGGAAAAAGAGACGACAGTACCTGATGCACTATCTTCACCCAAAACGTGGAAGAGGTGATTTAGAGGATGGAATTGAAATTGATGGAAATTTAGCTGGAATTAATGATGATAGCAAAGAATCTGCTGGCCTTAAAGGTAATTATTTTATGATACTAAAAACACCAGAAGTCTACAAATTTTTCGTCTTTTCCCCTTTTTTACTAAACAAATAAATGATTTTCAGAGAAATAAAAAATTTGCACAAATAGAAAATCCAAAAAATAATTATCGCATATTTTTTAAACATTCTTTTTGTGATAATTTATTTGTTTAAAAAAATACTTTTAAGATATTATATATTTTCGTTATTTTAACGTTAATTCATGATAATCACTTTTGCCTAATCTTTCTAATTATTTATCCAGATGAACATAGCAAAGATGCGTGGTATTATGACGAACAAGACATGTTGGACATGGATGCTTTTGAAGATCAAGATCAGGACAGTGATTACGATTACGAAGAGAGTTACAGTAGTAAAAGGAAAAGGAGAAGGCCAAGAGGTGGTGGACATCATCCAGCAAGAAGTCATCCACCTGCTACTGATAGCCCTGGACCAAAAAGAACCAAAGTAAATTTTGGAGCAATTGTTCTTTTTTTTTTAATTACCACGGTGGTCCCAGTTTCTGACACTTTAGAGCTAGTTTCTAACATTTAAAGCATAAATCAAAGGAAACCACTATTTACTTATCGAATATAATTTAATTAGATTAATACATATTTATTGCGCTGAACAAGCTCAACAATTGAATATTAAACAATATCGTCGTCTTAGAATGAAAAGGGCGTGAGTGCAATGTACAAGCATAGTACTTACGCCCTTTTGTTTCTAAGGCGATGATATAACTGAGAAATTGCAAAAAATGTCAATTATTGGAGCACTCAGTCAGAAACCAGGGCGAATATAGTATTTTCGATTTTTTTTAACACTGACTCCAATTTTTTTCTCATTGCTCAACATTGATGATGAATTGTGTCGTTCCAGGGCGGTGGAAGAGGACGAAAAAAAGCCAACTATGATGCCGCTGATGCTGACAAACCATTCGTGTGTGACCGTAAGTTTAACCACAGATACAACTACAAATGACCCATTAAACACAAAGAAGCCCCGAACCCCAGCCCTCATCTCTATTAATTTTTTAGTTTTTTTCTTAATTACTCGTTCCATTTTTTTTTTTTTTGCAATTATTGTTATTCACTCACCATTTTTTATTATTTTTCACAAATAAGCCACAAGAAACAAGATAAAATTAATTAATCAACGATTCAAAGATACTAAAACGCCACACAGTGCGTTATTCAAATTTGTTAATCTTCTATGTTTTCTATTTTATTATATTTCAAAAAACGATTTTGATGAGAAAAAAAAAACGTAGAGTAATATTTTTAATTAATTCGCGCAAAAGTACACACAAAGAATATTATTATGAATTTTTTTAATAGGTGATAAGCTCGTAAGAGAGAAATAAATTATTTAATTATTGTAGTGTGATAAAAGTTAAAATAGATCTTTTTGAATACTTCAGTTACTTTTTTTTTTTCGAGTAAAAGAAATATTACGGCAAATTTTCTATGACAAAAAAATCGGTGAACCACTTGTCTACTGACACGAGGTAAATTTATTCACCTCTAGGTTCTTTTTTAATTTTTCTTCCATTTTATAATTTTTTTTTAATCACTTGCTTCATTAACTTATTATATCAAATTTATTTTTGTTATTATGATTTTTATTATTTTTCATTTTAAATACATCAATTGTGACTGCAATTGTTCTTCGAGTTGAGGAGAATTCTTCTTTTCAATTCTCATTTTACCAAAGAATTATTTAGTCGTTACGTTGTACCTGTTTTCGTCGAAAACCAAATCTTAGTTTTTTATTAAATCTCAATTGAGAAAGTAATGGAAAAGCTGTAGCTTTAAAAATTAATAATTAAATCAAGAATTATCCACTAAATTCATTCCCTCGAAGAATACTAACAGTCACGAATCACTAGTAATCTCTTTTTTTTTCAATTAATTTATAAAATATATTAAAATATATTTATAAAAAGAAAAAAGACAAAGCCCCTAGATAAAATCGTATGTGCTTGCCAATTTTGTTTTTTTTTAATTTCGAGAATTTGTTTTTTTAATTTTTTGAAAATTACCTACCCAGTCTTGTTAGAATAGTCGAAAATTCTCAAGACATTTGGTCTGAATAATTAAGCATTTTAATAATTTGTTGAACAAAAAAAAATAGAGTGGTTTGATCCTGGAACTTTTTTGAAAAAAATCAAAATTCAATGGAAATTATTTGAAAAATCGTTTTTTTTGTCAAAATTCAAAATCAAACACAAGCCAACCATTCTCTTGCTTGCAACAAGCTTAACGAGGGCCAAATATCTTTGGATATCATAAATATTATTTTAAAAAAAAATTAATCATTAACAACAAACAGAGCAAAAGAGACAATCAAAACGAAAAAAAAAAAAAAAAAAAATCTGAAAAAAAAAAGGAAATAAATTAAGAATGCGATAGGTTCACTCTGTAGCGAGCTGATTAAAGTAGGTGTATTACGAAGCATCTCAAGCCTTGCATTGTATTAGTTTTGCTTTTATGGGCTGGAATTTTTCTTCACTGCTTGTCCACATAATTAGAGTACATGATTTATTTTTTATTTCAATTTATTATTTTATCCATTTTTTCTCCCCAATTTATTTAACTTATCAGGTGGTTTTAGGGATATGTAATCTCTACTAAGTAGAAAAAATTGAAAAAGAAAAAAAAATCATGAAGAAGTTGAAGAAAATTATGAGGAAAATATTTTCTATTTTCCCACGGTTTACGTAAAAAAAAAATTTTAAAACCAGTAAAAAAAAAACGCTCTCTTCGATTAATTTTACTGAGCTTTCATCATTTAATTTCAAATTTCTCAAAGTGTCCTTTTGCCCTGCAATAACTCCTCCTATTATAATTTATTTATTTTTTTTAAATCATTCATTCATTCATTTTTTCCAAAGGACTCTATTTAGTTGCTCCTTTATTAATTGAAAAAAAAAAAACCATTATTTCACATTCTCTTGAGTTGAGTTGTGTTTTTGTGTAAATCTCAACATATCTCCTAAATGATGGAAAAAAAAGGAAAAAAAAAAAAACAAAAAAAAACAGAGAGAAAGATTTTTGAAGGAAAAAAAACAGAAAATGAAGAAAAAAAAAATTCGAATTTTTTCTTTTTTGTTATTTTACTTTGTTGTTTTTTTTTTTTTTTTTTTTTTTCTTTTATTTGCATTTGGATGGTTTTGGGGGAAAACAGTATTTGCACTTTTGCAGTATGCAGCGCACGGTATAAAACCAGACCCGGTCTGGTCTACCATTACGGTCATTCCCACTCTACTTCCTCTGGTGATCCTGCTAAGGAACTAAGTCCCAGTCCTGCCGATGTCGAATCACGGAGCGTTGCAGACACAGCTGCTTCGGACCAGCCAGGTTGGACCCAAAATCAAGCTCAATTTTCGAAGTTTCCTTTAAGACGTTTCTATAAATAACAAATGAAAAAAAGAATACGCAAGAGATTTAAAAAAAAAAAAAAAAAAAACGATATATACATATATAGAGGAGAATGGGGCAAAATGGACCTCCGAGACAGCATGATTTAGGAATTTTTTTCAGAGTGAAGCGATTTATGAAAAAATCTGAAAAAATTTGAGAAGATGCTCCAATATGCAAAAATAGTTGACGAATTTTTTCGAATTTTTTTGTAAAGGCCCTCATCCTCAAAAAAAATCCCAAGTCATTTTTGATCAACAGGTGGATTTTGCAATTGTTTTCTCTATACATATATATATTATCTGAAGACTCCCGTCTATTTTTTCCATTTGAACATCTTTTTTCTTTGGTTTATCTATCGTCTTTTATTTTGCTCTCTCTTTCTCTCTTTCTCTCTCTTCAATCCACCGCTGATCCAAATATTCTTTCCAAATTCAATTATTATTATTAGTTCCTTCTCTTATTATTTACTTTAATAACTGGCTGTCTCTTAATCTCTCTTTATCTCTCTCTCTCTCTCTCTTTTTTTCTCCAGCTCATGCCACTGAATTTTGCAATCTCTCTCTCTGATACATCATTGAAGATTCGTTTTGTTTAATTAAAATTTATTAAATTTCTTGCTGTGTTGCATTATTCGATTGAGTGAGAGTCACAGAGCGAACAAGGGGACAGTAAAAGTATTAATGCATCAAAAAAAATGAAAATTTATATTTGTTTATTATTCTCCATTGCTTATTATACGCATTAATTATCAAGTCTGCTCGTTTAATTGATTTTTTTTTCTTCAAATTAATTTTTTAACATTTAAGCTTCTTACGTTATTCACGTAATTCCCGAGTCTGAGATAATGGGAAAAATCATAATTCTCTCAAATTTACTGAAGAATTAGTCCCCTTGTTGATCTAAAAATTAAGTAAAAAAAGAAAACTGCTTTAAAAAAAAAAAAAAAAAATTTTTTTCAATGCTAAAGATAAAAATTATTCTTTTTTTGTTGTCGTGTTATTTCCGCAGAATATAATCGAGACGTCTTCGATATTCGGCAGTCGTATCACATAACAAGATACGAATGAGGATAAATCGCGATTAATAATACAAACAACTTGGCCCCCAAGTCATTGAGCATAAAAATAAGCAAAAAACAATTGTGAGACAATTTTTTCAAAATGATGCGTTCTTTTTTTTCTTTGTTTATATGATAAAAATTTATTACTATTCATTTTCAAAGAAAAATTACATTATTAATTTATTATTCAGTTTGCAAAATAGCATGCAAGCACTATATATAGTTATATATATATAACTTAACTATTACTATTATCCTCATTACTTCACATTTCTTTTATTTGAATTTTACTTAAAAATTTTCCATTAAAAAATCTTTAATGCCTTCCAATTTATCCAACTAAAAAGCAATTATTCTCTAATTATTCTTTCCCCCTCCCCCCCTCTTTTTTTTCTCATACTTAATATTTATTTTCTTTTAAAAGAGCGTTTAGACGAAATTTCGTATGAGAGTGTGTGAGATTTTTTTTTTCATTTTCTTTAATTTGTTAAGAGAATATTTTTTTTCTCTCTCTCTCTCTCTCTCTCTATCTATCTTTTTATGATAATACTAAGGTTGCAAGCATGTTCTTAGTAATTTATTTATATTAAAATATTGAAAAAAAAAAAAATTGAAGAAATATATGTTTGAATATTGAAATGTGCTTCATTCGCTTTTTACATTTAATGAAGAAAAAAAAAATTACATTTTTAGAAGTAAAAAAAAAAGGCAGAGGTTCATTTTGCACGACGAATGCTGGAATGCTTTTTCTTTTAATTAAAAAAAAAAGAAAATAAATGATAAAAACAGGTATCATTGTGACTGGATGGTATAACAACTTGCTGCCTCTTCTTTTGCATTAAAAAAAAAAATGCGCCTATTTATTTATTTATTTTTTTCTTCTTTCATTTAGGGCAAACAATGTAATTGGATCACTGGGATTAATTTGGTTGAACATCTATTTAATTTCTTTAATTGGTGTATTTCTTTCATTGGTGATTGGTGGAATGCTCTTTTTTTTTATCACTTTTTTTTTTTTTTTTTTTCATTGCACACATCTGTCAGATTTTTAGTAATTTTTTTTCATTTATCATCGCGTCACGTGGGATCGTTTCTGCTTGTCTTGAATAAAGAAAAAAAAACTGAATTTGACTTCATTGAATGAATTTTTACAACAGAAAATCAATTTTCTATAACACACGTTTTTTTTTTTTTCACCAATCAAAAAAAATCATTCAATGAAATCAATTATCAGGTAAAAAAAAATCCAGAAAAAAGAAAAATAGAGAGAATGTTTCATTGGGAATAATCAAATTGGCCTAGAGCAAAGAAAAAAGAGGGGGGAAAGAGCGAAAAGAGGGCAAAATTATTTGTTTCTTCCAAAAAAAAAAATATATATTTCTATTATAAATAAAAATTAAATGAAGAGAAATGAAAAACGACCAGGTGTGCATGATTGTTGGATTGTGGTTGAAAAAAAAAAATTCAATCAAATAAATTTTTAAATAAAAAAGAGAAAGAATCGAGTAAGAAAAAATGCGCAATTTGGGTATGTGGTCGGTTTGTGATTAGGTGGTACACGTAGGGGTCGACAGAGTACAACTGCCACCTCAAGTACCTCCAGTCCCTCCCCTGTGGCAAATGTGAATCCTACAGTTGTTGTTGGTACAACATCCCAGTCTTCAACACAGCAGCAACAGCTACAATCAGTACCATCAAATACATCACCATTATCACCAACTGTACAAACACCAAAAGAGGAGCATCAATTAATTGCTGTTGGATCACCGGGTAGTGTAACATCACCAGGATCAATGAGGCCAGATGTTGGTGGTTTATCCAGTGGATTATCAAGTAGTATTGGTAATACTATTGGTACAACTACAGTTGGTGGTGTTGTTGGTGGTGCTGGTAGTGGTGGTGGTGGTGGTGGTGGTGTTGGTAGTGGCCAAACTATTGACAAGAAAACTGGTAAAACAGCACAACCATCTCCATACTGTGATTTTTGCCTCGGTGATGCTAGAGAGAATAAAAAAACTGGAGGCTCAGAGGAATTGGTATCATGCAGCGATTGCGGTCGTTCAGGTAAGATTGAGGAAAAAACAAAGCGCAAGTATTCGAGAAGGGCCAATCATAATTAATACGATAGGTTTTTTTAATTTTATTTTTTTTAATATATTTAATGCAAATTCACCCTTGCCTCTATTTTTTGTTCGTCACACGTTTTATTATTGCTATTATTATTATTATTATTATTATTATTATATTTAAAGAGTTAACTCTGTTGTACATTCTGAAGTTTCCAAAATTTAACGTTTCTGAAAAAGTGAAGATTTTTTCTTTCTGTTAATATTATTATTATTATTTTTTATTTTATTATTTTATGCTGCTTCTCACACACATCTTCGATTTCTTCCTATCACTGTGATTTCAAAAATAGCAGACATCTGAAAATTTAATTTTTTAAATTAATGAATTGTTTTAAAAAACTGAAAAACATGCACATTTAGAAAATTCAGAAATCGAGAAGTGCAAATTTTTCAAATATTTTTTTAAATAATTCATTTAGAAAAAAAAAGGTAAAAAATTGTTAAATGTCTGGTAATTTTATTATAATCAATCACTTCATTCCTCAGTTGATTATTTATCATGAGGCTGTGTTTTTATTCTCATCGATTGTTTCCAATTTTTTTTCTAGAAGAGAAAGACTTTATATATTTTCAATTTTTGTCTCATTCTCGTTTTTTTCTGCCTTTAGTTTTTTTTTTTTGCTATTCGAGAGATATAATTCATATTAAACTGAAAAAAAACAAGTGAAGGGAAAAATTACTGCCAATTTTAAAAGATCAATTCTATTTAGAATAAATTTTTTAATAGCAATATATTTTTCTCTTTGACAAGTGTTGATAAATTCTTGATTGACGTGCAATATATATAACAGTATAAAAAGAAAAAGGGGAATTTTTTATGGAAAAATTTTAAGAAAACTGAAGGAAATAAAATGATTTGTATCAAAAAAAAAAATGGTCATGAGCTTTATAATACAGTGGAAAAAAAGAAAAAAGTTGAGGGGTAAACAGACATTTTTTTTCATTATTATACACTAGTCAAAGCAAAAAGATCAAAGCATCACTTAATCAATGGTGCAATTCTATCGCATCTGAGTAATGGGAATTTTGTAATAATAATTCCTTTAATAAATCAAGAGAAAATGGAAAGAAAAGAAAAATTTACATTATGATGAAAACAAAAAGAATAAAAATGATTTTCTTATTAAAAAAAAAAATGAAAAAAAGATGAAAAAAAAATAGAAATATTACGGAGATAACTGTGATTTATTATAAAGACAATTTATTAGTTTTTAAGATGAAAATTTTTTATAGATTCAAAAAAACAAAATAAATGAATTTTTAAAAATGTACAAAGTTTATATTATGATCTTGAGAAAACTTTGTACAAAAAATTCTATCAACAAAAAAAAAAACATTTTAGAGTTAAAAAAAAGGAAAGAAATAATGGAATGAATTTTCCAATTTTTCGATAAATAAATGGAAAAAAATTCCTGTTGCACAGTTTCATTAGAGCACGTCATTGAAGAAGATATGGTTTGTCAGCTTTTTGACTAAAGTGTATTTTTTTAAGTTACAAAAAAAAAATGCATAAAAAAATAATGTCTCTTTCCATACTTCGATCTTTCCTTTAATAAGTGGGCATTAATTTAATTGAATTTCATTGATTTTCTTTTATATTGTTTCAATATGAAGATTAGGTAAATTGAATAGGAAACTATATCTTCACAGAAAAATGAATTAAAAAAAAAATAAAAGCAATTTCATAAAGTAGATTAGTTTTGTACGAGCTTTGATACGCACTAAAAACGAAAAAAAAAGAAAAAGAAAAGTATCACACACGAAAAGTTTTTAACATCATTAATAAAAAATAGATTTGTATTCTCGATAATTTTTAATTTTTTCGTCTTTTAAAAAGCACAAAATTGCTTCCAATAATTTATTTAATTATTCCATAAAAAAAAAATATTTTCTCAGATAAATTAAATAATTGCCAGGTATTGCCAGGAATAAACAAAATGAATGAACAGTGCGTTAAACAAATAAAAGAAAATTGAATATAATTGAGAGGAAAAATCCCCGAATAAAATGTAATTCAAATAATGTAATGGGAATCAAAAAACAAAAGAAAACCAAAAAGAAAGAAAGAAAGAAAAGAAAAAAGAAGGAAATAATATTAATTTAGAAAATGAAAATTTGTACAGAAAGATGAGCTTGTCTGGCTGATTGTATGAATTCTCAGTACTTGAGAAGAACTAAAAAAAAAAAAAAAAAAAAAAAAAAGCAAACAAAAAACATTGTGAGAACCAAACGAACCAAGTAATCATAAAGAAATAATTAAAAAAGTAGTAGTTAGATTGAATGATTTTTTTCAACAAAAAAATGAACTAATAGTAGATTTTTAAAAAAAGCAATTTTTTTTCAATACACACAAAAAAAAGAAGAAGAAAGTTTATAGTTAAAAAATGAAGAAATGAAAATGGAAAAAAAAAGAAAATAGTTCCTCAATGTGTTGAAGAAAATGAAATCAATGAAGACTTGTTATTAGGTAATTTTTATTGAGCAATTACCCACGAAGCTTAGCGTGAGAATAAGGAAAATGAAAAAAAAAACAAAAAAAAAAAAACAATGTAACACTTAAGTAGCACTTAGTTATTAAAAATAAATATTAGACATTAAGTATGATGAGTGAGTGAGAGACGTGACACAAAAAAAAAAATTTCTCAAAAAAAAAAAAAAAAGAACAATTAAAACTGAAAGAGAACAGAAAAAAAATGAATTTTTTTGCGTGTGCTAAGCGGAAGAGAGTGTGATCTGCGACGTTTATATTGTGCTGCGCAAGAAAAGAACGTGAACTATTCCAAGGTACGCCCTGCTGATTACTTTTACCATCTTGTCACTCCAAAACACTAATGAACAGTGGTTTTGGTACTGAAAAAAAAAAGAACAACAAAAGAAGGAAAAGTAATGCGTCAAAAGAATTTTGAAAAAAAAAAAGTTTAAAAAAAAAAAACCAATTGCAATTTTATCATCAAATAAAAATACTTTGTGCGGAAAATATGATAGCGTTTCATTATTCCGGACGTTTTAGTGCTGAGGAAAGGTGAAAGACATAGTTGATCGCGGTATTATCTAGTAAAAAAAATTTCTGAGATAAAAAAAAAATTTCAAATTGTAAATGCAAAAATTTTTATCTTGAAAGTATGAAAATCATGAAATTTTCTTGAAAATCAATTTCTTTTTTTTTTTATAATGAACGCGAAAATTAATGAGAAAAATGAGATAAAATAAAACGATAGCTTGGAGTTCACTGTTCTTCGGCACAAGATAAATGTCCTGGCACCTTTCCGCTGGCCGCCATCCATCGTCAAGTCTCCCAGCTCCATCATCCTGCTGCTTTTCTTTTATTCCTTGACACGAGTGTCTCGTTATTGTTATAGGCCATCCAACTTGTTTGCAATTTACGGCAAATATGATCGTTTCTGTACGTAAGTACAGGTGGCAGTGTATCGAGTGCAAGTGTTGTTCAATATGTGGTACATCCGACAATGACGTGAGTATTTCCCTTTTTTTTTCCATTATTTTTAATCAAAAAGAAATGAAAAAACAAAAAAAAAGTTTTTATTTCTCTATTTGAGGCTTTTTAGAATTTTCGAAATTTTTTTCGAATTTTTTTTCGAAATTTCCTTAAATTAAACTCTTGCAACCTTCCTTTGCCCACATAAATCGCAAAAATCAGTTTATATTCCAATAAGTTTAGATTTTTTTATAGATTCGAAATTATTTTAATTTTTTTTCGAAATTTTTTTCGAAATTTCCTTAAATTAAATTTCCGCAACCTTCCTTCGCCCACATAAATCGCAAAAATCAGTTTATATTCCAATATTTTTGATTTTTTTATAGATTCGAAATTATTTTAATTTTTTTTCGAAATATTTTCGATTTTTTTTCAAAATTTCCTTAAATTAAACTTTCGCAACCTTTCTTTGCCCACATAAATCGCAAAAATCAGTTTATATTTCAATATTTGAGCTTTTCCTTTAGATTCGAAATTATTATAATTATTTTTCGAAATTTTTTCAAATTAATTTGTATTGATTGAGGAGATGAAGATAGAAACGGATGATTTAAATAGAATTCTGAAATTGTATTTTTCCTTTTAATTAAAGAGAGAAAATCAACGATTTCTGTCATTATTATTCGATTTGAAAGAAGAAATTACGCATTTCATCGATTCCAAAAATAAATCTTAATTTTTAGTGAATTTTCTACTAAAAAATTTTTTATTTGAAACTCGAGAATAATTCGAATTAATTAATTTGGATAATCAAATTAGGATCAGTTGCTGTTCTGCGATGACTGTGATCGTGGATATCACATGTATTGTCTGGCCCCACCTCTCGCATCTCCACCCGAGGGCTCCTGGTCATGTCGCCTGTGCATTGCAGAATTTCATCGACGCGATTGAACGTCAGCCTAAAAGACCTCACTAAACAATATGAAAAAAAAAAAAGATAAAAAAAAAATTTACAAAGTAACGTGGGTGCTGACGATCATACTCAACAATGGTCGCTCGAGTGTATCCCTCGTGGCAGCTGTTTCCGTTCGTGAAATAATGAAAAAAAAAAGTAAAAAAGTAAAAAGGGCCTCTTGTATGTACTCTTGTTTCCCTACAACCACCTGTTGAAGGATCGAATGTTGCGAGGGCAAGAGTCTCTTAATTTTATTTCCCTTTTTTCTTTCAATTTCACTGTTAAGATTTCACAAAACCTTTTCCCTCATAATTTTTTTTTGTTCTTAATTTACGTAATTTCTCATCTTCTTCTTCTGCCAATTACATATAATTAAAGATTTTAATTTGTAAAATTTTACTCTACATTAAAAAGGTTTTTTCATTGAAATAGAAAGAAATAGATGTTTTTTTTTTTTTAAATATGGAAATAATTGAGTAGTTATCAGTTTCACAAGTGATTTTAAATAATTATTACGTCTCAGGCGCTGGTGATCTCAGAAGTATAATTAATCCTGTATCTAATTAATCCTGAAATACTGTAAAGAATTTTATAATGAAGACAAAAAATGAAAGAGAGAGAGAGAGAGAAAGAGTTGAAAAAAAAAAATGTTCCTTAGGTAGACACTGGACAATGCAAAAAAAAAAGCAAGGAAAAACCACCAAGAAATGAAATAATTCACGAGTGTCCATAAACAGAAAGAGAAAAAATGAAAAAGTATGAATGAAAGTTTCAATTAATATTACACATACCAGGCTCAGCTAAAAATCCTTTTTTTATATATTATAATTAAAACAAAGTAATGAAAAAAAAAAATAATAATTGTACCCAGAGATGGAGACTGATTCGCAAATCAATCGAAACCGTTGCAACGTCTTTCAAGATTTGTCGTGGAATAATGTGAAAATGATTTAATAATACTAAAAAAAAAAAAAAAAAAAAAAATAATGGTGTAAAAAAAACATATGGACAATATAGTGAAACTGAGAGAAAACAAAAAAAAATGAAAACAAAACTAAAAAAAAATAAAACTAGCTGAATATACGATAGATACGACAATACACCTTCTACTGTAAAGAAGAACAGCTGTGTAATTAAAACACACGACTATGGCTTTTATGATCTTTGAATAATTTTTCATACTCAAACAATCGTTATGTAAATTCAAACTTTAATTCAGTAAATCCATTTAAGCCAACTGAATTGTAATGATTCTTCAAATTTCTCTCTTATAATGACTTGAACTTGATTTTACTACATTTTTTTTCTTGTCATTGATTAATAATACTTTTTTTAAGAGAAAATATAAAAAATTTGTAAAAATTTTAGAATTTTTTTGAAAAGACATAATTAATATTTACTTCGAGGATGATGATAAATTTTTGAAAATTAAAAAAAAAATAAAAATAAAACATAAATAGAAGGTTGTGTCTCCTCATCTGTATGTATCATAATAGTCAAGCTTTTTACACTTAAAGAAACATTGTGCGATAACTGTTTTAGCTCTAACACACCAATCAATGCAAACAATTAATAAGTGAAGTGAAGAAAAAAAAAAATGAAGAAGAAGAAAGAAGAAAATAATACAATAAATGAGTAAAAGTAAGAGAATGAAAGACAGTGAATACAAAAAAAAAACGATGAAAAAAAAGGAAAAATCTGAATAAATGTTAATGTAATTTGTTTTTTTTTCTTTTCTGTTTCTTTCTCACTTCAGATAATTTTCTTTTCTTTTTTACTGTTGTTCAGCTCAGTATTTTTATATTTTATACAATGGAGTGTACTTAATTTAAGCCTGACGTGTAAAAGAATGTGGGGAAAAAAAAAAATTTGAAACACACACATGGAACTGTACATTAATTAAATGAAGAACAGAAAAAAAAAAAAAGGTAAATGAAAAATTAATAATTCCGAAAATAATGAAAAAATTTCAGCAATTAATTGATGATTACTCATGTAAATGAGATTTTGTATTTTAAGTTTGATGTTTCTTGGTGAATTCAGGATTCGATTTTTTTATACCGCTTATTTTCAATGATTGTATGCAAATTGCTAATAAATGATTAGTTTCTACTAATACGATAATTTTTCGATTATAAAAACCTCAGAGATTCAATTCGTGTATATGTAGAAGATATTTTTCATCAGTGACTTTAAAAATTTCATGCCTCATTGGATATCGGTCATGCTAATTAAATCAGAATTCAATTAATATATCTGATAACGATTTACGCCGAAGATTTGGAACAGTTGCATCATCAGATGGATATCCAACTGGAAGTAATAGGCAGAGTTTTTCATTTGATGGACGATTTAAGAGATTCTTCAATGCTGGTCCGCAGTTTAATGGTGTTGATGTTAGAGTAACAAGTCCAGCGTACTTTATCCCATAAAAATAACATAATTCAATATATTCAAGGAAAAAAGCACATTTTTCTTACACTGAGAAGAAAAATAATTCATAAATCTTTAGAAAAGAAAATAATTGCATAAAACCGAATTTTATTAGAATATGAACCAGACTCATTTCCGAATTGTATTTTTTCCTCAGTGTATTCAATTAAATTACTAAAATACCTGAATTGCAGTGATAAGAATGCCACAAGCAATGGAAACACTCATTTCATGATAATAATGATTTTTTCTTCTGCCATCTGGTAAAACACCATAAATCTGTTTAAAAACCAAAATTAAATAAGGTGCAGTAGTGAGATACTCCTTAATCCAATTAGTCCTAAGTGGCATTAAATCAGTTGTCCACTTTTTTCCCATTCTCTTGACATAATTCATCTCCTCTTCCTTCTCAATAATCCCTCTAATTTCCATTTTTTTATTATAATCAGAAACAACGACATAAGTCCATGGCTCTGTATGAGCTCCACTCGGTGCTGTACCTAATCAACCATGTACTAATTACATTATTTCAATCATTCAAGCACAATACCGTTGTGCCATTAAATATTTTATGCTTACCTGCTGCTCTAATAATGTCATGTATAACACTTTGTGGAACAGGATCAGAGCTGAAGAACCTGATGGTTCGGCGATTATTGCAGATGTTATAAAATTCTTTAGCTCGTATCATCAATTCCTGTTCACTTGGTTTTTTATAGACAAAGGGAATGTGCTCCAAGTCCTTTGGCAATGCTGGTATTTCTTCTTCATTGTCATTAACAATTTCAGCATTATCCTCAATCTCTTTAATACTCTCGATTAATTGCGCGTTTTTTTTACGATTCGATAATAAATTCACGAGGCCATACGATATGATTGGAAGAATTATGTAATACCAGTATTTTGACCAGAATGGAAGAATATCGGTGAACATGATTACTTTTTTTTTGGTTTTTTTGGTTTTTACAATTCAAATTCACTTTTGCTACTTTCTAACAGTGATAGCGACTTCTCTGCTTATTTTTCTCCAACTGCGAATAACTACTGAGCTTATCTTTCGTAATTCTTGCACACAGAGACACACAGTTTGCTCAATTTCACTCCCTTCTCTCTTTACCATAATTATATCGTTGCCTTAAAAAGCAAAGTGGCGTAAATCCTATTTTTTTACATTGCACTTACGCCACTTTGTTTCTAAGGCAATGTTGTATCAAATGCAATTTGAAGAGTGTTTTATCCTTCAACATACTAATTGTAATACCTTTCTCAAGCTATTTAAATCTAAAATTCGCGCCATAATTCAAAAGAAACGGATGAAAGAGGAAAAAAATTTGGAGAAAGCAAAAAAAAATACTATTCCTTTTTATTGTATTCAACACAAAAATCAGTTGAATACAGGCAAAAAATATGTATTCAATAAATTCGCGGAATTCTTTCTCCTCCAATTCGAGAGGTATTAAAAAAAATTGGCAAAGTGGCCTCTCTTCTCTACTACTTCTGAGACAGGAGAGACACACATCAAGAGGGTGTGAGATAAACGTTCCTCCAGCATTCCAACAGACCCGATGCGTCTTCTTCTCTCGCATCTGAATAATTCATAACAATTCATAACAACTATAATCCCATTCTTCATCAATTCTCAGGGTCTTTAATCTTGGTTCAGTCTTTTTTTTTTTCGATATTCGTGCAGTTAATTTCAATCTTAATCATCTTAGTTCAATGAATATCTTTGGCTTTTTTTTCACTTTTCCTTGTTTTTTTTTGGGCGAAAAAAGAAAAATAATTATTTTTTAATATACTGTTAAAAAATTTCGTCTGAATTTTCAAATAAGTCACATTTCTACTGAAATTTCAGATAATTACGTCATTAAAAACATGAACACATCATTGATTTTCAAATAATTTCACGTTTTCAGTTTAATTGTTTCTTGAAAATTTAGTAAAAATAGGAAAAATTCAAAAAAAAATTGAAAATTCCAGTCATTTTGATTATAAATATTCATGTTCAGTTGAAAATTCAAGTAAATTGTAAAATTTTCGTCTCAATTCTACTTAGAACTCATAAATTCCTTTGAATTTCCTCTAAAACTCAGATTTAATGATCATCTTACCATTAAAAAAAATTGGAGACATCAGAAAAAATTTCATAAAAAATTTTATAAAAGTTTCATGAAAGTTTTATACAAGTTTCATAAAAATTTCCTAAAAATTTCATAAAAATTTTGAAAATCCTAAAAAATCTCAAATATTATAATAGAACTGTTTTTTTTTAATATCACGTTTCTAACAAATTCCCATCAAATTGTCTATAAAATTTCCATTTTTTTTTCTAACACTGTAATTATCTCATCTTTCTGATAATGCGCGTTTTTTTTTTCATCTTCTACTCCAATTCAATGTTTATAAACATTTAGAACACCCGGTGTACTTAAAGTGTCTCGGAGTCAGTGGCGCCGCCATCTCCAATGTGTTATTTTTTCAGTTGAGGACAAATACACTTGTCCTCTCGTTGTATCTTAACATCCGTGTTAAAAGACAAGAATTAACGAAATAAAATAACTCTCTTGTCTCTTACTGTCCCCCTAATATGACGAAAAGAAGACACAGCAGCCGATTGTCAGTCGCGTTAAATCCAAAGTAATCGGCAAATTGCGTCTTACGACTTTAGCACATTAATAAGAGAAAAGTCAAAAGATTTACGAATGGTTGCAAGAATAAAAAAAAAGTATATCATTGATAAGATAAATTAATTGAAGTAAATTTTTTTTTTAAAGATACTGATAATGTTAATGACAGCAAGTGAAATGCATAATTAATTTTTAAAAAAATATATATATACATATATAATAATTCTCGAAGTAATATAGTGATTGGCTTCATTATGTGATTTTTTTTTAAAATCATCCAATAGACAATTGGATAATGCCATGAGGCCAAACTCGTGCTCACAATTATACTTGGGAGATGGAGCCATTTGAAAAATAAAATCTTACGAATGACGTATCTTTTTTTTTTTCACACCTTTTTTTTTCCTTACTTTTTGGTTGAAATTTTCTCGATAAAATTTAGTTTAGAGACAGTTGAATAGAGAAAAAGAGGAAAATATTCCATTTGTTCGGGCAAAATTGAATTACTCGTTCATTGAAATGTTTTGTGTATTATTCTCAATGTCAAGTGCAGATACATTGTTTATCATTATGTAAAGAGGAAGGAGGGGGGAGGGAGGAGGGATTATTAAAGGGAATAATATTCATTTTCGCGTAATCATTAGTTGTCAGTGTTTGGACATATTGACAATAGGCTTTTTTTTTTTTTCTTCGAAGATACAGTTAATATTGAATTGGCTTATTTTATTGAGGGGGAAAAAAGTGCAGAGGGGTGGGTGTTAAAGGGAGATATAACAGAATGGAGAAAAGCATGCAACCACCCCTACCACCACCCCCATTGCCAAAGGATGACAATTTGGCTGACACAAACAGCAGCGAAACTACTGTCACTCATGAACTCACATTTGGTATGTTGACAACAATTTTTTACTTTAAATTATTAATTGATTTTTTTTTTTAATATTTAATTATATTGATACATATGGGATTAGGTTAGGTGTGCGCACTAAGTGAGGAGAATGGATCGAAGTTATTAAAGCTGAACATTTCGTATTCATTTCATGGCTTTTTTTAGAAAAAAAAATTCTTCCTGATAAATACGTTGAATTATTTATGTTCTCATTTAGGTTTCGAGGAAATTGAGATTATCTTTTATTCCAATTGGAAATGATCTTTGAACGGATGATTATTAATTGCTCATTAAATTATCGGTTTTTTTTTTTTTACTTCTTCGTTTATTCTTCTTTTTCTTGGGAATGAAAGTTTTTCATTTGAAATATTCACGTGAAAGTTTTCAGGAATTAATTTAATGGTGTATGTGTAAGTGTGTGTGTGTGTGTGGATGATTTTTTAATGGTTAAATAAAAGAGGTTTTTTTGCGAATGAAAATGAAATGAGATGATAATAAAATTTGCAGATATCCCATGATTTTTGAAATTTTTTAAAAAGAAATTAATGATTAAAAACAGAAAATTTAAAAAATTCGCACTTATAGATTTTTAAATTCTTTACACGAACATATTTTTTTCTTTTATTTATAATTTATCTGTTGAGAAAAGGAAAAATCTGAAAATTGTCAGATGTCTGCTATTTTCACACAAAAATGATGAAATTAGCACAAATTTCACAATTTTTTGGATTTTAAACAAATGAATTATCGTTAAAAAAATATTTAAAAAATTTGCACTTATAGTTTTTTGAATTTCCTACTTGCACATATTTTTCGGATTTGTTTAAAATAATTGATTTGTCAAGAAATATGCAAAAAGTGTAAAACTATACAGTGAAAATAAAATCTATTCTATTTGTTAAGAAAAAAACACTGAAAGTTGTTTTGGATTTTTTTGAGCAAATAAATTATTGTAAAAAAAATATTCAAAAAATTCACACTTATAGTTTTTAGAATTTTCTACTTGTGCGTATTTTTCTGTTTTTTTTTCTTGAACAATTTATTAATTAAGAAAAAAAACACTAGAAATTGTCAGATTCTCGTTATTTTCGGTGTAATTTTTTCGAATGAATTCTATTCTTCACACGTGCATCGATCAAACTTCAATGCTCGAACATAATTTAAATTATGGGAATTATTCTCATTAAAATAGAAAAAAAATATGACATAAGAAAGTGGTAATTCATTATTGCATAAATTATCAATGAGATAAAAAATCGTGAAAGTTTGGGAATTACGTGTAGATAATCGATGACGAGAATGTCTGGAATTTCAGTTGTTCCAGGAAGTTTGCGTATCTCGTAGATAATTCATAGGATCAGGGAGAAAAATAAAATAAAAAGGAGATAAAAAGGGAAAAAATTGCCTTTGACTTTAGGAACCACTGGGAATGTCCACTCATTCGATCCACCTTTTGGCACATGACACACCGTGACTCACGAGGGGTTTACGTCATCGTTTTGTGCAGCCCCAAAAAAGAGTTTTAAATTATTCCGATTTTTTTTTTAGTTTTTTTTTTATTCGCACTATCAATTACAGCATTTTCAAAATAATTGGAGCAATTATTTTTTTCAAATTAAATTTATCAATAAAAATATGGCAATTGATAAATTGAGAAAAATGCATTTTACTCCAATTTAAAAATTTGAAAATTATACTGAAAATCACAGAAATTTGACAATTTTAAATTTTTTTTGCTGGCAACAAGTAAATTATTTTAAAAAAATAAAAAATATGCACTTGCAGAAAATTTAAAAAATTACAAGTACGAATTTTTTAAATATTTTTTGAATGATAATTTATTTGTCAAAAAAAAATCCAAAAATTGTCAGATTTGTGCCAATTTTATTATCATATTTAAGAATGATTGGAAAATAAAGTTAAATTTTTGTATAACATTGTTAATAACAATTTATACAAAATGAAGTTTTCAAATCTGATTCAGTGGATCTGTGGAGAATGCAATGAGGAATAGAGTAAGTTTTAGAAACAAAAAATTAATTGAAAATTGAAAAATTTTCATTATTTTTTATATTTTTTCAAATTTTTCAAAATTTAAAGAAATGTAAAAAAAATTAAAATTCTTCAATTTTCAATTAATTTTTTGTTTCCACAGCTTATTTTATTTCTCATTACATTCTCTACAGATTCACTGAATCAGATGTGACATTTTCATCTTGTATAAATTGTTATTAATGATCTAATACAAAAAATTTGATTTTTCTTAATCATTCTTAAAAATTATAAATTAAATTAGCAGAAAAAAAAGAGATTTCTTTGAATCAGACAAAGAAAAATTCCAGAAACTCTCGAAGATATTGGAAAATAGTCTTCGAATGACTTGCACTTAAAAAAAAAAGCCTATTGAATAAACTCGAATTAATAATAAATTCCAGAATTGTTGATTCCTCAAAATTGAAACCATTTATTTCAATTCCACAATTATCAAATTATTAAATTACCTTGTTTATTCAATTGAAACAATTTTTTTCCCACAATTTTCCTTTTTCCCAAGAAGTGGCAGAAAAAAAGAAAAAATCAGTAACAGGGCACACTAAACATTTGCCTTCGTTCCTGAAATCTTTTTCCCCTACTCCACTAATTCCCTGTGTTTTCCAAATCAGCTGTTATTCCACGAATGCTCTTGTATTGGAGTCTCGCTTTTATGTCGGGCTCGTCTGTGTGTCCCTCTCTCTATCTATCTCTGTGTACTATATGTATGTATGTATGTGTATGTGTGTGAAATACAACGGTGTCGAGGGACGTGAGAGAGTGAGGGGCGTATTCAGTCGGCAGTGAGCCTTCGTGCCACTTCGTGCTCCGCTCCACGTTACAAGTGGGAAACTCGTTTCCTCTTTTAATTCCTTCAAAAAAAAAAAACCCATAAATTTTTATAAGTTGCCGAATAATCCATACGAAAGGAGGAAAATTCCCCAATTTCAAAACTCAAAAAAAAAGTAAAAATATTAAATTTGATTGAAGAATTTTCGAGTGAAAAGAAACGCGGAATAAAATTGTTAAAAAAATCAGTGAAAGTTATAAGTGGAAAGTGCCTGAGAATTCACCAAAAAAAAAAAAGAAAAAAGGTGATAAGGCTTCCCCTCGATTCTCTCACCTGTGTGTCTGTGTGTGTGTGTGTATTACTAGAGACTATTTAAAAAATTCACTACTCGCCCAGTTAGTGAACATTATATATATATATATATGTTTAATAATTCGCCTTGAGTGGAAACTTCCGTAATAGCGAAGATACCATTACCATTAAACTTAGCTGATAAGTATAAAATTCTAAACTTAACGATAAAACGAAAGAAAAAAAGAAGCTTTTTGAAGAAAAAAGAGGCAACAGCTGAGCAAGAGGCACTAAATAAGAAGCGAGAGAAGAAGAGAGCTCTGTTAAAAATATCCAGGGGAGTAAAGAAAAAAAAAAAAAAAAAAAAGGAAGAAAAAAAAATCTCAGAGGGAGGCCGAGAAGTGCATTCACCCACATCTGCATCGCCAGAAGTGAAGAAAAAAACAATTTTTACGTTCACAAAAAGATTTTGATAAAAACAAGTATCAGAGACTCTGTTGCAAGTATCGAGTAATCGTGTACGTATTTTACGTACACCTTGCGCCAATCACAAAGACAAGGAAACTCATTTTTCTCGAAAATTCTTAAAAATCCCATAAAATTTGCGTGAATTACTGAAAAAATACATCAGAATTTTCTCCTACTCTCGTGTGTGCATTATTGGGTCTCGAAAAAGTGTGTAAAAAAGAGGGGGAAAGAGAGGGAGAGGAAAAAAAGAGGCCTTGCCCTCGTTAAAGTGTGTCAGTAGGATAACGTCAGACACTGACTTGCATCAGGGCACACAAATGTTCACGAAGAAGCCAACTGCATTCATCAATGTATAGATAAATTTGAAAATAGAAGAAATAGGGAAAAAAGGTGAAAATTAGCCTTTTTTTTTTGAATGAAAAATAGAAATTAATAAATCTCGTGTGAGAGACTATCGGTTTTATTATTATTGCACGAGAGCTTCAAGGCAAAGTCTCGTCCACGTGTCGACACTTTGATCACGTTCCTGTGTTGCAGGCACGTGGGTAACATCACACACAAATATATATATATATATAGACTCGTGCATGTTGTGTGTGTGTGTGTGTGTTCATGCGCATTAGGCCAATGCGGTAACGAATAAACACATTGTTATTTTGTATCATTGTGTCAAACCACGAAAAAAGAAGAAAAAAAAAAAGGAACTTATCGTACATTATCTTTTGGTGTTTTTGAGAAGCAAATTTAAACATCATTAATCAACAACGAAACAAAAAAAAAGGGGCAATTGATAGAGAGAGAGAGAGAGAGGAATATATGTTTGTGGCGAGTTTGTGGGGACGATGAAGAAGAGACTTTAGATTGTAATACGGAGTAGAACGTATAACACATATAAATCGATTTGGATTTGAAAAGTTAAAAATAAAATCTCATCAGTGCCACATGATTTGTGTTACTACAAGTTACAAAAAAAAAAACTGGGAGAAATAAAAATGAATAGTGTCAATGGGAATTAATTGAGATCGATATTTTTCATCAAGTTATTGGAGTTTTGAGGGGGAATTCATCGGTTTTTAAAAATAATCATATGAAAATGAAGAATCCAGAACATGAGAGTGGCTATTTTGAGGATGGAAGTGATGTTGAAATGGTTTATGAGGAAAATACAACAGGGGATGGTAGAAAATCAGGTACTGGATCCTATGGACTGTCTGAAGCCATACGACAACTTGACGTCACTGATTCACCCGCATCGCCAGAGCCTGTTTTGCAGAAAAATCATGATGGAGGTAGTTAGTATTAATAATTAATTAGTTAATTGATTGAAGAATTGATTTTCCTCAAAAGGGAAAATCCATGAAAAGTGAGGAATTCTCAAAAAGAATTCTTAATTCTATAAATATAAAAATTGAAATTAGCACATTTTACCCCAATTTAAAAATTTGAAAATGATCCTGAAAATAGAAGAAATCTGACGATTTTTAGGTTTTTTTTTCACAAGTGAATTATTTTGAGAAAATAAAAAAATATGCAGTTTCAGAAAATTCGAAGCACTACAAGTACAAATTTTTTAAATATTTTTTAAATGATAATTTATTTGTTTAAAAAAATAATGAAAGCGGTAGTTAGTATTAATAATTAATTAATTAATTAATTGAAAAATTGATTTTTATCGAGAGGGAAAATTCATGGAAAGTGAGGAATTCTCAAAAGGAATCCTTAATTCTATAAATATGAAAATTTAAATAAGCGCATTTTACTCCAATTTGAATTTTTGTAAATAATCTTGAAAATCGCAGAAATCTGACAATTTTTAGTTTTTTTTTTTCTTTTAACAAGTGAATTATTTCGAAAAAATAAAAAAATATGCACTTTCAGAAAATTCAAAGCACTACAAATACAAATTTTTTAAATATTTTTTAAATTATAATTTATTTGTTAAAAAAAAATTATGAAAGAGGTAGTTAGTATAAACAATTAATTAATTGATTGATTGAAAAATTGATTTTTATTAAATGGGAAAATTCATGAAGAATGAGGAATTCTTATAAATATGAAAATGGAGATAAGCGCATTTTACTCCAATTTAAAAATTGGAAAATGATTCTGAAAATACAAGAAATCTGACAATTTTTATGTTTTTTTTTCTTTTTTTTAACAAGTGAATTATTTTGAAAAAATGAAAAATATGCACTTTTAGAAAATTCAAAGCACTACAAGTACATATTGTTCAAATGATAATTTATTTTGTTTAAAAAAAATCATGAAGGAGGTGGTTAGTATAATCATTGAATTAATTAATTGAAAAATTGATTTTTATCAAGATTGGAAAATTCATCAAGAGTAAGGAATTCCTTATGAATATGAAAATGATTATTTCTAATTGGAAAATTGCAAATGAGATTTTTGATATTAATATTCTAATTGATAGGATGCAGGAGAAATATTAATTGCACGTTTGAATTAAAGGGAATTAATAATACATTGGAGTTGTGGAATATAAATTATAAACAAGGAGATTAAATAAATTTGATGAGAGTAACAGTTTATCATGGAAATTGCGCAATTTGTTTGATGGAACAACAAATTAGGGGAGACTGGGGTAAAATGGGACTGAGGTTCAAAATGATTGGGGATTTTTTTTTTCAAATGATGAGGTTTTTAAAAAAAATTGAAAAAATTCACCAACACTCTTTACTTATTGGAGCATTTGCTCAATTTTTTTCAAATTTTTTTATCAAGTCCTTCACTCCGAAAAAAAATCTGAATGATGTTGCCATGGACGCCCATTTTGCCCCACTCTCTATTGTTTGAGTTGAAAATTGAAGTCAAAAATAAATACAGCAGTTCAAATGCTGTGAGTATTAATTTACGCCGATTAAACTCAACGTTCATGGTTCACACACGTGGAGAGAAAAAGAGAAAGAGAGAGAAAAAGAGAGAAATAGAAAGAGAAAAAGAGAGAGAGAGCTTGATTATCATTTTTATATTCCCAATGGTAAAATCCTTTCCCCTCATACACTTTCACCAAATGAAATTTTCAATTTATACTTTAAAATCAATACGATAATACTTAACTCAACTGTTTTTCAAGTAAAAGGTAAAAAAAATGATGAAAAAATACCAAATTCGTGAAAATTAATGGAAATGAAAAAAAAAAGAAATATCTCAAAGATTGCCAAGATATTTGGCCTTATAGGTATATTCACGAGGTCAACCTGTCTATCCTTTTAATCGACCTTCACTGCCTTTTTTGCGCAGAGACCCAATGACTGTACCAATTTTTTTTACACCCTTTCGCAAAATTTAATCCTATGAAATATCCATTAAAATGTTTTCTGTTAACTCGTGTTTTCTTCATTTCACTAACAATATCATCAATTTACGTCACACACAAGCATGAGTCCACAATTTATCTAGCTTTGGAAATAAAACACATATATATATATATATATATGTTTCAATGATAGGAGAAATAATGTGGAAAATAATGAAGTGAAATGTGGAAAAGTTATTTCAAAACTCCATTTCAAAATTTCCATGCAAAAAGTTGGTAATATTCTGTTGGAGCATCCAGTGACACGTGGCAACATATGGTGTCGCAGTATAAGGCTCGTGTTACTCTGTAAATTTGAATTCCATATTTTTTCTCTTGCAAATGAGGAAATAATATTGAGACGAGAAGAAAAAAAATTTGATTAATTGTTTCACGAAACTTTTAAAAGCGCTTTCAACATTTATTATCTTGGGGAGTTGTTTTTTTTTTTTTTTTGAAGATCATTAAGAATGAAGGGAATTAAAAAATCGCAAACTATTAATTTATTCGGGTTTGATCAATGAAGAAAAAACGGTCTGGGTCCTAAGAAAATTAACATAAAATTAATTTATTATTTTTTGAGAATATCTCGAAATTTGATGGGGTTATCGAATTTTTAATGGGGATAATTTGAGAAAGTTCGCAATTTTCAGAGAAATCTATTTTATTTCGTCATGAATTTTTTCGAAATATCTCGGAATTTAAGCGAAATAGAGCGATTTTGATAATTACCTTTTTTTTTAATTAAAAAAAAAAAATTTCTTGAAATTCTTTACAAAAAAGGTCAAAAGTTACGGATTTTTTTTTAGAGTGAAGGCATCTTTAAAAAAATTTGAAAAAATTCATCAATAATGTGCGCATATTGGAGCATTCTCTCAAATTTTTGCAAATTTTTTCATCGAGTCCTTCACTTCGAAAAAAATTCCTGGATCTCAAAGAACTTATCATGGAATAAAACTGCGAAATTTGACTTTTTCATCTTTTTAATGAGATTATTTCTAGAAAAACTAATCTCCAAAATCTCATTTGTTTATAACGAATGTAATTCTCTCTTTGATAGATTAGACTGTGTATCGATTTAATGAATCTGAAGGTTAACTCTAGTTTATCCCCTTCACCACCGCGTTTATAGTCAAATAAAATGGAGCACGAGTATTTGATCGATCCAGTCTGGAGGGGAAAAAGAGAGTGTGGAGGGAAAAAAAAAAGAGCACGTGGAGAGGTCTTTACGACCCAGTGACACTCAGGGATGTTATGTTATTTTTTTCACTTTGACATTCTTATTTCCCCTCTCATTGGAAATTATGACTATTCAAGATGCATGAAAAACACACGGTTACTCAATATCAATCGTAGTTGAGGAGTCGTTTTTTTTTTTTTTTTTTTTTTTTTTTTTCGGAGTGAAGAAAACAAATCACGAATCAGTAGAGGCGTGTGGAATGATTCCTACGACTGTAGTTTGTGCGTCATTGAGGGAACTCAGCGGGAGGGAGGAGTCTATGGGGAGAGTCCAGTGACGATTGCCCTCACTACAAACGCAAATACGTAGTTTTTAATCAATATTCATTTACGAAAGTCAGATAAACACAGGGGAAAATATTGAAGTTGAGGAAAGTTGAATTTTAGGGAAATATTTATCGGTTCTCTTCTCGTATTTCAATTTTTATCTTTTAAAAAAGAAGTTTCGAGAATTTCTAATAGCCTTTCAATGTTGCAATGAAAGTGATAGTTTTATTTTATTTGAATGTTGAAAATTTCACTTGATAATGAAATTAACACACATTTAATCAATCTTTTGGATTAAAAAAAAAAAATTATTATAAAATTTTTTTTTTTAATTTGTAATTGTAGTTTTTTTGGATTTTTTACTTGTGCATATTTTTTTTTGTATAATTCATTCGTTGGAGAAAAGAAAAAAAATCAAAATTGTCTGAAAATATCCGACAATTGACAAACTGAAAAATTATTTCAAAAGAAGGAAAATATGCAAATATGGAAAATTTGAAAATCTACGAGTGCGAATTTTTTAAATATTTTTTTAACATCAATTGATTTTATTGAAAAAATTCCCAAAATTATCAGATGTCTGCTAATTTTAATAAAACTAAAAATAACCGACATCTGATCATTTTTAGATTTTTTTTTCTTCTTACAGTTGAATTATAGAAAAAAGGAAGATATGTACATGTAGAAAAAGTAAAAATCTATGAGTGCGAATTTTTTAAATATTTTTTTAATAATAATTTATTTCTTTTTAAAAAAATGCACAAAATTGTCAAATGTCTGCTAATTCTATTCCCATTGATTTCAGTATAATTATGATGAATAATTATAATTAAATAAATAAATTATTATAATTACGATTATTTCCATTATCAAAATTTCTCTCAGAATATCTGATTCAATATTATTAAAAAACAAAAAGTAACCGATAAAATAAATGGCAAATGCTTTCATTTCTCATTTGCGACCAGCCTCAACACTCTCCATCGATCACACACCCAAAAACGTGAAAGTTCCTCAACTATCCAACGAGAATACCAAAGAAAAAACTCCAATCCCCCAAGGTTTTTTTTCTTGAAGCATTCACATTCTCCTCCATTGACGATTTTTCCAAAATAAAGATTAGCGTAAAATTTTATTTTCGTATGAGACTCAGGAACGTCTTTGTGTCATTTGAGCACGTGCCAGTAAAATTTTTTTAAAATAAAAATTAAAGTAGAGCAGTGATCTAAAAGTGCATGAATAATGAAAAAATGAAATGAATAAAATAAATAAATGGATATCAGCTATATGTCAAAGGTTTTGAAAAATACTGTACATATATATATGCTGGCACCCGCATGGTCGACACCATTGACCCTCTCGCAACAACACCTGTTCGAAAAAAGAATCAGAAGCGTGTAAAAAAAATGAGTAACCTGAATAGATGAGAAAGGACAGCTCCCCCTATTTCCCTTCAACAAAAGCAAAAAAAAACGAAACACAATGAATCAAAAAAAAAGAAAATAAAAAAAATATGATTCTCATTTTGAAGGATTTAATTACCGCAAAGTGATCACGACTTCCGTTTCCTCAGTGAATGACTCGTTGTATCACAGAATCACCGTGAAAACTGATAATTATTTTTGAAAAAACAAAAAAAAAAAGGAGAAGAAGGACAAAAAAATGCGCAGAAACGCGAGAAAAATAACAAAATCTCTTCACACCTGGCTGAAAGCGAAAAATACAAAAGTAAAAATAAAATGCAAGAATTAAAAACAGCTACTATACTACGAGAAGGAGTTTAAAAAAAAAAAAGAGCTCCGGAATTCGGAACATCGGTGTTTTGTAACGGTATATAAAACCACTCTTCACTCTGGGCCTCCTAACTTTGGAATTCAAGAATTTTTTCATTTGAATTAACCGTGAGCCAAAATTAAATGATGAATAGAAATAAAAAAAAATAAGAGAGATAGAAGACAAAAGTCCCCTCGAGCATTTAAAACAGTGATTTTTTTATGATTATTTTAATTTGAATATTTATTTGATGAGTTAGTGTATTGAATTGATGTGATTGTGATTGATTCGATTGAAATTCCTTTTCACAGCCCTGAAAGAAGTTAAAAAAAAAAGGCCCGCAAAAAAAAGTGACTTTGAATTATTTTCTTTTGCTTTTTTTCTTTCATTTATTCAAGGATTTTTTATTTTTATCTTTTCAAATAATTAAAGAAACCACTTCACTTGATAAGATCTGGGTAAAAGTAAATAAAGATTTACCCAAGAATTGATACAAATTTGTATCTTCAAAAGGAAAAAAAAAAGAAATGATTAAACGACTTATTTAATAAAATTCGCAAATTATTACACAATTGTCACATGAAGGTGCACTCCACTTCTGCTCTTTTTTTTTTCATTTTTATTAACTGAGAAATTCTAAAAATACACGATTTTTTTAACACCAAAATGCATGAAGAAATACAACGTTACAGGATAAATCACCAGCCATTAGACATTTTAGCACGAATAAGTTCCAAGGAAACGACGATAAGACTATGCAAGTGGAATAACAAATAGAATAAATAACTGAAGAATATGCAAAAAAAAAAAAAAAAAAAAGAGGCAGTTGCATTTAGCGAAGAGATTATTACTCTCTAGTAACAAACTGCAAAACAAGTGAAAGTCCCTGTGTGCTATTCGCCAATGAGTAAACTCAATTAAATCACGTAATCTTCATCCCAAAAATGAAAAAAAAAAAAAGGAATGCAGAAGTAAAGAAAAAATGAATAAGAAAAAAGAAGAGTTCTCATGAATTTATTCATCAATTAATATCGTCTGTCCTTGAGGATAATAAAGTCTTTGGAAAGAGTAAAAAAAAAACCGAAAACATTTTGTTTTTAAACTTTCTTGTGGTGGCAAAGTGGGGGAAAGTGAGAGGCATTATTATTCTTGAAAAAGAAAGAAATCGCAGTTTTTTTTTTTTACACCAAACACAAGAAAAAATATAAAAAAAAAAAAAAGAGAACAACTGGACGAGGTGATAAGGAATTCTCTTCAATTATTAATGAGTGAATAATGTTACTTAAGTTCGGGTGAACAATTTGAAACGTTGAAGCAAATGAGCATGAAAAAAGTCGTTAAATTCACATTGAGAGATTATCAGAGCTTGTGCGTATACTTTTTTTTTTTTTTTTTTTCTTTTTCTTTAAAAGACTGAAACAAGGAGAGGTCGTTTAATGCCAGTACAATGTGCGATATCGCTTGTCACCTTTATCTCTGAGGAGGCCTGTCCAATGACACTGTCGTTTTCTCGGCAGCTGTTAACATTTCAAATGAGTAAAGAGAGGGGGGGGGGGGGGGGAGATGCCTTGAACTTCGCTTCGATATGTCATTTTATTTTTCTTCACTACAGTAGTTTTAAAAAAATCAGGGAAAAATAAATGAAAACATTACGGATTTTCTTTAAGGATTAAGGTAAACCAGAGTACCATCGATAAAACAGGAAATAATGAGGATTTGAAGGGTTATTTTCCAATTAATTGCGGTTAATTGGGGGAAAAGTGCGTTAATTTACCCGAAAAAGTGATTAAACTATTCGAAAATCATATCTTCAGCTTGTAAATATAATTCTTTTTTTCTCGAATTTTTTTCACATTAATCTACTATCACATGCATGAGATAGAGAGAGAGGCAAATAGTTACGACTATCTTCTAATTAAAATTTCTCAATAACTATACGGTGAATTGAATATTTTTTTCTTCTATTATTTAGTTAAAATGCTGTTCTCTTCGCCAATTGTTTTTAAATAATGGGTCGATCCTGTGGTTTTTTAGTGATTTCGTTATTTCTGCCTGATTTAAGGCGTTTCATCTCCACTACCGCTATTTTCAGGAACTTTGATAATTCATATCTCATAAACTGCACGGACAAAAATTATGACAAAATTCAGAATAATGTTGAAAAAAATGTCGTCTTTGATGCGACATCGAAAAATGAGACAAGAAAGTGGTAAAAAACTATCAAATATTGATGTCATTGATTCTTAGCAAATATTCTTATGAAATAATTAGAAAAACTGTTGGATTTACTGAATTTAGTCAATTCAACTAGTTGATCTGTATAAATTAACTGAATTCAACAACTTCTTTAATTATAAAAAAAAAAATTGTTAAGGACCAATGTTATAAATATTTCATAGTTTTAACCACTTTTTTCCTCTCAATGAAGAAATGAGGAGTTAACTGTACTCAAGTTCGTTGAGCTACTACCTTAAGAACATCAATTACACGAATTAAATTAATTAATGAAAATGAACTTTAATAAATGTTTCTTCAAACATTAAATCACTACTCAAATAAATAGCAAATTAGAACGAAAGATTCAATTGCCATGAGGTTGGCTCTATCCAAAGCCATTCTTGCAGCGTTTTTCGAGGTGAAATCTGCGGTTAAATTCAACTCCTTGAGTACCAAGAGTGTGTAAAAGATTTTTCCTTCTTCAATTCATATTTTTTTCCTTTTTCCTTCTACTCTCAATTCGTGTTGTATGAAAAAAAAAACCAGTAATTTGCCTCTGTGTGTAAAGCACAACTCACACAAACAGACACAAATGGAAAAAACGTTACTTATTACGGTATAACCCGTAACACAAACGGTCTTCGAGTTATTCCCAAGCGCTACGCGGGATTCCCCACGTTCACCGATAAAAAAAAATTAAGAAAAAAGAGGAGAAAAAAAAAAAACGTTATTCGAGCTCTTTCAAAATGAAATTATCTCCACACTTTAAAATTTCATTAGATAATTTACCATTCTCACTATCTTGATTGACGAAACGACAGATATATCTGTCATTAGAATATAAACCCAACTTACAAAACTTCCGTTAGTCGTCCAAATTATTTGAATTTTTTTTCTTTTTTTTTCTCCTTTTTTTTTATTAAGAACAATTACTTTTACTGAGATTCAGAGGCTATCCTTTCTCTTTCCAGCCTAATTCATCCGCAAGTGGAAGTGGAATAAAATAAAATGAAAAAAAAAAAAAAAACAATTCAATTAGTTTCTAATGGATTAAGTCAGCCAAAGTGGTCTATTGAAGAACCGCATGAAACTCAGTTCAGTTACAAAATCTTCTGGTTTTTTTTGTTATAAAAAAAAAAGAAGAAAAAAGGCAAATATGCAGAATAGCGCCCATCCTAAAATTTAAATAATTATTAATGTCAAATTTTCGGAAAAAAATATGGAATGCACAAGCGAGGTTTGAACTCACACAACCATTTAATTACATGTCAGGTGATCTACCAATTGAGCTATTGCGAGTTCCTTTATTTTCCTTCAAATTTTTGACCAAGATATATTACATCATTTTTGCCAACTCCCTTCCTGAGGCAAATTCAAGGGGTTTGGCGAGTTATCTCCAAAATATGGAATCATTTTGAGAATCATACAGGATGTTCTTAATGTCATCATTATTATGTAGTATATGACAGGAAAAAAAATGATAATTTGTAATTTTTTGGTTTGCAGAGCCTGATGAAACTCAAATTATAAGCGAAACGTCGCGAATTGACAATGCTTTAGTATTTTTTTTAAAAAAAAGAAACTTTCCATTTTCCCATGATATTTTTAAAACTAATCATTATTAACATGCAAATGAATCCGATTATAAATTATGTAGTATTTTTTTCAAAATTTTCATGTATTTTGTTTTAGACTAATTAACAGTCAAAATTGCATTTTATACATAGGCTCTTATGCATAAAATCTGTCATAAAAGGAGACTTTTGTTACCACCTGAGTTGATAGCGCAAATCGATGCTAAACCAGCTTTGATGCATAATAGCCCATGTATAAAATGCAATTTTGACTGTTAATTAGTCTAAAACAAAATACATGAAAATTTTGAAAAAAATACTACATCATAATGATGATATTAGAAACGTATCCTGTATGATTCTCAAAATGATTCCACATTTTCGAGATAACTCCCCAAACTTCTTGAATTAATTTTTATCTTGGGCTCTATTATACATAATTACCAGAAAAAAAATACATAACAATAACCGATTAGAGAGGGTTGGTGACTTTTTCTTTTTTTTTTTTTTTTTTTTTTGTGAAACACAGAAGGGGGCAGTGATATATACAAGAGAATGCCATTGGCTTGCTGAGGCTCGCAAGCTGTCTGAGTCAGGTAACCGAAAGAAAGTCGGTCCCGTTACGAAATAGCGAGTGAATGCCGGCTATCTGGGTCGTACAAAAGCGGAACTTCCTTAGGGGTCAGACGCAAGAGAATGAGAGAGGGGAGAAGAATAAGAAGAAGAAGTGGCAGCATACTGCAGAGTTGAGAAAAAAAAAAAAGGAGAATACATATACCGCGAGGTTCTATAAGCCCATTGGTATTAAAACACCACTGGCTAAATGCATCCACTCAGTTCGAAGCCACAGATCAAATGTTTATTACGAGTGTAACATGTTTTTTTTTTTCTCTTTTTTTCTTTACTGAGAGAAATAAAAATGGAGAGACGGTGAAAAAAAAAAAAGAATCCTGTCTCGAGCTGGCTAATTTTAGATTGCATGAGGAAAGAATTTATCAAAAAGTTTTACGTTTAATGCCGAATGATGTGGAAAATAATTCATGTCACAACGTTTCGTTTATAAACAAAGTTTTTAGAGTAATTGGGAAATTAAATGGAGGAGAAGTATTATTTTATTGCTGATATTTTTAGTGTCTTTGGAGAAGGGAGAGGAGAATAACAAGTCTGAGCAGTTGAGGACTTGAAAAGAAAAATTTAATTTTATGGTTGACATGACAAGAAAATAAATTCGGAATTTTTTTTGAGAATGAAGAAATGCAAAAAAAAAATTGAAAAAATTCACCATCAATTTCCACATATTGGAGCATGTTCTCACATTTTTTCAGATTTTTTCATCAAGCACTTAACTCCAAAAAAAAATTCCGCAATCATGTTAGTGCAGAGAACCATTTTGCCCCACTCTTCCTTTCAAATAATTGAAATTTTTCATTCTTCATTAGTCTTTTCTATTCTATTTCGATCTTTCTCGCTATTCCAGTCTAATGGCAATGATAGGCCCCGACTGAAACGGAAGCCACGAAAGTGTACAGTCTGATAAAACTGGGTCGCCCAAGTACTACTACACCTGTTTGTGCAAAATGTATGTACACATTGAGACACTCTCTTGGGTGATTGTTCTTTTTTTTTTTTTTTTTTCAAAGTTTGGATTGAGTGAAAATGGTATATTGTCTGTGAATTTATCTACATAGGTAAAAAAAAATGACAAAAGTGTTGATCACGGTCGCCGTTAACCATTCCACCACCTTGACACAGATATATAACACATACTAAGAGACTGTTTGGAGTTTTGTAAGAGAATAGATAGAGAGAGTGGGAAAATTTGAGGCGGAAAAGTCTTGAGAGAAAAAATTGGAGATCATCAACTGAAGAAACATTGTTTTCGTTTTCTAATTCATAAAAAAAAAAAATTCGTTACTTCTGATGAAAGAGACAAATTCAGTTTTAATTTCACCTGATTCATATAGAAATATTAATGTGCTCCACTTTTCAGTGGCATTAAGAATTCTACAATGTAGGGTATCTTATAAGATGAAACATTTAATTATGATAAGATGAGAGTTTCCATCGCTGATAAATTAAGTTTCACGACACAAATGAGAATTTTGTAAAATATTAAACTTTATTTGCAATTAAATTTCTTTGGATGAGACAATTATGAATTATGTTAAATTCTATAAAAATACAATATGGACTAGAAATACTAATTTTAATCACTTTTTCACCTTTTTTGGTCACTTTACATTAAAATTATTTATAAAAAAAAATCTTAAATCAGAATAATATTTTTATAGAATTTTTAAACCTCCATAATTGTTATAAAAATCTAACTTATAATGTTATTTTCACTTATAAAATGATTTCCATTTGAATTTGGATGTGAAGTGGCCAAAAAAGGTCAAGTGGCTACAAACGGTACTTCTACCCTAATATGAAATAATATAATACTGTTAGCTCCCTCATTATTCTCCATATATTATAAGAAAAGGGGAGAAGGAGAGGGGAGGGAGACTATAGGGTGAGTTGTCCAGTGATCGAACGGATAAGATTCGTCACATACCAGTGATCGAACATAAGAAATTCGATAATTCCTAATATATTTAACAGTTCCATAAGCTCTAATTTGAGTTGTTGAACATCCTATTATGTTTCGAAGATAAAAAAAATGATATTTCACTGAATTATCAATTTTTCCAGGACAAATACGTTAAATAGTTCGATCACTGGACGAGTTCAAACACTGGTCAACTTACCCTACTTGGAAATTAATAAATAAATATGATAAAATATTAAATTCGAGTACCTAAGTGATCGCAGTTTTTGACACTTCAGAGCTAGTTCTCCACCGCTTAAATCGAAGGCAACAACTATTTGCTTATTGAATGTAATTCAATTATATTAAACACATATAATTGCATTTAATTCAAACGAACTCAGCAATTGAATATTAGACAATATATTATTGTACATTCCAATATATCTGAGAAATTTGCAAAAATTGTCAGTTACTGGGACATTATCAGAAACTGGGACCACCAACGTTTATTATGAAAATGTAATTTTTTGGAGAGGGAAAAAAATATTGTTTTTATGACAAGTCTCAGTTGATTATTAAAATGTGCTATGACAAGTGTAGTATATTTTTTATTTTTCGCGACTTGGGTGATACCCCAAGGCCTCTGCACCTGCACAAAGAGGAAGTAAACATTTGTAATAGTCAAGGAATTTTTTTTTCAATGTCAATAAAATCATGAATAAAACGAGAAAAAAAAATTGTTTTTTGATGATAAAGAAAGAGAGAGAGAAACTGAATTGATTTATTTGCAGATTAATAAAATTTCTCAAAAATTTATATGTATTTTCTTATCTTTTTTTCAGTTAATTTGGCTGATAGCGGTGGCCAGAGGGTCGACATGACGCACTTTGATCTCCTAAAAGTCCTTGGAACTGGAGGTAAAAAAATTTTTATAAAAAAAAACCGAAACACTTTCAAATAATCTATCATTTCAGTCTGTTGTAATTTTTTTGATGGATATTTTGCGAATTCTCTAGAAAATTATATTTACATTATTCATCATTTTTTTTTTTTCTTACAGCCTATGGAAAAGTCTTCCTGGTGAGAAAGAGAACTGGTGCAGACGCTGGACGTCTGTATGCAATGAAAGTATTGAAAAAAGCATCAATTGTCCAGAAAAAAAAGACAACAGAGCATACAAAAACAGAGAGACAAGTCCTTGAGGCAGTACGAGACAGTCCATTCTTAGTAACACTCCATTATGCCTTTCAAACTGATGCTAAACTTCACTTAATCCTGGGTATGATCAAAAAAAAATATATATATATATATCTATATAAATTGTAAGACTATTCGGTCTATCAGAGCACATTCAGTGTTCAGGTTTATTGATTTTCTTTCAAACTTTCTCATTCACAAAGGAATGTTCTTGATAGAAAGAAAGAGAAAAAGGTATTTCGTCTCTTTCACATTCTCTTTTTTTTTTCTCAATTCGTGAAATGATGAAATTCCTTTTTTTTTTCTCCTTTGCTTTATTATTATTGTTGACATTGATTTTAAAGAAATGAGATATTGATCCTGAAATCCTTCAGTTATATTTACTCATGAAAAATTCACGGTTCTTTAACGTGAATTCTAAAGAAAGATATTCATCAAATTCCAACTGAACAAAAATTTTTCTTATTTTCTATCTTTTATTTAAAAACAGATTACGTGAGCGGTGGTGAATTATTCACTCATCTTTATCAACGTGAACACTTTACAGAGGATGAAGTACGGATATACATTGGTGAGATTATTCTTGCACTGGAGCATTTACATAAGGTATGAAATATACGAAATTTTCATTTTATTTATGATACTTTCAATAACCTGCCTTAACATAAATATATTCGAATTAATAAATATTATTCACGTGCACAAAATCGACAGACATGAAAACATTGTAATATTTTTTAATTTTTGTTTTTTTTTTCTCTTTATTTTTATGTTCATCAGCTGGGCATCATTTATCGTGATATTAAATTAGAAAATATTCTATTGGATCGTGAAGGACACATTGTACTGACTGACTTTGGTCTTAGTAAAGAATTTTTACCACATGAGAGAGACAATAATGCACGTGCATACTCATTTTGTGGAACCATTGAGTACATGGCACCGGAAGTTGTACGAGGTGGTTCAGCCGGTCACGATATTGTAAGTACAATTTTTCCATAATTTACATTGTTCACCTTCTTTTTTACTTCATTGCTTCTTTTTACTTATTTTTTTTACATTCAATCACGTGAATGACACGTTTTCCCCTTTTTTTTTTTTCACTGTTTCGAAAGACCATTGACGTATTCACTGAACTCATTGCATCAAAATTTTCATCACTCGCTCGTGTATTTAAAATTTAAAACACACAAAAGAAAAATGAAAATACGCGACATCAGCAATTATCAAAAATTTCAAAAACAAAATATTCATTAGCATATCATGCAAAAAAAAGAAGTGTTAAAGGTGAATTGCGAGAAAAAAAAATCCAAGGATTATTAAATGCTTCAATAATTTTATTCCTTTTTTTCTTCTCATTTTTAGGCTGTCGATTGGTGGAGCGTGGGTGTTTTGACTTACGAACTTCTCACTGGAGCTTCACCATTTACCGTAGAAGGTGAAAGGAATACACAGCAAGAAATATCACGAAGAATATTAAAAACTGAACCACCAATACCGAGTCATTTAAATCCAGCTGTACGTAATTTTATTGCTAGACTATTGGTAAAAGATCCACGTCAACGATTGGGCGGTGGTCCGAGAGATGCAAAAGAATTAAAAGAGCATTCATTCTTTAAAAAAGCACCATCACCATTTAGCTGGGAGGCACTTGAAAAAAGACGTGTACCTCCACCATTTGTACCACGTATTGCACATGAATTGGATACGAGTAATTTCTCCGATGAATTTACAAAAATGGTAGCTGCTGATAGTCCAGCAGTTGTTCCACCAAATTACGATAAAATATTTCGCGGTTACTCCTACGTTGCACCATCAGTTTTATTCGGTGATAACGTAGTCAGCGAAGATATTTTCAGAGAATCCGTTAAAACACCAGAAAGCTCATCATCATCATCCTCATCCTCCGATGTATTAGCAACACGTTTCGATGAATCAACATTCTTCCAACACTACGAAATTGATCCACGTGAAGATGCACTTGGTGATGGTAGTTTCTCTGTTTGTCGTCGTTGCAGAAATCGTCAAACAAAACAAGAGTATGCCGTTAAAATTGTCAGCAGAAGAGTAGACTGTGGACGTGAGGCAAATCTCATGCGTGCATGCCAGGGTCATCCAAATGTCGTTAAACTAATTGAAGTTTATCAAGATCGTGCACACACATACATAGTAATGGAATTATTATCAGGTGGTGAATTGATACGTGAAAATCGTAAAATAACAGAGAAAGAGGCTAGTAGAATAATGAAACAATTAGCATCAGCAGTACATTTTATGCATTCACGTGGTGTTGTTCACAGAGATTTGAAACCTGAAAATTTAGTTTATGCACATACTGGCGATGATTCACCAGTTAAAGTAGTTGATTTTGGCTTTGCTAGATTAAAAAGATCGTGTGAGCCACTTCATACACCATGTTTTACACTACAATATGCAGCACCAGAGGTATTAGCACGTCAGGGATATGACGAGAGCTGTGATTTGTGGAGTTTAGGTGCAATATTGTATTCATTGCTTTCTGGTAAGCCACCTTTTAAAGTTGGAAGTCCAGATTTGGCACGGAGAATTAGAGCTGGAGAAATTAATTTTGATGGAGAAGAGTGGAGGCATATAAGCACAGCTGGCAAAGCTGTAGCTAGAGGATTATTGACAGCCGATCCAAACGAACGTTTAACAGCAATTGATTTAGTTAATCACAGTTGGTTAGCTGATAGTTCTACTGCACCTGTTGAATCAGTTAAAACAGAGTCTACATCTGGTATCAATGATAAACCAGCATCATTTAGATTGAAGGATGTTGATGGTGCTAAATTGGCACAAAGAAGAAAATTACACAAACGATCAACATCATCATCAGTATCATCGTCAGCTTCCACAACGTCGTCCAGTCCATCTTCGCTTCCATTATTAAGACCACCCAGTGCTACAACATCAATGACAACATCTGCATCACCAGCACAACCAAATGCCTTTGATTTCGGTGAAGATAGGGTCAATGAATATTTAAGCTCATTATCATCATCATCAGAATCAAATTCACCGAGAATTGCTATTGATGGAAGAGAAAGAATAGTTGAAACAATTGAAATACCCAAAGCCAAGAAAAGAAAAAGGGACATTGATGTTGATGAACAAAGCAGTAATAGTAGCAGTAGTGGGCCAGTTACAAGATCAAAAAAGAAAAAATTGGAACAAGCCAGTGGCTCGGATAGTTCAATTGAGTCTACGGACATTAGGGGAAAAAGTGAAGGTAATTTACATAGAAAACAAAAAAGTGGAAAACGGCCCAGAAGATATGGCGCTGGTGCCATTGATTAGCAGGGTAGTTAAATTGTTCCTTAATATTTTTTTATAAGAAAAAAATAAAAATAAAACAAAAGATAAGAGATAAAATTAATGAAAATTTCGCGATTCTTATCAAGTGTCTTGACAGCATCAATCATTCCTAATTGTAATTTTATTAATGTTGATGTAGAAATTAATTTCTTCTTTGATGGAAAAAAAAAAATTGAGAGGTATGATTTTGCGTCGAAACTTCGGATGGCGATTATGATTATTGGAGATATTTTTAGGATTTTTAATGGTCGACGAATGTGTAAAATGAATTGTTTTTTTCTTCTTTTTCTATTGTTTTCGGTTTTTGATGGTGGACAAAATTTAGTTTGAGAAATTTAAATGATTAAGAGACAAGGGTTCTTCCCAATTTGAGTTTAATCGACCTTTAATACCTATTTAATTTTTAATTGTTAATTATGAGAGTGAAATTATGCTGAAATTCAGCCAAATGTTGAACTATTAATTTTTTTTTCATGGGTGTGCAATTGTAAAATGAATATTCTATCTATTTTTCCTTTTTTTCGATCATCACGAATTAAATAACTCTGTTAAATGATTAATTTTCCTTCTGCAGAAGGCATTATCCATCGTGAATAGACAATAGGTACTGCGTTATCAATGATCCAATTTATTTTTCAACTTATTGACATAAAATTATTATTTCTCTTTTTTTTTTCGCTGAATATAATGACAATTCTGCCTTTGAATGTTGATAAAAAGAGAATGGAAATTCATTGACTGTTTTACCTGAATGGTATGGTAATTGCTGTGAAATGGAAATTTAGTTAGAAAAAAAAAAGAAATTAGATGAAAAAAAAAATTCTATACTGTGGTAAAGACTGAAAAGGTTGTATACCAACTCAGGGAACAGATACGAGAAGTGAATTATCGACGCAAAAAATAGAAAAAAAACAATTAATAAAAGTTGGAATGAGGTGGTTTTTGAAATAAACGCACACCAACCAAAGACGACTGAAGCAACAATGTTGTAAGACCAAAAAAAAAAAAAAAAAATGAAACAATTCGAGGAACTTAAATGAATTACGAACACGTGTTGTTTCGATTTGAATACGAAGGATAATTGTAATTCACTCGTCATTCAGACACATGAACATTTATGTAAATAATTATTGATAGAAAAGAGAAAGAAATTATATATATTGAAAAAAAAACTATATTATACAAAAAAAATCATATATATATTTAATATTAGAAATGACTATTCTTCAAAAAAAAAAAAAAAAAAAAAAAAGAAAAAAAGAGAAGAAAAACCTTAAGAGTCACTATCGATTATTAATTTACTTCGAAATGAATTGAGGAGAGGCATTATTTTGTTCTATACTTTCTAGATAAATAAAAAAAGTGAATTCCAAATGATAAAGGAATTCGAAAAAAGTTGAAAAGGAAATAAATTAATATTATTACAATTATCAATGTATTTTTATCATACATAAAAATAATGAAATTAAAATCCAACATTAAAATATTCGTGGAAACACGTTTTCCATTTATATAAATTGCAAGGAAAAATGAAAAAAAAAAACGTCTACCTTTGTTACTGCTGATTGTTAAAATAAATTATATTGTGATGTTGAAAAAATAAATTTTCATTCATTATCTGACAAAAATTCCTACAAAATCCCCTTTTTTTTAAAGTGAAATCACATGTCTTCATTGGTGATAACAAATAGTTGTATAGTATTTAATTAAAATGAAATAATTATTGTAAAAAGAGTGTAAATACAGAGGAAAAATGGATTATTAGAACGGCATAATAAATTTTAAGCATAATATCGAAATTTTCGTTATTTAAATTAATTAATTAATCCCAGATATTCAAAACGCGTGACGTCACAGGCGGGAGTGACAGTGGCGCCATCTTTTGAACGTGAAAAGATGAAAAAGGAGGATAATTTGAATTGAATTTAGGGAGCAACGAAAGGCTTTGTATGTATTGAATTTTTAAATAAATTGTTTGACGATATTTATAAATATTTTAATCATGAAATAGTGTCAACGACTGGTATATATTATTCTAACTGTTGTTTTCACTTAAATTATAACAAAATTAAACTTTTTTATTTAAAAAATTAAATTTATTTCAGTTATGGCTTGTAAACAGGGTTAAGACTGTCCTTTGACTGATGAACCTCATTTTTCATGTTTTCATTGTAAAAAACCGAGAAGGCTATATATCGGGAATAAATAATAATAATAATAATAGTGTTAACGACTGGAGAAAGGCATAAGAAAGTCAATGCTTCTATTATTTCATGTAAAAAATCATAATTATGGCTAAACAATTTGAAAATTTGAAACTTACTGGGTTTCAAACTTCTTCAGTTACCCTTGCAATTAAAATTAAGAATTTTTCCATATTCACCGGTTTCTTAGATTTCTGCACTTTTCCTGAGCCCTTTTCCCTTTTCCATTTACACTTAATCCTTCAAAATGCACTAGGCACTCACAAAAACATTAAAAAACATTTTTTCACTATTAATAACTCCAAATAAACCGTAAAATGGAGCAAAATCATGGCGAGACACAATCATGTTTACTCTTCAACGTCCAAAACGCCATTTTGTGGTCCCCAATGCAGCTAACCCTTTAGTTAACACTTTCAAACAATGATTAATACGAATTATTTATTATTTCATAAATAAAATGAAGTAATTTGGACTTACACACATATAAACACACACACACAAAGCCTGTGTGCTCTCTGCTGCCGGTATTTCCCGCCACTTTCCGCCATTTTGAACCATCTCTCGTGTCACCAGCACACTCGCCAGATGTCGCGTCATTCGTAACCCCATTGGCCAATGAGAAGCGCGGGAAGATCGGCGTCATCGAATGATGCTCATTTCTGTTGAACCGTTGGCGCAACGCGTCTCTTTTTTTTTTCATTAATTTTTCGGAGGCCATTAGCACTCTCGATTGACTGCAGTAGTAGGAAAATCGTCGTACCGTGTGGCCAGCAGTGAAACGCGCGCACACACAAGCCACACACACACACACACACAAACATATACACAATCCGTAAACTCCTAAAAAAGAAGAGAAAAGGCATTAGTTGTGTGCCTCAATATAAAGAAAGCAGTGTGAGTCAAAAATTAACCGACAAATATAAAAACTACATATCGTTTTTTGTATGTGTGTGTTTATATTAATTAATTCTCCAAGTTTTTACGTGAATTTATTATAATTTCGTGTGTATTCAATTGTTTTTTGTGGGGCGTTAATTTTCTCTCTGTGTATTTTCTACGTATATTAACTGTTTAATTTAAAATATAATTTTCATAAATTCATTGATTTGAAAAAATGTCAACAAAATCGAGTAAAAAAACTGCTGCTGCGTCTTCGAGCGTTAGCTCTGTACAATCGCCACAGCCAAGTACATCTACACCAATAGGCAGGCGTCCAGGAAGTCCACTAAGTCCAACACGTTATTCACGTCTTCAAGAAAAACAGGATCTTCAAAATTTAAATGATCGTCTTGCCTGTTATATCGAGAAAGTTCGGCATCTGGAGACAGAAAATTCCCGGCTATCCAGAGAAGTTCAAACATCTCAGGAAATTGTTACGAGAGAAGTTTCTAATATAAAATCTATGTATGAGCATGAATTGTCTGATGCTAGAAAACTACTTGATGAAACTGCAAGGGAAAGGGCTAAACTTGAAATTGATACGAAACGCCTGTGGGATGACAATGAGGATCTCAAGACTAAGTAAATACATATTTTATTTTATTTTTAAATCATTTTAGACAAAAATTCAATTCAATTTATTTATTTTGTTTAGGTAATAAACAGCCTTTTACAAAGAGAGTTTACAAGCCACTATAATAATTACAAAAATTACCAGAAAAATCTTGGAATATTTGCAAATTTAATGGAAATGTTAATTATTTTCATTAGTGCTGCCAATTAAACCGTTGAATACTTGCTAAATCTATGGCTCAACTGTGGCGCACTTTTTTTTTTTACGATATTCGTAGTAATTCCTTAATCATTATTTGGATAGGTTTCTTATCTAATGAATTTCGAAGGAGATAACACGAGTGAATGAATGAAAGTTACGCGTGTTAAACACATTGTTTTGCGCATCTGTTGGCATTTTTCGCGGTTTTAAATTCTAAATCATTTTCTCTTCGTAATTTGAAGAATGTGGGAGAGTTGTTTACTTTGTTTCTGACGAGCAAAAATTTTTTTTTTCATTAAAAAAAAACGGAAAAAAAAATTCTTGTGTTTAAATTAAAATTTAAAGAATTTCTGATTATTCTGTTATTTTTTATTAAAAAAAAAAAAAATTAATTGATGTTTTTTTGATAATTTAGGAATTCCGAAAATAAAGATGATGCCGGCCGGTTTGTCGAGATCCAAGGGCGTGTGTGTGTTTGTGTGTGTGGTATATTTTTTCAATCCAATGATATTTTATCTGAGGAAATGCGCCATCTGGTATGCTTGCTCATGTAAATAATGAGGATTATATTCGAAAAAGCCTGGGGCCCTTCAACTTGCGACCCCTCTTCTTATTTCGTTTGATTCTGTTTTGTATGTGTGTGTGTATAGGCAGATTGGAGTATATGGACTCTTAGATGGTAGATTTTATGAAGGGCATACCAGCCAGCCCAGAAACCATGCCTTCGTGGTGTGTAATATGTACTATAGAGGCGATTGCGTCACGCTTACTATGTGGTGATGATGTCAGGCCTGAATGCCGGGTTTTGTATTACCTGACACAAAGACATTCGCTTCAACTCCCGATTTTGCCCGGTTTATTTTTGTGTTCAACGATAAATTACGTTTTTTTTCACTCCAGATGATGATCTGCTCTAATATTTAGTATTTTCCTTTAAAAAATAGGAAATTTTTCATGAAAAGTTGAAATTTTGATTCAAGAAAATGATGAAAAAACAGGTCATCATCAAAAAATTCTTCATTTCGTCCAAATTTCGTCATTTTTGAGAGGAATTAAGACTTAAATTTTCAAAAAAATCAATATTTTATGGTAATTTCTTTAAGAATATCTTGGAAAATAAGCGAGATAGAGCGAATTTGCTAAGAATCCCTTTTTTAGAGCTCTTGAAATCCTGTATGAAGCCTTCCTGAGGCAAAAAAGGGCGTATCTCTATTATTTAACGAGATATTTTTAGGAAATTGATAAAAAAAATTGAACTAATTGGTCTGAAAATTTTGAAATCATGAGAAATTGACTTTTGTAGCGGTTTAACTAATAATTTAATCTCGCGCTATCTCTGACCGGATTTTTTTTTTACATAAAAATTCAGTCTGACGTCATCTCACAATGTCGTCATCATTATTTCGGATTGTAGAAAGGCGGCATGATTATTCTGTAATTTTTGCTCTCTTCAATGTCAGCGATTAGTATTCATCGCGAAATTCATCAACATCAAATGTACAGTTGAATGAATATTTGCCTGTAAAGAAAAGAAATTGAACTTGCAGCTTGACATTGGGGCTTCATGTTCAACAGACAATATGTGTAGGCCCCAGCCGCGCACATTGCGAATGACTCGTTTCCACCCCCTACATAGTTGAAATGTATTTGCTCCTTCGTTTTTATAGGATCTTCACAAGTCAAGTTATTATTTTTAATTACCTCCCGCGGTCATTCGGTCGACAAATCCATAACTGAAATCATTAATTTTTCGCTGATGTCCTTGATCCAGCAGTAAAGACGACTGGGGAACAGCGGAAAATAACGCTCACAATGTGGGTCGAATCGACAGAAATAGACGCTATGAGACCATTTATTTTTTCTGTCTTTTCCACCGAATTCATCATTATTTCAACAGAAAAATCAAAAGAAAAATGAAGAAAGAATCAGTTTTATTTAGAATAATTAACGATTTAATTAGAAATCTGGAAATTTGAAGATTTCGAAATTTCGTAAGATTTTTGGGAAATTCAATATTTTTCAAAAATTTTCTCGAAATTTCTCTGAAATTGAACTTTGACAACTTTCCTTTGCCACTTAAAACATTGAAAATCAGTTTTATTTCAAATAAATAACGATTTAACAAAAAATTTGAAAATTTGTAAATTTCGAAATTTAATTAAATTTTGGATAAATTCAATATTTTCCCTAATTTTTCTCGAAATTCCTCTGGAATTGAACTCTGGAAGCTTCCTCTGCCATTTGAAACATTAAAAATCAGTTTTTATTTCAAATAATTAACGATTTAACGGAAAATCTGGAAATTTGTAGATTTCGAAATTTCATGAGATTTTTCGAGATTTTCGGTAAATTCAATATTTTCCCAAATTTTTCTCAAAAATCCTCTGAAATTGAACTCTGGCAAGCTTCCTTTGCCACTTGAAACATCCAAAATCAGTTTTATTTAAAATACTTAACGATTTAACAAAAAAACTGAAAATTGGTAAATTTCGAAATTTCATGAGATTTTTCGAAATTTTTGATAAATTTCATATTTTCCCAAAATTTCTCTGAAATTGAACTTTGGCAACTTTCCTTTGCCACTTGAAACATTAAAAATCAGTTTTTATTTCAAATAATTAACGATTTAACAAAAAATCTGAAAATTTGTCAATTTCGAAATTTCCGGAGATTTTTCAAGATTTTTGGTAAATTCAATATTTTTATTCACGATTCTTGTGGATATTTTCCGAAGATTCAGGGATTTGAGCACTTTAAAATGATAACAAAAACAGTAACCATATATATAGTACATTGGTATGTACTCTGAAAGTATCGCGCGATCGATAAGCAAGAACTTGTAGATAAAATTCAGATATTTTTTTTCTTCTTTTACTTCTCTTAATGGCAACGAGTTAACTAGTGGGCCAAGGATAATGAGATAATACTACACTGTCACTGGTGAATTATTGTTGACTATATAAACAAGGTCACACCTGTGTATCATTGAAGATCAAACAGCGTAAATATGTGTAACTTACCCATTTTCATCCTTTACGTCATTCATGCCTGAAGCTTTAAAAGTACGAACGAATTCCTGAGTTAATAAAACATTGAAAAAAAAAAAAAAACATTTTGATTTTTTAGTCTCATTTTTAAATGACTCATTTACTTGACTGTCCAAATCCACGCCCACGATCCAATAATGTGAAAGCCCATTATTTTGTCGAGTCTCCCCTGTATTTTTATCGTCACGCAAGAAAAACGTGGCTGAATGTAGTGAGTCAATGGAAAATCGTTAGAGTAGCTAATTCATTAGTAAAGTCGTAAAAAAAAAGGATAAGCTAATGGATAAAATTCGCATTACCTTGAAAATTTATCTGAAGATCACCGCATTCGAAGAAATTTTTGAGGTTTTTAAGGATATATCTAAATAGTTTTGATAATCTATTTTCTCTTTTCAATTTTGATCCCTCTCGACAGAGTAGCATGAGATTTTTTTTAAATTTTATTTACACCATGTTACCGGACACAAATTAAGCCAAAAATAATTTTTGAAAAAAATCAAATTAACATTAGAACTCCATAAGCGAGATTCAGTTTCAGTTTCACTGCAACAATTCATGGTCACAGATCTATTTTTTCCTTATACAACTATATATATTCTTGTTCGTCAGAATGTCTATTAATTTTTCAAATCATAAAAAACGCCTGTTACCGGACAAATAGCGACTATTAATCCAATTGATTACATGAAAACATGAATGGCGGGAATATTGGTATTCAAAATCCGAGGATCCTCCAATCCCAGTCCTGGATGCTGGAACCGCGTAATTCAAATTCGGAACAATATTGGATATTTATAATATTATTTAATAACAATTTATTATCATGAACATCGTTTTAATGTCGCTAAAATGTTACAAAATCAGAATAATCACAATATTTATGATAATTGAAAAAAAGGTAGGGGAAGGTGGAGCAATACGGACATAAGGGGTAAAATAGACACATATGAGTTTTTGTGCATATATTATGAAAAAATCTTTAAATGAATGAAAATATTGGAGTAGTTTTTTTTTTAATGATTCCATTGGAAAGCTGAGGAAATTTTAGTCGAGAAACATGTGCCAGAATGAATTTTTTTCAATTTTTTAAGAATTTGATTTTTTCTGGCATTTTTGGGCGGGAAAAGCCTTTCGATTTTCGAGCAAATTCAGTTTTTTGGAACTATCTCTGGTTCTATTGGTCGTAGCGATCTGAGACCAATTTTAATTGAAAGGTGAGCTCATTTGCCATCGATTTATGTGGTTTTGAATTTGAAAATATCGATTTTTCAGATAGTTATGGGAACTTTTGTGAAAAATTATGATCATCGGTTTTTGTCCTATAACTATGTAAAAAACCGATATTTTTGAATCAAAAACCCCATAAATCAATGAGAAATGATCTCACCTTTCATTTAAAATCAGTCCCAGGCCGATACGACCAATAGAATCAGAGATATTCCCAAAAAACTGAATTTGCTCAAAAATCGAAAGCGTTTTCCCCTCAAAAATGCCAGAAAAAAATCGAATTCTCAAAAAATTGAAAAAAATTAATTCTGGCACATCTTTCTCGATTAAAATTCCCTCAGCTTTCTGATGGAATCATCTAAAAAAACCTACCCCCCCCCCCCCCCCCCCGGGTTTCATTACAATGTCCATTTCGCCCCACGTTCTCCCAGATCATTTGGACCTGCTACTCCAATTTCCTCAATTTCCCAAAAAAAAAGGTATTAATCCAATGTGTTTTTTTTTTCCAGATTGGACAAGAAGACAAAAGATCTCCAGGTAGCCGAGCGCTCTGTAACAATTTACGAGACCCGTTCCAACGATCTCCAGTCCCAGTACAATCAGTCTCAGGCCGAGCGTAAGAAGCTGCAAGAGCGTGAGCGTGAATTGGAGAAAGAGGTTGAACGCCTAAAAGGTCTCTTGGATGATGCTCGTAAGCACTTAGAAGAGGAGACACTCCAGCGTATTGATCTCGAGAATAACATCCAGAGTTTGAAGGAGGACATAAGTTTCAAGGATCAGGTGTTCCAGCAAGAACTAACAGAAACTCGTACACGTCGTCAAGTTGAGATTTCGGAGATTGACGGACGTCTTGCTGAGCAGTATGAAGCTAGACTGCAGCAGTCACTCCAGGAGCTGCGAGATCAGTATGAGGGTCAGATGCGTGTTAATCGCGAGGAAATTGAGCTTCTCTACGAGAATAAAATCAAGAATTTGACATCGCACGCCCAGCGCAACAGTGGAGCTGCTAGTTTGGCTGTTGAAGAATTGAGGCAGACACGAACACGTATTGAGGGCTTGAATCAACGTATTACGGAGCTTGAATCTGCTAATAATTCGCTGAATGGACGTATAAGGGATCTGGAGAATCTCAGGGAAAATGAACGTGCTAGACATGCTGAGGGTCTTGCTATGCTGGAGGCAGAGCTAAGCAGAATGCGCGATGAAATGGCACAGCAGCTTCAGGAGTATCAGGACTTGATGGACATCAAGGTGGCACTTGATCTTGAAATTGCAGCTTACAGGAAACTTCTCGAGTCGGAGGAGCAGAGGCTGAATATTACACCGGCCCAATCACCGAGCTCATCTGTTTCAACTGGCAGGAGTACACCTTCTCGTCATACACCGGTTAGAGGCGGAAAACGCAAACGCACACTTCTTGAGGAGAGCGAGGAGAGGAGCAGCAGTGATTACAGCGTTTCTGCATCTGCTAGGGGAGATATCGAAATCAATGAGGCAGATCCTCAGGGAAGATTTGTCAAATTGGTCAACAAGGGAAGCAAGGTAACTTGAAGTTCTTCTCGTAGGTCTTAAGGATGTTCTACAGGTACCGTAAGCGGGGGTTGTGCGGCATGAGAGGGGCAGTGATTACGTCAGTGTTCCAATCCCTGAACATGAAAAAATGATTTTTTAAATTCTTCATTAAAATGATTTTCAGGGAATTATGGAACGCTGTGGGTGTTCAAATATTATATTATTATCATTGCATTTTATACATATTTTTTTTATCCTTTATTTAATTAGTTTGAGAATTATTTGGAAAAAAGCGTTGAATTCTAGGGAATTCTGGCGACACAAGTTGGCAGCACTTACCCGAAATCGACAATTTTTCAAGCATTTTTATTAATTTTAATGCCAATTATTGACCCAATCGTTGTATAAAAATGAACAAATTGTGCCGGGGGTTATTTCTCATCTATATCCGAAATTTCATCGAATTTGAATAATTTTTCGAAAAGTTTCTTAAGCTTTTGTGAATTTTTCATAAGAACTGTGTTAAAAATGGTTTTTAAAAAATTTATAACTTTTAAATCAGGTATGAAAAAAATCTAAAATTTTGCATACGGTTTTTTTATGATTTGGAGAACCTTGGAAAAGAATTTCATTGAAATCGTACATTTTTTAATTTTAATGAAATACTGGTAGAACATCCTTAAGCTCGTAATATTCTTTATGAAATGAAATTAATGAGGATTTTTTTGTGATTTTCAGGAAATAATCTTGAGTGGATGGCAGATAATTCGTAAGGCAGGTGCTCTTGAGACTGTATTCAAGTTCCATAGAACTGCGAAAGTTGAGCCTGGTGCAAGTGTCTTTGTTTGGTCATCGGATATTGGGGCAGTTCATGAGCCACCATCTAATGTCGTTATGAAGGGACAAAAATGGTTTATTGGTGACGCAATGACTACTACACTTTTGAACAATGAAGGAGAAGTATGTGCCTTTTTTTTTGGAGTAATGCTGATGATTTTTAAAAATATGGGGATAATTTATTTATTTTAATTTTTTTTTTTTCAGGAAATGGCAACTTCTGAACGTAAAAGGCAGCAAATGTCAACCTCCCTCTCACGACACAGGGAAAACTTGGGGTTTAGAGGATCCGAGGATCTCCACCATCAGCAGGTATTGATTAACTGAAATTTTTTCGATTTTACTTCAAAGTTTAAAAAAAAAACGGTTGTGGAAGAATAGTGGGAGAGTCATCTTTCTTCTACTATTCTAAGGTCTTGATGGGGCATGTTTAACTAACATTCAGTGCTAAATGCATTCAGAGACATATATATCCACAAATTTCCATTATTTCCTATTTCACATTAAAAAAATTACGTAAAAAACCATTTTACATGAGAATATGTTAGTTAAACATGGTGTCTGGATACAAGCAGTTTAGATGTCAAAAAGCGAAAGTAGAAAACACTGAAAAAAAAAAACAAATACTTTATAAATGGGGGGGAAATTTTGACAATTCAATTCTTCTGTCATAGAGAAGATTTCTCTTCCAATAAACTGAGGGCACACGGCTCCCAACAGGCAGCCTATGTAAGTTATTTACTTGAAAAAAAACGTCTTTAGATGTTCATCGAATTCATGGCATTTCATTTTTCATTTTCAGGAATATGTTTTTTTATTTATTTATTTTTTGCTTAGTGTAATTATCGATTTACTAAGCACTCTTATTCATTTATCACTGCTTCACTAAACGAAGAACCTCAAACCATTAAACCCCACAAAAAAAAATATCCAGCGAGAAAAAAAAAATATTAAAAATTAGAGTTAAAAAAGAATAAAAACCTTAAAATAATTTTGAAAAATTTTTGAATACAGCTATATATATTTATATTTTTTTGCTTGAGTATTCAATTAAGACTCTCCTCGCTGTCGACGAACTGCTTGCATCACTGTGACTAATTAAAACCAAACAATGGGACATTAATATTGAAAAAAAAAAATTAAAAAAAAATTCCTTATGTACAAATTTGTTATGAAGATAACTCAAGCATGTTGGGTTTGGAGGACTAAAATTCTTCTGAAAAAAAAAACATTTTAAATTACTTTATTGATTTTTCTCTTCTCGTATTGCAGGGTGATCCACAGGGGGAGGAGCGCTGTCGCCTTATGTAAGCGTAAGATCTGTTAAATTCAACAAAAAATGAAAAGAAAAAAAAAAAAAAGAAGAGTTTTAATTAAACTTATTAAGATTATCGCAGCATACTTATGCTGCAAGAGTCGTTTAGTGGGTCAGAAATTTATCATTAAAAACAGGAGCAATGATTATCTTATCAGTTTCAAACAAATAAGTTGAATCTAAATAATCCAAAATAACGAAAAATTTATGCCTGATAGCTGATAATTATTTTTTACAAATTAAGAAGAAAAAAAAAAGCTCCAAAAATCATCACAATCTTTTCCTGTGAATGATTTATTTCCAGTTTTTTCTGTTTTTTTTTTTTTTTCATGATTAATTATTAAAAGACAATTTTTTCCCAATTATTTTTTCATTAAAAAAAGAAAATCAGGTTTATATTGTAATTCAATTGAGTTTCCTTGAAATTTCTATCATCAGCTCTCTTTCTCTCTCTTTCAAACGATGCACAATCAAAATTAATTTCTAAAATAATTAAAAACACTGCGGAATTTTCGAAATGGTCACAGTAATAACATCTTTAAGAGCCATATAATTAAGATTTGATAGGAAAACAAAAAAACAAAAAAAGAAATGCATTTACCTGATACCCAATATTAGAGTACGACACTGAGAGAATAATTAACATGGACTATTATCATTCTTTTTATTGTAAAACACAAATGCTTATAATACTTCTATATATAATGAATTAATAATAAAGGAAAGAGAAATAACAAAAAATGGTTTGGTAGTTTAATTATAATTTTTTTTTTTTTGTTAAATAGATGAAGGCATTATTTTCATGTAATTTCGTAGTATCGAATTGTCCATTAAAAAAAAAAAATACAAATATTTATATAAAAGTATATAGTAATGGCCATTCCGATCTAAATCTGACTAAATAGAGTAAATAAAAATGAGTTGATGAATTTTTTTTGTTTTTTTTTTGACAGAGAACATATATAATGAAGTAATGAAATAAATAAGTGTTGGTCCAGTAGTTTTTCTTTCTTTTTCTATATCTCAGCGGAAAGAATATTTTCTAGATTTTACTTTAACACTATTATATATAAATTTATAAAAAAAAAAAAAGAATATTGTATGCCTCATTTATTTTTGCGACAAAGTGAGAGCACGAATTTACTTGTAAACTACAAAGAAAAAATAATGTGTGTGTAATAATAAAAAAAAAATCTTAAAAAACAACAAAATTTAAGATGGACAGATTTATTTTATTTAAAAAAAAAATCGCATACTTACTCCTTTAAAAATCCGATTTTCCCCATTTTCACACCTTTTGCCCTTTTTTATCCTTCTTTTACATTGAAAAGGAAATTGAGGAAATTCAAATAGTCCAAATGATACTTTTCTTCTCTTCAATTTTGGTCACTTATGATAGAGGAGTATGAGGCGATTTTTTTAAGAACAATTTTACTCCGTGTTACCGAACATTTGCATCAGAAAATCATTTTTGAAAAAAATAAAATTAACACTAAACTCCATAAGCGAAATTTAATTTTAGTTTCACTGCAACAATTCATAGTCACAGACCATTTTTCTCTTTATATAACCGTATATATTTTCATTCTTTAGAATGTCTCTTATTCTTTCGAATTATAAATAATGCCTGTTACCGGACAAATAGCCACGATTAATCCAATTAATTACATGAAGAAATCATGGCGGGAATATTGAATATTTAAAATCCGCGAATCCTTCAATCACAGTCTCAGAAACTGGGACAACGTGAGTCGAGTGCAGAGCAATATTGATTATTTATCATAAATATTTATCATAAATGTTTTTATTTTTAGTGATTAAGGTGATGCCCACGACTTCGGTTAAGGAGGTTGGGGTTGGGAGAGGATTGAATTGGAGGGAGTTGTGTACAGCTACCGCGACCCATCTTCCCGTAGTGCCGGTACAATCAGCTCTGAAGATTTTGTAATTAGGAATAGATAATTTCTTTTTGGGGGTCAAACGAGTCTCTGAAAGGAGAACGATGTGTATGTTATTTTTGATTATGATTTGAAGTAATTCTTGCTTGTGTCATTTATTATTTGACGCCCTTCATTTTTTTGGTTCATTGCATCCATCAACAGTTAGTCTCTCGACAGAAATCGTCGATTGCGAATCGTAATTGTAAAAACCGTGAGTGATCGTGAAACCATGAATGCTGTTTTGAATAATTGGACTTTGGAGGAAGACAAAGCTCTTGTCGCTTCAAGACTTTGGCGCCATGGAGAGGCATACCAATTCAGTCACATACGAGATGAACATGATTTGGGAATCTGGCAACTAATTTCCCAGAGGAAATATTCCTGTACGGAGGGAAAAGCCCTGGAGAATGCCGTAATCGTTTCCTACAGATACTTGAAGAGTATTTGGATTCGTATAACGGACTGCCACGGACAGCTAAAGGGGTGCAAGTTCTGACTGATGCAGATCATGCAAAAATCATTAGTGAACTGAAAGTTTTGATGAGGAGTGAGCTGTTCGATCACAAATCTCCTTGCCCGGCTGGTGTTAACGGAATTCTCTCAGATGTGGATCGTAGTGGTCTTGTTTTGGAGTACGGCGACTGATAATAATCATAAGAATTATGGAAAGAGTATGAGATAGCGGCGTTATGAAAAATGGATTGTAATTGAATGAATGTGGAGAGTATGTGATAGCGGCGTTGTGGAAAATGAATTGTAACTGTCTATAATCTGTGAACGCCTTAATTTATAATTGTTTTGTATCTATAAAATACTTTGCTGAACTTTTTATGAGATTTATACTTTGACCCTGTCATTGGCTTCGGCTGTTGGGTCTAATTGAAAGAAATAAATAAATAAATAAATAAATAAATAAATTACAATAATTATGAAAATTTCGACAGAAAAAAAAAGTAAGTGGATAATTTGGATTTGCAACTGGGATCTCCTCAAGATTTTTCAAATGTAAAATCATGTTTTACTTACCTTTTTTATTTAAAAATCAATGATAGTAACAATCTACTTGTCTTTTCCAACTAAATGAGTAGCGTTACCTCAGAAACAAAAAGGCACAAGTGCTAATGCATAAATACAGCACTTACGCCACTTTGTTTCTAAGGCAACAACAGGGTGGCGACTGAAAACTAATTTCAAAATCCCCTGCCTTTTCCCTGACTAACAATGAAATTCCAGGAAGTACAAAAAAAAATTATTCTAATATACGTTAAAATTCTTAGTTATTTCTGAAAACAATTTTTTTAATTAGAATTTAACAATAATTCCCGAAACCGCGTTAAATTTTTAGAATAGTGATTTATTGTTCACCTTTTTGCAGATTTCCAATTAATCGAAAAGTTCAATTTTTTTCGATTAAATATCGAAATAAATTTTAAAAATATTGAGATAATAAAAAATAAAGATAATTGAAAGAGATAATTGGAATTCCCTGAATTTTCCCTGATTATTCCAGAAATTTTAAATTCCCTGACTTTTTCAGGTTCTTCAGGTTTTCTAGGTCGATCGCCACCCTGAACAAATAGTAAAAACATATCAAAGCACGTGTAATCAACACATAACATTGACGATTAATTTTACAGAAATGTATTTACAAGAGTAGTACAAAGAATAAGTTCGATTTTACACAGATTATCATTTCATCATCTTCATTTCACTTCATTTAAAATTGTTATTTTTTTTTTTTTTCTTCATTACTTAATACGTTAACACTATTATAGAATATTACAGATAAACAGAGGTGTTTTTTTTTTTAATTACGTTTAAATTGTGAATAATTTAAATATTAAAAATCGAGGCACGTGACGTTAAGGCATTTCTACCGAGGATCCAAGGATTTTACCATTACACAATTTGCAATTAAACCAAAAAGATAATAAATCATGAACGAGAGATGAATGAAAAAGCAAAGTAGAAAAAAAATAAATTAATTAAAGGAGCTGAATCGTTTTTCCTTTTTTTTGGGGGAGAAATGAAGATCATGCAGAATGTAATTAGGATTTTTTAGCCAGATTATTTTTCTTTTTTTTTTTTCTTGCATTTAAAAGAAAAATTCGATAAGTACTCGTGGAATAAAATACAGCAAAATATAGAAAACAAAGTAAAATGTATTCTATGGGCAACATCATAATAATTAGCAATTATGCTGGTACACTGAAATATAATCACATTGCGGATTATGTGTCTGTGTGTGTGTGTTTTTGTGTTTTACAAGTTATATCTCCATATCATCTTTTAGTCATTTAATATTTTTTTTTATAATCCTTTTTTTTTCATTTAATTCTTCCAAGTAAAAGGGGGTAATTGTAAGTTACGTGTTTCTGTGATGTACATAGAGCATTTTTACGAAATAACAATCATTAATTACTAAGTCTCATTAATTATTTCATTTCTTTCTTCTTTTTTTTTTGTTCGGATTTTACTGATCGATTAATAGGCAATTATATTATTGATCATTATTGACCAGTAAAATTTCAAAAAATCAATGTAACATTTGAAAAAATAAAAGATAATAATAATCAGGGGATAAAGGAAACAATAGTCGAGCACCAAAATGAGATATACATATATGCTAAATTCAAAACGAGTTTGCCTTTTTTTTTTGTGTTATTAATTATCACTTTTCCTTTCATTTTTACCACCTTTCGTTACTCATTTAAAATGATTTTTTTTTTTCCTAAGTATTAAAAACTCCTGGTACCTCTCGATTGTGTTGTGTGGCAATTTTTTTTTATGTGCATTAATTGGATGACATCTTTCATTGACAAACTATCGCTGAAATTCATCGCAACATTTTTTTTTTTTTTTTTTATAGTGTCACACTTATTTTTATCATTAATTATTATTTAATATCATTTTCTTCTTTTATATATAATGCTTGGCAAACATTATAACAATTAGTACAAACATAAGACTGTGTCTTTGTATATATTTTTTTTTCTTCTTTCTTTTTCTTTCATCGAAACTGTAACTCATGCAATTCTTTTGCAATTACAATTTTTTTTTCTCTTAAATTCATCTTTCATTTCTTAACACTCTACCTTATAAACATAGGTGATATTCCGTTAAATTAGTTTGTTACAATGGCACTATAAGAATTACTTTCCTCATTTTTTTTTTTTTTGTTTAAATTCATTATTTTTTCATTTACGTAAAAATCAAAAAATAAAATTTTTCTTTCATCATTCATCATTATTTTCACATAAGCAACATCATTTCTGTATTTTATAATTTCACAAAAAAAAAAAACATTAATCTCTATTATAATTTGTTAATTAATTCTGTTTCTCAACTAATTATACATTTTAACTCAAATTGTTCTTCATATGTGAGTATGAATTTGATATGACACTAAGAATTGTTTTTATACAGGAGAAACAAAAAAAGAGAAGAGAAAATTAAAAAAAAAAATTATTTGAAGAAAACAAATTAATGAAAAGAACTATGGTAAAACACAGCTTTCAACATTTTTCCTTCAACATTCAAAACTCTTTTCACGTAGTTATCTTTTTTTTTTTACTTTTTTTTTTGTGTAATTAATTAACGTTCATTTATAATCTTCATATTTTTAAACAAATAAATGGCTTCAATTGTTATACACTAGTATTTCTTATACACAATGTTGATACTAAAATTCTCTCATATTTATATTCATCTGTCCAGAGTACATTTTAAAATTCCCTCGTTTTTATCAAACCGAAAATAGCAAAAATCTGACAATTTTCAGTAGTTTTTCTTCTTTTTTAACAAATAAATCATTTTTTAAAAAATGAAAAATATGCATATGCAGAAAATCCAAAGAACTATCAGTGCAATTGTTTCAAGTATTTTTTTTGCAATAATTTAGTTGTTTAAAAAAATTCAAACAATTGTCAGATATAGAGGAGACCGAGGTAAAATGGACCAGCAGTTTAAAATGATTCGGGATTTTTTTTGAGAGTTAAGGAGTCTCCGAAAAATTTTGAAAAAATTCACCAACAATGTACACATATTGAAGCATTTTTTCAAATTTTTTCAGATTTTTTCGTAAAGTCCTTCACTCCGAAAAAAATGCATGAATAATGTTACAAAGATGCTCCATTTTGCCCCACTCTCCCCTATGCTAATTTCATAATTTTTTTTTTTTATTCATCTTTTGAAAAAGAAAGAAGGGACGATTCTGCATAGTTCCTCTTAAAATGCACGTTTCCATAACAGTATTAAATATTCAATGTATCGATATTCTCTCATCATTAAAACTAAAATGGATTTTAATTAGTTTGTCTTCTTTTTTTTTTCATTTTCTTTTTTTCTTCATGTTACATTTTTCAATCCATTTACATTGATATCGTGAAGAAAACGAAAAAAAAAAAAAAAAAAGTGTGTGGATGCTACTTGGCGTCTTAGATATGTCCAGTTTTTTAAATCTGTATTTAAACTCAATAACTTATCGGTTTAATCTGCTGTGAAAACAGTTGTGGCTAGTACATACATCGTTACTTTTTGTTTAAAAATATCTTTTTTTTTTTCATTGTATTTATTCTGTTATTATTAATTTATTTTTTTTACTCATTTTTTTTTTTTTTTTTCATTTATATAATCTTAAAATTAAAAAAAAAAAAAATATAATCTTAAAACATTACTATGCTTGTTTACGAACGAACGTCTTGTTTTCTTAATCGTGCTGTGCATTACAATAACTTGCTGGTCGTTTTCAGTTTATTTATTCTTTTTTTTTTATTATTTCTTTTTCATTTGTTTGTTTTTTCTAGTTAAAAGCCAACGAGAGTTAAATGTTTTGAATTGCAGGAGGGGGAGAGACGAGTTTATTTATCTTAATTCATGCGGACTATGTGCAATGGATTTTCTTCATTTATTTATTTTTTTATATATATCAAATTTCATTTTTCTTAAATTTCATTAAATTTTTTTTTATCTCTTTAAATTCAATAAATAAATTTTTTTATAAAGCTGTCAATTGATGGTCCATAATAGTCACAGCATCCGATGAAATATTCTTTCTACTTCAATAAAATGTTTTTCACGAGAAATATCGTTAAAAGCTTTTTTTTGTCAATTTTCTTTAAATTCAATTTTTAATCAATTTAATCAGTTGCCAATTAATTAATTTTGCAAAGACAAATGTGGAGGTTTTTTTTACCTTTCACCAAATTTTGTATAGGAAATCACAAGTGGCTAATAAATAAGTGAATTTTGAAGATCAAGAGCTTTTTTTTCATTTCAAATGGACATAACGATAATTCTCATATTTATTTCACAACAAAGAATTGTATTGTACCATTGAATATTGTACAACTTTATCATTTTCATTTTTTTTTTTTACACTGGAAAAATATCAATTGAATTGCAGTAAATCCTCATTCAAATTCATTCAATTTTCTTCATTAATAGAATAGAATTATTTAATCAATAATTTTTCATTGTTATTATGATTAAGAAAAATCGGTACTATCTCTCAATTTAAATAACTAGAGACTTTTTTTTATAATCTTTTCAATATATCAAACTTCATTTCTTCCTTATGAAAAATAACAATTTTCTCTTTTTATACTTTTTAGATCGATAAAAAAGTTTTTTTTTTTTATTTCTCATTGCCTAAAAGATTGCACTTTGTGATCTTATTGAATCGATATTACACAGTCTGACTATTAATTTTTTTTTCAAATTTTCATATTATTTTAATTTTTTTAAATTAATTTTCTTTTCCAATTCATTTTATCATTTATCCATTCTGCACGTTTTCTGTGTTAATATTATGAAACACATCGTTATTTAAAATTTTAAAAGAATCAAAGGGAATAACATCAGTCAGACCAATCATCGTGTATGTTATCACTTAAAAAAATGTCTGCAATTTTTTTTTTTCCATTTTTCTTTGCTTTTTTATATTTTTTTCTTTAATTATTATGAGTCGAGGGCCACAAATGGTGCCAGGCACTATTTTATTTTTAATACCTGTGTACTCCATTAGGATACATTAAATTACATTTAATTTATATATATATATATATGTATATATATATATTTTATTCTGTTTCATTAATTTATTCCTCCAAATATAACTCTTTACGAGAGTGAGTCCCATCAGATTTTTGTTGAAAATCATCAACTATGGTTAATTAGAATTTTACAAACAATAACATAAGCAAAGCTTATAATTTCTCATTTTATTTATTTACTTTATTTTATTTTTTTTTCATTTCATGCAAGAATATCTATCTTGTGTTTAGGTACGAATTTTCCTCTTTGAACACGTGTTTTTCTTGTTCCTCTCTTTTTACGAATTTTTATTTCACAATTTTTTCTTTATTATTCTTATTTTTTCAAACAATTACCTGTGAGCCAGACTCTCATTTTATAATTTAAAAAATTTACTCTTCTCGGGGTAAAAAGGACTGCATTCACTAAAATTCACTTTATTTCATTATTAATTTTTTCATTTTTTTTTTTTTTTTTTTCATATCAAATGTGCAAAATACTCGTGGAAAATGTAGACATATGTATGAATATAATATATATGTACATACATACATACATTAGACTTATATGCGTTCGTGAGTGTGTATAATTGTTTTTCTTTATTAATTTTTTTTTTTACGTAGTTATTAAATTTTTTTTTATGTCAAATCTTTATCTTATCATTTATTAATCAACGGCTACATAAATGTGTGTCCTATCTAATTTAACTATAGTTAAATTTCTTTTTTTTACTCATCGATTTTCATCTTTCATCTCAAATAAATTTATATATAATATATTAAATTTCGAATCTTATTCTCACAGAATTATTCTCATGTGTTTTATATTTTTCTTGTTTTATCCAATTTTTAGTTTATTATATTGTTTTTTTTTTGCAGCAGGCATATACCGTCAATTAAACTCACTCAGAGGATTAAAAAAAGAGAAAATGTATTCTATTTAATAAAATAGTGACAAAAAAAATGAAATTAAAAATTAAAAAAAAGTGGGACACCTAAAAATTATACTTGATAATGAACATAATTACGGTTTAATGAAACGAGTGAAAATATTACTGTTAATTAGCCATGAATCTGTTTTTTTTTGTTCAATTATTGATGATTTTTGCGAAAAAGAAAAAAATCATTAACTGTTGAGATCGATGAGCTATTCAATGTCTGTTAACAATTTATTCATATCGGCGCGCATAAGTACCGAAATGTTGAGGCATTCTCGTTAAATAAAATTACACGATAAAATAATAATTAAAAAAAAAAAAAAAAGTAAATTATTTTAATTATAAATGAAGTAAATGTAACATAAAGCTGTGACACAATTGCAAAAATTTATTCGAGTGATAAATTTAATGAAAAAAAGCTACTGCATTTTGGTAATTTGAAAAAAAAAAAATCTCGATAATTTTTCTTCTCATTTTATAAATCCTGTATCCAATTATTTACTAAAAATTTTTTTCGTCTCAATTAATTCCTTTCGTTTTTTTTTAGTACTGATAATTTCTTTGACTAGATCAATTACTCGTGAAAGTTGACCCGAATATTTATTTTATTTAACAAAAAAAAGGAAAAAAAAAAAATTAGAAAAAATCATTGAAACTGGGAAAAGAAACAAAAAATTAATCAAAAAAAATAAATGTCACACACGATTGCAATGAGGTAAAGTTATTATCAACGGATTATGCTGCTGATTGGACTACCACGCAGAAAAAAAAAATATATAACAATTGTTTTAATTCTAAACATCAGATTGTGTTCTTTGAATCACACACTTAGTGCAGATCCCTTTTTTTCGCAAGCTCTTGTGTTTTATTTTTTTTCGTCTATTCAATTATTTAATTTTTATCATTCAAATAATAATATATATATTTATATATATATATATATATATAGAATTTCTCATAGTTTGTCGGTATTACTTCACGTTAACAACATATCGCTAATAGCGAAAAAATAATAATTGGGCATATCTTTTCAAGCTCAAGATTCCCCCAAAAAAATGTCAAAATGTAACTTGAAAAAAAAGAGAGAGAGAGAGAGAAAAAGAAAGAATATCTATGTAATAATGTAGAATGAGTGAATGTGCCATACCGATAAACCATTACAAACTTTTTTTTTTCTCGACATATATACAAACAACACCTCTTATTATACACATGAAAATATATATATATATATATATATACTTCATATTACATAAAAATATATATATATATATTTAGAGATAATACATATATATGTATATATATATATAAAGTCTCAACATTATGGCACCGCAAGTATCATCGTTAAACACAATTTCCTTTTCGAAAGAAAAAAAAATTTCGATTTTTCTCCAATTACCCCCTTTAATGCGATTGTTATGAAACAAAGAAGAATTGAATTTAAAATCCGCGCGGGAAATTGCAGTTGACCCTCAATAAAGGTAAAAAGCCCATTTTTTTTTCTTTTTAATTCTTTTTTTTTTTTTTACAAAGTACGTTAAGAGTTCTGTTACTATCGTAATTATTCCTCCAAGATTTTTCTGAGTGCTGGACCAAGATTTACATTTTTTTTTTTTTGTAAATTCATCAGCTTTTCTCATTCATCTTTTTTCTAGCCATAGTGTTTTTTTTTCCTTTTTTCTCGTTTAACACTAAATTTAGCTCACAATAAGAGCACAATTAATTATCAAATTAATAAAATTTGCAATTATTTCATTAATTTTTTTTTCTTTTTTTAATTTTAATTTTCATTCGTTTTTTTAAATCTTCACTGTGATTATTTAGCCGTTGTACGACGAAGTTGAATAGGACCAGTAGGGCCGCAATAATGGCCGGCATTAGGTAGCCCATCCTTCAGTTATCCTTGAACGTTTCATCAATGGACCATTCTCATAATCTGATCCACTGCCACCTCCTCCACCACCACCACCGCCACCAGTACCATGTGACGTTCTCATATCAATATTACCAGAATTACTTGGTGATGGTAAATTCGTTGGTGTTATACTACCAGAATGCTGCGTTGGTGGTGGATTACTTGTTGGTCTTGTTGATACGAGATTCAATGTTTGCGGTACTGTATGAGTTATGTGATGCTGTTGTGGTGGTCCAGTATTACTAACTGTTTGTCCAACTGTTAAATTTGTATGATGCAAATTAGTTGGACCAACAGCATTACTCCCGTGTGGATCACGTGGTGGACTTATTGGCTCACTTTTTATTTTAACTGGGAGGGGAGACGTTGACGGTGGCGGTGTGCTACTGGACACAGCTAAGTGAGGAAGGCTACTGCAAAGAGAGAACAAAAAAAGTACATTATTTTTTTTTTTTATGAATTTTTTCGATTTTTTATGAGACAGACACACAAACATTGACCTGGTATTTTTTTTAAAAAGCATTTCGATTTTAGTCGAGTTTTACGATTTTTGTCGGGTAATATGTGGAACTTTTATGAGTTCTGGTAATGGTGCGGAACATGACTATGATTGAATGGTGAGAATGAATGTGGTTTTATGCTTTTTTTTTCGTTGAGTTGGATAGTTAAGTGGTGGAGCAAAAGGAGGGAATTTTTTCGATGATTCTTGTGTAAACATGTTGGGAATTAGTGAGTTTATGGGGAATTATGAAAAGATCTTTTGTTTTAGAAAATTTTGGAGGTTTCGAGTAGTGATGGGCGATTTTTGAGGAAAAAAAACGATTCTTGAAGAATCGATCTTTAGAAAGTACGATTTTTGAAAATTAATTTTTCGAAAAAAAAAAGAATCGAAATGTAAAAATCGATGAATTGATGTTTTTCAATAAATATATATGGGAAAAAAGAACAATATCACATGTACTTTACTACTTCAGTATCGATTAATAAATGCGATATATCGCAATAGATTCGAGATGTCGCATAACATTCGATAGTTTCGTTTCACTTATTTTTATTGATTGAAAGGATTTCATTTGAAGGGTAATAAATCCTTCCTTTCATTATTTTTTTTTCCACGAACAGAAACAATACGATCTTTCTAAAAGAAAATCGATTAATCGGATTCCTCAAAATCGCACAAAAAAGCGATTTTAAAAATCACCGATCGATCGATTAAAAATCACCCATCACTAGCTCCAAGTAACATCTCCCTAAAAATCTTCATAAACCTCATTTTTCTTGAGATAGAAGAAACCGGTGCAAAATGGACCTCCGAATCAATACGATCTATAATTTTTTTTCAGAGTGAAGCACTTCGCAAAAAAATCTGAAAAAAATTGAGAAGATGCTCCAACATGTTGGCATTGTTTGTGAATTTTTTCAATTTTTTCCATAGAGAGGCCTTTATTCTAAAAAAAAAAACCGGTTCACTTTGCCCAACAGGTTCATTCTGCCCTTATTTCTCCCCTATCCCAAGCTTCATTACTGAATTATGTGCAGAAATTGCACATGAGTGATGTTAGTAAACGTAAATTAATATGAGAGCACTAGATTATCATAAGCATGATTAAGATGAAATTTACCTGATGCTTGACATGGTGGCTGCCGAATACATTGACAAGTCATCAACGTACCTCTGATGGGACCATGTTAAACTGCCAAGATCTGACGAATAATCTGATGAGCCAAAACTTGAGTAACCACCAGCTACTGATGGAGTCTGTAGTGCAACGACCGGTGTATTCAGTGCAGTTTGTGTGTGACCTCCCTGATAAGTAAATTAATTAATTTAATTGATATTCGAGTGGATTCATGAATAATAGAATAAATTCGTGATATTTTAGAGCTCCAATCGAATCAATCTTAATCAAATTAGTGACACACTTTGGAATTGACTTTTTGGAGGATTCATCGATTTCAATTAATACGTTAAGAGCAATGGATTTAATTACACAAAATAATTCTTACGTCGTAACTGGTATCGTCAGAGAGCGGTTGTGTGAGTGGTGTAGGTATTACGACTCTTAAATTTGCCCTGTGTGGATGAGGTGGCGGTGGCGGTTGGGGCGAATGACGGGACGGATTTGCACCCTTGTTACCACCAACTACTAGCGCTGGCGATGGACCTGGTGATGGTGAACCACCCAAGGGCGATGCTGATGGTGGATAACCATTGCTCATTTCTAGCATTCCACCGGGTGGATAAACTGCAAAGAAAAAAAAATAAAGAAAATCATTTACAATGAAAAAAAAAAAAAATCGATTTTCTCTGGAACTGAAAATGGCAGAGAAATCTGACAATTTTTTATTATTTTCATTTTTTGGAAAAAAAAATTATTTTTTGAAAAAATGAAAAATATGCACGTGTAAAAAATATAGAAAACTATAAGTGCGATTTTTTTAATGATAATTTATTTGTTTAAAAAAATATGATAATAAAATCAACACAAATCTGACAATTATTTGAATATTTTTAAGCGGAAAAATGTTTAAAAAAAAGGCACTTATAGTTTTTTGGATTTTCTTCATGTACATATTTTTTTCATACTTTAGAATAATTTATTCGTTAAAAAAGGAAGGAAATCTCAAAATTGTCAGATTTCTGCTATTTTCATTTTCATAAAAAAATCAAAAAAATTAGTTAGATGTAAAATTTTATATTATCATGATTTTTTCATTTTGTAATCAACTATGAAATTATGCAATATTTACCTGAAAACTAAAATTGCCATTTTTTTAAAATGTTTATGTTTATAATAATTTATTTGTTTAAAAAATTATGATAGTAAAATTAACAGAAATCTGACAATTATTTGAATATTTTTAAGCGAAAAAATGTTTTTAAAAATGCACTTATAGTTTTTTTTTAAATTTTCTTTATGTGCATATTTTTTTCATTTTTTAAAATGATTCATTCGTTAAAAAAGGAAGGAAATCTAAAAATTGTCAGATTTCTGCTATTTTCAGTTTCATAAAAAAATCCAAAAAATTAGTTCGATGTGTGATAATTTTATATTATCATGATTTTTTCATTTTGTCAACTTTGAAATTATGCAATATTTACCTGAAAACTAAAATTTCCATTTTTTTAAATGTTTATCTTCATAATAATTTATTTGTTTGAAAAAATATGATAGTGAAATTAACACAAATCTGACAATTATTTTGATATTTTTGAGCGAATAAATGTTTTTAAAAAATGCACTTTATCTTTTTTTTAACTTCCTTTATGTGCATATTTTTTGTTATTTTTCTAAATAATTTATTCGTTAAAAAAGGAAGGAAATCTAAAAATTGACAAATTTCTGCGCTTTTTTCAATTTTATAAAAAAATCAAAAAAATTACTTAGATGTGTGATAATTTTATATTATCATGATTTTTTTATTTTGTCATTAACTTTGATATTATGCAATATTTTACCTGAGTCAGTTTCAGATGACGAAGGTCTTGGTGAGATACTAGTATGGGCCATTTGTGGACTAGATCCAAGTAAGGACTCGCCATAAGAGTTAACCGGTACAGTGACTGGCAGCGTGTAGTTTGATTGTCCCATACCCTATTGAGCCAATGTGCATAAAAGAATTTGCCATTAAAAACAAACATGAAGAAAAAGAAGAAAAAAAAGGTGCAGTACAATGAAATTGATAACAAATCAATTTTGTGGATCATGAATCGTCTTTAATCATTCTGTTTGTCTAATCGACGACAAACAGCTGGCCTTCGATTGCGATAAAATATTAGATTGAGAAAAAAATAAAGCAGCAAGAAACGAGAAGAAGAAAAAAAATGAAACGAAACTAAGACGCGAAATAAAAAAAAAAAGGAAAAAAAATGAGAGAAAAAGTAATTCTTACCCTTGTCCCATTGTGCTGGTTCCTTTGCATCATTATTTGAAACTCCTCGTCAATCTTGGTGTACTTTGCCTCTGTTCTCGGTGTGAGATTGTACTCATTTGCATCTGGCTCCGGACTCTCCGGTGACATTGCGCCCTTATGCTCCTTCTTGTTGAGCGCCTGCAAGTGTCAGCAGACAGGTTCACGTGACCAAACCGCCCGAGGGCACTCAACCATCACTTAATGTGCATGTTAATACTAATAAGATTTATACTAAATTCGCATACCCATTGACTAAATAAATTCAAATATATTAATCTCTTCGCGGGTATTCTTTAAAATATAAATTCAGTGGAAAAACGGGGAATAGTGTTTCTCCTTTTCTATCAAATATATCGGAATATGATGCTGAAGATAAGAGACATTTAACAATTTTTCTATTTTTTTAAATAAATTATTTCAAAAACATAAAATAAATGAACATGGAAAAAAATTCAAAAAAATCGGGATTTTTTTTGAAGGTGAAGGAGTGTAGGAAAAAATTTGAAAAAATTCACCAACAATTTTCATATATCGTAGCATTTTCTCAAATTTTTTCAAATTTTTTCACAAAGTCCTTCACTCCGAAAAAAATTCCTGAATTTTCCCTGAGTATAAATTTTTCAAATTTTTTTTCGAATAATAATTGATTTGTTTTAAAAAAATCTAAAAAAATTGTTAATATGTTCCAATTTCATCATCATCTCGGAATTTGAAGGAGATGGAAGAATTCTCGTGGTAAGACTAAAAAAAAAGGTCTCTCCCCAAGAAAATTTCTATTCCCCTTCATTTTCCGAGGAATTCACGTGAAATTGATGATACAGGAGTAAAGCAACTTTTCTGGTTTATCCACTTCATATTACCACGTCTTGATAATCAATCATTTGTTAAAATTCGTTAGAAGATTAAAAATTTTCCTCCCCAAGAACCTCCTCTTCAATTAATTTAATTCGCGCGCACTACAAGTGTTGTTCTTTTATTGTGTAGAAAACCAGTTTTTTAATACAGTCAATGGATAAATAAACTCACCTCGATAATATTTTTATTTGTAAGTGACTCGTGTGGTTCGTTGTACTCTGTGTACTTCAATAGTACCTTGTCCATGTCAGTACTAGCATATTGATATAATTTATTACTCGAACTGAATATTATCAGTGCAATTTCACAGTCACACAGTACAGATAGCTCATAAGCCTTCTTCATAACGCCAAATTTCCGCTTGTTGAATGTCACCTGTTGGATGAGTTTGAAAAATTCATTAATTTTTCACATTTCTAATTATTTTATCTCAATGAAAAATCATTTTATAAAATTTTTTTTTTTCAATAAAAAATCAAAAAAAATAAAAATAAAATACCTGTCGATTCCGCTCGTCTGTAATACGAGAAATTTGTATCTTCTTTCTACCCATCGTTGCAAAAATCCTTGGACCAGTAAACGCGATTTTAAATATCCGGATGGAATGTTAAAAACACTGAAACACAATAATAATAATAATATTAATTTTTAATGTTTCAAGTGAACAAAAAAAAGATTGTTAAAGTAAGATTTGAGAGAAATTTCGAGGAAAATTTGGAAAAAAGTATAATTTCCCAAAAATCGAAAAATTTCAAAATTTCGAAATTTCTGATTAAATCTCAAATTATTTGAAATTAAACTGATTTTAATTTTTTTTTTGGAGAAGCTGGACATTCTACAGCAAAATGTGGCGATTTAGCAATATTTAAGTGTTGTTAGCAATTTTTTCCAATATTGCTATTAAAAACTAGAAAAATAATAATAATAGAAAAAAAATTATAAATCATCGAAATCTGTTTTAAAAATCTGGAAATTGATTTTTTTATCATTTTCATTTGAATTTAAAAAAAATGAGTACTTGTAAAATTCCGCGTACACATGTACAATAAATGAAAAAAAAAAAAAAAGTGGAATTATCTGTCTTGTCTTGAGTTACCGTGTATTGGTAAGCCTGATAATAAATGTGACCGTGATAATCCCATCTCTCTTTCACCCCTCAACTAAACCCACAATTTCTCTTCCTCTCTTTCTCTGTTAATTTATTATTATTTTTTTAATAAATTTTTTTTTTCGTCTACTTTGTTTTCATCTTTATCCACTTTTTCATGATATTTCTCGAGGTGATTCACATTATCATTTCATTAAAAAAAAAAAAGTGAAAAAAGTGGGAAAAAACGAAGAAAACAATGAAATAATCAAAAAAAATAATAATAAAAAAATGATGAAAAAAAAAAGTTATTCAATTATTTCGAATCTGAAGAGAAAGGGTTCATTTGAATTACGCAAAAAATAATTATTGTACAAATCCATCTATTAATTGAAATATATATTTCAATAACAAATGTATAAGCCGATTATGAGTACAGTAACGAGCTGGTTAACGCAACATTTAATTCTACAATGATACAAGGAGTTAGTGTTGTATCGACACATACATCTCGTTACCATGTCACGCACATGATGATGATGGGTAAAATACAAAACATACCCACGCAAATAAATTGCCAAGTTGAGGATGATTGGAAGGTGTAATCGGAAAAAAAGTTAATTTTTTTTAATAAAATTGTTAATAACAATATATAATTGTTGATAACAAGATGAAATTCTCAAATCTGATTCAGTGAATCTGTAAAGAATGTAATGAGGAATAAAATATCGGGAAGGCACCAGTTACCGGACGGTTAAGGCAATGGTACGTGTTTCCGGACAAATTAGAATTATATTATTAAAATGATAAAACTCAATTAAATAAATCAAACAATTTATTTGATTGTAGTATATTAATTATTAGTATATTTTGCTGCTGCATCCGGAAACTGGGACCCGTCCGGTAACTGGGTCCACCATCATATGAATATAAATATATATATATAATATATATAATATAATATAATATTATATTTATTATAATATTTTTTTATTGAAAATTGAGAATTTTTCATTATTTTCTACATTTCTTTGAATTTCGAAAAATTTGAAGAAATGTAAAAAATAATGAAAATTTTTCAATTTTCATTTAATTTTTTGATTTTCGGGCTTATTTTCTTCCTCATTGCATTCTTTACAGATTCACCGAATCAAATTTAAAAATTTGATCTCGTATAAATCTGTTATTAACGATTTTATACAAAAAATTTAACTTTTTTCCGATTGTAATTTCAATTTTCCAATTATCCTCAACAAATCTAAGTGAAGAATAAAAACATGATAAAAGAGAAAAATCCAGAAAATTGGAAAATAATCGGAATCTGAGGTGTGATTGAAGAAAAAGAAACATCGCGTCAAGTGAAGTACCGACTGATATAGCAAACATTTGAAGAGTAAAGAATTGAGAAGAGGAAATAAAAAAAAAGAGGTAGAAATAATGGGAAATATATAAAAATGAAAGAAGAATGACAGTAGGGAATATAAAAAAAAAAAAAAAAAAAAACCGAGCGTATCGACTTTTAATTCAGCCACGGGTGGCTGGGCTCTCTGTCTCACTCGCGGCGTGTGCGCGTCTTATCGACGTTTTTCCCCGGCACGTTGCCATACTCTGCCTCTGTTTCAACAAAAACGTGCAATGTTTTCGTTATTTTTATTATTATTATTTTTTTATTATTTTTCTTTTATTCACTCCTCTAGTGCACATTGTCATCTGCATTTTTTTTTTCTCGTTTGTTTTGTGATGGAGGTGAATTAAAAGTGGACCAAAAGTACGTTTGTTGGGATTTTTCAGCGTTTTTTTTTTTTTTTTTGAGGGAAAAAGTAAAAAAATAAATGGAAAATTTACGCGGGTCAGATGACAGGAGTTTTAGTAATTTATTCACTAATTAATTTTTTTCGCTTTTCTCGAGTATTGTTTGAGTAATTAAAAATTAAGGAATATCGGAGCATGCATCTTGTTTGACGCGTGTTAACTGGGAGATAAGGATCTCACGTGATCCCCATTGACAGAAGTAATCGGGGAGATAGTCGCTCAATTCAGTTGTAATCGTTGATGTGACATGAGTCAATTCATTAATTTATTTTTTTTTGGGGGGGAGGAAAATGATGGATTAAAATCGATTTGAACGAATTTCCCCTAATTTTTTAGGGGAATTATCGGAGATTAGCATATTTTTCATGAAAAAAAGTGGGTCAAATAAAAAATTTTCTCAGAAAACATTAGAAACAAAGTGGTGTAAGTGATATGTATAAGCATAGCACTTGTGCCACTTTATTCCTAAAGTGACGATGTAATTTCCCCTCTTTTTCTGTTCTTTTCCTATTTTTTCTTCAAACATTCTGGAAATTATTCTGAAAAAATTCTGCAAAAAAATTCAAAATCGAGAAAAATTGATTTTAAAGTTCCAAAATTCAAATTTAGAAAATTTCCAGTAATATTTTAGAAAATTTTGAAAATACGAAAAATCAGAAAAACTCAATTTTCCAAACACATTTTTATAAAAACTGTGTCAAACACTAAATTCCCCAGGGATCACTTGTAATTTCCCCTCATTTATTTTCCATCAAAGTGTGTTTCTCTCTCTGTGTGTTTGCATTTAAATTCTCCCGGGTATTTTTAAATGGAAATAATTATATTTAATCCATCAGTAGTAAAAAAAAAAGAAAAAAAAAAAACATAACAATGAGGAAGAAATAAGTACGTAGAGAAATACGCGAGTTTAGTTTATAGAGAAGGTAAAGGCTCCGTGGGTTTCTCCTTATGGGACGCATCATCCGGTGAATGAGGGGTGGGGGGGAGGGGGTGAGGAGGGAGAGGAGAAATACATTCGTAGGTATAGCCACCGAAGTAATCGATCCAACTGACCGCAGCTCGTACGTTATCCACATCGCTTGGGTTCGCGCGTTTGAATGGCGGATTGCTGATCATTCACCCCGCTAAGAAAGCGGCAAGGTGTATGTGTGGAGGGGGGAAGGGGGGAAAGAGGGGCCTCGAAGAGTTCAGAGGGTCATACAAAACATAAACAAAGTTTTGTTGTGAAAAAAAAAAAAAAAAAATACTGAATTGTGTGTTTCCATCGAAAGAAGTCCCTTTTTTTCTCCTCTATTTTCTCATTATTTGAGAGGCAGGAGCTTAACTGATTATGGATCCCTGGATCGTTTGTGTTTAGCTTCGATCCAGTGAAAAAGAGAAGTTGTAGCCCTCCCACACGACCCAAATATCGGCCTCTGCACACTCGAGCCCTCACGGCATGTGGCCTCTCACGAGTTTGAAGCTACCCTTCTCTACTTCTTCCCTATCACCTCCCACAACCACCCCCCCCCCCCCCCCTCTCCTCTTGCCCTATGAACGAGCATCCGTATACACACATCGATCTGATACGAGCGTGACGGCCTAAAAATCGCCGAAATTGTTACGAAGGTCGTGGGAAATTTTGGGCTTCCCCCCACCACTTTTTTTTGTTAATTTAATTCCAATAAATTTTGATAATCGATGAAATGACGGGGAAACAGAGAATTAGTGCAATTGAAAATTGAATGATTTTTACATTGAGAAATAAAAATTTGTGGAAAAAAAAAATGGATTTAGTTGACGAAAATTTACTGTGCTCCAAAAAATTTCGATAAATAGACGTTGTTGTCCTGTTTTTTTGACAGTGTCCCAGTAACTGACGATTTTTGCAAATTTCTCAGTTTTATTCAAATGCATAATATATTATTTTATATTCAATTTTTCTAAATTTTTTTATTTCAAGCTCTCAAACCCATTTTGAACTTTTTCAGCATTTGAGCTCATTATTATTATTATTATTCAATTATTGAGCTCATTAAGCGCAAAAAATATTGTCACCTTAGAAACAAAGGGGCGTAAGTACTATGCTTATACACAGCACTTACGCCCCTTTGTTTCTAAGGTTACGATATGTATCAAAATAATCAAATTAAATTACATTCAATAAAAAAATAGTTGCCTTCGATTTATGGAATCAGAAAATTAGCTTCAAAGTGTCAGAAACTGGGACTACCACGGTATAGATACAAAAATTGCGAAAGAAAATTTTCTTAAAAAAAAAAAAAACAATTTTCTTGTCACAAGAATTTTTTTTTTCCAGTCTAATAATAATTGGTAAAGTTGTCTACATGTGCTCAAAATATGTATAATACTGGAAATAGGAAAAAAATGAGAAACGGAAGGGAAAAACTCTTGGGTCACTACCGATCGAATTTGGTTTATTATACAAGAGTAAACGCGATGGGCGGGTTCACCGACCACCGTGACATAAACTTGTGGTTCAACATCGAAGTTTGTCACTCGAATTACTATTACTAGATAAAAGCAAAGGAATTGATAATGAAAAATATCGTGAAATTCTTTATTTTCTAAAGTGTCTTGTACAGAGAAAAAGAAATTCTTGTAGCAAGAAAATTGCTTTTCAACGAAATTTTCCTTCACAATTTTTATATCTATATATAGTGAAATTTTCTGGAGTGAAGTAAATTTTCTTCAACTGAATAAATTTTAAAACAATTTTTTTTTCCAGTGTGGAGGATGTGTTTATAAAATTAATAAGATTAATTCGCGAAGTGCTCTTGAGCATTTGTCGAACTAAAATAAATATTGAAATAGAGGGAAAAAAAAGTGGCAAAGTTTTATTCTTAAATTGATGAAAGGGTTGAATATTTTTCCCTAGACAGTTGGAGACACAATATCCCTTTTTATTCAGTGATAAACTTTTAGTGAAGTCACATGCGAACAATTACGGAGACGATTCGAAACTTTACGTCTCAATTCCCCTCATTCGTAATTTCTACCTTTTTTTCTCTTCTTTTCTTTCAGTTTCTCCTTTTTTTTATTCGCGTTCAACTCTCAATTGCTCAATCAAATCGGAATAAAATCGTCCCTCCAACCTCAGGAGAAAAAAAAAACTGAAGTAAAAAAAAAAAGGCAAGGGTTCATATAATCACAATCCAGTGGTAAATCCACATATATACCCATTTGCAATATTAATCCTAAAAATATAGCCATTAAAACTCACCGAAAAAACTTGAAAAAATTGGCGATTTCTATAACGCCCAAGTTTACACGTACATTTGTGTTTATTTTCATATAAAAATTTTCTCACTCAAAAATCAAAAAAAATTATTAAACAGTTACAGTATATAATTCATGCATTTGTGCCAGAAAAAAAAAAAAAAACTCTAGTCTATTATTCAGTCTCAATAACATGGAAAGCACAGCACCACATCCTGTTTCACGTTGGCTTCAAATTTCCCGCTCTTAGTCACAAAAATATTAACTCTCAGTAATTATCGTGAATTACTTGATAGATACAAGACGAAAAATCCCCACAATTGCGTCAAAGTCTCATAAAATAAATAATTTGATTAGACTAGTCGACTAGAATTTCATGAATACAGAAATTTCATTTATCTCAATCAAAAAAAAAAAAAAAAATACTTTTACTCTCTGGCAACACAAAATCACGTGCTCCAAGTGAAACGCACGTGTTTCCACGTATCACACCGTATCACACCAAAGTATTGTGTACCGAATCACCGTAACGGCTGTTAAAGAAGTCAAAAAAAAATAAAAAATCCTATTATCAACGTAATAAAGTTCCCCCGATGTTATTCCACTTCACAGTATCTATCGCGACTACTTCTCAAACACGGCTTCACTCAGTGTGTTCATGTATAAATTTGTGTTTTTTTTTTACATTTAAGAGGGAGTTACTGATATTTCAAAATTTCCCCCAATATCATTTCTTGCTTCAACTGTTCTCAAGACACTTTGTGTTCTCCTAAAAAAAAATTTCTCCTCGCACTTCACTTCGTTAAATCGAAAAGTCTCGAAAAAAAAAACTATATGACAACACAAATAATCCCCGCGCAAATGTCTCACACAATTCGCGAGTAAAATACTGATAATTTTTCACTGGCGCGAAAAATCTCTGTCATTCAAAAATATCTGCAGTTTAATTTAAAAAGAAAAATTTGCTTTTTTATCATCATTTATTTAGGTTTTTTTAGGATTTAATAACACTTTACGTCTTAACTTGAGAATAGACAACGTGCGTGTGGCTCTTAACGAGAGAAGAGCCAGCAGCCGGCCGTCATGTACCAGTCCCGAAGACTCGCTGCCTATTTCAACCAGTGCTTTTCGGCAACTCGAGTAGTATACACACACACACATATATACATATACAATGTTGAAACATACACACACATTGGACAAACTGATACTGATGAAAACTGTATATTCCCCCCCACATGTATGGCACACATGTGGGGAGAAAACAGTTAGTTCGGGGGAAAAGCTTATGAGGCCGCGCCGATGTCTCTCATTGGTCGATAAACCAACTTACGTCAGTCGTTATTCAGCCAATCAGAGATGCCAAGTACTAGCTCAGCGTCTGTTTTCTCTTTGCGTGTGCGCGTTACACACCAACGCTTTTTTTTTTTTTCAACATACACACATACACACATATATATGTACAACCCACACATTCTCATTCGTTTTACGTAGTTCTTTATTTTCTCTCTCTTTCCCTTTTCCTCTTTTCTTTCTCTCCAGTTTTTCTTTTTTTTTTTTTTTTCCCTTATTTTCTGTCTTTTTCCTTTTATCATTTGCTCCTCTCTTTTTCTTCTTCTTCTTTCACCTCTACGTTTTTTAACCCCCACTGGGTGGAAAAACGGTATGTGTGACGCGGGTATGTTTTAAATTGATGCAAAAGAGAAGAGGAAAATGTGAAACTCTCTTTGCTGAATCGAATTCACTTCTTCTTCTTCTTCTTCTTTTTTTTTTTCTCAGTATTTTCAATTTTTTCATTTTTTTTTTCCTTTTCTCCCTCGTGAGATTTTTCTCGAGTGCATTCAGACGAATCTCGTTGCATCACAGATTTCATAGATTAGTTATTATTACATGCAACAAGCAAAATTTTTCATTCAATTTTGCGAGCTTTTTTTATTCCACAATTTTCATTGTAAATTGCCCACTTTTCCCCAATGGCATTAATCTCTATTTTTACATGGTGAATAAATACCGCAAATTGACTTTTTAAATTGGAAAATTGTTTTTTTTTTTTTTTTTTACCGTTTGAAGCAATTATTACATTGATATCTATCTATTCAAACAGGTTTGGATATTAAATAAATTGAAGAAAAAAAAAAAAACAATTTTATCTCCAAACGTAATTTCGATTTGTTCGGTTTGATCAGTGATACTGGTCAGCGTCCAGCCAGACGATTTTATTCACTTCGAGTATTATCGAATTAATTAGAAAATTTTGCTTCAACTCATCATTAGCACAAAACTTTTTATTTTAAAGAATTTTTATTCCAGTTCTAAAGTTAAGATCGAATTTATCGAATTCATCCTATTTTTCGGATTAATTTTGACGATAAATTGTATCACTTGTATTTCACTCAATTACGAATGAAACGTATAGTTAATTATGATTGTCATTTATACCGGAAATTTTCAGCAGAAAATTTTCACCATATACTGGCTAATAATGGACGTTGATCGTATTGAATTCGTAAATTGTATTATCAAGTCGGTGAGGAGGGCAGTTTGATAAAAATTCGTTAACTGGCTTGACGGAATTCGGTCATTTTCGGGTTATCACACTCTCTTTCCTATCTCTTTCTACTTTATTTATTTATTACTGGGATGAGAAGAAGAGGAGGGGGGGGGGGGGGGAGGGGAATTGAATCAGTAGACGACAGGAGACAGGAGATAGAAGGAAAAAAAAGAGCAGGAGACATTTTGACAGATAATTTTTTTTCTCTTTTCGTGAAAATTTAAATTGGGAAATTGAACGAATTCATTCTGACATTATTTCAATTGAGAGATTTTTTGGATTAGATTATTTTTGGTGGAAATCAGAGGAAATTAATGAATTAATGATCTTCGAGGCGAGAGCAGTCATTTTTCGTTGGATGGAATACTTTGTAGAGCTTTTTTTATTATTATTGATTTATGATGACAAAGAAAAAATTTTCATTTAATTTTTCATAAAATTTATGATTGAGTGACAAATACGATTAATATTTAATGACAATGAGGAAAATGCTCAGTTATGAAGCCGAGTAATCGGTTGCCACGTGGAGGTACGCATATAACGATAGAGGGAGGGGGGATGGATTTTCGGAGCAGAATGATCCAGGATTTTTTTTCGGGGTGAAGGATTCTATAAAAAATTCTTAAAAAATTCAAGAAGATGCTCGAATATGGCTACATTGTTGGTGAATTTTTTGAAATTTTTTCGTAGAGTCCTCCACCCTTAAAAAAATCGTTGATCATTTTGTCTCGAGGGTCTATTTTGCCCCACATTTCCTTACGAATTAATGGGCCTTTCTTGTTAGCGTGACAGAAAGATACACTAGGGCCTTACATAATCGATCAAATATAGGGGAGAGGGGGGCAGCATTGAACAAAATGATTTTTTTCTCGATTGATGATGTAATTGTAATTAATTTTGTTTTTTTGATTAGAAAAAAAGGGTATTATGAACGTTAAATATCCAAAGTATTGATTCGAGTTAAAAATTATTAATGATCAATTATTTCATTATGTTAAAATTAATTATTGAAAAGGCAAGAAGTATTCAAAGGTGCCCCCCCCTCCCTCTTGCCAAATTAGCCTTTTTCGTGGTTTCACAAAAGAAATTGATTGATTTATTGAGTATTTATTTCTACACAACTGTAGTGAGGCATTAATTATAATAGAGAGTAAGTATATATTTGGAAAAAAAAAAAAAATCATATTTTTCGGGAAAATCCAACTTTTCCACAAAAAATACAGTTTTATTGTAATATTTGAGATTTTTTCAGAATTTTCGAAATTTTTATGAAATTTTCATGAAACTTTTATAAAATCCCCATGAAACTTTCTTCGAAATTTGAGACGAGGGAAGAAGAAGCAATTGGAGGATCAAAACATAGATATATAGTACCAATAAAAATGAAAATAAAAAGAAGCTGTTGAAAATATAAGAAACATCGTGGGAATTGACATTGTTTAATTCGTGAAAATTCGCAGAAGATAATGCAGTTATTCATCGTCAAATCCCAGTGTCACTCAGAATCGAGAGATGTATCGAGAAATGTCAGAATACGAAGAATACCAGTAGTCCAATCAACTGGGAATCCTTTGTTATATGCAAATTTCATAATAAAAATGACATATCCTGTGGATTAACCATATATAAATAAAAATTGTCACAATCATTGACATTATTTCTCGTCTATTTTTTTTTTTTTTTTTTTTTTTTTTTTGGATGATCAAGTAATTCGGGATTTGTACTTATGAATAATTGTCAATAAAAAATGATTTTTCCCAATTTTATTGAATTGAGAATGAGTGAACTCTCATTATTATTGCAAAAGCTTGATTCAAAATTATCCACAGAAATGTGGGGATTTTCATGAAAATTGAATTTAAATTTTTTAATTTACCAGAAACAGTGAGATTTTAATGATTAATATAATGAAATTATTTTAAGATACTAAATGTACCAAAACCGACTGGTGAGATGAAATTTCATGTAATTGACATTTAGATTGAATCATAAAAGAATTAAATAAGTTCATTAGCTTGAATACATGATTTCATAATAATAATTGAAATTATATATTTTTGGATTATCTTAAATTGTTTATTTCTATGTATATATAAGTAAAAAGGAACAAATATTGATCTCATTCAGTGTGTTTATTTCAAAAATAGTAAATTAAATTTAAAAAATTAGCTTTCAACTTATCTGAATGCATTGCTAGCCATTCGACATTTTATCGATTATCAAGAATTATACTGAGGGTAGAACCCTGCAGAGCCACTGGGAGAACGAGATAATGGATGAATAATTGATTTAAATTACACGAATACTTGCATTCAATGTACAAAAAGAGTTTATTATAATTTTATTATGCTTTTTTTTCAAATCGAGATAATTGAGAGTGACAGTAGCAAGAGTTTTGGAACTAAGGCGTTTGTATTACGTAGGAAAATCTGTTTCAAAATTATTGTCAATTATAATATTACGAAACAGATAGAAATGAATAGACGATTATTACGAAGACATGCTATTCAGTTGCGTATTCAATTGTCACGGATCATATCTAAAACGCATCAGAAATTCTGAAGAAAAACGAGAAGATTCTAGCTCTCTGAAGATTCAATATCAATAGAATAAGAAGAAATCGATGGATAAAGTATGAAAGGAATTGTACAACAATAGAGAGTTGAAAGTATCGTTGAGAAAAAAAAAATACGACATTGAAGAAAAATTAAATGAAAAATTTTCATGATTACTGAGATATTATTCTTATCATTTAAACACACAAAATATCTGACGTCAATTCAAATGGAATTTATCATCCAACGTAATATCAGTTATTTCATAGTTTGGATTATTCTTTAAAATCGTATAAAGTCCATTTTCATTATCAAATAATACTGGTTAACCGCATGACCCAGTATATCAAAAGCCAAACTTGAAAATAGATTCGTAACCTGGCCAACCCTCGGTGGCTATTGGGTGGAGAAGAATGATCGACATGAGGTGGAATTGCAAGTGGATAGAGGGATGAGATCTGGAGTGCATATATAGAATTAACAGAATCCGTTGGCTGATGGCGACAGTGTATTTAGTGAGAGAAAGAGAGATGTACAATTTTGGGGATGAAACAGGGAGAAATGGGAGGATCCTCACTCACAGTTGGAGAGGACGAGAGGACCAGGATCCTTTAGCAGTCGATATATTGATCCAAATGGCTTTTCATGCCATCAGTTGAAACGTAAATTATGTATCGAGAAAATGTGGAGAGTCTCCGCGAATATTAAATTTGTAAGGTAACATTTACAAAAGTGCCAATGGACGGTGCATTATTTAAAAAAACACATGAAATATTCAGGCAACGAATACTATTGGAGAGAAAAAAAAATGGCTCAAAATGTGGATGCGATTATTATTCTATTGGTTATTTGATAATTATAATGAATTTCATAATATCCATTTGCTGATTGGGATCAATTTGATTTTCCTGGTAATTTGATGAAGTATTCAGTAACGAAGCATGCATTGCATTGATCCTTTTTTGTAGCTCTTGAAATTCTTCAAAAAAAAAGGGTCAAAATAAAAAAGGCGTATCTCCATTAACTTCCGAAATTTATCCTTTTTTGAGATAAACTCTTAACTATTGAATTATTTAACGCACATTGAACAACAGAGAAATTATTAATGACTGGTTAACCACGACACTTTGGGACAAATCGAGATGTTGGTTAGACACTCGTGTTAAGGAAGTTTCCCTCGGGTGTATCGACCTCATGGTCGTATCATTCTCTTGTGAGATCCCAACATCCGCAGTCAAACTGCCAACATGTGATACAGGGAGTGTAGATTCTGGGATAAACCCTGTACTGTGTTAGAAACGTGCGTACCCAAGAGGGTGAATGGAGGAAACGACGTCTTGACCCAAACCAAAATACCAGGTGGCCACCAATCCTTGTGTTTTTCATCTTTAAACTTTGAGCACGAGTAGATCCAACACGAGAAAATCTATCTTTCTCACTTTTTTTTTTTTTTTTTTACTTCACTGTCTCTGTCTTTCTGTGTGTCGTGCCGCCGGATTTCCGCTCACCCTGTCTTCCACGAGAAATCAGGGGAGAACGTACCAAACGGAGGAAGTATTTCAAGTATTAAAAAGTGACATTTAAACGTCTTGGCTTTTAGGATGAATTTTGTAGGAGTTTTTTTTTTTTTTTTTCTTTTTAGTTTGTGGAGACACAAAAAAAAAAATGTAAAATTTACTAGTCGAGATGAAGATAATTCGAATGGAGCTTTGAGAAGACATTAACTTGGGCTGATGTCTTTTGTTCGTAATTACCTTTTTTTTTTTTTTCTTTAGTTTTTAGAGACCGTCTTATTCATCTAGTCAAAAACATTTTCACGATGAAAAACTAGTGAGGAGGCGTCTTTGTGGGGCGGAGTTTAATGTACAACAAGGGCCATGACTAAGCCGTGGAATATGCACTTTTGCGCACTTGGCACGGGATCAGAAAATGAAAAAGAAAAAAGAGAACAGGAGAAGAAAAAAAAAAAGAAAAATGACACGGCGCGTACAGAGGGAAGGTTAGAACGCACCAGAAATCACAGACGTTTTCAGAGGGGATCTCTCTTTCTGAACTACAAAACATTTATCCAAATAATAAAAAAAAAAAAAACGAAGAGAATTCAATGATAATAATCACGACAATTCATGTGTATTGAAATTGTGTTTTATTCCTCAAAACTGAATTCACTCATTGGAATGGAAATGAAGGGGAACAGATTTTACTGAATGAAATTCTGTACTGTGTAGTATCACGAGACTGACAATATTAATGGACAATAGAATGCTCTTCACAGTTACAAAACATGTTGTAACAGCTTACTCAATAGTTTGGTAAGAGAATGAGCCTCAGTTGTCCAGACAAAATCCCCAGTATAATGTCCATAATATCATGAGCTTACTTTCCTATTGCAGTAACAAAATAATATATATTCAATGCTTTACAGATGTATTTTCAATATAATTGTTGTAACTTTTAGATATTAACTATTGGATTAAACTCAGTGGATGTATTTATCAATGGGTTTTGTCATCCATTTAAAAAAAAGGCGAAACAGCGCCAAAACTTTGTAATTGTATATTTATATCATTAGGACAGAGTTTCAAAAATTGGCAAGTCTCTAATGAGTTGCGAGTTTATTCTCTCAGCCTCGACACTGATCTACATGTGACACCTGAAGAACGTCAGAATTTTATTATGACGTAGGTAAATATTCAAAATAAACGAGATATTGGAATTAAATTTGAGATGAATCATGGGGACATTTGGGAAATCTACTGTAGATTTTTAATTAAGAATTATATAAAAGAATTCTGTGGACAATTTTACACATATGGCTTTGGAAACCGCAGTGTTCAATATTCGATGTGCGGTGATATTGATTAAAGAGAGCAGAACTGTGAGGAGATAGGTGTGAAAATGTAATTGCAAGTATAATCAAATAAACCAAATTAACTGAATCGAGATGAAGCTGACCGTGAGTTTAACGAGTCAGCCATTTTGTGATGAAAGACGTAGAAAATGGTTCGAAGCAAAAAGACTTAGAGTTGATATGATTCACTTGGGAAATTGTGAATGTTCATGATCAACATGTTCTAGATTGAAGTAGATAATAATGAGACGACTTACAACGAGGAGATTGTCATACTGGGAATTCAATGGCGCCAGTCACAATGCACTTTGTTTTAAATTATTATTATATTCTCAATGATAGATGAATATATCGAAGCGCTTTGATTGCCAGCAGTAAACGCACTAAAGCTACACAAAGTCAACTATGATGTGACTCTCGTGTTGTTGAGAAGTGAGAAGAGGGAAAAAGAAGCCAAAGGAGATGATCCACCCGAATGGAGAGGTGCGTAACCGGGGTGGTGTTCGGAGTGAAACGAGGGGGTTACAATTTTAGCGTTGTGTAGGCTATTACATTTTGAACCTGCCTCCGTATTAGAAGGCAAAAACCAAAAGCCAGTGAGGAGTGTACAGAGGTGGTGGTTGTTGGCCAGTGGAGTATTAACAAACCCGAGGAAAAGATACCAAAAATAATTTTCGGCGGTGAAGAAATAAATCGGGGAAGCTAACCGGGGGGGTTATACACTCATTCGGCACTCGAGGGAGGCCCAGAAGAAGAAGAAGAAGAAGAGAAGTGACTGAGTGCGCGATGTTTGAATCAGATCGCTTGAGGATTTTGCGGTGATTGGACAGAGTGATGAAAGGATAAAGGGAATAATAACGAAGCGCTTGTGATGTAACTGTATCGATATGGTTTTTTGTTGGAGAATTTAGAGCCAGTGGGGTTAGACTGTTTTCATGTTCGTATATAAAAAAACGGACAAATTCGACGGAAAAGTGCAGTTGAATAAAATGAAATTAATTGAGAATTTTTCTTGTTGGAAAGAAAATGAGATGTCAGAGGAATTGTAAGGAAATTATCCATTTTCCGAGTCTTAATCGTGTTTGATAGAATTGGTAGCAATGAGGTATCACGCACGATATCAAGCGAATAGTAGTTAGCAATGAAAAGAGCAGCTGTCCGCCGCTGGTAGGACTTACCTCCGCTGTTTTTAGAACTCCACTCCCAGAAGCGCGCTGCCCGTGCCGAGCCAAAACCAAAATACCACACCGATACGCTTTTTCCCCACACAACACCCCCCGGTTTCTGGATCCAACAAAATGTTTAAGCTCACTCTGCCGCGCCCGTAACGCTCTCTCATCTGCTTCTCCCCCAGAGTCACACATACTACTCTCCGCCTATAGTTTTTCATACTCAAAGACTAAAGCTATCCAACGGCAAGACGAAGGCGGAGAAAGAAGTTTTAGGACAATAATCGCCAACGCCTTCTCCTTCTTTCGTGCTTCCTTGCTGATCTTCTTGGATATTTGGTGGTAGGCTTCATGCCAGATTTTTCATGTGAAAAAGTAGAGGAAAAAAAAAGAAAAAAAAGCACATCCAACTTGACTCAAGAGGCCATCGTCACTTTCAGGGAATAATATTGTGATAGAAGAGGTTGATGATGGCAAATTGTTTTCTGTCCAAAAATTTTCCACTTGAAAATCCATCAATTTCTGAATCATCCACAATGCTCATGACGTTTCAGCTCAATTTCAATTAAAAGCTCACGTTATTTCATGAATATTCTACTCTTAAATTCAACACATCCATGTCTCCCAACACTCGAAAAGTGTGGCATCCGCATTCCCCTTGTCATGCACAATAACTTTCTGAATTTTATGATGAAAAATTGAATAGAGTTGGTACAATGAGAGATATAACTAGTGTAGAATGCTTTTTGGAAGTGTTGGTGAGGTCGAAATCCTATGATTATATACATTCAAAGGAGGTGAATATTGTGGTAGTTCATGGGTAATTTACCAGAAGCCAAAGCCCTCTTGATATATGTCACAGTGTAGAAACGAAATGGCATATCATGAGACGTATCACATAAAGTCAAAATGCAAGTTGGTTAACGTGGGATCAAGAGAAAAGGAGAGAAGACTCATGGAGTATTCAGCCAATGGTCTTGTATAAATTAACCAGGGAAATGTGGAGGACAATGGATGGTGAATTTCAAGCCGAAGCTGAAGTGACGTAATTGAATTGAAACCAATCTATCCAGAGCTTTCCTTATACCAGCTGAATACATATATATATATATAGAGTTTATACATTTCCATTACCCTCAAAATCTATGAAGCACTTAAGCATTGTGTGTGGATGTGAATCGTACTCTGATAATCAGATGCTGAAGAAGGACAAAGTATCATTATATAACGATGGAATTATCAGGATATGGATCACTAGAAAGATGATTTCTTCATGAATATTTTAGCTACCATCATACTGGTAGTCGTGGTACACTTCGCATTGGATATTTGGGAGAGATTTTAAACGAGTTAGTAGAGGATACGTTTCAAGAAGATGACTTGAAAATAGATACAATTATTTATTCATCGAGGTGAAAAGAGATGGGAGAAAGAAAGAAAGAGAGAGAGAGATAGATTGAAGCATCCAAGTTTTGATCGGAGCCCAAGAAAATGTCAGAATCCTACTTTCTAAAATCAATAAATCAACTATTCCGAAGGAAATAAAAAAACTTGAATACACTCCTCGTGGATTGAGTGTAATTCTCTTTTTTTTTCCTCATCTTGGGAATAATTTGTGAAATTGGATATCATATTGAAAAGATTTTGCAATTTCATCGAGAAGAAAAAAGAAAAAGAAGCTATTAAAAATTCAATGAATAAATCATTCAAATATTTACTCTCTTAATATTTAAAATTCAGTTAGTTCAAACATTAAATTTCTTCCATTCGTGGTGGATGAAAACAGGAAAGTAAAAACGACATAGTTGACTCTGGAATCGGCACGTGCCACTCGATAAATCTGTCGGCAGCTGACGGCGTGCCGTTGCCGGCTGCTGCTGCTGCTGTTGCTTCTGCAGTTTGATTCTCCAAACTAACACTAAGCTCTAATATAAGCTTACATAGTGTTGAGGAGTGTACAGTCCAGGAGGGACTCTGTATCCCCAGCCACGAAATTTAATTATCAATGTTACTCCTGCAGGAAGCCGAATTTATGTGCCATGGGAACAGGTTACATACAAAGGACATGTGACAATCCAGGAGAGCTTACAAGTCCCCTGGATTGTTCCAGATGAATTCTCATCTGGAATTATCAATCCCATCAGGATAAACCCGATAATAGTTATAATTAGGGTTGAGATGGATTCTGGATGGATTTTAATGATTAATTGCTAATTTGATGATTACGTGATGAAAGCGGAAATGTCAGTTGGACTTTGTCCTTATTTTTGAACGGAAAAACTCTGAGAAATAGTTGAAATTGTGAAAAAGTAAGGGTTATCATCAGAAAATCCATCTCAGAAAGTCATTTTAACTAATTCAAGATAAATTAATTACTGAGTTGATTTTAGATAGTGGGTCAATTTTTAACAATTTCAATAAATTCTCTACAGTTTAATACACGAAGTGTTAAAGGGTCATACGGTGACACCTTATTCTATCGACTTAACTTCAGATGTCATTCCAAAAATAAATCTTTATCAATATCCCTGTCCTGCACCAGGTATCATCTGTGTCTGTGTAGAAAAGTATGGGTAGAAGCAAATTGTAAATTCCAATGACGTCTACCATTTGAGAGGACGTATAAATTGAAATATAGACGTTAAAGGAAACTGTTGATTATTTCATGAGGGATGAAATTATCACTGGTTTGGTAGATTTTGGCTGAATAAGAAATTTCACCAGCTAATCTTTTTATATGTTAAACTATATGTGGATTTAATTCATTCTCACCGATGTTTTTATGCATAATTGATGATTTTTGGTGATAAAATTTAGCTTTGAAATAGATATCATGATTAACTAATGCTTCTAAAACTGCAAATAGTATCAAATAGATATTTCACGTGACTCTATTTCATTCTTCAGGTGTCGTCCTGAGGATGTGATGCATTAAACACGTGTGACAAAAAAGAAAACTATAATAATGATAGAAAAAAGTGAATAGAACGTGGGACGAACAATGAGGTTGAACGAGCATTAACGGATAATCGATGCTATAATATATCGAAGTAAAAAAAAGAGGGAAAATCGAAAGAAAAAAAAAGACTTCAGGTAGTATTCCAGAGTATGGTCGAGAAAATAGAAAGAAATGAGAATTTGTACCTTCGTTTCAAATAAATTGCTGCTAATTACGGGAAAGTTATTTTCAACTTTACTCGAAAAAGTGATTAACCTATTCGAAAATCATATTCTCAGTTTGTGAATATAATTTTTTTTGTCTCGAAATTATTCAGCATTACTAATTTCCTATCACATACATGAGATAGAAACAGAGCCAAATAGTTTACAACTACCTTCTAATTAAAATTTCTCAATAACAATACGGCGAATTGAATACTTTGTTCTTCAATTATTCAATTGAAATACTGTTCTCCTTGCCAATAGCTTTTAAATAATGGGTCAACTGTGTGGTTTGTTGGTAATTTCTTTATTCCTGTCCAATTCAGGGCATTTCATCTCCAACGCCGCTATTTTCAGTAACTTTGATAATTCATATCTCATAAAACGGGCAGAAATTATGAAAAAATTCAGAGAAATGTGGAAAAATACTATCTTTCATACGTCATCAAAAAAATTAATGATCAACTCTACTCGAATTTGCTGGAATACTACCTTTCAAATCACAGAATAAATGTGAAAAAAAAAACAAAATAACAATCCAACTTTTCTACACATAATGTAACTAAAAAGTTTGACGCAGAAATCAGCATCGACGCATTATTGGTATAACTCGCTGCCTACGAGGCACACACACGGCGTGTCCTATGACACGGCGAAAGCCAAACGAGCTAAATTTAAATCTCCTGGGGGCCGAGTTGAAGTAAGACAGTTAAACAGTTAAGGAGAGAATTAGAAAGAGTAGAGAAACAAATCTTTTATGCTGGGGTGAGGCTGAGCAGGAGCAGCCGCCAGAAACCAGAGCACGTGCTCCCGGTGACGTGTGCCATATATCGTTTCATCCTTCTCTCTCTCTCTCTCTCGCGTCACACTCCTCTGCCTCTTACCTTCTTTTTCTTCACTGTTTTTTTGTTTTAACTTCAGATTTTTTTTTTTCCTCCTTCTCCTCTCCTTACTTCTCTTCTTCATACACTGCCAAAACAACCCAACGCCATACTACCTCCTTCATCTCACTCCTCAGCCTGATTTTTACATTCACTCCAACCCTTTCTCCGGCTGCTGCCACACGCGAGCATGAAAAATCTATCAATTATCGTCGCAAGCTGCACAGCCTCCAGACGCCCAGCTTCCTGGCAAGAAAAGAGAACATTTGGAGACTTCTCACTCTCTCGTTTTTCTTCTCTCCCTTCCTCTCTGCACCTTGTCCATATACACACACGTACGAACGACTCCAGTTACTCGAGTGTTTTCGGTATCAAAAATCTCCTCGAGTGTATCACCGGGAGAATTAATTCTTTGAAGCAAAGAAAAAGAAAATTTGATAAATTCTAGCTTCTCTCATTCCGCGAAATTCAATGAGCCAAGAAAAAATAAGCAATAAACGAGACTTTTAAAGAATTTTGATTATTTATGATATCAAAATCCAGTAATGATGTTTTCCACTTGTTTTTTCAACGTCAATGATAGAAATTCGAGGAGGATAATTCAATCCAACCCCAATTTCCAATCAATAACCAAAGTTTAATGGTTTCTGTTTCAATTGAAGTAATTATCTTGTGAATAAAATATTATCAGTAATCCATCTACGTCTAAAAAATATCACATGGCCCCCACTGAAAAGTAAATGATCACGCGTGTGGTTGATGATAATGCATCTAAGAAATAAGCAAAGAGTCTACTTCTTCAATTTCTGCCTTTCAAGCAGAAGCCCTTTTCCTCTCCCACGTGCTTCATCTTATCCCCTGGACTTCAGTAAACTGTGGTGTGCCTCTGTAGGAGGCTGAAAAACACATGTTACACTTGGATACCCCTCTCTCGGATGATAGCCACGTGTGGCAAAAGATATGAAAACGAGAGTTACTCCATCATCGATCATTGGAAGAGTGAAAAGAAAAAAAGGAAAACCTAGAATATTCAAATTTTTAAGAAAAAGCAATGACCAAAGAAATCTTTGACAAGAAAAATGCAAATGAATATCAGTAAATTTACAAAAATTCTTTATCCAGAATTCTCGAATTTCTTAAGAAATTCTCACTGAAAGCTACAAATTCAAAGACAATTCATCTCTCTAACTTTATACAATATACACGATTATTCATGTAATAGTAAGCATGATATATATATCAGTGTGCTTGAATAGCTTCTACAAAGTTACGTAGACAGGGTTGAAACATAATTGTTTTGCCCTTATTGTAATCGATTATACACTGCCCTTCGATTCACTTGAGAAATATTGTTATGATATTCTTTGAAGTTCTCAGTGAATTATGTAAATGACTTTCCTTTTATCTCACAGCATTGAATCCATTATTTCATTTCAAACAAAAGGGAAGAAATGAGGGTTTTGCATCACAATCATCAATAAATACCCATAATAATTGGGTAAATATTTTAACAAGTATCTATTCTATCCTTTTCCCTATCGTTGAAAGGGTAATTTTTTCAATCGGCCTATTTAGAAGAGTGCCGGATAAATTGAAGTTTTCTGAAGCATTGTGTAAGCTGTGTGCTCGATCGAGTGTAACACACGCAACAAGCCTTCTTCTTCATCACTTCAGTCTTCATCTCTGCACGCATATCGCACCCCACACACACACCTCATCAACATATAAAAAATCCCACATAGTAGGTAAATAATGCAAAATGAGAGAGAAAAAAGATAGGAAAAAAAATTGAAGTACGGGTCAGAGGCGCCGGCTAACATCGACTCTTATGTGTGTGTGTGTGTGTGCAACCGTTGCTGGTGCGTATGAGCTTGAAATGTGACACCATCCTGTGTGCAAGCGGCCGAGTCACCCGGACGGCCGGGGATATTAAACACAGAAGAGAAGCGTTTCAAGGCAACTGAGAAAAAAAGTTTAAAAAATAGGGGAAACCGAGGTAAAATGGATCCCTGAGTCAATATGGTTTACGATTTTTTTTGGAGTGAAGACTTTTACTATAAAATTTGAAAAAATTCACCTACAAAGTAGACATGTTGGAGTATATTCTCTCGAATTTTTTCAAATTTTTTCGCAAATTCCAATCCAAAAAAAAAAATCACAATCTTGGGTGGATTGTGGACCACAAGACTGCTGCGGAAAAAATTGTTGAAAAATCGAGAGAAAAAAAAGCGCGAGAGAAAGGGGCGGGAGGGGGGGGGGAGTGTGGCCCTCTCTGATACAACACCCTTGTTTGGTGGAAGAGGGCAAAACACTCGCGGGAGAGAGGGGGAGGGGAGGGGGGGCTAGAGGGCCCGCTGGCAGCTGTCGGGTGCGTACGGCGTCGAACCTTTTAAGGCGCGATCACTGGACGCCCGGCGTCGTTCACTCCTCTTCACCCCTCTTTGCTACTGTATATGTATTCCACTCCACCTAATCTTTCTCTGTTTCTTCCTCGTCTGTGGCGATCTTTTCTCCTCTTCCTCACCTCAAGCCTCCTCTCTTTCGCGTCATGACGAAAGACGCCGAACATCCACGAAAAATCACAGCCTCTCTCACTCACAGTGGAGGAGCGAGAGAGAGAATCGAATGTAAATCCGAGCCAAACGGTGACGGAAGAGAAAATTTGTGGTTTTTCTACGTTTTTTTTTACGATTTTCCGATCGAGTGGATCGAAAAACTCGGTGAGTCAACGGAAGTGGGGAAAATTCGGGAAGTTGAAGATTAGAAGCAGGAAAATTTATGGGGGGGGAAGATGTGTGCACTTCTGGGGTATCTATTTTCAATTTCGACTTCTCAAAGAAGAATACATCCAACTTCTTTTTTCATTGAATTTATGAAGGAAGCACTTAAAATATTTTTTCTCCTTTTTTTTTCATTAAAAAAAAATTCACTTTGATTTCAACAAAAATTACGTAATATTGAGAGGAAAAAAATTACTAGGGAAAAAATTGAAGATGAATGGAAAACGTGCGCTTTGAGTATTCAGTGTGATTTTTTTCTATTTTTCTTGGATGTTTTTATTGCGAAAAAGTTTTAGCCCCGAGTTTGAGAGATGGGGGTTGCGAGAGTTGGAGGGATGTAGGAGCAACAGGCTACAATTCACCCCCATTGAGGAGAAGTGAGTAAGAGAGAGAAAGAGAGAATGAGAAGGAGAGAGAGAGAGTGTAGTTTGGTTGGCTCCCAGTGGGAAATGAAGGGGGATACAGGCGTTTATTGGGGGGTGAGAAAGCCAGTGTGTTGATGGGTTTAGCGCCCTTTGGTTTCGATAGCCTCTGTGTTTGAGCTATGACAGATTAATCGAGTTACACACAGCCTCTTGTTTGAATTACATCTCAATTAAATTGTACTACTAATAATAATAATGATAATAAAACCCCATGAATTTATTATGTTTACAAATTGAGGTAGGTAACCTTGATGCAAGTATGAAAATTCCCTCACTTGAATTAGAATCACGTGAGTACTAAAAATGCACTCTCGTGATCTAACAATATTAGTTTGGGACAAAAATATAATTCACACGTGTTTGTATATAAAAATAATTTTACTGTTACTATTAAAAATAAAGAAGTAAAAGAGAATAACATGAATCGAATTTATTCATCTAAATGTAGATATGTGGCTGTGCAAAAATAAAATACATTGGCCTGATCGAAGAAATGGCCCTAGGCTTGTCTATATCCAGAACCAACTAGTGTTAAAGCCAAACAATATATAGACATTGGCTTTTCTCATAGAGTCTAGACACTGAGAGAATAGAAAAGTGTGGTATATTCATTGATTTCATTGAGTGGAACTAATTTTCCTTGGAAAAAAATTCTCCTTGACTATCAGTTTAAGGATGTACTGTTGATATTAGTCATTCTTTCATCATTTTTCCATCATTTCTTCATCATTTCTTGCACATTTCTTCTAATCAATTAATCTTAACGATTCATGCACAAAAATATAGCGTTTTTCAGTAATATCATTATTTATTGATTCGCAAAGGTTCATTTGCATTAGCAAACACTTATTTTTCTGCGTTTTTTTTACATGTTCTTCTTTTTTTCTATTCTAAAAAAGAAAACATTGCGAGGTTTTATCGAACTGCGATAATCGAAATTAAATATATAGAAATTAAGTAACGCCTAAATTTCATTGGCCGAGGAATTGCGCGGGATATTTAAAAAAAATACAAAATATCTGTATTTTTTTGTCAAGAACAAGAATAATCAGAGCTATGCTCTCGCAATTGAGATTCAATTACCTAAACGCAAACGAACAAAAAATAAATGTTTCGTATTAAAATATCGTGCATAATATGTTACATTTCTCCTCATTAATAAAAAAACCATTCATGATTTAAGAGAAAAGAAATTTCCTTATTAGATTCAAAAAATGATGACGCATGAAAACATGCATGAATACGAGTTAGGATAAAGGCACAATTCGCAAAGTACGCGCGAAGCCCGCGTCATAATCTAACTTTATGAAAATTCACAAGAACTTTGAAGAAAAAAGCCCAGAAAAATCGGTGTACGTCAATGAAATCTTGTGCACCAATGGATAATAATACCCGAAAAACGTTGAATTTTAATGAATCAATCAGATTAATGGTTTGTGAAAAAATCTTCAAAAAAAAAGAATTCAAATGATTAATACCAGCTCTACATCATCAATCCTGTACTCTAATTTGACCATCAAAATTTCCAAAAAAAGGCCTCGAAAAATAAAATTTATCTAATTTTTCGAGTTAACCAAGTTTCTCCAGAAAATATCGATTTCTCAAAATTCAATGGATTAGTTGGACTTGACTCGTCCTTGATAATGCAATCCTGATTACTCCTTGACCACTTACGTAACCCCTGGCATACACTGCATTGAAAGAGTGAGAAAAGGGGGGGGGGGGTGGAGTGGGAGAAAGAACCAAAGAGAGAAAGAGAGAAAAGGACAGAGAAAGAAAAAGAGTGAGAGTAGTCAGCTTGGAAAATTCTCTGTACACATGATACGTGGGTAGGAAATACGTGGGTGTGTTTGTGTTATGTGAAACCTTCAAGCCCCAAGACCCCCCCCCCCCCCCTACTACCCCCGTTAAGAGCACCAGAGAGATGCGAACAGGTGAGGGCACACACAACACAGGTAAAACGACTGGAACCTCCCCTCGCGAGTAAGCGCATATATGCAATATATATATCATATATATATATATGATTATATGTATGTATGTGTATATATGTGAGTAGATATCAGAAGCGTGTGTTGCAAGTCCTCCCTACACACATACACACTGGGTTAGTGTGTATTGTGTATAGGTAGATGATCGTGCACGTCGTACAGGTAAAAGAAACGTTGCCATGGAAACGACCATGGCCACCCTCAATCAATACACGATGGGGTGTCGGGTTAGGTGCTTGTTCGGGTGACGCAGGCTAAAGGCCCCCACGTGGTCCTACTGCCACGTGCAGGACCGCTTTTGATCGAAATCCCTATTCCTCCAAAGCTCACTCGATAAATCCTATCATCTCCTGGTCTCTACGTGACTCAATTCATATGGGGATTTGGTGTTTTATTGTCGAATGCTATGTGTTCAATCCGTGTATTCAGATCATTCCAATGTATTCGGAAAAAAAAAATTTTATCATCATTTTCACCGCAAATTTGTAAACACGCAAAAAAAAAAGGTGAGGAAACAATGTTTAATCAAGTGTTTTTTTATTTCACAATTTTCATGGACAATATTCGAAAATTTTGTAATATTTGAATTATTAATGAGCATCAATGAAGAGGTATAATGTAATCACAAATTGGGAATAGTTTTGAAACAGACAAGAAATAGACAGTGGATGGTAATTGATTGTACGAAAGTTATAATATTCTATGAGATGGATGAAATGAATTAATAATGGCTTTTTTTCAAGTATTCATGTGTTTATATTATGGGAAATTATTTATCGAATTCTCGAATTAGGGGTGCATCAAATTTTTATGATTCTCGAAAGAGAAAAAAGACGCTGAGCGAATAATTCATTCGTAAATCCTATTTCCTAGTCTAAAAAGGGTAAATGTGTAGAATAGGGGCCTTTTTTTATAAAATTTAAATAATTATCAAAGTCAAATCTTCGGAAAAAAATATGGAATGCGCAAGCAGGATTTGAACCCACGACCCTCTGATTACATGTCAGGTGCTCTGACCACTGAGCTATTGCGAGTTCCTATACTTTCCTTCAAATTTTTGACCAAGATAAATTACATCATTTTCGCCACCTCCCTTCCTGAGGTATTTAAATTAAATTAAATTAATTTTATTTTTGGAAAGGCCGCTATAGTACACATTTACCCTAAAAAGTTCATACACTTTGAATGTAATGCTTAAATTGTCGTGTCTTTTTCTCGTTCCTCATTGGTTGATCAAAATTGCGCGCTTGATTCAAAAAACAAAATAGAATTGAAGGATAAAACAATTTTTTTTAAAAGTAATTATCAGTCATCGGTAATAATTTTCAAATTAACTCAAAGAAAAATCATCAAAAAAATTGGAAAAAAAAATTATGAGATCATTTTTCGTGCGCTAATTCGTGTAATCAATCTCGTTGAATCAATAGGAGGGATTCACGGTTTTTTCTCAACTTTTTTTTACTTTAAAACTACGGTAATGTTCATTGCTAATGAATGTATGCCGCAAAAGACCTTGTCAAGTAGATAGTATAAGGAAGTCATATGAGGTGAAGATACCTCGAAGTGTTTAGAGGTGTCGTTTCTGTCACGTTTTTCCATTTTTTTCTTCTTCTTCTTCTTCTCCCATCTCCAGTATATATTTTTTTTCTTCTCAAAAGTTAATAAAAAGAGTCAACGTTTAGGTCACAGAGGCGCTGAAGAAAAATTTAACATAATACCGAGGACCCACATTGAATATATTTCTTTGTTTGGATTTCCGAGGTCGTGGACAATGTGAACTCAAACTATTTTGTTCATTTGGAAATTTTACTTTTTTCATAAATAAATTATTATATGTTTGCATTATATTATTATTATTTTTTACCTCATACATTTGAAATATCATTGTTAATCTCTCGAGAATTTCTACGGGTATTGTGTTATTTTCTGTTGCGTAGGTCTAGGTTCTTGGAGATCAGATTGAATGGATAAAACACGAGATATTGATGCGCTTATGTAATTCATTTATCATTCCTCTTTTTCCTCTCATTTCCCTTTTTTTTTTCAAAAAAAAAAGGAAAAAAAATTGTAAAAAAAATAATGAACAATAAATTCAATGAAATTTCTTTTTAGTACTATCATGTGTATTCTTTCATTTTTTTCTTTTTCTTTATCAATAATTTAATCCAATGACCTTATGATCTCTCACTGATTCTGTCAGAATAATAACCATGATTTTTTCATATGTATTCAACTTTGTAGAGTTAACGTAACTAATGTGTAATCATGCAATATTTGTCTTTCACGTGTATTTAACGATGTAATAATTCCGTCTCAATGTATAATAAACGTAATAATATTTCTTTTTTTTTTTGCACCTTCAGTAGTTATTAGCAGTGGTCAGTTATCGATAATTGTAAGAATCTACGGACATTATTTATCAGATTATTTCATTTAAAGAAAATTCATTTAAAATCCTATTCCCAGGAATAGACGAAACAGAGGCAAAATGGACCTTTTTGAGCAGAATGATTCAGGATTTTTTTTAACAGTGAAGTACTCTGCGAAAAAATTTGAAAAAATTCAACAATAATGTCAACATTTTGGAGCATCTTCTCAAATTTTTTCAGATTTTTTCGCGGACTCCTTGACTCCGAAAAAAAATCCTGGATCATTTTGCTCCAATGGTCCATTTTTCCCCAGCATCCGCTACAATTAAAGAATAAGAAAAATTAATAATTTGTTATTCCCAGTGACTTACAGAAACTATTTATTACTCATTGTGTTTTGTCATCAGCATTGCTTCCAGGATTTAATGCATATTTAAATTACAATTCATGTATTTGTATTCTTAAACATGCAGTACATCGAATTAACTAATCTTGTCGTATTAAGAAGTGAATTAAAAGAAAAAGGAATTTTTTAATTAAACAGCTCTCTGCAGTACCGATACAGTATTTGTTTTCATTCGTGATAAGTTAGTGTAAAACCGCAGATGGCGGTATCATACGAGCTGCAAAACGATTCACGTTTGTGTGTGTGGAGAGTTGAAAAAAAAATTTAAAAAAAGGAAAAGAGAAAAAAAAAAGGAGAAGAGAGAACGAAAACGCCAGGAAATCTGTGGTATGCAGCTCATCCACCGAGAGACCTATGCACGCGATTCTCCCTTCTTCCTTTTTTTTTTTCCTCCTTTTCTCAACTCCTTCTTCTTCTTCCTTTTTTTCTTTCCTTCCACCAACGTTCTTTCTTTCCATTTCATTTTATCTCAACGCAAAGAGACACGAAACCAGAGGAGAATACAAAATTCTATACACTCAGTAAATGAAAATAAGAGGAAAAAAAAAAGAGTAAAAAAATCAGCATCAACAGTTTTGTTTAGTAACATCGTTTGTTTACGTTGATTGAATAATTCTTTCTTTTCTCTGACAAGAGACTATATATATTTTACACTTAGAATTACTCTTATATATATTTAAAAAAATTATTCCTCAAGTCCTGGACAAACAAACGACTATTTAATAATGAACTTTAGATAAATTAGTTTTTGATTAAAAAAAAAATAATTCAATTTTATTTGTTTTAAAAGTGAATCAAAGAATAAATAATTTGAAAAAAAAAATAAATAATTGAGAATCGTATAATTTAAAGGCCAGGGACAACAATTGTCTCGTGAATAATCACATTGTGTTTGCTTAATTAATAATAAGATAAATTGTTCAAAATATTATTCAAGTTTTTTTTTTCAAATACTCATTTTTTCTCAAAATTAATTGTTAATCCACGTATTTAATAATTTCCTGAATAAAAAAAAAAAGAAAAAAAGGATAAACTGTCAGAAGTGCAGTGAACTGATTCAATTTTTTGTTCGAATTAAAAAAAAAACCAGTTTCAATGTTATGCGCTTTTTTTCTCCCAATTTCCTGCATTCAACTGAGACTATTCAATGATTAAATTCTAAAAATTGAGCATTAAACACAAGTTGTTGATAGGTTCATTTGAAATTTGGTTCCAAATTCCCTATGAAAGAGAGTTTAATTCAAAAATCAATGGAAATGAATCCAATAATTAATAATTAATAACGTCTTAAGCAACATTTAAAAAAAAAAAATTCTCAACAGTGTATTTTCAATAAATATGACATATACAAAATTTTGAAAAAAAATATTGGTCAAGACTTTATTGCTCATTAGCATCAAGTTAAAGGTTAACATACTCACGCAAATGTGTTTTTCCTATTTCTTTTAATTCACAAATTTTCCTTCTCCTGCATTCCCACAGATGAATATTGCAATTAAAAAAAAAAATATAACCGGCACAATTCCCGCGGCGTCCACACCAACACCACGGGACTCTCCTCTTCTTATTCCTCGTGTTACTACTGTTCTCCTCTTCAGTCCTCTTTCTCTCTCTCTCTTTCCCTCTTTCCCTCTTAATCTCTCTTTCTCTTCAAAAACTTGGCACTAAACCACACACCACTTGACTCCTATATATATATATATATATATGTCTCTCTCGCTCACTCTTATTAATTCGTTTCCCTCTAAACTCCAAAGGAAAAAAAAGTTGGTACCCTCCGAAAAGAAGTTTCACTTCAAAAACAAAAAGAACTTGAAAAAAAAAAGGAAAAAAAAAAAATCCAGCACTGGCCAGTCAAATCATTTAACAAGAGGCACCCATCATCGGCCTCCAACACAGCCGAGCCACGATGATATCATTTGTAACGACACAATAATAATAAATGTAAAAAAAAAAAACGAAGAAAACAATTTTTTGTCTTAAAAAATTAATAAAAAAGAGGTAAACGAAAATGATAAAAAGGGGTAAAAAAGAGGACTAAAATATTAGGCACATTTTTGAATAATAATGGGAAACACACACACTTGAACTGCCCCTTCGTGTTTGTGTATGTGTGTGTATTTTTTTCTTTCTTCCTTCTTATTTTTTTCTTCTTCTTCTTCTTCTTTTTTTTACTCTTTCGTTTGATCAAAACCACAATTTTCGTGACGTCATGCGGGCGCGGGCATGCGCAAACGTATTTTGGTGATTTTCCATGTACCAAGTGAAAAATCACTTCTTATTTTTTATAAGTCTGTTGTGTTCGTCTTCTTTCAATTAAATTATTTTGTTAAAAAGAAAACAAGAAAAAGGATAATTTCAAATCACCAATAGAACACACAATATATATATATATAACACACGTGTTGACTTAGTACCAATAAATTTCTTTTCTTATCACAAAACAAAATTCCTTGACTCATTTACACTTTTTTTTTTATTGCAAAAAATTTAACTTGTTTTAATAAATTTTTGCTTTTAACGTATTCCTCTTGTTCTCAATGTTTGAATGTATTTTCTTACAGTAAATGATTTTTTTTTATTCAATTTGTTGTTGGCCCTCATTGCTTAAAGAGACACACACGTAGCATTATCGCGGTTTTCAAAGCGGTTAGGTCTCTCTCTTGGCTATACACAAGATATCCCACACATATATACACACACACACACACAGAAATCGTTGGGGAGCAGATATATTTTTTTTCTTTCGTGACAAAAAAAAATAACAGCCACAACCGTCTGCTGCTGCTGCTGCTGCCGACATCCATCCATCCATCCACTCCCACTTGTTAAGTGACGTACACTGACGTCATCGATAGTTTACCTTGAGGCATGACATTGAAGTTCATAGTTGCCAATATAAACTTACTAAAAAGTCCCATTTTGCTCGACTGTTTGTTTTTTTTTTTTTTTTTTTTTTTTTAGGTAAACAAGAAGAAGTGGTGGGGGAAGGCTCTTTTTTTTTTAGTGATTTCACGTGTTTTATCGAGAATTTGGAGCAATTTGTGATTTTAAAAATGAAATGAAGGAGTGAATGTGTCGACAGATAAAAGAGTTAGTTAAACGTAATTTTATTTTATTTATTTAATTGAGAGAAATGTGAGTTGGAGGTGATAATGACGATTTCCCCCTCTCCCCCTCCCTCGCCTTCTTTTTTCGCATTTTTGCTGCAATTTGCAGTTTTTTTTTCCTCGAGAAACACAAGATGGCAACCTACCTAGTGATATTTTGAGAGGAATCTAGGGGAACTAGGATTTTTTGTCACTAGACTGTGTGTGTGTGTGTTTTTTTCTTTTTTTGCTCCACGTTGGTGTGTGTGTGTGTGTGTATGTGTGTCGATAAATATTGACAAGTTCTTTTTTTTTCGAGCAATTGTAAACATTGGGGGAAAAATTACGTTCAAAGAAAAACTGGATTTTTATTGGACGACAGACTGAATGAGATACGTGTTGTTTTTCATTTTTTTCAACTTCTTGAAATTCGTTTTTTTTTCCTGATTTTTTTTTAGGGCTATTTGTGTTTTTAATTTTTTGGACAAAAACGTGAGGAGAATAGACAAAAAATAATTGAAAGAGAAGAAAAACAATTGGAGTTTGAATATATGTCAGTTCAAGGATCATCAGAGAATAATAATAAATATTTTTTAATGAAAATTACGTGTAATTTGAATGTGTAAGTAAAATTTTGTTTTCATTTTATTAAAAAATAATTTTAAAAAAATTTTTCTTGAAAAAAACCATATGTTTTTTTTTTTATCCATTTATTCAAAGATCTATCCACGAATTTTTACAATGGCATGTTTAGAAACAACACCGCAAATCTACAGCAAATGGTGTGGAAAAAAAACAATCAAAGATAAAATAAAAATTAATCATATTAATACAAATAATGATGAAAAAATGACAGCAGGAAGTAATCAAGTATCAATTGAACGTGTTGAACTGCAGGAGCATGAAAAAAAAATTTTAGCATTAAAAAATTTATTAAATCGTGATCCACATGCTGCTGATTTTAAATGGGCATTATTTATTGCTGCATGCAATACTTATCGTCATGACACCTGTTTGAAGCCATTTCCACCGGCTTTTATGAAGAATGAAAACAAGGATATTGAAGCACTGGTGAGAAAAAAAATTATTTAATATCATCGCCTTAAAGTTAAAGGGTCGTGAGTGACATTTTTCCCGTTTTTTTTTCTTCAAAATAACAAAAAGACGTATCTCCACTATTATTGCTCCAATATACTTTCCAAGGCCTTTTACGGAATATTGGTAAAAAAATAAAAATTAATAACATATAGGCGTAAGTACCACTGACTAATACCAAAAGGGCGTAAGTGCCGGAGATTCGCCCCTTTGTTTCTAGTGTTTTCATTGAATTTTCCCTAAGTGTGGAGATACGTCCCTTTCATTTCAAAATTGGTAGTTATGCCACTTTGTTATTTTAATTTTCAATTATCCGAATAATGTTCCAGAGGCCATAAAAAGCATTTTGGAGTGATAAGTGGACATACGCCCCTTTCACACCAGAATTTCGTGTTTTTGGCAGTTACGCCCCTTTAACTCTAAGGCGACGATATAAGAAATTTAGGGAAAATGGGGATTATTATTATTATTATTATTTATTTCCATGTATAGTCTTTTCGGCTTTTTACAGTGAAAACTGTGAGGTTTATCAGTCGAGAAACAGTCTTAGATCTGTTTACAAGTCTTAACTGAAATAAAATCATTTTTAAAATGATAACGAGAGAAAATGGGTATTTCAATGGAAATTGTTGGAGCTGGAATTTTTCTGATGATTTCATTGAAAAGCTGAGGAAATTTCCGGTTAAAAACATGTGTCGAAATTAATTTTTTTGATTTTTTCAATGAGAATTCTTCTTTTTTTACGTATAAATGGGAATTTTCGATTTTTTCCACTTTTCCGAGGATATCTCCGATTCTATTGGTCGTAGTGACTTGGAGTTAGTCTTGAATGAAAAGTGAGATCATTTGCTATCAATTCATGTGGTTTTCCTTCTTTAATTATCGATTTTCAAGATACTTGTGGGGTTTCTTGACAAAATCAGTTTTTGTCTTTCTAAGTACTCCAAAAATCGATCATTCTTCGTTTTAACCATCTCAATTGATGGCAAATGATTCCATCTTTTATTTAAAATCCCCCCCCCCCCCCCCCCCCCCCCCAACTCACTGTGACCAATAAAATCAGAGATATCTCCAAAAAAGTGAGAATTTTGAATTTTTTAAAGGGTTCGAGCTCTGATTTTCAGCTGGAAACGTCAATTTTTTTTTTAATCTCAAAAATTTATTTTCACATGTTTTTTAATGGAAATTTCTTCAGCTTTTTAACACAATCATCGAAAATATTGTATCTCAAATATTTTCATTGATTTTTCGGTATTTTTACAATGTTAAACATCAAGATTGAAAGAATTTTCAATCCAACATGTTCTAAATTTTTTAAAAATCCTAAAAAATCAATTTCAACATGTTTTTCATCGGAAATTTTCTCAGATTTCCACTCATTCCAATGAAATCATCAAAAAAATAATAATCTCGAGTATTTCCACTAATTCCAATAGATATCCTCTATTTTATCTTTTCTTCTTCTTTTTATCTAGCGAGAAGTTGTCGAAGGAATTCCACCACTTGCAATTGTATACCAAAGATTAGAGGATCCAAAAGTCTACGAGACTCATCGAGATGCCATTGATTTGCTCTACTGGGTCTTGATAACCCTCCGAGATCCAACTTTGAAATCCGTCAAAAAAGACAACGTAAGTTGTATCTTTTCCTCAATTGTCCACAAAAAAATTTTTTTTTAAATGAAAAAAAAATACTTGGAGACTAAAAAAGTCACTCCCATTTTCATTCATAGTATGAGACCATCCTCAGCAAAGTACCATCAGAAGTGATGGTATCAAGGCCAAATTTGATATTCCAAGTAGCAAGTCCAAATCAATCAGCCAAAGAGGAACGTTGGAAATCATCAATAAAAGGTCATTCTACTTTTTACGCCTACCATGGCAGTAGATTGGAGAACTTTCATTCCATTATTCATTATGGTATTCAACAGCACATGAGCAAGGTAAACAGGTCCTTCTTCGATTCTTCAATAATTTTAACGAAAAATTCATGAATATTCAATTTACAAATAATTTAATACCCTATAAAGAATGGATGAAACTTGTAAAGTACATTCTGTAGTATACATATATATATATAAAAAAAAGGAAAGAATGATTCATAAATGTGGGATAATTACATTTATTTTTTAACAAAAAATTGAAATTCCTGAATATTTATAATAAATTATTTATCTTTTTTTTTTTTTTTCTTGTAAATTGACAGAAGAAATTAAAATAATAGGCTCAACAAGTGCAAGCAACTCAACTGGTTTTACTAATTAAATTAAACTTTTCCTTTTTTCTCAGCCTGGCCTCTTTGGCAATGGCATTTATCTCTCCAGTGAACTTGGTGTGAGTTTGAGATTCAGCCCAGTGGGATATGGATGGGGTGGCAGTATGCTTGGCAGCGAAATGAGCTGCATTGCATTATGCGAAGTTGTTGATCATCCAGATGTTAAGAAAGGAGATACTAGTAATTAAATGCAATTTAATTGATTATTCAACTTTGGAATTCTTTCAATTGATTATTCTTATTTGGTGCAGGTGGGGATATCAATAAGGCATTTGAAGTAACTTCACGTGGTAAAATTCCAAACAAATACTATTTAGCACAGAATAGTGATTTAGTGCGAATACGCTATTTGCTCGTCTATAGCCAAGATTTCTGTTCGTCCAGGTAAATTGAGAAATTTCAAGTAAAATGAAGAAAAAAAAAAAATTTGAACAATTCGATTTTATTTCGTCTCCAGTTTTTTTTTTAATATCTCGGAATTTAACCGAGATAGAGCAATTTTCATAATGACCTTTTTTTTGAGCTTTTGAAATTTTTTACTAAAAATATTCTGAGATTTTCTCAAAAAACTGACTGTGGAATAAAATTGATTATTTTTTCTCAATTAAATAAAATCGATTTGTTTGAAAATTTTGTAATTTTCGAAAAAAAATACTTTTATTTAAACGCAATGTTTAATTAATTTTTGCAGAAAGACTGATAGTACTGGACTCGTTGGTTGGTTCAAGCAAAACAAATTTCTCACATTTGTTCTTGGATACGTTGTGTTATTGGTATCAGTTGGCTTGAGTCAGAATAGAAGTATTGAAAAATACTACAAATTTTTCATTCAAAAATTTGGACTGGATTAATTGAATTATTCACTTAGACACTGAATTTGCCATAAATTTTTTTATCAACTTTTTTTGGATACATTTTTTAACACAGACATAATGCAAAAGTAAAGAAAAAAAGCTCATACATTCCAATAATATTTGTATTGACCACAAAAAATGTACATTTTTTACAAATGATTGTTAGTAAAATTTATTACAAATTATTAATATATATAAATTAATAAAACTCAGTGACGACTGAGTATAATAGGAAAATTCTCTGTAACAAGATAATCGTCCTCAAAAACAACAATGAGATTGACTTCGAACTCTGAAATGAAGAATAGAAGAATTAAATTCATTTTATTCTCATGAATTACGATTAAATTTACTCACCAATTTTAAAATTACTTGTACTCAATGTTGGACAAGTGAATAATCGTGGAAAAATCATGTAAATAGGAATTGGTAATCCAATGCATACATTCCCTTCGCCAATTTGTATATTCTGAATTTCTGTTGCTGTGAGTAACGAAATAAAGAGAAAAAGGAAAAAAAGAAAAACCATTTATCAATGAAGACCTTTAAATTTGTCATGATACTGAAAATAGCAGACATCTGACAATTATCAATTTTCATTTTCTCAACAAATAAATTATTTAGAAAATAAAAAAATATGCACATGTCCAAAACTCAAAAAACTGTAAGTTCAAATTTTTTAAATATTTTTTTTGTAATAATTATCATAGTGGACCCAGTTACCGGACATACTTTAGTTTAAGTAAGAAAACCATATTTTCAAATACTTGCAAAGTTTCAAAATCAAAATAAAAATCAACTAAATTGTTTGATTTACTTAAGCTAATTTTTTTATAATTTTAATAATTTAATTCTCACTGTCCGGATACTAGTGTCATTTTCTGTTCATTAACTGTCCGATAATTGGTACCTTCATGGTGCTTGTTTGCAAAAATACATGAAATTGTTAGATACCATGAACCCACCAGTTATCGGGCAGTTAAGGGAAAGGCACTAGTATCCGGACAGTTAAAATTAAATTATTAAAATGATAAAAAATTTCAATTAAATGAATCAAACAATTTACTTGATTGTTATTTCAACATTTTGCAAGTATTGAAAAACTAGATTTTTCCACTTGCATATTAATTAATAGTATATTTTGCTGCTGCATCCAGAAACTGGGATATGTCCGGTAACTGGGTCCATCATGGTATCTGCTATTTTTAGTATCATAAATTTTCAAAATAAAAAATTTCTCACCATCCCTTGAGTATCCTTCAGCACAACCGCACGTTTCTACCCTGACTAATTGAAGTTCAATTGACTTGATAGTAGCTTCACAACGTTCAATAACAACTTCTCCAGTTAGTGGCTCCGAAAGTTTGCAAACAACTGAATCAATTTTTCCAGTAATACAAAAACGAGGAACATTGGCCCTGTCTCTTATATTCTGGAGTGACTCCGGCATTATTTTAAAGTTAACAGTCTTTTGTGGTTCTCGAGTTTCCTTCGTAACCGGTGCCTTATTCTCCACCATGAACTCCAGGGATTTGTTGACGTCTTTGGCGAGAAAACTGCGCTTTATATCGCATTTTATCACGTACTGGACATTAACAAATACACCGTGATAAGTCTCGTAGAGTGTTTTAGTTCCTCGGGGCTTCAGAGGCAACTCAAAGGGTATTTCCGTTTTTCCACTGGGAATTTTACCTGCTGGTGCCACTGCCAATGTGTATTGCACCAATTGTATTGGCTATATCATAAAAAAAATTGAATTAATTAAATGATAGAATTAAGTAGCACCCACCTCACATTTTTTTGATTTTTTTTTTAAATAAATGAATTATCATAAAAAAATATTCAAAAAATTCGCGCGCTTTTAGATTTTTGAATTTTCTACGAGTGCATATTTTCATTTTATAAAAAATAATTTATTTATAAATTTATTAATTCGTTTAATTAACGACTGTGAAGTTTTCAGACAGTTTTTTCAAAATATCTTGGAATCTAAGCGAGATAGAGCAATTTTTATAGTGACTTTTTTTGTAGAGAATTTTGAGGGCTCCAAAAAGGTCATTATAAATTTTTTAATTTTTTACGAGTACATATTTTTCATTTTATGAAAAATAATTTATTTATAAATTTATTAATTCATTTAATTAACGACTGTGAAGTTTTCAGACAGTTTTTTTTAAATATCTTGGAATTTAAGCGAGATAGAGCAATTTTTATAATGACTTTTTTTGCAGAGAATTTTAAGGGCTCTTAAAAGGTCATTATAAAAAGTGCTCTATCTCGCTTAAATTCCTAAAAACCGAAGATATTTCTAAAAACTGGTGGGAAAATAAAATTAATTTGAAAACTTCAGATGCTTATTATTGAAAAATCGATTATTTTAGGGGAATCTTTGATGTTCACCTTGACAGAGTTATAAAATGCCTCGAAAATCCCAACATTTTTCGAGCTCAACTGCAGATTAACAGAGCCTTCCATAGTGAGAGTGATTCCATCGTGTTTGACATCAGAATTCGTTTGGAGTAAAAGTAATCCAGCTAAAGTTTCCTAGAATATAACCTCATAATTATCATTTCCTTTATATTTTCATCATAATCGTGATAAATAATTCAATACTCACGCCTTCATGATAAATTTTGCTGGCTCTCTTCAGTCTAATATCCAAATTAATCGACATTTTCTTATTAAATCATTGATTATTCAAAAAAATAACGCAGAAAGACACATTTGCACAGTGTTTGACAGTTCTCCGCGCCATTACAAGTATATATATAAATATATTTAAATAAAATTCGTCATATTTACCCTCTGAGTCCCATCCTCTCGATATAATCATCCTATCTCGTTAAATAACCACTTTAAAACAAAAAAAAACAACGAAATAACCAATTTTTTACGTTTTTTTTAAGTCAATTGAAAAATCGAACAAAATTCAATGTTTGAATTTCCCGCCCAAATTCAAACCAATCAAAATTCTCGCAGCGAGTCACTTCCGCTCAATGAGCATCATCTATAGATGGCGTAGAAACATCCGGCAGTTGACGAATCAGCTTTCAACTTTATTCTCACAAGGGCCAAACAAATTCAAAAATCGTTGGAGTCGTTACTGCGATCTGGAACGCTGTGTTTGGTCAAGAAGGAGCGACTCTTGCTGACGAAGAAATACAAAAAGGAAAAAAAGGAGATTTTTTTTCAGAAAATCTTATTGCTCAGAGGAATTTGTGAATATTAAATAAGTAAATTAATTAATAATGGCAACGAGGAATCGTAAAGCTTTTACGGTAAGTCAAAAATTTCATTTTTCTTTTTTTTTTTGTCGGTTAATCTTGGGGAATTGAAGGGGGGTCAAGCGGGAAAAAAAACAGTTGCTGGGGAGGTAGATGTGGGGATGGTGTAACCGTCAATTCGTTTAAATGCCCAGGCTTCTTTAAAGCCCAACGTATCATGTATCAATAACGGTATTTTTAATTAAAATAAAACAATTGGGCTTTTTTAAAAAATTTATCGCTATCAATCGGATTAATGGGAGAATTCTGGAAAAATTGAATTTTTTTTTTTTTTCGAAAAAAAAAGGAATTTAATTTTTTTTCGAGGAGAACATGCTGCTTTGCTGCTGAGGCGTCACCCACGATTTTTTTTTTTCGTTGCACGATAGAAATTCCTTTTTCTTCGTTTTCTTCATTTTCTTCTTTTTCTTCATTTTTGAATAATCGTCGTTATTTTTCTGACTTTAACTTATTCGTCTGTTTATCATTTCTTTTGAAAAATTTGGGCCTCGTTTATTTATATTTACTTGTGTCCTGTGAGAGTGGCACTTGGACACACAAATGGAAATATTCCATCGAAATAGGGGGTGAGGGGAGGGGGGGGGGGGGGGGGGGGGGGGGGGTGGGGGGGGGGGGGGGGGGGGGGGGGGGGGGGGGGGGGGGGGGGGGGAGGGCAAGGGGGAGGAAAAGAAACTTTGAAGGTGAAAACAAAACGTGGAACACAAAATATCGTTTTGTTATTCACATTTTCTGGGATTAAATGGAATTATCGATGATTATTCCAGAGGATAAAATAGGCGAGGCATTTTTTTGCCTTTATAGAATTATTAAAATTAATAAGAACGAAGAAAAAAATTTATTATACAAAAAAATTTAAAAAAAAGAAGAATTTGAAGCTTTCAGAAAAAAATTTATTTTATCATAAGCTTTGTTTAAAGGATATTCTGGAATTTAAACGAGATAGAGCAATTTTCATGATGATTTTTTTTTTTTTGAGCTCTCAAAATTCTCTGTAAAAAAGTAATTAAAAAAATTGCTCTATCTCGTTTAAATTCCGAGATATTTTTAAAAAACTGAAGGGAAAATGATTTTTTTTTTTAAATAATTTTAGTTTTTTTTTCATTTTTATTGATACTTATAATTTTTATAATGACATTTTTTTAGTGGCTCCTAAAAATGGCCACAAATAAGGTCATCTTGAAAATTGCTCTATCTCGTTTAAATTCCGAGATATTAAAAAAAACTGATTATAAAATGAATTTTTTTTTTTTTGATAACTTTACTCTTTTCTTCATTTTTATTGATACTTAAAATTTTTATAATGACATTTTTTTGTGGCTCTCAAAAATGTCCACTAAAAAATTCATCATGAAAATTTCTCTATCTCGTTTAAATTCCAAGATATTTTCAAAAAACTGATGATGAAATAATTTTTTTTCCATATAATTTTAGTCTTTTCTTCATTTTTATTAATACTTATAATTATCATAATTAAATTTATTTTTGTGACTCTAGAAAATTTCCACTAAAAAGTTCATCACAAAAATTGCTTCATCTCGCTTAGTTTTCTAGATATCCTTTAAAAAAACTACTGACAAAAGTAAAACAGATTTATTTACGATTTTCATATTTTATTCCGAAAAATTAAAAAAAAAACAATTATTTTCAGAATATTCTAAATCAAGAGAATACGAAGAACGTTAAATCAACGCTAAATGGAGTCCCAATGCCAACAAGACGTCCAGCACTTGGTGAAATTGGTAATCGGGTTAACACTGTACGTGGTACATCCCATCTGTTGCCTAAGGCACAGAAAAAACCAGTGGTTAAACAAGAATTACCAGTAAAGAGTGAGCAAGTAAATGATAAAAAGCCAACAATAGAAGTTACTGAGCCAGTACAAAAAGATGAGCCAGAACAGCCAATTGAAACAAAAGCTATTGAGCAAAAATTGACACTACACGATAATGTACCAACAATTAAAATTGATGCATTCTCAGCTGATTTGTTACATATTGAGGATATTGACGAGGCAGATAAAGGAAATCCACATTTAGTTACTGCCTATAGCAATGATATCTATAAGTATTTGAGGGAATTGGAGAGAGAATTTCCGATTAAGGAAGGTTACTTGGCTGGACAAGAGGTCACACCAAAAATGCGTAGTGTTCTTATTGATTGGCTTGTCGAAGTGCATCAGCAATTTCGTTTGCTACAGGAAACACTCTACCTGACTGTTGCTGTTATCGACAGATTTTTACAGGTAAAATTTCGAGAATTCTGGTCAATTTCAAAAAGAGATCGGCAAAAAAAAAATTTGAATTTTTAATTTTTCAATTTTTTTTATTTCTGTAATTTGCATCGAAAAAATTTTAATCACTTTCTTAATGAAAAATTTGGATTTTTAAATTTTTCATTAGTTTTAAAATTAATTTTTTTTTTTCAACAATTTTGATTACTATTGTGATTAAAAATTTGACTGATAAAATTTTATTATTCTTTTTCTTATTCGAAACTTTGATTCTTTCTTACTTATTTATTGATTGGAATAATCAATTTTATAATAAAATCAACGCTACTATGTTTAATCTTCCCAAATATAACCGTCTTTCAGACAAAAATTTTGAGTTAAGAGTGTTAACTAAATGTAAAACAAATAAGAACTTATAATTTAATCCAATCTAAATGACGCTTATATGACATTTATAATTCAATTTAACTAATAAAAATGTTAATAAGTTTAACAAAGAAAATAATTATGAAATTTCATCAGTCAAATTTTAAATTACAATAGTAATCAAAACTGTTTAAAAAAAAAAAAAATTCCAAACTAATGAAAAATTAAAAAATTCCAATTTTTCATTAAGATAGTAATTTAAATTTTTTCGATAGAAATTACAGAAACAAAAAAAGTTAAGAAATTAAAAATGCGAATTTTTTTTTTGCCGATCTCTGATTTCAAATTGTTTGAAATAAAACTCATTTCAATGTTTCAAATGGACAAAAAAAGGTTGCTGGCAGTAGATTTCAGAGAAATTTCGAGAAAAAATTTGAAAAAATATTGAATTTACAAAAAATCTAGAAAATTTCCCAAATTTTCTGGTTAATTTTAAATTGAGTTTGAAATAAAACTTTTTTCTTTTCTTTAAATAGACATATCCCTTTTTTTTTTACCTGCGTTATCTTTATTTTCATTGCCTTTTTTTATCTTTCAGTCCTTCAAAACTATCACTCGAAGACGACTACAACTCGTGGGGGTTGCTGCAATGTTCATAGCATCTAAATACGAAGAGATGTTTGCACCTGATATTGGTGATTTCGTTTACATAACTGATAATGCTTACGACAAGACTGAAATACTACAGATGGAGATGCTGATTGTGAGAACACTTGATTACTCATTTGGACGACCGCTTCCATTGCATTTCTTGAGGCGATACAGCAAGGCAGGACGGGTGAGTATCATATTCCTAATCATTTCATGAATTTTTATTTGAAAAAAAAAAAATATTTTTAATAATTGTTAACATCTTTCAGGCTCTTCCCATTCACCACACAATGGCCAAGTATTTCTTGGAACATAGTCTCGTGCACTATGAGATGTGTCATCATCCACCGAGTCTCGTTGCAGCTGCAGCCATGTATCTTGCCTTCTAGTAAGCTCCAAAATCCCTCAAAATTAATTTTGAATTTTTTCTGAATTTTTAATAATTTTTTTTCGTTTTTTTTAAAATTTTTTAGTGTTATTGGGAGCGATGAGAAAGATGGAAATGCCATTTGGACCAGTACCCTCATACATTACAGTACTTACACAAAGAAGGAGATACTGCCAGTTGTGTGTGCAATTGCTACGATAATAGTAAATGCAGAGAAAAGCAAATATCAGGCTGTTAGAAAGAAGTACTTCAATTCAAAACACATGAAGATTAGTTTACGTCCAGAGCTCAAGTCTCCTAGTCTTCAATTACTTGCCAATATCAAGGCTCAGTGAATTCTTGAGTAATTAGAAAAAAAAATAAGAGAAACACATTTAATATGTGGGGATTTTTTTTTCTTTTTTTCTTAGTGATAAAGAGAAAGGAATAATTCGTTTAGGCTAATGAAGTTCCTCGGGAGCAATTTGTTCGTTCAATGTCGAGTGCTAGACACTGAAAAAATTAAATGATTTTTTTTTATTAAAACTTTAGAGTGACTGTTTGATATGCTCGATAGACTTTTTTTTTTATACAAGCGACATTTGACAAACAATTTGCTAGGAAGACTTTTTTTTTGTTTCATTGGATGCTATTTCTTTTTAAGATGAAAGAGATATAAGAATAGAAAAAAAAATATTATTATATTGGATTTACTAGACCTTACAGAATATTTTTTTTAAAGATGGAAAAAAATACTGTGGAATGATTTTTTGAAATTTTTCTACCTTTTTTGTCTTCTAGTGAATCTGAGTAAGATGCATCCATTAATATTTTTTTCAATTTTTTTTTAGTAATAATATATTTGATATTTTAGCCCTCTATTTCTGAATATACACATAAGGCTATATACACTGCCACAATGATTTCCTTTTTATACGACGTACATTGTCACGTAATGGTCTCTTTTTTCATCTTTGATATACTATATTTTCAATTCTAACTCTATAACTGACAATAACGTGATAAACTTTGTGTTTTAACTTAATATATAGACGCATTTGAGGCGATATATTATATTAAAAGGAAGTTATGTGTATTTTATATGCATATCACGTCCTTTCGATATAATATCGTTTCTCTTCATGTTTTTTTTAATTCTCTAACTTTTGACATTGAAATTCGTAATCATTCCGGTGTAAATAAAATTACTCGGCTATTTTTCGATTGAATTAAAAACATAAATATTCTGCATGGTCATTTCTCTCAAAATATGTCTCATATACTTGAAATGATATATTTTTAATTAACTCAACATTTTATATATAGAGAGAGAGCATAAAATATAAAAAAAAAACGAAATGGAAAAGAAAAAAACAAAAATTTCTATGAAAATACGGAAGATGCATTTGTAAATAAGAATCGCACTTTCATAAATTAACAAAAATTTTGTAATGTTCATCGATGAAGATTTATTAATGAATCATTAGTTTAAAAAAACAATTTTCGATCAAAAATTTGATGAAAAAAGGTACTGTAATATATCGATTAATTAATAAAACGTTGGAATGAAAAGAAAAATTGCTAGCGCCGGACGATTTATAAATTTCCAATAATATAAATAAAATCGTCATTATAGTGACGAATAAAACAAAAAAAAAAACCTTTTCTTTTCATGTAAATAAAAAAAACTTAGTGATTAAGTCTAAAAAAAAAACTTCATTTATTAGCCATTAACGTTTGAATTACAAAATATTTACACAGTGATTGTGCGTTTAACTGATGGAAATATATCCAATTTCCAATTGTACGAAGACACTTCCGGTGAATAAGTGAATTTGGGTTCAAGTAATTTTTTAGCATTGATTCTTCTCTGTCCATTGAAGCCACTGGGCTCCTCTTCCTCCTCCAATTTCGGCCAAATTTCATGTTTATTCTTCTCAATAATCTCAAGAATATCATTAAGAGCATTTTGCAGTCTTTCAGCTACATCATCGAGATACAAATTGAGTAAAGCTCTATTAACACCAACAACTTCTTCTCTCTGTGCATAACTATTACTAACAATTGTATGCAAACTCCGAATGAGTGCCAAATCTTCGTAGACACTTCCTTCTTTGATGCTCAAGATCTTTTTCTCCTGTTTTCTCCGATTTTTGCTTGATTTATAGCTTCTCCCAGAGCTCCTGGAACTTCCCGAATTGAGACTAGCATTAGATCCAGCTAGGCTACTTGTCTCGCTCAATAAATCACTGACTCCAGTACCAGTCCCCCCCTCCTCCTCTTCTGCAAGCGCCTCTTCAGCCGCTCTTTTAGCATTTTCATATCTAACAATTAACAATCTCTTCTTATACTTCAAAAATTCCTCCTTATTCTCCGCGATTTTCGTCAAAAGCCACGTGGCATGTTCCTCAACCCCCGGTTTAACTTCAGTCTCAATTAAATCGAGTCTCTTATACGTATGCGCTATTCTCGAAGCTTCCCGCCACTCTTTACCCTTGCACATCAACGAAACAGCATCTTCCTCTCGTTTAAGATAATTCAAAGATATCTCTCCAGCATCCTTATATCTCCTGTCTTCAATCATTTGACGCACAAGATCTCTGTAAATTTTACTTAATTCACCAGGATTTAAATCCATCTCAGTAGACACTATTATGGCATCCTGCCAACTGCCAGCTATTTTATAATGCTGTAATGCACGCTCCAAATTGCCACTGCGATGATACATCAATGCTGCTTCACGATACTTTTTGTTTCTCGAAAAATATTCACCAGCTATATCAGCAACTTTACGAAATTCACTTGTATCTCTTGGAAATACTTTGACGGCTTTGACGTATAAGTTCTGGTTGACGATGAGATTGATGCACTCGTCGAATTTGTCGAGACGATGAGCTATGTGCTCCAGGGCTGATTCGTATCTTTTAAGGTCACGATTTATACGGAATTTACGATAGTGCTCTTCTTCTTCGGCGAGACTGTTCAAATAGGGGATGTATTCTTTCGGGTCTTTTTGGGACTTTGATGCGATAAATTTCGCTAATTCCAAGTCGTACATTCCAAGAGCTATTTCGTAGAGGACATTTACGTCGACGAGATAAAGCATGTATTTAAGGGCTTCATCCGCTGATTGTTGACGTCCTTCTTTAGTTCCTTCTTTCAATTTGAATTCCTTGATTTTTCGAAGTGCCGCTTCCATTCCCGCAATTTGCTTGTTTTTAACGAGACACGTTAAAATAGGCTGAATCAAATTTCGTTTTTCTGATTTTTTCTCCATTATCTCCAACAAACGCTGACAAACCCTGTCAATTTTTCGACCATCTGGTTTCTCGAATTCATCTCTTCTCGTTGCATTTTCCTCTTTTGTGTAACAACTTTGATAAATTGTATCTGTTACATCCTCCTCGACTAATTCAGATATGAAGTAATTCAACCAGCAGGGATTTTTAATGTCGTCGATAAATTTCTCAGCATTTTCCATGAAAACACGGGGATTGTGGTCGTGAATTAGGTTCAAGTTGATTCGTTGCTTTCTCATTATGTCGAAAACGGTGAAGTAATTTAGGACACTTAAGTGAGTTTTTATTATGTGGAGCGAGAGTGAACGAGGCTGTACTGTCTCTAAATTACCTCTGGGTAGTTGGAGAATTGCTCTGGAGTCTTTTCGTAGGGCCATAACGAGACTTCCACCGCGTTCCATTCTTCGTAGGCTTAAACCTTTAAAAAAAAGAGGAAAAATGTTTTTCTTTAGTTTTAAATGGCAAATAAAAATTAAAAAATGCTTTTTTTAAAGGTAATAAAATAATTCCTAATTTTTCGATGATTTTGCTCAGCAAATAAATTATTAAAAAAAAATAAAAAATAATAGAATAATACAAATTTTAAAAAACTATAATTGCAAATTTGAAAAAAAAAATCTCAAATAATAGTCGATTTGTTTGAAGAAAAGCCAAAAATTTCTAAAATGTGTACTTTTTTTGTTTTTTTTTTGATTTTATTAAAAAATTCAATTGAAAATCGTTTTCAGATTTTATTAATTAATTTTATTCACCTGTCGATTCGTCCATATCCGTCCATGCTTTTACCGATAAATTTGAAATTGAAAATTTACTAAAGCTCGCTTCATCCATTCTGACTGTTACAAGAGCGTGCTGAAGCGTTGTCAGTAGTAGAAATTCCGAATGAATGCAGATACTTGTGATATTATTTGCAACTTCTGCGCCGTCAAGGAAAAGACGATTTCTACTACCAAGTGTAATAACCACGTGTCTCGTGCCTATCTTAATGACCTCGACGTGATCACAAAATTCATGTAAAATTATTTCAGTTGGTGTTATACCATTTCCGTGGGTGTATTTCAACACACTACTGTCCACAATCAGGTATGCTAAGTTTGAATCACACGTTGGTGCTATATGATGTATATTACCATCCATCATCAGTGCATCACTGTTTATTATCAACAAACCATTTCAAATTGTCAATTAGAATATTATATCATGTGTGAATTTTTGAATACAATGAGTTTAAAATGAAAATAAGGAAGTAATTTCGTGAAATTTTTCATTGATTTTCACAGGCAAAAACAATAAAATGAGATAAGTCACTTATATGTTTTAATCGAAATTTTCATGGAATATCTCGAAAAACCATAGAAATGGAGAAATTTTCGCCACTAAAAATTTCCCCATCTCTTTTCAATTTTAAGTTATTTCAAAAAAAAAACCCTCAGAGACAATTCGACTTATCTCACTTTACCACTTCCCCAGTAAATAATTATTAATATCCCCAAATCTCAAAATATCTCGAGCAGCATTTCATTCCAAATGCCTAAATGACTATTCTTCCCTGTTTCTAAAGAATTTAAAGAGGGAGGATTTCATTTATCTTCAAATTTTCATTCAAAAAACAAATTTCTTTCTAATTCCGAAATAATCTACCTGACAACGAGATTTCCAGTTCCTTTCTCGACATCTAAATCTCTTATCTCGATAACGCAGAGATAATTAACGCCTTCAGCAGCAGCCGAACAAAGTATAACATCCTCCCTAATCCAAACAAAATGATGCATACAGTATCCAAAGTTTTCATCAATAATTTTCGGCACCTCCCACTCTAAATCGAAAGTTCCAACATGTTTATACTTCAATAATCCCTTCTGCAAATAAATAAAATCATCAATTGGCATGAATATCTCAGTTATGATTATGAGTAATGTCATATTTACCTCCTGATGCACACATAGTGCCAATTGATTATTATACAAGTGTACAAATAGACAGTTGGAATTAAGCCAAGTAAAATTCTCACTTATATTGCCTGGTCCAAAGAAACATTCATTGGCTGTGTTAATTTGAAGTGAGTGATGTGACATAGGCGGTGGCACTATGCCCATCTTAAATCCAGTGAGAAGTATTTTATCACCGTCAACAACACCTACAACAGCTTTATCATCATCATGAATTCTTCTTGTACAATCAATAGACCATCTAAACGTATAAACTATGATATTAGACTTCGTCAATATTACTAAACGTTTTTTAACACGTGGTACTGTACTCCAATTGTAAAATATCAATGGATTATCATCTTTGAATTCAATTGTCTGCTTCAAGTACCAGTGATAATTATTTTCGCTCCACAATTGAAGAAATGTTCCTTTTTCATCGATTTTCTTTCCCCAAATCGTCAAAATCTCGGAATCTGGGGACCAGCTTATTTTTTTAATATCCACGTCATTAGTACCAAATGGAAGAGTAAATTCACGATGCTTTAAGCCATTTTTTTCAAACAACGATACAACATGTTTATTTGGCAATCTTTGACTAGATGCTAATAAACTACCAGATGGCTTCCACGACAAATTTTCCTCCAATCCATTTGTCAATTCACTTGTCCACTGCAGTAAACCTTCACGACTAAATACTTTGAATTGTCTTGAATCGTTATTTTTGTTTAAATAAGTAACAGCAAACAGTGTTCCATCACCACGCCAAGTTATTGATGTTGAGCCACTGTCTTTAACAGTTTTTCCAATTATTTGTACTTTAGCTTTGGCTGCTGCTTTTCCTTCGGTTCCATGAAATTGAGTTTCTTTAGTGCCCCATCCAGCTGTGACAAATTGTTTTGCACCAAAAATCTCTTCATTCAAGTCTACCTGCAATTAAAAATAAATCCATCAATTTCAAAGGCAAATTGTTCAAATTAAAAACAAGTCGATAATATAACTTTTTCTGCTAATACTTTAGCAATAGGGGAGAGTGTGGCAAGAAGGACACTGTAATGAAACGGTTAGAGATGGATTTTTTTAAATGATTCTATTGAAAAGCTGATGAAATTTTAGCCGGAAAACAAGTATCAGATGTATTTTTTTAGATTTTTTTGAAAATTCGATATTTTTCGGCATTTTTGAGGGGTAAAAGCGTTTTCTTTTCTGAGAATTTTCAGTTTTTTGCAAATATCTCTGGTTCTATTGGTCGTAGCAATTCGGGGCTCATTTCAAATGAAAGGTGAGCTCATTTCTCATCGATTTATGGGGTTTTTAATTCAAAAATATCAATTTTTGGGATAGTTATAGGCCAAAAACTATTTCACAAAAATGCTCATAAAAACCTTAAAAGTCGATATTTTTGAATTGAAAACCCTTTGAATCGATGGCAAATGACCTCACCTTTCACCTCCCATCGGAATTTTCACGCTACGACAAATAAAACCGAAGATGGTCTCAAAAAACTGAAAATTTTCAAAAAAGGGAATGGTTTTACCCCTCTAAAATGCTCAAAAAAGTCAAAATTACCAAAAATTCAAAAAAATTAATTCCGGCACTTGTTTCCCGCCTAAAATTTCCTCAGCTTTCCAATGAACTTATCAAAAACAATCTACCGCCAATATTTCTATTAATTTCAAGAGTTCTCCATAATATTTGCCTAAAAATTTAGATGTGTCCATTTTACCCCTGATGTCTATTTTGCCCCACCTTCCCCTATGCTTTCAAATGGAAGTCATACAACTTTTTTTGAAACCATTATCAAAATATCGAATTTTGAAAAATTCATTAAAACGCAAATAATTCGAGAACTAATCATGCAAATAAGCTCAAAATTGACAGGCATCTAACTGATGCAACTCTCGAGATAATATATTAGTATAAATAACATCAGTTGAATAGTTTTCAGAAATTCCATTAAAAACTGATTTTCAAAAAATGGACATATCTCAAAAAGTATCGATCGGATTCTCTTCAAATAAAGCTTAAAAAATAGAGTTTGTCGAGAAGAAGTTTTCCACAAAATATTAAATTTTTCTATAAAATCGTTTTGCTGTAATTGAGACTTTTATGCACACACAAACACACAGACATGTACTGAAAATATCATTTTCTCTCTATTAAGATCATTTTAAGTATCTTCTATTTAAAAAAATTACAATCGAAAATTCTGATGATTACATAGCTTCCATTCGCAAGCAAAACGTCTTTTTTTGATTAATTTACGTTCTATCTTAACTACAAATATTTGAAATATTCGTGCAAAATCAAGTGAGCCAGGATGAACAGCCTAAAATTAACGACAACGTTATATTAAGAAAATTAATTTAATTTCGTTAAAAATTGCGGAATCTGTGTATTTGTCTGACCTTGGACAACACCTGAAGATTTGACATCATAGTCATGACACTGTCACATCCACTAACTATTACAAGTACTTCCTGGTCTGGGCTTAATTTAATGCATTTAATTCCATCCTCAATATTAGCAGCCAGCTCTTGCTCAAATGGCCATTCTGGTGTTATTTTAATTAATTCACCGGATTCATAAGCACAATATAGAACATGATCGTCACTCCAGTACTCTGCACCAATAGGTTTTGCATTATTCTGGACGTCAATATTTTTTTCAGTCAATATTTCAATTTCTTCCTTTGAATTAACGACAAAAAGATGATTTTCAGATAAAATAAAAAGTGTGTCACTGTCTGGATCATTGCAGCAAATTATTTCTTTCTCCAGGGCTTCATGAAAATCCTCATTTGCAGAATCTGCCTCTTTTAATCCTCGAATATTGTGAAAAAGAACTGTTAAGTTCCTCATTGCATCTATTTCTCTATCTAAAAAAAATTAAAAAAATTATATTTCAATTAATTGAAAAACACAAAAAAATATCACATTTTTGGCTCCAAAATGTCCAAAACATAATGATAATGATACTAAAAATAGCAGAAATCTGACAATTCTTATAATTTTAATTTTTTTTTTAAAAAGGAAATTATTAAAAATTAAATGGAAAATATGTACATGTTGTAAATTTGAAAAACTGCAATTGCAAATTTTTCTATATATTCTTTTTATAATAATTTAGTTGTTTAAAAAAATACAAAAAACATTGTCAGATGTCATTATTATAATCAAAACACACTTGGTTACAATGCAATAGGTTATAAACACACACGTGGTTGCTCCAAAAATAAGCAAATGATAATGAAGAACCCTGTTTTACCGACATTAAATGGCAATTTAAAATGGCAGCACTGTGTTGCCCATTTTTTGGAGCACTTTCTCTCCCTTGTGAAAAATGGAGACTGCAATGGGGAAAAACTATTTGGCATCACTGTTTGATCTCTCAGTCTAGTCCAAACAATGGCTGCCTCGGTGGACGAGCAAATTTCAGTTGATATGAACGATGATGGAGAACCTACGTAAGTAGATAAATAATTAATTTATGTATTATTAATTTAATTTGTAAAAAAAAAGAAAATGTCATTATGATTCTAGTAATTTGTGTTTTATTTTGGTAATCTTTTTTTTTTTATCCACTGAATTTTTAAATTCCTTGGATTAACCTTGCTAATGTTTCTGTCATTTAGCAAATTCATTTTTTTAAATTAATAATAAAAATAATTTTGTTATTTTTAGATTCGAACAGGTCACGTACAATTGGGTGGATATTACCCAGGATTTTATCCATGCAATCACAGGTATAATTGAATTTTTAAATAATCTTTTTTTTTTTTAATGAGAAATTCTTTTGTTTGAAGGGCACAAAAAAGTGTTTTTCAAAGTCACTATTTTTTAAAAATTTAATTAAATTAAATTAACAATATAATTAATTAATTTAATTTAAATTTTAATTTTAATTTTATTTTAAATTTAATTAAATTAAACTAAACAATATAATAATTTAACATTATTGTTTTCTTTTTTTTTCAAAGATCTTGAACTTGGAGAGCTTCTTCATGATGAATTATTTGGTCTTTTTGAGGCAATGTCAGCTATTGAAATGATGGATCCAAAAATGGATGCAGGAATGCTATGTAATCGTGGTAATAATAAGCCATATACATTTGATGAAGCTGTTGAATTAGGTTCAATACGTCTCGACAATTTAAAACCATGTGAAATCATTGGTATCATTGACTCAACATATTCATGCATTGTATCCTGGTTAGAAGGACACAGTTTAGCACAAACTGTATTTACAAATCTTTATTTACATCAACCAAAGGATATTGTTGATAAAACACTGAGGACATTTTGTTTTACTGTTTATAAAATTATCGATGTTATCAAAGATTCAATACACAGAGCTATGGTTTTTGAAGAAGAGGATTTTCAAAGTATAACATATGGATACAGATTGCAGCAGGATATAACTGAACAAAAGACAATATCAATGCTGCGAGAAGTTGAAGAAGAATTGCACAGAAAAAGTCGTATTAAACCAATTAATGAAGAAACTGAGAGAGAGTACAACGATGGTCTTGCATTGTATGCAAGAATAAGATTTACTAAAATGTTTTATCAAACTTTGTCATTAATGGGAAAAAAGGAGAATCTTGCCCAAAATTTAGTAGATTGCCAGCGACTTCTCGCCAATTGTTCAGACATGATTCAAGTGATGCTGAAAACAGTAAATCATGGTGAAAAGTTCGATGACACCTCCAATCACCCCACAATAATGGGTTTTGATCCAATGGTAAATCAGAGACTCCTTCCACCAACATTTCCTCGCTACACAAAAATAAAGCCACGTGTCGAGGCACTTGAGTACATAGACGAATTACTAAATAGACTAAAAACAGTAACGAAATTATCAAGCTGCAATGGATTTCACAGTACTCTAGATTTTTTCCTCGAATTTTCGAGAACAAGTCCATGTATTTTATCGAGATCAATGCTGCAGATTGTTTATCTACCAGGTGGTAATCGTGTATTTGGTACTAATAATTTTACAGATATACTGAAAGAAGCAGCAAGAAGTTTTTCAGCACCACCAGTACTATTACCAAAAAGTACACTGCTGCAAAATCATCAGGCCAGAGAGTGTGTAGAGACATTTTTTTATCACTGTACATCGTTATTTGGTAGTTTATTGCAACTAAGTGGACACAATAGAGCAAGACAGAGAGACAAATTAGCACATTTATTGGAGGATTTTGCAACTTTACATGATGAGGCTGAACGTGTTGACAGACATTTAAATACATTGTCATTAAAAAATGACTCGTCAAGATCTCATTTAGCTTGTTTTGGTACATGGATACTTTATCATACACTCAGAGTTATGGTCATGTATTTATTGAGTGGTTTTGAATTGGAACTATATTCTGTACATGAGTATCATTATATATTTTGGTATTTGTATCAGTTTCTTTATGGTTGGCTAGTATCAGCATTGACACGTGCTGATTCATTTCTCATGGAGCAAGATATACACAGTGAAATGCATAAAGGTAGAAGTGGTAAAAAAAGTGCAAAAAGTAAGAAAAAAAAAATGGCACCAAGACCATACAGTTTGGAAATATTAATGTGTCAGGTATTGCAAAATATTTGCGGTGGTTATTTTAAGGCACTTGTTGGATTTAGAATGGATGGAAAAATACCATTTCCAGAAAGAGAATTTGACTCGGAAAGAGTTAGATATGAGCATAGGTTACTGCCATTTTCATCGTTACTAATTCCACCAGCTGCTGATTATCAAAAATTCTTGGATCTCACGGATTTTCATGAGGACAGAAAAAATGTGAGTAATGTTTGATCATCAAACTGATTGATGCTTTTATTAATATTCTGGAGCTCTATTGAGCTATTCTCATTACGTACAATATTGAAATTTCAATTAGAATCACTTCAATTTCTCCACCCCCCCCCTCTTTCCTGTCCTCGGTTACCAAATTGATCAATGGATTTTATGTGCAACTAATGTTATTATTGAATTTTCATAAATTAGAAGACCAGTGAAACAAGTGAGATGCACTATTCATCAGCCTGTAGACATTTTCATCGTGCTAAAAATATGTTGGACTGTGCACTATCTTTATGCCAAGATAAAAATACCACTACAGCTAATGAGGTAATTCGTTTAACTAATGAGAACAGGTGAAGGAGAAATGAACTCCACGATGAATAGAATTTTGAGATTTTAATTTTTGTTATTTTTATGGAATAATCTTATCAAGGAGTTCATTTGGTCTGATTCTTCTCTTTTTTTTTAATTAAAAAATACTAATTGATTTTCTTTTTTATTTTGCATTTTTTTTTTTTTTTACAGATTGTGGATTTGCTGAAAGTAGCCAAGACAAATTTCATCGTTGTAAAACTTCTGGCTGATGGCCACAAGAAAGATTCCAAAGAACCTCCAGTTTTTGATTTTTCATGTCATCAACATTTTCCAATAATAAAACTCGTATGAGACAGAATAGTTTGAATGGATCCATCCATTTTCAATCATTTTTTTATTTTCATTAGTAATTCTCTTTCACATAAAAAGGAAAAAAAAATTAATTCAAGTTTAGTAATTTATTGTTTATGAATTGTGAATGAATGGAAGAAAAAAAAATGGACGAACGAATGAGAGAAAAAGTGAGAGATCCTGAGAACCTATTGATTCGATAAAACTCTATGTTTTTTTTCCTCTTCTCCATGCACTAATCCCGCGATTTCATAATTTTTTAAAAAAACATTACTAACTCGTGTTGAACGCGAATGAAATTATTCAATTTCAATAAGAAAAAAAAAAGATTAAGTAATTGAAATTGAATTTTAAATAAAATAGAAATATTGAGCTATATATGAACGATGTAAATGCAATAGCAGATTTTAATTTATAATAATAAAAGAGAAAAAAAAAGAGGGAAAATATGGTTTTTCCTCTGAAAATAAGAATTATGAAAAAATTTTAAAATTGTGTAAACCAGCAATTTTAATTAATTATAAAAATGAGAAAAAACGGAAAAGACTGCTATCAATTTTTCTGCAAAATAAATAATTAAATTAGTGAATACATATTTGAATTTAATTTCATTAATTAAAATTATTAATTATTTTCAGCCTTTTTAAGGAGCTCCAAATAGTTTAAATAATAATTATTTTTTCTCTTCAATTTTACCGACAATTTTCAGCTAAAAATTATTTTTCAAAAAAATACAATTAACACTAAACTCTATAAGCGAAATTCAATTTTAGTTTCACTGCAACAATTTATAGTCACAGACCATTTTTCTCTTTAAATAACCGTACATATTTTTATTCATTAAAATGTCTATTATTTTTTCGAATCATAAAAAATGCCTGTTACCGAACAAATAGCCACGATTAATCCAATTAATTACATGAAGAAATCATGGCGGCAATATTAAATATTTAAAATCCGCGAATTCTCCAATCACAGTCTCAGAAACTGGGACAACGTGAGTCGATTGCAGAGCAATATTAATTATTTATCATAAATATTCCATAAAAATTCAATATCGTGGACGTCATTTGAATATTGAAAAACTGTTCCAAAATCGAGATAATTACAATAATTATGAAAATTTCGACAGAAAAAAAAATAAATTAGATAATTTGATTCAAAAAACAAAAAAAATAATCCTGAAAAACAAGAGAAAAAGGGGAGAAACAAATGATTTCCAAATTCATCTCATTTTTTTCATCTTCATCATCATTATAATAATAATCCTTTAAAATCGAGATCTTTGAATTTTTTAAATGAAAAAAAAGGGGAGTTATAAAAAATCATGATGACTGTTGACGTTAAAGACGAGAAAATGAGAAAGCCATACCTAGGGGGTTGGAGGCATCGTGTCACTGGTTTGATATATCTGAATGCAGCATCACAAACAGGACCATTAGCCAAGAGCAATGCTGAGAAAGTTCAAACACGTGGTGTACAGTCCACAAACATCCGGGATACATCAAGCCAATCAAACAGGACTGTTGCCACGCAGATGTGCAGGTAGCAAAGAAAAAAAAACGAAAAAACCCCCAAAGATGAGCTTTTGAAAATATCATACGTAAACAGAGACACGAAATTTTTTTTATCCTCCAGAATTAAAAAGCTCATTCACTTGTTTAATTCGCGTTAATGGAAAATGTTTTTCTCGTCACAGAGAAATTTTTTAATAAAAAAAAATTAAATCTCTCTCCTCTTTCAGACCAGACTGTTATATACCATGTCACAATGATAAATACATGACAGTAGAATCATACGAGTCTTTTGAAGCTATGCAAAAGAGAATTGATTACAATGGTAAAGCTAGAATAATACAAAAATGTTATCGCTCTTGGAAAATGCTGAAAAACATCAAAGAATGTACAGAAGAGTACAGAAGAATTGTTAACGATTGTCGTAAATTTGAAAATGAAAGAGACGATCAACATAGGTATCAACGATCTAAATTCAAAAATTAATTGGAGAAAAAGAAAAAAAAATAGACAAAAAAAAATTGAGAATTATGTATTATTCATTTAGGAAAAGACATCATATTGAGATATTTCGTCAGTTAGAACCGAAGAAACGTTCGGACTTTGATAAAATTTATAGTCTCATTGAGGGATGGAAAAATTCACGTTTAAATCAGATAAAGAAAAACTTTTTTAATGCTTCAAGTAATACGGAATACTGTCAAGTATTGGATAAAACTGTTGAAATGTTGAAGTCTGTTGAGAAACAGAGAAGGTCAATACTTTTAAGGCATCGTGAAAAAAAGTTATTGAATTTTTTAAACTTTCATTGTAAGCCAGTTAAGTGGAATCGATATGACAACGATGAACAAATCGAAATGATAACAATGAGAAATCAAAGGGCACGTGAATATAAAATACTTTATGATGGTCTATGTAGAAATCATGTTAAATTAGAGGAAAGAATGGAAATTTTGATTTTATTGAAACGTACAATTGAGCCACACAATTGTAAAGCTGCTTATGAGCTTAAAGATTTAATTGAACAAGAAATTCTATTGTCCTCGAGGCTAATCGAGAAATTGTCATTGGTGAATTTGAGAAAAAGAATTTCATGTAATTATTCTGATAAAAAAGGAGTTTGAGATAAATGGATGTTAACTTTGTCATTAGTTTTTGTTGAGTGTCTGGAGATCTGGTAAAGATGTTTTTTTTTTGCGGAGACAAATTTTTTTTTTTTGTGGTGAAACCGATTTTTCTCCGCAATAAGTCTCCACAAAAATCTCTTCATCTCACTCGAATTCCAAGATATTCACGAAAAATTGACTCATTTCTTGTTACCTCCTCACTACTGATTTATATCTTTCTCCCTTTCTAGTATCATTCTTGTGCTTTATTCGTCAATGCCACAACTGCTGTTACGATGATGATAGATCAATGGAATTAGAATTGGATGAACCAGACGAGGGTGAAAAATTACTTTGCCAATGCTGTATGCGTATTTTACCATGTACACGATTTCTTGTTCATGTCAGAATGAAAAAATTGTCGTGTTGTTTGGGTGAGTAAGTTCAGCGATGAAATGGAGATGAAAAATTCAGGGTTTATTCTGCGGATATCTCTGAAATATAGGGAGGGGGAGGGGGTTAGGAGAAATGGTCAGGAGATTTTTTTTCAGAGAATTTTTTGAACTGCAAAACAAGTTTCTTGATCGAATTTCCTAAATTTTACTGCAATAAAATTAAATTCCACGTAATCAGATTCGTGCGAAAGGAAAGGTGGGGTAAAATGGATATTTTAGATGAATGGTTCGAGATGAAGATTTTCTGATGATTCTGTTGAGAAGCTGAGGAAATTTCAGATGGTAAACATGTGTCAAAAGGATTTTTTTCAATTTTTTTAGAATTTCATTTTTTTGGCGTTGTTTTGAAGGGATATTGTCTTTTAAAAATCGAAAAAAATTCACTTTCTCGATTCTGTTGTTCGTAGCGACTTGGGGTTGATCTCAAATGAAAAGTGATCTCATTTCTCATCGATTCATGTGGTTCAAATTTTTTTAAAATCAATTTTTCAAATACTTATAGGCCATTTTTTGAAAATCAATTTTCGCCCTATGAGTATCAAAAAAATTGATAATTTCTTTTAGACTACACAAATCAATGGAAAATGAGCTAATCTTTCATTTAAGATCAACCCCAGATCACTACGACCAATAGAACCAGAGATATCCCCGAAAAACTGAAATTTTTCAAAAAAACAGAAGCTTTTTACCTTCAAATCTTGAGTAAAAAAATGGAATTTTTGAAAAATTCCGAAAAAATTACTGTTTCCCAATGAAATCATTGGAAAAAACCTATCTCCAATATTTCCATCGATTTCAAATAATTTTCATAACTTAAAATACCCAAAATAACACGTGTCCGTTTTACCTCTTGTATCCATTTCACCCCACCTTCCCTTAGAAACGACATAAAACTGACCGCTCGATACCAGAATTGAATATTGAAAGAAAAGGACGAAAAAAAAAAAATACGAGGTGACATTTATTCGAATCAGGTTGCCACTGGTTACGCCAGCACACAGTTGAAAAAGTGGATTATGATCCATATACGTATCTACTGAATGGTATCAGAGCGGATGAACAACGCAGGAAGTGCTTCTCTTCACTTCTATACGTCATACAAGAACCAGGAATTTATCATCTTGTTTGCAGCATCTGGCATGGACGATCAATAGTCAGTGAGGTTGATGATATATTTCGTCTTCGGCTTGTTCGCTACAATGTTAAGGAAGAATGGTCACCATGGAATTGCATATTGTTGACGGAAGAAGAGGCTGATGCACACTATTACATTGAGGATTTGACAACAATTTATTCAAAAGTATTGCTTGATCGGATACAATTGGCTCATGAAATGGCGAAGACTCATTTTGAAGAACTCGTGAAATTTGAGAGGAAATTTCGTAAATCTGATCGTTATCAATTGATTCAAAATTCATAGAATTTTCAGTGGAGAGTAATAAAAATGGGGGAAAAAATCAATGAATCTTTGTTATTTTTTATTTTATGGCGAACTAGGGGAATTTGAATAAATAGGGGTAAATGGGCATTTCAAGGGAAATTTATTTATTCGAAAAAATTCAATGGCCGCAAAATTTGATAAATTGAATTGAAATATTAATGAAGAAAAAAATTGAATTAAAAAATAAACTGTTTGTGAGGCACTTATTCCACACTATATTCCCACTCGCTTGAAATTATTGATTAGAATAGTTTTCTTTGAGAGTCCAACCACTGGAACAGTTCCAGCGAATTCCCTGAACAGTGGACTTTCCCTCCGATGACGCCTGGGATTCCTCTCAAATCTCCAGAGTCTCTCATTAAAATAACCAGATTGAAGGACAAAGTATGTAAATTCATTAGCCTGAACTCTTTTTGTATTTGACCACTAATGAACTTGAACGCTTATTAGGCTTACATTTAAACTTTACTATTTCTTCAATTCTATTCTCATCTTAGAAACCAAGAGGCAATACTGATGTTGCATGACCATTGTGCAACTTGGCGATCTATTGAATAGGGTTCAAAGGAGGCGAATTGAGAGATTTTGGCTCTAAAAATCAAAAGTGACACTTCAGATTGCTTGTTGTAGTTGAATAATGGATTAATCACCGAAAAAACAGGGAATGCCCATTATATTCTTCTTTTCCCAGTCCATTCCCATATGAAAATCAATGTGAAAGGTCTTTTTTTCCTTGGGGATCTATAGAATAGGGTCCAGAACAGGTGAAGTGAAGGACTTTGGCTCTAAAAATCAAAAAAGACACGTCAGATTGCTCGTTGTAATTGAATAATGGATTGATCACCAGAAAAACTGAGGATGCCCATTATATTCTTCTTTTCCCAGTCCATTCCTATATGGAAATCAATGCAAAATGTCTATTCTTATATGAAAATCAATAAGAAATGTCTATTCTTATATGAAAATCAATAAGAAACGTCTATTTTTTCTTGGTGATCTATAGAATAGGGTTCAAAGGAGGCGAATTGAGAGACTTTGGCTCTAAAAATCAAAAGTGACACTTCAGATTGCTTGTTGTAGTTGAATAATGGATTAATCACCGAAAAAACAGGGGGTGGCCGATATATTTTGCACTTCCCAGCCCATTCCTATTTGAAAATCAATAAGAAATATCTATTTTTCCTTGGGATCTATAGAATAGGGTCCAAAAAAGGTGAAGTGAAGGGCTTTGGCACTAAAAATCAAAAAAGACACTTCAGATTGCTCGTTGTAATTGAATAATGGATTAATCACCAGAAAAACTGAGGATGCCCATTATATTCTTCTTTTCCCAGTCCATTCCTATATGGAAATCAATGCGGAATGTCTATTCTTATTTGAAAATCAATGCGAAATGTCTATTCTTATATGAAAATCAATAAGAAATGTCTATTTTCCCTTTGGGATCTATAGAATAGGGTTCAAAGGTGGCAAATTGAGAGACTTTGGCTCTAAAAATCAAAAGTGACACTTCAGATTGCTCGTTGTAGTTGAATAATGGATTAATCACCGAAAAAACAGGGAATGCCCAATATATTTTGCCTTTCCCAGTCCATTCCTATATGAAAATCAATAAGAAATGTCTACTTTTCCTTGGGGATCTATAGAATAGGGTTCGAAGGAGGTGAATTAAAGGACTTTGGCTCTAAAAATCAAAAGTGACACTTCAGATTGCTCGTTGTTATTGAATAATTGATTAATCACTGGAAAAACAGGGGATTCCCATTATATTCTTCTTTTCCCAGTCCATTCCTCTATGGAAATCAATGCGAAATGTCTATTCTTATATGAAAATCAATAAGAAATGTCTATTTTCCCTTGGGGATCTATAGGATAGGGTCCAAAGAAGGTGAAGTGAAGGATTTTGGCTCTTAAAAATTAAAAGTGACAATTCAGATTGCTTGTTGTAGTTGAATAATGGATTAATCACCAGAAAAACAGGAGATGCCCGACATATTTTGCTTTTCCCAGTCCATTCCTATATGAAAATCAATAAGTAATGTCCATTTTTCCTTGGGGATCTATAGAATAGGGTCCAAAAAAGGTGAAGTGAAGGACTTTGGCTCTAAAAATAAAAAAAGACACTTCAGATTGCTTGTTGTAGTTGAATAATGGATTAATCACCAGAAAAACAGGGGATGCCCAATATATTTTGCTTTTCCCAGTCCATTTCTATATGAAAATTAATGTGAAAGGTCCATTTTTCTTTGGGGATCTATAGAACAGGGTCCAAAAAAGGTGAAGTGAAGGACTTTGGCTCTAAAAATCAAAAAAGACACTTAAGATTGCTCGTTGTAATTGAATAATGGATTAATCACCGGAAAAACAAAGGCTGACCAATGATGGAATATATTTTGCACTTTTCAGTTCATTCCCATACCAAAATCGATGTGAAACTCCATAAAATCCTTTCAAGACTTTTTTTTTTACCCTCTCCAAGCAATTGTGCGCTCATGAGAATTACAAATGCTCTAGTTTCATCAAATGCTCAGGAATGAATGGAATTATCGACCAAACATTGTTAGTAACTATTGGCAACTGAAATCCTTCACGACATTATCCCACTGTATTACCAGAAATCTTGAGGAATTTCATTTGTCTACAAAACATTGTACCTCTTCCATCAACCTCACGTAACTAAACTTGAGGGGATTTTATCTTTGAATCTTTGACTAATGACAGTGGCAAAGTGCCTGTAAATTTGGAATACACTGTGTGAGGTAAAGTCGTTAATTATAATTTTCATTATTAGAATGAAGAATACAAGTGCATTTCGTGTTTTGAAATTATTAATCTTTTCTGCTTGTTATGAAGAAATAAGGATTATTAAATATACCTCTCTCTCTCTCTCTCTCTCGAACAAGTTTTGTTTGATGTATAAAGTAAAATACAAGAAACAAATTTCACTCAATTAAGTTTGCAGAATGAAACTTTGAGTGTTAGAGAATATTTCTCAGTCAATTATTTCACTTCTCAATGATTTTTTTTTTTTTTTTTTTTTTTTTTTTTTTTTTCGTTTGAAAAATTATACCAAAGAGGAAACTACGAGACTCATGTTTATCATTGAGTTATCTCGCATTGAAGTTTTCTTCGCAGTGTTCGAAACATCTTTGCGCGGTTAAAACTTTTACTAACTCAGAGTAATGTACGAATTGTGAAGAGGATAAAGTTATGCCATACAGTAGTCTACCATTTACGAGTCTCTCGTCTTTTATTAACACACACTACCACTTACTTTTCATGTATTTGAAGATGTACCTACTTTTATAATTATACTGCGAGTCTATGAATTTTTTTCTCTTTTTGATGCTTTAATATCATGTATGGATGTACTTCTCATGTGGATATAAATTAAATACACATGAAAAAATTCAACTTTTTTTTACTTCGCTCCAGTTCTTTTTTCTCATTTCTATTTAACGGAGATATTCACCTCAATTTATCTTAATTTAGATGAGGCAATTGAAGTTTTAATCATGAGAGTGACAATTATTGGGGAAGATAATTACGTCGGTTTTATAATGAAAAAAAAAAAAAAAAAAAAAAGAGAGAATTAGGAAAGTTTGGAAAGCTTGGGAAGTACGTTTTAAGGCTGTTGGAATTATTACGATGAAAAGTTTTCACTTCTTCCACAATCCTCAACTCCCAAAAGTTTAACGTTTCACAATTCTCACCTTACTTCATTCTCATGTTTCATTATGTTTGTTTGTTAATAGCTATGCAGTGCTATGAATGAGCACGTCAATTTGGAATATCGTAGTTATTTAGAAATATTATTTGAAATAAAAGGGATTAAGATTTTTTTATTAAAGTAGTATGGTCATAAATCGAATTCAAATATTAAAATAGGGAAGACCGAGGTTAAATAGATTTGTAGGGCGGAATTAACTCTTTTTTTTTCTTGAAGTAGAAGACTTTATGAGAAAAATTGAAGAAATGTGGAAATACTGGAGCATTTGCCAATTTTTTCAAATTTTTTTAAATGACCTATTTTTTGTCTCTCGATTATCTTCTTCTTTCTCTCTTTTTTGTTGAATTCTTGACTCCAAGTTTGAGAACCCATCGGAGCATATTTCCTTCGAGAAGATCTTCATCTTTAAAAAAAATCTGGTCTATTTTGTCCTGCAGGTCCATTTTAACGCAGTCTCTTCTATAAAATTACTTTTAAATAAAAGTTTTATATGAATATGAACAGTTTAGTAAGATTCTGAGTCAATTGACCTTTTTGTATGGACAATTATAATTAATAATGGAATAGGAATAGCTGTATTTGATGGATCAATGCTTAATTTCAGGCTATCAGGGTGTAGAAAAGATGAATATCTAAAAAATGTTTTGAAAAAGAGGGAAAATTTACGATTATTTTTATTTATTTTTTTATTCAATGCAGCTTGAATCATAGATTGAATTAATATTAAAATCATTTTTTTCAGCTGTATTTCTTTCGCTACAGTCGTCAAATACGCTAGTTGAATGGCATACTATTGTTTAAGTAATAATTGACAAATAATTAATATAATCGGCTAATTTTTCTTAGAATCCGCTTTAAATATCATCGAGAAGATTTTCAATCATAAATGATAATTTTTAGAATTTTTTATTTATTTTTTTTTATTTTTTAGAAATTCAACGATTTAATTGCTTTTTGACCATATCACTTTAATTCACTTTTCTACATGCCATAATTTGAATTGAATTATTCACGGTGAATTGAAATTTCGGTTGAATCAATAACGGGCTTGTAATGTATACGTAAAACCAGCGGGGGGGGGGGAGGATTATATATATACGTGCTTGACATCACTGCTGTATTGGTTTGCATAATAAGTATGTAATTCAATTCAGTGTTTTAGTCATTTAGCTGGTAATATATATATGAGACATTGAAATTGAAATAAATTATTCATTTCCCAGTTGGTAAAATATCGTGTTTTTTTTTCTTTTGCAAGTAGAGAGAGAGAGGTTTTTCATGAGCAATTTTGAAATGCATATGCGTGAAAGCTCTTTGATTCAAATAATTCATCGTTATTTGAAATGGTGATGCGGAAATTTTGGGTGAGAGCTCTATTTATCACTGATAGCAATTAATTTCCAATGTAAAAAAAAGGGAATTTATTTTGGATTGTTTGACTTGATTTTTTGATAGATTTCAACCTTCAAATTTGCGAAAATCGTCAAGTTTAATGAGGCTTCAATTATTAACACATGTTTTATAGTAAATTTTTGAAAATTAATTCAATAAAACTTTTGATGGAATTTTAATGAGAGAATATTGCGTTTGTGTTTCGAGTATCCAAAACTTTTCAATTTCATTATGAATTTTGTTGCACAATGCGACTGACAATTTTCCTCTCTGCATTATTACCGTGAATTTCGCATTGACATGAGTAGAATTATGTAAAAAAAAAAGCATAATGCACCTTTTTTTTTGCTGAAGCCAGAGAAAAAAAAAACAAATCAAAAAAAGCTTTCCAGAGAAAGAAAAATGGTGACGGTGGTGGAGATTGAAGATCGTACGGAAGATAAGGAATTCCTTGGTGGATGGAAAAACATTGTAACAGGAAAAGTGTATCACGATGCTACCACACAAACGTGTTCATGGGATCACGTCGATTTTGAAGTGCGACCCCTTGTCGTTATCACGTCAGCATGCAAGTATACAACTGTGTATCGTGATAGTGCTATACAGACTTATTTTTGGCCTGACCTGGACGACAGATTACTTACACCATCCTCGGCATCGGGTGAACGACTCAAGAGTGAGGAGATACGGATGAGAGCAAAGGAATTGTTTCTCACGCGAAAATTTTCACGGTTGAGTATAAGGAGGAGGTGAAGGAAAAGGAGGAGGTGGGGGAAAAGAGGGGAAAAAGTGAAATGGACACATTTCAGTTTTTATAAAGGGAAGCTGAGAAGCTTTCCGGTAAAAAACGTATGTAGAATTTAATTTTTGAGATTTTTTTTTTTAATTTCAATTTTTTGGGCATTTTTTCGGTTCTATTAGTCATAGCGATTTGGGGTTGACCTCAAATGAAAGGTGACATCATTTCACATCGATTTATGGGTTTCTGAAAATGGAATAATTGATTTTTGAGGTACTCATAGGGTAAAAACTCATTTTTAACAATAATTATTATAATTACCTCGAAAATCAAGAATTTTTCCTTCAAAACTGCATAAATCGAGGGTAAATGATTTCATCTTCCATTAAAGATTAGGAAAGCTCCCAAAACTGAAAGCCAATTATGTTACGATGAATATAACCGGAAATATTCTCGAAAAAATGGAAAAATTGAAAATAGAATTTTCGAAAATTTGAAAAAATAATAATTTAAATGTATATTTTCCACTGGAAATTTTCCGAGCTTCCGAGGAATCGTTGGAAAAATTCAGCTTAAGCCGTTTCACTCAAATGTCTATTTCACCCCATTTTCCCTTAATTACTTTCCATTAAATATCTCGAGATTAAGAGGAGACACAAAAAATTTTAGAGAAACCTTTTTTGAAGAGCTACAAAATTGTATTTCCTCCAAATGAAAAAGTGTCTCGCAAAATTCTTTGTATTTTCAACAAATTCTCAGATTTTCAAAGAAACCTAAAATTTCTAAAAAACAATTAATTCCAGATTGGAAGAAGAGAGTGCAATAAAGATTCAAAAATTCTTCAGGTACCGCATAATTCTCAAAATTCCAAATTCTCCCAGAATTGATAATATAAAATTAATTTTCTGTGAATTTAAAGGGCCTGTAAAACCAGAACTGAAATTTCTTCACTCGCTCGTTTTGCCGTACAAACTCGTACTCATCCACCAGTAACAGAGGAATTAGTTAATTTACCAGAAGGCAATAAATTTGAAATTGTTGATCATCATGTACCACGAACTCGTGCAGACTTTGAGATGCTACGTAATGTATTGGATCATTGGAGAATCTTGGAGAATGAACGTGTGGATAAAACATTATTTGCTAGTTCAAAAATGGCTGCTAAAGCCATCATTTTACTCCGGGAGATTGAGCTTTTGCGTTCAATAGAACGTGCAAAAATGAAGGTACAAGATGAGAGAAGAGAAAAACGTAATCTTGAGTATCTCATGATATTGGGAAAACCAGAGATATGGAGGTAAGAAAGGGAAAAAAATTTAACGAGAAAAATACTAATGCCTCATGTTGAAATTACATTTCTACATTTACTTTTTTTTCTCCTCAATTTCTTTCAATTTTTTTTTATTTTCTCTTCCTACCGTTAAATCCTTGGAGAACACGAGATGGAAAAATACTGGAGGTTGAGACATTGAGAGTGGCACGAGCACGTGAGTGCAGAGACATGTACCATGCATTGACTACAGAGAATACTAACCGCATTTCTATGCTCAAAGCTTTAAAAAAGTACATTCTTGGTCACACTTGCCAAAGTTCAAGAGACCTTGAATATCTCATTGACCAGGAAATGGAATTTTCAAGGAAAAATTTTGATCCAAGGATGATGGACCAGTTGAAGAAACGTGTTAAATTTGCATTTTTTCAATTTGCATTAAGGTACTATCCAAGTGAAGTCGTGTAAATTTAGTCCCCTCATTTTTTTTGATAACGTATCAAAAATTTTTTTTTACATTTTTCTGAATTTTTTCATAATTTTTGTCCGTGTAGTTTATTTACGTGAGATATGAATTATCAAAGTTACTGAGAATAGCAATGATGGAGATGAGATTCCCTAAATTGGACAAAAATTAACAAAATCACTTGAAAAACTACAAAGTTGACCCATTAAGGGGGGGGGGGTGAGGGTTTACGCGTGGAGAAAAAAATACTTTTTTTACTATTTTTTTTTAGACGTATAGATTAAGCAGATTTATTGAAACCTTTTGAACATTATTAAGCATGGATTGAACAACATTGAGTAATTTTTTTATGCAAAAATAGCCACTAACAACGGAGCTTTTCTAAGAACGTTTCTTTGAAATAGACGATTTGCGGTGATCACTGTATCTCAGCTGGAAATTATCAGAAATAAAAAACCATTGAAATTTAGTCAACGTATCATTAAATCCTCCCCCCAACGTTCTCCGATTATTTTTTTTTTCACATTAAAGGGTTTTTCTACCAAAATTGTGCCACAAAATGGCGCAATTTTTCGTAAAAAATAGCAGTTTTTTACTTTAAATGACCACCAAAAATTGAAAAATGAAAAATAAAAATAATCAGAGAACGTTGGGGGGAGGATTTGATGATACTTTGGCTAAGATTCAATGGATTTTTATTTCTGATAATTTTTAGCTGAGATACAGTGATCACCGCAAATCGTCTATTTCAATAGACGTTCTCAGAAAAGCTCCGTCACCTGCTTGTTTGTGGATATTTTCGTATAAAAAAATTACTTCATGTTGTTGAATCCATACTCAATAATGTTCAAAAGGTTTCAATGAAGTTGCTCAATCCATACGTCTAAAAAAAATTCGTAAAAAAAGCGTTTTTTTTCACGCTTAAACCCTTACCTCCCCCATAAGGATAGAAGAAATCAGGGCAAAATGGACCTGGGAGTCAAAATGATTAGAGATTTTTTTTTGGCATTGAAGGGCTCTTCGGAAAAATTTCAAAAAATTCACTCATAATGTCGACACTTTAGTGCATCTCCTCAAATTTTTTAGATTTTCCCACAATGTCCTTCACTCCAAAAAAAAATCATGACTCATGTCAACTTCGAGGTCCATTAACGTACATTTTCCCGAATTATCAGTAATTATTTAGAAACTAATTCGCAAATCCTTATTTTTTTGTCTGTTTCATCGACCAAACTCGTTTGTACTACCTTAAGTTCCTGTGAGCCAAAGGATCAGAGAAGAATTCCAAAAGACATTACAAAATTCTGTATTCGGTGAGTGAAAATCTCATCATTTTTCATTCACAATTCTTCAAGATAATTAATTTTAACAGATGTGGAAAATTACTGCCAATCACGATGTTCGCTGATGACGAAAGGACTTTCACAGCCTGCAACAATTGCTCAACAATCCGACCCAGCAAGGATCCAGCAATTCTGTATGAACCATATGAGCAAATGCTCAAAGATTTACGAAAATCTGAAGCACAAATGGGTTCAAAAAATAGTCTAGCATTCAAAATAACACCACGTGTACTTCATCATCTTGTCAATAAGATTTGGCATGGTAAATCCGGTATTTCAGAGTTCGATGATTTATTTCAATTACGTTTACTCAGATTTCAATCTAACATTGATTGGTCACCGTGGAATTCAATTTTATTGACTAAAAGAGAAGCTGCTATACATCAAGCTATGACAGATCCATGGGAATTGTATGATACTAGTTTAATTAAGAGATTTGTATTGAAAAATTTACAAGCAAAAGTTTGTTTCGATATGTTAATTAAGCATGAACGTTGTTAAGATGATCAAGTCAGTAGCGAAGAGATAAAACGAGATAAGTCTATTTTTTTTTCTCATTTAATTATCTGGAAATACGTTAAAATACGCAAAATAGGGAAATTTTGCCTTGAACCTCTTTTTTAACTCATGAAATACTTCTACCAAAAAGGATAGATAATATCGCCTTATCTCGCTTAGTTTCCGAGACATTTTGCTTCCGAATGGAAGCATTACTATCGTGAAAATTTTCGATCTGGATTTTTTTGTTGGGAACTACTTAAAATCATCCGAAAAGTCCAAAAATCATATTTAGAAAAAATGTCTGTATGTATGTGTGTGTGTGTGTGTGTGTGTGTATGTCTGTGCACACACACATGTCTCAATAATTTCTGGAGTTCTATATGTAGGATTCTGAAATTTTGTCAGTATATTCCGGTCATTGAACTCTTCATTTTAAGCTTTTTTCATTGGAATCGGTTCAGTAGTTTTTGAGATATTAGCAAATTTCGAATATTTGTATTTCACCAAAATTTTGAAAACTTCTGAACCGATTTCGCTCATATTTATAGGTTGTGCTGACAATCATATGAGCCAGCTTGCTACCAATTTTTATCTCTTTATTGATGATAGTTTTTGAAAAATTTTGATTCTGATGATTTTTTCAATGGAGTTCTTGTTAGCACGATAACTGAAAAAATATTCGAACTAGAGACTCCCAATTTGTTGGATATAGGCTTCTTATAACACTGATGCATGGGATTGCTCATGGGCATAATTGATTGAAAAGTTTTTGATGGAGGAAATTTTTTAGGTTTTGAAAAATTTCAGTTTTTCAGAAATATCTCTGGTCCTATCAGCCGTAGTGATTTGGGATCGATCTCAAATGAAAGATGAGTTCATTCTCCATCGATTCATATAGTTCCAAGAAATTTTTTTTCGATTTTTCCAATAGATACAACGTAAAAATTGATTTTCAGATAATGGGCTATGAGTAATTGAAAAATCAATAAAATAAAGATTTGAATGATATAAATTGATGAGAAATGATCTCATCTTTCATTTGAGACCGATCCCAAATCACTACGACTGATAGAACCGGAGATATTTCTGCAAAGGTCAATTTTTGCTTCCGAATGGGAGTTCTGTTTTCGTGAAAATTTTTGAATCTGAATTTTTCTGTCGAAAAATATCTGGAGTGATCGAGAAAGCACAGATCGAGAAAGCTGGTGCGACCATCACCTGCATTTTGGCAATCAAAAAAAAAGAACATATGCGCAATGATTCGGCAACTAGGAACACCAACCTTCTTTTTGACACTTTCAACATCAGAAATAAATTCAAGAATAATGCTGATTGAAACTTGGTTACCAAGGAAACAATAAAAATTGAATGGATAAATTGATATCCGCAAAACATAAAAAAAAAATTCGCAACTGAATAGCAATTCGAACGATTATCGAATATCAATTTGAATTGAATTATTAAATACTCTTCTTTTTCTAAATTTGAATAAAAATGGAAATTTATATGAAACGATTCAATGGAGCGGAGAAAGAGATCCATTCGGAAGCGACTTGTTTTTCAAAATGATCATAAAGATAAGTCGATTTATCCTGTTTTACCTCTTCACTATTGAATTGTGTTTTTAATTTCCATGTTTATAAATTATTATTTAAAAAACATGGGACGTTGGAAGAAATTAATTTAACAATACTAATTAATTGTCAAATGAACGACGTATTGCCTGTTTTCTTGAGGCTTCCTTAGGTTCTGGAAACCATACTCATACAAATTTCAAAATTAAAAGGAAACACTAGAATTTAAAATTGAAATACCGATCATCATTCACTTAGTTCAATGAGGTGTTTTTTTACACTGATAAAATTAATTAATGAGTAGGGCTGAAAACTTTATTTTCTCTCGAGTCTCGACTATATGCTAGGTAACTAGTCAAATTCGAAAACGTGAAAAAATTTGAAAATCCTGGGAAACGAATGGAAATTACATGCGGATTGCCTAGAAACCGTATGAAAAATTCACGAAAAGGGAATAGGAGAGATACATTGGAATAGGGAAAATACATTGGAAATATATTTCCCATATATTTTCCACTAGAAGGTTTCGCGATCCCTGCTCGCTGCGTTCGCCTCGCCCATGTCAAATGTCAAATTAAAAATAGCAATTCCATTCCAATGCAAATAAAGTGATGTACAAGAAAAAAACTATTTCCAATTGACTGTGGTACTTCAGGAGATAAAACAGAGATTCTTTTGTTCATTTGGAGGATTTTCTGAATCTGGAAAGAAGTGATGAGGATATAGTGATGAAAAAGAAGGAGCCCCCTCCCCCCCTATTACGATTCTTCCTCTCATACTACCTCTCCATTAAATATCTACATATTTATGAAATATAAGAAAAACTGCTTGAATCTGACGGACATAATCGAAGATATCAGAAATTATAAAATTTTTCCGTATTTTTTTTAATTTCTGTTTATTTTTCGTATATTTCATCCGAAATTTCTATTAACTAGGCTGTTTCGCGCGCTCGTCGCTTGTCTTGCGGGGAGAACATGTATGTATTTTTTTTTTTTTTTCATGGAGAAGATTATAGAAATAAAAATTTGAATGAGCTACAAATTCTTAGAAATTTTATGATTCTCTACGTGGATTCCAATTAGGAGAATCTTACCTTTTCTCTTCTTGAGATTCTGGTCCAAAACATCGAATAGCAGGGATCATTTAGTAGTTCTTGTTTGAAATACCACAGAAATCTAGCGATTTCTCATGGAATAATTTCTATGAATTACTCAAACTTTGTGTCTAAGCTCTAAATTAGTCCTTGGATTATTGGTTCTGTACTCTGGTTTTGTCTTTCTTCCTTAAAATCTCTCAGAATGTCTTATATGGTGTCAGAGTAACCAGACTCTTTTGCTGATGAGTTGCCTGACTGTGGCGCTGAAGTAGCCGAAAGTAGCCGCGATTATTTTGAATGAAGGACATGAAATGAATATAATTTTTCAGTACAAATGTTATTATTGTTATTCAATATATATTACTAAATATTTATTTTGATAATCATTAAATCTTCAATCTTCATTATTTTTATATTCAATTTATAACAAGTATATTAATTCAATAGAAGAACATAGAAATTCTCAATTTCTAGGCAATCAAAGACATCTGAAAATTAAATATTTTTTAATACTCGTTAATATCATCAGACAACTCATCAATATTATTGTCTCCTGCATATTTAATTAAATTGAGGGCTTTATCAATGTCCTCATCATTAGTTTTGTTATTACTATTATTATTATTATGACTGTCATCTTTGGCTCCAATTATCTTTTGATACATCACGGTCGATACTTTCAATCATATTCTGAATAATATGGTGTTATAACAAGGTGCAATAAAGTGTGGCGGTAAATTTGAATAGAAACATTCATTTCATTTTCATTCTCACCATTTTTTTTTTTTTTTTTTTTTTGGTAAATGAAAGTGAAGGTAAGAAAAAAAAAATTCTCCTGAAATGAAAAAGTAGCCTTGCGGCGACCAGTCGCCGACCCCCAAATTTTAGTAGCCGGCCAACTCAAAAAGTAGCCTAAATGGCGATAAGTAGCCGCATCTGGCAACCCTGTATGGTGTCCGAACTTGCCAAATCCAAGTGGAAATTATGATCTGGGGTGATTTCCCATTAAATGGCCTATCGGTATTCAGCGCCGACCACTGTAGCTGACGTTTTTCAGCCCTGAGACATTATTATACCAGATATGGAGCATTCCTGCACTCTGGATTTGTCTTTCTTCCTCCAAATCCCTCAGAATGTCTTATATGGTGTCCGAACTTGCCAAATCCGAGTGGAAATTATGATCTGGGATTATTTTTCCCCAACAGATGTCATTTATTTTATGAACAAATTTTCAAAAAATCTTAAACAATAAATAAGCAGGCGTTAATCGCTATTCCTTCTCCGTTATCCTTCAAATCTTCATTTCTCCCTTTCAATTTCTGCTAATGAATTTTGAAAGTTTTTGGACTAATTTTGAAACTGGCATTCTGAAAAAAATTGCGAAAACATCTTTTCAGTATATCATGAATTCTTCATTAAAATAGGCGATTTTCCACGAAAAACTTCTCATAATTTTCAAAAATTCTATCCTTTTGTACATTTCAAAAAAGACTTTAGTGAATTTTTTCAAATTTTTTCAGCTAGCCGTTCTCGAAATATTGATTTTGATTGATTTTGACTTAAAACATTCATATAACCGTCAAAAATTGACGGATTTCGAATTTTTTTTTTCCAGATGTCGGTTTTTTTGGTTCTTTTGATCAAAAATATGTTGAGAATTATTTGACGTATTTTTCGATACAATACTCCACTTTTTGTCTCAAAATATTAAAAAAAAAAATGTTTGTGTCAATCGATTTTGTTGAAAATTTTTTATGTTAAAGTTCTTCTAATTCTACAACTTTTGTGCGAGTGGCATTATGGGATTATGATTCTTTCTTTTTTTTTTCGAATTTCAAAGAATAAAAAACTGAAAAAACAACCAGAATAAGTCAAAAATAGCGTATATTTCATCAGTATTCTTCATTCTCAATTTTTTCCTGAGTGAAGAACCATGACGTGATCATTTTTTCGCATATATATATGCATGTATCCCATACCATACTTAGCGATTTTGAGGCTTCACAAACAAGGCCAAAAAAAGGTCATGCATTTTTTTAATTAGGATTGGAACTCTATCTCCTACATCTGGCAAATTTTCTCTTATTTTTCTTCTCGTCTTATGAATTATTCATCTAAAATCAATTAGCAATTTTATAATATGGAAAGTTACATTTTCCATGTCTCTAAAATGGTATTTTGAATGTATTGCCCATATATAAAGAGTGCATGGGAAATCTTTAGGAAATGTATGGAGAATACATTCCTAAGTGTTTCTCATGTGCTTCCCATGCTTTTCGCATGTGTTTTCCATTCATTTCTCATAATTTTCAATTTGTTCATGTTTCCGAACATCTTACTAACCCAGCAACTATTCGAGACTCGCGAAAAAATAAAATCTCTAGACCTATTAATAACTTTGAATCACACAAGATGAATTGTGATGACTTTGATTACATTATTTTCCTTCATAAATATTCACTGAATCCATTGAAAAGTAAATTCATTCACTCTAGATTTCAATTTACATTAAATAAATCTCTTCCAACACAGTTTGGTAGTTTGGGATAGAAACTCATTCTGTGTTGAACTTGTGGGGTGTATGTTTGAAAAAAAAAATGTCATTTTTTTCTCGCAATACTTTGTTTTGTTAGTTTTGTCGAACTCCGGCAGATTGGAAGCCATTCAATTAAACCATATGAAATCGAGAAATTTCTGCCTCAGTGAAACTCCAACGATATTGAATAATTAATAGAAAAGCAAATGAACAGAGCAATGAAGCATGTTAAAAAAAATGCCTCTCTTTTCCACTCTTTCAATCTAATTTTATACAAATTTTCAGTTAAATTAGGTGTTTTTATGAATTCAATTGAATATTTTGATATTGATGTTGTTTCAGGGAATATTGAATTTGTTTCGAATAAAGTAATAGGAAAAATAGAATAAGAACTTGTGCATCTAATTTACGAAAATTGTGTCACCATACGTTTCACACGTAGTCTTGTACATGCGATAGGAGTAACATCGACAAGACCAAAATCCATGAGATAGAAATAGCCTTCCGGCTATCTCTCTGTGCTCGATTTCAGCGTACAGAATAGCTAAGAGAAGGACAGAGTAAGTGAACACTGCAAGGGGGGAGTGGGTTAGCTGGGGGTACAAGGCTAGATTTCAAAGTGAGAAGATATCTCCTCTTGTCGACCGGAAATTGAACCAGTCTCGTCAGACATCGAATTCACCGCAGGAAGCCAACTGCGGCCCAATCAGACTAGACTCCTCAGCATTTCCGATTGCTACCTCTTCACATACGGTCACGAATATTCAAGCCAATGAGAATGTACGAGGAAAAAAAAAGAAGAGAGATGATGAAAAAAAAACTGGCTATAAAAACCTGAGGCAAAAAGTATATGGATATATATCTAACTTTGGTGAAATCATTTATTTTATTTTTTATTTTTCAGTGAGAAATGAAATTAAGAAAAGAAAAAAAAAAAAAGTTTCTTTTTTTATCTCGAGCATGCTATTTCAGGGACCACTGAATGGATCGTAGAGGTGTAAAGCTCCTTCAAATCGAGTCGGAAGAAACTTTGGAAAACTAAACTCAATGAAACCTTCTGTAACGAGATAACTTGTACGAATGCGATACTTGGTAGTGGGTTTCTCTTTTGACTTTTTCTTCTTTTTTTTGTTGTGTGGGAGGAAGGGATTATATGGATTTGGGATTGTCCTTAAAAGTTCAAGTTTATTGGTTGGAGGGGAAACGTTTCAATGATATTTGATTGAATAATTCAGTAGAAGAGGTAGCTCAGAAGGAAGCTATTATTTTGGTCAGTCGTGTTTAACAGAATATCTCGAAAAATAATGGAAATACACTCTTTTTGTCCGAATCCTTTTTTCTAACCCTTGCAAGTCTCTATCTCCATTAATTTTCGCGATATTTCATTGAGAATTATTGCAGCGATAAATGGATTTTTTGAAATTTTATCTCTTCACTACTGAATTTATGTTTTAACAATCTTTTTAGCAGGAAAGAATTCTATATATTTTGAACTGTCCTCAGAAGTTCACAATAATGGAGATACGCCTCTTTTTGTCAGTTCTTTTAAAGAGCCAACTGAACAGAATTATATTCTCAAATGATGAATAACATCATTACCAATCTCTCGTTTTACAAAGTATTTCAGGCCATAAACCCATGAATAATAAATAAAATATTAATTCCCATGAACGTTTGAACAAGACTGTAAAGTGATTTCTGCAAAGTTCATGGAAATTAAACTTGAATATTTTCTAGATTCTAAAAAAAGAAAAAATATTTATTCTCGAATTTGATTCAAAAATGGATTAATCCTAATTACCATCCCCCTACATTACTTTTATAATTTCACTCGAGTACGTTACTTGAAATCCGATTGAAAATAAGTTTCTGATCACGCTAAAGGAGCATAACTTCTATCGTGCATACAGGCAGTCCACACACCCTCTTTTTTTTATTTCAGAATAAAATATTCTATTGTTAATATTTGCGAAAATAATTTCATTTATTCTATCTCACCTTTTCACTACTGAATTCATTTTTTATTAATCTTTCCGAGAGAAAAGGATTTTATGCATTTTGAATTTTCCTCATAAGTTCAAGTGCATTGATCATCTAAAGACGTCTGGATAGTCATCCATTTTTTTGAGAATATTTTAAAAAAAATAGAGATACGTCCATTTTTCCCCAATCTCTTTTATAATTCTCAAAATTCTCTCCAAAAAATGTTCAAGACCAAATTATCCTCTCTCGTTTAGTTTCCGCAATATTCCATTACAAATGTACACACAAAAAATTCAACATTTTACCTTTTTTCACTACTCAATTTATTTTCCAACAAACAGTAAATATTGAGCTTCAATATGATTACCAAAGAGGTGAGAGAGGGTTATCACATCACACTTTTAAACAAAGTTTTCGATAGTTACGAGTAAAGCGCAGAGTATATTGGAAATGGTCAAGCTTAATTGCAAGTTAATTGGTGCAGCCACGGGGAATGTTCAGTGAGGCATTATAGGTCAAGCGTCTGCAAACTTTGCGGAATAGAGAATCTTTTTTTGAACTCTCCAATTTTACGTTTGTCACACTGTTCCGAAATTGTCCTAAAAACAGTTTGATTATACTTCATTCACTGGGACTGGGACAAGGAGAGAGAGAGGGAAGGGGGAGGGGGGGGGGGGGGGGGGAGGGGGATGGGAATGAAAAAAGAGAAAAATGGTAAATGAAGTTGGAAAATAAAATTAAAGAGAAAACGAGAATCAAAGTAAATATTGCCAGAGCTTTATTCACATCTCTGTTTCGGAATAAATGAGCATGAGGACAAAAATATTTGGTTTGAAAAAAAAAAAAGGAGAAAAATGAGGGGAAAAAAAAAGGTTTATGCACTCGTTTGGGAGACAGCAGCACGCAGTAGTCATAAATATCCACGCACTCGCCACGGGACAATCCGTAACGCGACAATAAATTACGTCGTGGCCACATTATACCGTCGTTGCGGTCATTTATGGCCTAGAGCCCATGCTGCCAGGATTTTTTTTTATTTTTTTATTTTAAGCATCCTTGCTGTCCCCCCATTCAACTCTCAACTACTCTCCCTCTACCTAACACCGCCCACCTCTACACTGCCCCCTAATGCCAGACCTTTTCCTGTTAGCCTGTGTATAGTTGAATAACTCCAGTTAACGGGATAAAACTGGAGAAAGAAATTATAGCAACAATGATTTATTCCACAATTTCAGTGTTCGCCCCATTTTCCTTTCAATCCTTTTCTCCAACTTTTTCTTCTTTTTCTCTTCTATTTCTCATTCCATCTTTCGAATGAGCTGGAAAGGGGTCGTTTCTACGTAAGTGGTATTGGCAAAAATTTTCCACTCTAAAATGCCAACTGTTAAACTCACTCAACTCTATTACACCTTGGCGAATGAAAAAAATGGGAAATTCTCCCTTCCCCCTTCCCCCCCTCCTCGAGGACTATTTACATTTTTTTCCTGTTTGGTTCGAATAAATAGACGAAATCTCAGTATCTCCACTCATCGCTTAAAATCTCCAGTTTCTCCTGATAGTTCATTCATAATTTATCCATTCAATAATTCACATCATCTGTGTCTGACCTCTTTAAAAATTTTCTACTTCAAGATTAAAGGGAGCTACTCAATAGCAGAGTGAGAATAATGCTGGGGCTATTTAATTTTGTTGCACTAGGAGAATGAAAATTGTAAGAATGAACAATTTTATGCTTGGAAAATCATTTTCATATTGTTTAAGAGAGGATTTAATTTGTGAAATTTTTTTAGAAAGAATCTCCGACACTGTTTATTGCATGAAGACACGAGTTACTAAAGTACTAGTTTACATTATGAAGTGAAGACTAATTAAATAGGAGAAGGTGGGGTAAAATGGACACAAGGAGTAAAATGGAGACAGGTTGATTTTGGTATTTTATGCTATGAAAATTACTCAAAATGAATGGAATTATTGAAGATAGGTTTTTTTCTGATGATTTCATTGAAAAGATGAGAAAATTTCCCATGAAAATTATATGTCAAAAATTATTTTTTGGAATTTTTTTGATGATTCTATTGTAAAACTCAAAAAATTGTAAACAAAATATTTCAAATTTTTTTTTTCTCTTATTTTTTTTTGAAAATTAAATTTTTTAGAAAACATTTAAAGGAATGAGAATTGTGAGAATGAATTTTACGCTTGAAAAATCATTCTCATAATGTTTCACCGAGAATTTAATTTATAAAAAAAAAAAAAAAATTGAGGAAAAATCCCTGGGGCTGTTTATTGCATGAAGAAACAAATTACTCACGTACACGTTTACTCATTGATGCCCTGTGGGCATTGCTTGCAATCAAGGCTTGGTAATTACGATTTTCCTTAGTTTGGATGAATTTACCTTGGTTTCCTCGAAAAGTCCGAAACTTTAGGGTGTATATATGAGAGAGTGGAATGAGAAGGCGAACAGGCTGGAGGCGTCTCAGGTTTCGCGAGGAAGTGCTGTTGTAAAAGCACAGGATGAAGTACCCGGAAAGGATGCCTTGTAAACCGATTATCCCACGTGACTCGATGTACATACAGGGGTTGGAGAAAGAGAGAGAGAGTTTATAACGATATTCACAGTGGTACATTTCATCTGGATTCTACTCTTGGTTGAATAATAATAAAGAAGTGAAGGACACGAGGCGAGACGTTAAAAATAGAGGATAAAACAGAGAGAATGCTCGCATTATTAAACTACCCAACAGTCTACCCGTGGTTTGCATTGAAATTGTTCATCTGACATCACAAAATTTTATTAAATATGAAAAACAGGAAATTTATTCACTTTATTACAGTAAATTATTCAACAAAATACATTCTATTATTTTATTTCATTTTTCTAATTGCATTTTTTTCATTGACGACAAAATAGACTTCCATAAAATAATTTAGAATTTTTTTTTTAAATGAAGAGCTTTTGCAAAAAAATGTGGAAATAATTGAGAAGATGCTCAAATGTATTTCAATTGTTGGGGAATTTTTTCTATTTTTTTTGTAGATTATTTCATTAAAAAAAAAACCGAGGGCACTTTGCCTTGCCGGTCCATTTGGTAGAATTTTTTAAATGATTTCGTTGAAAAGCTGAGAAAAATTTAGGTGAAAAATGCAAGATTGCATTTATTTTCCTCAATTTTAAAAAAATTTCCTGATTTGAAGTGGCATCCTTTTAAAAGCTGATAATCTACGATTTTTTTCCAATTCTCAAAGATTCATAACTTCTCTTGAATTACTTAATTCTATTATTTTATTCAATTTTTCTAATTGCATTTTCTAATTGAAGATAAAATAGATTTTCATAAAATAATTCCGAATTTTTGTTCAAAATGAAGAGCTTTGCAAAAAAATTCGTAAAAAATTGAAAAGATGCTCAAACATATTTAACGTGTTGGGGGATTTTTTGAAATTACTTTATAGAGTATTTTACTCTCAAAAAAATTCCAATTCACTTTGCCCCATTCTCTCCTGAATTTTCCTAGTTTCATTTCCCTTCTGCATTGAATCTCTATAATTTCAAATATTTTCCACTTACCGTATCAATTGTTCTCGATTAAATAGTTCCTAGGAATGTCGTAATAGAGATTTTTCACATTGAAACTCAGCAGCTATGAGAATCCATAGAATTTAAAGTATTCAATGTAACTGGACAAGTATTTTTTCATTTAGTTTTATAAACTCGTACCTTTAAAATTTCTGAATAGACCACCGGTAAAATGATTAACTCATAGTTTTCAAAACTTTTCATACTTTTTTTTTTTTCCCTTTTCTTGAAAAATAATTTATATTCAAGTGTTATTTTTCTTTCTCTTCTCATTCTTTCTCGCCGCATTCTTTCTCCTTATCAAATAAACTTCGGGATCTTAGACTGCGATATAGATAGAAATATATCAATGTCCCCGAAGACGATACCGCTTTAAATGCAAATGTCCAACGAAGCCCCTCTTTTCTACTTTGTATACTACCCTTATTCCCTGGGCCTTTTGCCCTCCTCCCTCCTCCCTCACCCCTCCCACCTCTCCCTCTGGCTATCGTCAGTAAATGTTTGTAACACCGCACACAAATTCACTATGAGCTTACACAGACACACACATGTGCAGCCTAAACACGAATAAAATTGCATTATCCAACAAAATTGTACAATGTCGTGGATTCTCTCACGTTAGCACACACACAGGATCCATGGCATTGGTCATTTGCATATTTACATCGGCCATTCGACGTTGCAGTCTGGTTACGCTTTCCACCAACACCAAAAAAAAATTTAAATAAATAGTTGAATTAACTAAAATATATCCAGAAAATTGGAGAAAAATGGACTTTTGAGGTGAAATTATCCAGGAATTTTTTTCGGAGTGAAGGAGTTTGCAGAAAAATCTGAAAAAATTTGAGAAGATGCCTCAATATGTATATATTGTTGGGTAATTTTTTCAGATTTTTTATTGCAATGGCCTTTACTTTACAAAAAAAATTCCATTTATTTTGCTTTAGAGGTCAATTTTGCGTTAATTTTCTCTATAAATTGTGGTAAATTAATTTTTCAACTTAAATCTAGATTTTTCAGAATAATTATACAGAAAAATTGATGATTATTATTCTTTCAAATTCAATGGTGACACACATCTATTGTGCTTGAGTAATTAAAATTCCGTGCTTTGTCACGCATCTGGAGTTCAACGATAAGCTCCAGTGAAATAAAATCCACTGCGGATGTTTTTTTTATCCAAATCCGATTCTTTCTCTTTTTATTCTATTTTTTTTCTCTCTCTCTCTTCCTCTGCATCTGTTTACACAGATCTATTCTCATATTTTTTCAACAGACTTTCGTTCTTTATAATCATAACAATGTTTCAGCGCGAGGAAAAAAGTCAATTCAATTTTTTTTGGAATTAATAGTTTTTTTTTTCTCTCGATTTTAAATAATTTTTTTTTTTCTAAATCTCTAGGGGATTCTTCTAGTCAATTGTACACATCAAAATAACATGCTTGTAAGCTTGTTGCAACAAGAGAGAAAGATAGATATATATATAAATAAACCAATGGCCAATACACGTGTGTGTTGGACCACATAAATTTTCGTTGACAATTCCGGGTGCAATTAGGGGCTTGGACCAAAATTGGCATTACTAATTATACCCCATGTAGCCAGGCCTCAACGACAGGCCTTTACGATGGGCAATGGTGAAGGCGTATAATTGATTTGAATTTGAAACTAATCTGTACTGATACAATGCATTGGAAATCGCTCAATGATCATCTGGATTTACCCAGAGTCATTTAATTTAGAATGATCAATAGAAATGAGTGATTTACGTTTCATTGAAGTGAAGATTGGTTGAAATTCTAGGAAGAAGAGAGGGTGGTGGTAATTTTCATGTTTTGTCGAATGGAAATTGATGGAAATCAGTGGAAGTATTTGGAACAGATGTTCTTTGATTATCCGGTAGAAAATCTGGGAAAATTTCAAGTGAATGAGTATAGCAGAATTAATTTTTCGATACTTTTTGGAAATTTATACTTTTTTGGGGAAAATTTCTAAATTTTCAAAAATTCATAACTTTTTTTCTGTTGAATATTTTCTCCTCAAAATTCTTGCGTGTCTTTTAAATAGTATCCAGGAGAAATGCAAAAATTTTGAAGATAATATCTCAATCGGCGTGAGAGTAGCTTCCAATTGAAGATTATCGATTTTATGAAATTTATCGGTTGAGATGAAACCGATAGAAATGAGTGATTTTTGATTAATTGGAGTGAAGAACCGATCGAGTACAAAAAGGAAGAAACGAAGTGGCTGGAGAAAAGCAAATATTAGGAGAAAATGGAGGCATTGGGTTTTGGTTGAATTTTCGATGTTTTCCAGAATAAAAATTGCTCAAATTCGGTGGAAATCTTCAAGATAGAATTTTTCTGACGGTTTCGTTAGAAAACTGAGAAAATTTCGGGTGGAAAATGCACATTAAAATTTATTTTCCGGAATTTAAAAAAAATTATCTTATTTGAAGGGCCACCCCTTTGAAACCTGATGATTCACGATTTTTTTAATTTTCCAAAATTCATAACTTTCTTTCTATCCAGGATTTTATCCTCAAAATTGAATGAGATACTCTACATAGCATATAGAAGACCCCAAAAAATCTTGAGAAGGATATCTCGATCGTCGTGAAAGTGGTTTTCAATTAAAAATGGTTAATTTCACGATTTCGAGGGATTTCTCAGTCCTAAACCCTAAAAAACAACAAAAACCTTGAATTTTTGAAGAAAAAAAAATTCCCAAACATGTTTTCAATGGCAAATTTTCTCAACTCATCAATAAAACCATCTGAAAAATTCTATGTCAAACAATTCGATTAAAATTTCCAGTTAAACCTGGAAATTTCAAAATTTTCCGATAAAAAGAAATTCGCCGATTTCCTTGATAAATCTACCGCTCAATATCTATGATACTTTCTCAATTTATTCAGTGTCCCCGATATGTCGTGACTATATATCACCAGAAGAAGTGGCACTTCTAGTTCCAACTTAAATTACCGGCTCATTCGTGGAAGAGTAAACGTCGTATAAACGACACTGCGTCGTATTCTCAGCTAGTAAAACGCCCCTGACTCCTCTCCATTGAGGAGTAAAGTAGAGAAAAAATCACAAAAGGCATTTATCTGACAGTAGTGCATTTTCCAACCAATACGATTTTCCTATCTTCTTTTGAATCGTACTTCAACTCTTTCAACCTCAGGGCAAATGATATTTCAGTCTTTCACATCCAATTATTTGGAATTTAGAGACTTAATTTTATTTTTGCCTCTTTGGATATTATTATGGCTCTTTGAAGAAAATATTGACGGAGGGGGGGGGGGGGGGGAAGCTTTGCAAGCTCAAAAATATTGAAATTAATGAGTTTTTTCAGAAATTTATCAAATTAATTAATTTTTCCAATTTCATTAAATTAATTAGTTGTCTCAATTCAATTAAATTTATTAGGTTTTACAATTCAATTAAATTAATTTTTTTTCCCAATTTGGAATTTACGAGATTTTTTTAGAATTATTCAGAACTTTTTTTTCTACAATTTTCTACGGATTTTTCCAAATTGAACCCTGGCAATTTTTCTTCTCTACATCGATATTTCCCTTCACATTCATTTATTTATTATTCGCTCATCCAACATTTCGAATTCGCACAAAATACCTCGGAGACTCAGCTAATCTCGTTATGCCGATAGCGTCACGAGTAGAGTTAACTTCCTCTCTCAGTATATAAACTGTCTGCTGATAAACACGTTCGAGAGCGGTTGGTAGCTTTTTCGGATTGCACCTATATATATATATATATATATGTGTGTATTCATATCATGATACTGGTTATTTTATTTCTACTCTAGTATTTCGAGATTTTGCACTTGAAAATTTATCATTAATCTTTTTTTTTTTTTTTTTTTTTTGTAAAATCCTCTAAAAAGAACAAATGCTATTTCGTTATTTTATTTTTTTTCATGCCTTTTTCATTCGAGAGGCAAACCGGAATTATTCGATTTCACTCGCAATTCAATTCAAATTTTTATAGAATCCTTTTTATGGATTTCATTCAGCTCTACAAAAGTGCTCATAAAAAAATCAGTATCTATTATTTTCGTGAATATGTGTAAAAAAAAAATTCAATCAAACTCGTGAAATTGTATCGTTTCAAGTGGAATTTCTTTAAAAATAAATTTATAAAATTTCAGAAACTTCGCAAATTTTATTAGTAAAAAATTCCAATTTTTTTTAATCATTTAAAAAATAAAATTTATCAAAATTAAGAATTATAAAACGCAACTGCATGAATATTAATACTCGTACGAAAAAGAAAAATTAAAAAAAAAAAAGAAACGTAATCTCAACTGCATAATCTACCTAAGTCTAGTACCATTTACTGTATTACGAAGTAAAAGAAAAAAAAAAAAAGGGTTAAGAAAAAAATCCTCGAGTACGTCGATTGTTTCGTGAAAAAAAATTGCGTTGTGCTCATGAAGCGGATTAAAAAACAAAAGAAGAATGAAGAAAATAGGGGTCGAGTGTGAAAAAAAAAGGAGAAAGGAAAAACGTAAAGAGAAGAACTCAATGCAAGAGAAAGAGAGAAAGAGAGAGAGAGAGAGAGAGAGTGAAAGAGTTGGAAAGGTTTTTACCATTCAAAGAATATGAGAAAGAGTGAGAAAGATGAGGAAAATACCGAGAGACGTCCAGTGGCTGGTGCTAGGTTGGTTATAATCACTTGAAATGCTTTTCTGTGTTCTCACGAAGTTGCTTCTCACTCCTGCGGCTTTTCACCTCTCTCCTCTACCTTTTACTTTTCTTTTCTTTTTCTTTTTTCACATAACTGCTAGTATTTCCTTTTTTTTTTTTCTTTGTTTTTCGTTCACTCATTTACGTTTGCACTCGAGCATCTTCGTTTTTCCCCTTTAAGAGTACTACTTTTCCAAGCAGTTCCGAATTGATGTAGGATAAAATTTATCAAAGGCAAAACACAGCGAGAACTTTTTCTGTCTGAGATATAGACTCTTTTTTTTTTTCTTCTCTTTTTCTCTCATAGCGAGCGTTAAACTTCATATTTTTTAATGAAAATCTTCTCAGCGGGAAATGAACGAGAAAATATTGAAGTCAATTTCTTTCTGGCCCTTGGGAAAAATTGTGTAATAAGATAATTTGTCTGTTGGCCTTTTTTTTTTATAAATGCGTTTATTTCATAATTTTTTTTTTCTATTAATCTCGGAGAATTCATTTCTTTTAACGTAAATTACGATGAGTTGTAATTTAACGAGTTCTAAATACGCAATTAACATAATTAAACTGCGTTGAAAACAATTAGTAGAGGGGTAATCAAGACGGCTGATCCACACTTACCATTTCTACTTGCTTCTCCTTTTTTTTTTATTTAGCCCTGTATTCTTGTCTCTCTTTCTTTTACTTTTCGTTCTTTTCGAGTGCTTTATTTTAATTCTTCTCGTTTGGTGGACCACCAGTGCGATGGAGTGCACTAAAAAGAGAGGAAGAGAGAGGAAAAAAGAGATGGAGAGGAAGAGGAGGGGGGGGGGGGGAGAAAGAGAGAAAGAAACGATGAAATTTTGCACATTGTGAAACTCCTGTGTTCAGTACCTCAACGACACATGAAAGAGCGAGAGAAAAAGGGGAGGGGGGGAGGAAAAGGGGAGGGAGATGAAGGAGAAATGGGCAAGTGTTTGTATCTCGCATGGGCGCATGTGTGTGTGTATGTATGTGTATGTGCATATATGATCAGTGCTTTTGAACTGGGGAAAATGACCTCATTGGACTTCCACCAAGCAGAATTCACGTGGAATGTAGCTTAATGCAGCTTCTCCATATCCAACTCTACAATTCGACTTTTTTTTTCTTTAATTCTAAACGATTTTTTTTTCCACCCTTTTTTTTATCTCTCTCTCTCATGAAAAACATTCGAAACTATGCAAATAACTTTGTGTTTTCCAGCAATGAGAAATTCAAGGGAAATTCATTTGAATTTTAAGGGAGAAGGAGTAAATTTTCAGTGAATGAGTTTGCGAGATTTTTCAATTGTAAAATATGCGATGGGAGGAATTCGTTTTTGTAGATTAATAATATAATAATAGTTTCATTTGATTTTAATGAGAGTATATGAAATTATTTAGTTATTAGAATGAATTGTGGGAAATTAATTAAATTGAAGGAGGAATGGAACTGAGAAATTTCTTGGTGGAATTATGCAGGGGAAAGAGGGGTGTAATGAGGATTTCAATGAATGAGTATTTTTTAATGATTTCATTGTGAAAATTAGGAAATTTCCGGTAGAAAAAATGTGTGAGATTTAATTTTTCGTAATTTTGAGATAATTGTAGTTTTTTGGTCAAGACTTAAAGGGATATTTTGCATTTTCGAGAAAATTAACTTTTTTGGGGATATTCGGGAAGAGTGAGATTATTTTCTATCAATTTAAGCAGTTCAAAAACAATACATTAATTTTTGAGACCATTATCGGCCATTTTTTTAAATTCAATTGTTGCTTCATTTGCTGAAAAATCAATCATTTTTTTTCTCGAAAAACCACACAAATCGATGGCACGTAATCCTTTCACTTAAGACCAACCTCAATTCGCTACGACCCATAGAACTGAAAATACCCTTGAAAGAGTGGCTTTCAAATTCGGAAAAGAACTTTTCAATTTCGTAAAAGGTTTGACCCCTGAATTTTCCCTTAAAAAATTCAAATTTTCCCAAAATTCTCGAATATTAATTTCGAAACATCTTTTCCACTGCAAAATTTCCTCAGTTTTCCAATGAAATCGTTAGAAAAAACCTATCCCAAATATTTTCCCTGATTTCGATTAATTTCCATAATACAAAGCCTCAAAAGTAAATTGTGTCCATTTCACCCCTTTTGCCCCTTTCTGCGACAATAAATTATATTATTGAATATATTTCCACAGGTATAATATATCAGCGAATAAATCACTTCAAACTTGCAGTTCTTCCCTGAAACTAGAAATGCCCCCCCCCCCCCCCCTTCCCATAAACTAAATTCTATTATTTCATACATTTCGACAGGAAAATCGTCCAGCAAATAAATTAACTTGAACCTGCAGTTCTTCCCTGTACCTAGAAACGATAGTTTTACTATTTCCCCTTTTCTCCCCCCCCCCCCTCTCGTTTCCTCCCCCTCTTTCCACCAGTTATACCCACTGTATTGTTGGGCTTTATTATTCTACTCGCTTTATACCAGTGGGTTGAAGCCATTTTGGCTTTATACATATAGTACGCAATAAATTTAACGTTTTTACTGAATAAAAATTCGTCCGGCATTTGAATCGGACGTTGTGTCCAAATCCAGGTTAAATCTTGTCAGTATTGTTGAAAAAAAAAAAAAAAAAAAAAATTACTCAAGCCCATGTCATTCAGCCATATATATTTCTACCATGACAAAGTTACTTATAGTATTTGTAATTTAATTTATTATTTTCCCCTCCAAAAAAATATATAGTACCCTCAAATATTTATATTTATAGTTACAAAAAAAAAATTTCGTTATTCATTGCTCGTTGAAATTGTTTTATTTACTTCTATTTATATATATATTTTAGAGAAAAATTTCTCATATTCTCTAAAACATTTTACATTAATACAAAGCTTTTATTGATATTTACATTTACAAATAAAGAGCCAGTTGAGAATGTAAATATAAAAGAGATTTATTAAAAAATTCACGGAAATCTGAGAATACAAAAAAAAAAAATGGTTTTACTACATAAAACATGAAAAAACTTTCATGCGGATAATTTGAAATGAGAGTAGGTCGTGACGCATACAGTTATAAAAATAGTGGCTTTATAAAGGAAGAAAAAAAATTGAAGAAGAAACGGGCAACACGTGGTCGGACGGTTAGATTTTGTCTACATGGTTTTATTGAATAAAAAAATATAAAAAAAAAAAAGAGGAGAAATTCAATGTCTTCAAAGATCCTAGCATGTGCACGAAACTTTATGAGATATTCCGTGAGTTTATTGGTGATATATTGTATATTTGTGTGTGTGTGTGTGTGTGTGTTGGCCTATCTGCACGGTTTATGTATGTGTTTTCAAAGAGATACCCGTGTATTTCTCAGGGTTTTGATGTCAGCCAGGTAGTCTACACCAGTTGGAGCTCAGTAACTCGAATGACGTTCTGTTACGACACTGTAAACTTAGTTTCTTGGGTACATAACTGTACATTTGTGGAGCAGGATAATTTTATTATTTTACTCTGTGGATAATCGTTGGAATTTCCTCGAAATTTTTTTTTCAAAATTCAATTTACCCCTAAATTCATGTACGCCTTTGCTCTGCCTATTTTCCGCGAATAATTCAGGATTGTTCGAGGCGTCCCTCCTCCCCCCCCCCCTCCTCTGGCAGTTTACCTTTGATTAGCCTCGCATTCATTCGATTAATAAGCTCATAACTGCATAACACAGAGAATATGCTCCAATGGTGCTTAATTTCCGAACGCACGAGGCAACGAAACACATATTTATCCGCTTCTAATTGCCTCCAAAAAAAAGCACAAATTCGGTTATCCTTCTTCCTCTTCTTCTTTTTTTTTCCTACCAAGTTAATGCGAGTTAGAGAATCAGGTGGAATCCCATGAGAATCGAATTATCCTCGGACCCTCGTGGACAAAAAATAATCGCACAAATGCATATCCGATACTCCATCATAATATCGATTATTTACAAATCAATTATTTACGAATTGTATTACAAAAAGAATTATTGTTGGCAATTCCAGGAGGTCTTCTACTTTCTGCGAATATCATAAACAATTCATCATTGCTGTCATTTGTACGAGCGTCGATTTCTCAGGCTTCTCTTTTTTTTTTCGCCCAAGCCTCTGACACAATATTTTTTTTTTTCAGTTTATAGCTAGTGGACAGGGAAAAAGAGAGAGAGAGAGAAAGAAAAAGAGAGAACTTTGCTTTGCAGTTGACATTTGAGATCACGTGTATGTGATAGTAATGTTCAGTGATGCCCCCCCCCCCCCCCCCCCCCCCCCAGTATGAATCGAGTAAAACTGGGCAATTGTACATTCACTTGGTTATATTCCTTTTTTTTTCTATTTTATTTGCCGCTGTTTTACGCGCGATTGACACATGAAAAGGACACGTGAACACAGGAGAGAGAGGAACCTTGTCCTTCATGATATACAAGTGTATGTATTTTATTGGATGGTTTTGTTTGCTATCAGTATGGATAGAGGCTAAACGTGGTAGAAGGAGAAATTGGATTTAATTTCATGGAAAATAAGCGAACAAGAGTTGATGGAAAATCAACGTACAGAAATTCATATGGTTGGACAGTACGAACGAAAAATAATTGGATTAAAAAATTATTTATAAATTTGAAAAAGTTGTGGAATGATTACTGTGAAAATTCGACAATTGTTGGTTATAAATATCTTAGTGAGTCTTCTAGACCTTGGATAGAAAGGTAAATTTTAATGGATTTTGTAAATTTTTTTTTCTTTTAGGATGTACAAAGTGTTTGGAAGGTACAATCGCAAAAAAATCAATTTTTTTGGTATAAAATCGTTAATAATGACTTGTACAAGATGAAATTCTTAAATTTGATTCAGTGAGCCTGTGAAGAATTCAATGAGAAATTGAATGAGCCTTAGAAACACAAAATTAGTTGAAAATTGAAAAATTTGTATTATTTTTTACATTTTTTTAAATTATCCAAGATTCAAAGAAATGTAAAAAATGACAACAATCTTTCATTTTTCAATCAATTTTTTATTTCTATGGCTTATTTTTTTATTACATTCTTCAAATACTTACTAAATCAGTTTTGAGATATTTATCTTGTATACATTTTTATTTACGATTTCATACGAAAAATTACCTTTTTTTTTCGATTGTACCTCCCAATTATCCTTAATTAACAGGCCAGAAAAATATCCAATAGAATGCATGTCAAAAATTTCAATTATCGAGTCTTTTTTAGATTCTTTAGAATTTAGTGCTTTTTTGCGGATATTTGGGATATTGATTACTCTCGGGTTTTTGCGGTTTATCGTAAATGAAAGCTGACATCATTACCCGTTGATTTTGCCGATGTTTTATCGAACTCTGATGAAAATTGAAAGAGATATCTGAATACTGATTTTTGGAGAATTAATGATGGCTCAATCAATTTTAATTGAACATTAATTATAATTAATCAATGGCAAATGATTCCAGCATTTATTGATTTTCTGAAAAAAAGACAAAAAAATTATATTGAGTGTCAAAAATTTTGGGTGACACAGTTTATTATTGCTTTTTTATTTCATAAAATAATTTAGAAGCGAAGAGATAAAATAATGGAGATACGCCCTTTTCATGCTCACCATTTTTTAGAGAGAATTTTAGGAGCTACAAAAAAGAATAGGACGAAAAGGGCGTATCTCCATCATTTTCCGAGACATTCCCCCAAAAAAATTAGTAAAAAAAAAGAAACATTATGTTTTAACTTTTCATCACTGAATAATTATCTCGTAAATGGAATTTCATGATTATTAAAGAAAATGCCTCTTATCCCATTCTTTCAGGAATTTAACAATTTACCCATTTTCCAGTATTAACTACAGAAAAAGTCATTAATATGCATATGAAAGAACCATTTGAATTTTTGTTTTTTTTTTTGTTTTGTTTAGTCACCGCATTATCCCCTTGGCTCTTTGTATGCAAAAGTGTATAATACACAGTTCCGTTTTGTTTCATAATATGTTATTATGCTCAGGATTTTGTGGATTGTAATTCACGCAACGACAATGTGTGCACTCGGATTTATGATAATCGGTCTGTGGCAGCAGTACGTATGTACACCGGTAGTGACCGTAGTAGACTCGGACAATTATCCATCCCGCAAGCTTGATTTCCCTGGTAAACTTTGTTGAATTATTAAATTAATAAATGCCAAAGTCATTTACAATTCAACTATTTTGTTAGCTAACCAAGTGAAATATTAATATTATTATAATTTATAAAGTGAATAATTAATATTTGAATATAATTAATTTGTGTTATTAAATTTATGAAAGTATGGAGTCTCTTGTATTCTCGTTTTATTTTAGTAGAGCTTGTAATTCATTCAAACGATGAGATATCAGTACTTTAAGCGCATTTCTCTCATAATAATTCATTTTTCTCGTTAAATTTGCTAGGAATTGCTATTTGCAGTATCAATAGAATCAGTAAAAAAGCAGCTGAAAACTTAGCTAGGAAAATGTGAGTTTAATCGATTTTATAAAATTACAAATACTTTCTTTCTCAATTTCTCTGTAATTACATTTTTTTTTTTTTTTTTTTTTTTTTTTACTGAAAAATGTCGAATTTAGTTGATAAAAGTTTCGATGATATACTGAAATTAGTTTCGAAACTTGGTGGACTCTATGATACAGCATTCGAGAGAAATGAAGACGATGTAATATCGAAGAGAAAACAAGTGGAAGCTACTCATGATATGTTCTTGAAATATCTTGGAGAGGATTATGATATTACAGAAATAATGCAATCAGTTGAGTAAATTTTTTTGCAATTGGAAAGTAAAAATTTTGATTAAATTCTTCAAGATACATTTTTTGAAAAATGATTTTATTGAAAAGTTGGGAAAATTCCCGATGACAAAACTTGTCAGAATTAATTTTCAGCATTTTTCTTGGAAATTCCCTTTTTTTAAAAGTAGAATTCAGAACATCACATTGTCACCTTTGAATAAAAGTGGCATAAGTGTTATGCTTTTATATAGCACTTGTGCCACTTTGTTCCTAAGGCAACGACGTTTTATTCCACCTTTTATAATGCTTATTTTACAGTTGACCCCAAAATGTACAGATATTTTATTAGCATGTACTTACAAAAATACCCTGGCAAATTGCTCAGATTTATTAAAATTTCGAAAAACCCAAAATGGTTTTTGCTGCACATTTAATTACGCCCGAGAAGCAGATGATATTTCAAGGTAAATATACTTTCCCTTCAGAACCACCCAAAAAAAAATCTCCTTAATCTCTTGAAATATGAAAATTTTTCCCCAAATAGTACAGATGATTTCAAGAAATACGCAAAGATAGAATCAGAAGAAATTGGAAGTCCTGGTATAGCAAATGGTTTAACAGTAGTCCTCGAGCCATTTGTCGAGGATTATCTCTTGCCATTTCTTCCAACAACAGGATGGATGGTAATAACACTAAAAAAAAATCCTAAATTACCCTCCCACAAAAATTAATCATTAAGAACAAAACTTATCTAGTCTCATTATTTTCCAGATTACGATATTCAATCCTGGTGATTATCCAGACAATACAAGTGGTGGTGTTTCAGAGGCTCTTGTATCTCCATCATCAGAAAGTTTTCTAGAATTGAGTGTCAGTTCATTCTACAGTGAGAATGAAATTAGACCGGTTTCAGTATTACGTAGAAAGTGTATGTTCACGGATGAAACAAGTGCTATGCAAACTGGCTATACTTACAGTGATTGCATTGTTGATTGTCGTGCTAAAGCAATTTGGGATTCATGCTATTGTCGGCCTTTCTTCTTGCCGAGACGTGGTAACGATCAATGTGAGGATCAGAAAGGCACAATTTGCGTCTGATAAAGAAAGTGCACGTTTAATGTTTAGTTTTCGCTAATGCGTTAAACGTGTATACCTCAAGGGCTAATTTTCATTACAATATTTGTGCATGATCTACATGCAGGTTTATTCCAATGTTAAAGTAGTATTCTAGCGTACTCGATTACAGTTAACTCTTCATTTTTTTTTGCATAAATGATCAAAGTTACTTAAAATAGCGGTAGTGAAGATGAATAGCTCCAAATCGAACAGGAATAACAAAATTTGCTCAAAACGAAGTATATTCACGGTGAATGAGAATTATACTTGTAGCTAATATATAGATATATCTGGGATACTCTAGGATACTACCTTGAGGGGTAACAGGGGTAAATATGCAAATTAGCGGCCTGTCCAAATAAAATTAATTCAAAATTAAATTAAAATTGCCTCAGGAAGAGACGTGGAGAAAATGAGGTAATGTATCGGAATCAAAAATTCGAAGGTGAATAGTGGAATTCGCAGTAGCTCAACTAGTAGAGCATCAGACTGGTAATTTGAAAGATGTGAGTTCAAATCTCACTCGCGCATTTCCTATTTTTTCCGAAATTTGGTCCTGAGATTATCAAATTTTATTAAATAGGCCTCTAATATTCATAATTACCGTAACAGGAAGCATCGTATGTATCAAATTTTTGCACTAAATGTTTAACGATATTCATTAATATTTTCGTCATAAAAAAGTGGCAACGACTTGCGAAGAAAATCAGAAAGTCGATGCTTCTGTTATTTCATACTAAAAATCTCAATTATTGCTAAACAATGAATTCGAAAATTTGACATTTACTCAGTCTTTCGTTACCCCTTCAATATAACAATATTCGATAATATTTAGTTGGGTAAAAAAAACGTATACTTTCTTCTCTCATTTTTTATTATTTTCGTGATAATTATGTTACTTTACTGTATCAATTAGTCTTTGTCATTATGCATGTATTATGTGTCACGAAATTTCATAAGCTTCTTCGTGTTCAACTGAAATGTTTAATTAATCTCTTTGTGCAATTGTGACTCTCTATCTCATTGTCTAGCTGGGATGAAAATCCACGCGAATGAATTGTGAAACTGCTTCCCCTGAAATTTCGTTATTTTCAAAAAATCAAAAGTGATAAAAACTAGCAAAATTCATTGGAAGACCTTTTTTTTTGTAAATCATTCAATTCTCTTCAAAAAAAGGGACCTTGACGTTTTTTTCCTAAATACATGTCTTTCAAAAATATTCAACAAATAACGTGCAATGTCAATAAGAAGTTATGTTATTGTTTTATTCATGAACACATCAAACCAATTAACAAGACACTCTTCACTGTCTTTAGTGCAATGCATTTATGACCGTTGTAGAAGTACCCTGAAGGGGTTTACTGTAGCATCAGCCGCAGGTTGATGCACCAAGAAAAGCAAATCTTAACAGTACGCTAGTGCTAATATTTGTTTTTGTTTCCATCATAAAATAGATATCAAACAATGAATAAAATTGTATTTGCTAGCTGCGTTATCTGACAACAGTTTACATTGTATTTGCGTCCATTGTATGTGTGTGTCTGTATCCAGAATGATTTTCGTTGAAAAGCAGAGGATAGAGCAATAGAAATTGAGAACGATGAGATAGAGATTCACTATTCAACATTTATCCCAAATTCCTTCATCGTAATCATGATTATTAATGGATTTCCCTTTTAATATTCCATTAGATTCTAGAAAAGTTTGCAATACAGAGGATGAATCCTGTCTACACAAATACAAAAGTGAGTGCATCAATAATTACTTCATGAGCTCAAATATTTACATGTGCGTTCAGTGAACTCGGAAACAGTTGACCCCTTATTTTTTTGACGCCGTATCAAAGACGATATTTTTTTTACATTTTTTTGAATTTTTTCATAATTTTTGCCAGTGTAGTTTATGAGATATGAATTATCAAAGTTACTGAAAATTATTTAAATCATTTGAAAACTACTGACGAAGAGAACATTTTAACTAAATAAGAGAAGAAAATATATTCAGTTATCGGTATAGTTATTGAGAAATTTTAATTATAAGGTAGTCGTAACTATTTGTCTCTCTCATGCATGTGATAGGAGATTAGGAATGTAAAAAAAAATCAGGAACAAAAAAAACAATAATCACATGCTGAAGATATAACTTCACGTATGAAAAATTCTTATAGATTCATTCTATAGAGAATCCTATAGCTTTATTGTATATGATATTTTGATATTTTCCCATAAGCACTCGTAAAGTTAAAAAGATGAGCACAAAAAGCACAAAGTTCATAGATATTTGCCTTATAGACAGAAAATTTAATCATAGACTCACATGAAATTCAACTCGTATAGAAACAATTTTTATAGAAACCATACCTATAGAAAATATCCCAATATCATATACGATAAAGCTATTGGATTTTCCATAGAATAAATCTATAGAAATATTTTATGGAAATCATCTATAGGAATATTCTATAGAGATTTTCTATGAATTTTTCCTATATGGATTTTTCAGATGTGTTTTGAATAGTTTGATTACTATTTCGGATAAATTGGAGTACTTTTTCCCGAATTATCAGCTATTAGTTCGAAACTAACCTAAAATCCTCATTTTTTTTACTGTTTTATCGACCGTTCTCTGGAATACTACCTTAATATCCTATTTAAGGCTCATGGTGGTCTGTATTACCGCACACACCGGACGATGAGGAGTCATCAAGTTACAAAAAAGCCATTGGAGACGGTAACAAATCTCTCAAATGTGGAGATTGTTATCCAGCATGTACAGACATACGTTATTATCTGCAAATGAGAGCAATTGGACTGAGGCCAGGAGATTACAACACAAGCTTACTGTAATAATTCCCATGATTAAATTGACTCAACATTGAAGCTAATGAAAAAAAAAACTTATTTTCAGGCAAAACATTAAACTAGATGATCAAAGTATTGTGCACATATATTTCAAAAAATATGGAAGTGTACGCCTCAAACAGGATGTTGGTTACTACTGGTACGAGTTGTTGAGTAAGTAAATTTGTCTATAAAATTTGACATTAAAAAAATTATATAAACTTTCATAAAATATATTACTAGGGAAATTGCATTCATGCAGAATTTCACAGTTTCCATTTTGATAGATTCAATATCCGTTACATGCTGATGTTTTCCAATCATTTCATTGATTATAAAGTCAAGTATTACAATTTCCATCGATAATATCCGGTATTTTACGATGTACAATCAAAGTTTGTCCATTGACAGTATCAATATCCTTTATTGCTACAAAATTCAAGATTTCCAATGGGAATAAACGCAAATGCTATATTGTATTGAATTGTTAATAATTGAATAGAGTCACACACAATTAGAATGAAGCTATTATATTTCTGGCTATTAAATGATCAAAATAATAACTATTTGTAAACACTACAATTTTCATTGTAATTATGTATTGCTTTGATTGAGTATTACCTTGTTATGTAGGTGATATTGGAGGTACTTGTGGGGTCTTCATTGGCTTCAGTCTTTTAAGCATCATTGAACTGATGTATTTCATTGGCCAACGTACATATGGTGCATTTTCAAACTACATAGCATCAAAGTTATCGAATACGAATGATTCATTGGATAATAATCCGAGAATTGTTCGTGGACTATACTGGAATGAATTGATTGGTCAGTCACGTATATATACGGATAATCGTAAAATGAGATCACGCGATATTCCGAGATATTGATGTGTAAAATAAATGATTGATTGATGTTTCATGTCTTTTTTTTTTATTATTATTCAAATATATCCCATCATCAAAAGTTCTACAGCCAAATCCCTATAACATCTATAAATTGATGTTTCCATAATCTAAACTAAGTTGTAAACAGATTGGTAAGAGTGTCTCTTCACTAATACTTACGACGTCAGCTAAATTTCGAACTGTTTTGCGGGCTATAGACTTTAGGGGGGGGGGGGGGGGTGGCTTGTATTTCTATCCCTCTTCTCTAGTATCTTGCCTCTCTCGTTCCATGTGCTCTCCACGAAACAACTTTGAATAGTAATCTTCGCTGAGAGTGAAGTTCAAAGTTTATCCTCTGGATGACTCACAAGAGATAGCCCATGAGAGCTTGTAGAAACATGAAAGCATGGATTTACGACTCGTCCTGTCAAAATTTCAACGGATAAACTTTCAGTGAGCTTGACCTCATAACTATTAGAGAAGTTGTTAAAAAAAAAAAAAAATCACAGGATATCAAGGATGAAATTTTCCAAAAGATTTGATGAGAAAGGAAGAATATGGAGGAGGTTTTGCTGCTCTTCTTTATTCTAATGGCTTATGCAAAAAGTTGATAATACATGGCAAAGAATAGGATAATATATATGACATTTTGTGTCTTGGCAGTTAGAATTTTCAACGGTAGGATATTTCTATGGTAACTTTTTGGTAAATGAGCAACAGCGTGAAGTAACAGGACAAAAGTCCAAGCCAGTTTGTCAGTGACGCTTGGAAAAAGCTTCTTTCCTATTCTCTTTTTGCTATGAGCTCATTCTCTGTCTGTTTCTCTCTTTCTATCTCTGTTCATCATTCTCTCAACACAATTCTATTATTCCTCATATTCTTGGTCTTGACGAAATACTAGAATATTCGAGTGTAACAGACTGGGTGACAAAGTCACTCGTTGAATCTTCAAAAAAAAAAGAAAAGTCGAAGTGTTTCGTTGCATTCAAACAAGAAAATGTTCAACAAAAAGTGCTGCAAATAACGAAGTGGCCCCAGTTTCTGACACTTTAGAGCTATAGTTTCTGACAGCATAAATCGGAAGACAACTATTTTCTTATTTAATGTAATTCGATTATTTTAATACATTGCCGGAGTTTAATTTCAGGAAACATCGGAAAAAATTTCGAAAAAAATTTCATAAAAATTTTATAACAGTTTTATGCAAGTTTTATGAAAGTTTCATGAAAATTTCATAAAAATTTCGAAAATTCTGGAAATATCTCTGAAAAATTTTCGGTCGCCTTAGAAGCAAAGTGGCGTAAGTCCTATGCATAAGTATAGCACTTACGCCACTTTGTTTCTAAGACGTCAACATATTTGTTGCGCTAAAGGAGCTCAAAAATTTAATATTAAGCAGTATATTGTAAATTGGAATATTACTGAGAAATTTGCAGAAATTGTGTCAGTTACTGGCACACTGTCAGAAACACCGGGGGCAACCACGATAATGAATTTTCATAGTGGAATTCTAATTTTTGGGTAACTAAAAACAATTGAAGTTAATTTGAAAACAAAATTGGACATTCATATTTGAATCATTTTATTCATAATTATGCAATTTAATTGCCTGTACAGTAACTAACGAATTTCATACACTCTCCATTCATCTTTCGTTAATTGTTTTTCCATTTTCAAATATCAACAATAATCATACATTTAATGTTTTCATCATCATTTGCAATGATATATATATATATATATCGTCCAAAGCGATGTAATAAATTTTACATAATGATAAATTTGTCTCGTGATGTTTTTTTCTTCATTTTTTAATTTTTTTAAATATAAACAACTATACAATTACAATGTCGTATCAATTATTTATAGTTCATAATGATCACTTATCAATTTATTTTATACGTAAATCCTGTCGTTTTTTTTTCTTTGGTTTTTTTCCTTCAACACACACACACAATTTATAAAATTAATTAAATGAAAATAAAGGAAAAAAAAAAATTGGAGGAATAAAGTTTAGAGTCTGGGCGGATTTGGGTTTGATAAAATGGTATTAGTAAATTTTGTGAGTACCAATTTCTCTGGATTGGAAATCAGGGGAAAATCCGAGAGTTGAAACTAGGGCCAAAGTTTTTTCCTTCTTGCAAGCTAGATGGAAAAGATAGAAAAGAACATTTAGAAGTGGATAGAGAGAAAGAGAGAGATAGAGAAGGAGAGAAAAGGGCATTATCAAAGGCTAGCGAGGACACGAGTAAAAAAAAAGCATTGGAATTGCAATTTACGGAAGTAGAAAATAGAACGTGGGATATCCGGACAAGTTGGAGAAGTGATCGGATAGTAGACACATGTTTGGCGCTCGCGTATGTTTGTAGCACTGAATTGGACGTTATAAGCAGAAAAAACGGAGGAATTGGATGCAGAGAGAGAGAGAGAGGGGGTTAAAGGGGTTATACGAAAAGACGGATTCTCTGCGTTTTGCGTTCATGGAATTTTGTTCGAACGCTGCAAACTGGGTTTTCTCTCTAATAAAAACGGAAAAGAATAAAAGTAGAGACAAAAGGATGCTGTAAATCACTTCTTTGCTCGGGAAAATTGATTTGACGATACAGAATTTTTCAATTGGATTCTTTTTTTTCTCCCGTTAATTGGGAAATGAAAAAGAAGGAATGCAGAAAATTTTTGAACTTTTTCAGGAACAAAGGATAAATTAGTAGGGAAGTGGTAAAATGGGTCAAGTCGATGGAAATATGCCTTTTTTGCCCCATCTACGTCTTTTTTTCTAGATAATTTCAAGAGCACCAAAAAACGATTAATGCAAGAAGGGCGTATGTCCATTAAATTTAGGAGAAGGGGGGGGGGGGGTAATCACTCCTAAAATCTGTGTACACTAAACTCCAAATTTGCAAAAATTGAAAGATTCTCAAATCTTCATCAGATTTCATAAGATTTCTTGAAATCTATGAAAATTGAACGAATTTCTGAAGATTTCACAGATTTTTAGGAGAATTCGAGAGATTTCAGGGAATACTAAGAGATTTCATGGCAGAGACAAAGATGTATCAAAAATAAGAATTTGATTGAAATAATTTTCAACAAAAACTCAAAATCTTCTGATTTTTCTCAATTCTTCAAATCGATTTTTCATATATTGTAACTGTTTATTTTAGATGAATTTTCAAAGATTTCATGAAATTTCCATCGGATTTCTCTACTTTGTGGGTGATTCCAAGACTTCTTTCCAAATTTTATCAGATTTCAAAAAATTTCAAATTTTTCCGGAATCTTTGAGAAATTTTGAAATTTTCTTGGGATTTCTGATTTGAATATACTCCAGATTTGACAATTGATTACCCTCTCACTTCCGACATATTTTCAAAGAAAAATGAGCAAAAAAAAATTGACTTAACCCGTTTTACCATTTCTCTAATGAATTTATTTTGTTCATATCGTTCAATTATGTTGCAGTTAATGAATTGCTAATTAAGCTTTATTTACGAGTTATCCTCGGAGAGTTTAATACTAATTGGGGTTAAGTTGTTGCATAATGGAGCTGGGATTGATGAAATTTAATTGGATAATTTTCCAGTGATTTAAATTGTTTTAACGTTAAAATAAATAGCATAAGGGAATTATGAGATTAAAATCAATTGATGAAAACCTCGTGTCCATAAACTCTAGCATACATTAATTAATTTACAAAATTAAGGGAAGAAATTCTTTTCATCAAACTTCAATAATTTTTTAATAATTAACATTGTGTAAAATATTTTTATTTCTTTTTTTTTTTTTTTCAATTTAATTAACTCATTAACAAATTTTCTCATTTCAATTGGCAAATTTACCTCATCAAATTTTACTAACGAATTTCAAATATAGACTTTGTCAATCAGTGAAGATATATAATCTGATGGGAATTCGGACGACATGAAAAATATTTACCTGACACGATCGATGCTTTTTTTGCTTGGATAAATAAAAATATTCATGATTTAATCAATGCTATGGAGAGAATTAAAAGAGGGGGGGGGGGGTAGAGAGAATGAAGTATTCCATATTTATAGAGTCTAATGATCACTTCCTCGTATTTTCAATATGTAAATTAGTCTGGGGAAAATAGTGCAAAATGTCATTAAAATTTTTAGTCAACTCATTTGTTATTAACGAAAGTTCACTGATTGATTTTTCATACTTCATCATCATCTATTGAATTCAATGGAGTGAAAAAAAAAAAAAAATGAACAATCAAGAGAAAAACAGAAAAATCTGTTTCTTTTTTTTCGAATACTCGAATGTGAATCGTGCCAGGATTTTTCTCCGCTGTCTGGTCCCAAGTTATAACAAAGTCAGTAATTTTATTTTTCAAATTTTCAGTGTGTCGTAAAATGGTTATTTTTTCACATGAAAAATACCATAACTTTGTTTCTTTTTTTTTTCTCCTTTTTTTAAAATTTATTTTTCATTTAATTTCACTTACATTACAACTTATCATGTATTATTGAAATAACAAGAAGGAACGATGACGTATTTACATATAAAAATATAATCTTATTATGAGTGTTACTTAAAGTAGATAAAACATTTTTGCCTTTTTTTTTTATTTCTTTGACCGACATAATAATATGTATAATTTATATTTGAAATACACACACATACACACACACACTTGTGTTTTCATTTCTTTTTCCTTCATTTTAATTTAATTCTCTTCGATCCGAGACTTATGAATATTAAGCACACCTTCTTTTGATACGTTTCATTACTTTAATTATCCACTTAATACCCCCCCCCCCCCTTCCCCCTCCCAAAAAAATCATCACAACATCTTTGGTATTACTCACAATGAACCAAAATGCATTATCACAATAAACATAATAAATAGAAAAACCGTTCATTTCATTTTTAGATTTAATCTTTAAATTTATTTAATCTTCATTCTTTATTCTTTCTTTCTCTCGTAATTCATCTATTATCGTAGTATCGAGTAATTATGAGATAGACTCGTCAAAGGTAAAGAATTTTTTTTATAATTACAGTTAATCGTGAGAAGATGGGTTGGTAAAGGTTTTCTACATGAATGCCAATCGACCAGTAAACCCTGGACCATTAGCTTAACATTACCGTCTGTCTAATTAGGTCGAGCCGATTTTGCGCATCGAAATTACTTGCCTCTTCCAATGTACAAGAACAACCGCACCCCTTCGACAATGGGCGCTTTTGTGTGTATTTTCATCTTTTTTTTTTTTTAAATCCTTATTATCATATTTTCCATAACAAATAGTAACCAATGTTAACCATTCAATATGAATGTGAAGAGATTGTTATTATAATTAAACCTCCACTAATGATGTTACATGTTAATTAATGACAACAATGAATAGAATTACCTGAAAAACAGGTGATCATAATGATTGAATAATAGCATTGATGAGGTCAAAGAATAGTATCTATGATTTTCCACAATGATTAAATGCAATAGTTACATGTACGTATGATGTAGGGCTTTTAGTGTAAAAATAAAAGAAATTTAGAAGAAAAAAAAAATTCTGCAAAAATAAGTGAATAAAAAAAATGAGAAAGAAAGAGTGATTCACGATCGGCCAAGGAAAAGTCGAAGGCGGAAACGACTAGGTTCCCGTTCATGAAATATGCTCCATCCACTAGGGAAAGCATATTGGTTATAAATTTTGTGCCAGCATCGACACCAGCTCGATCTGCTGTGTGCATTCTTTTGCTTTTTTCTTCTTCTTCTTCTTCTTCTTCTTCTTTTATATGCAGTAGTATGTGTGTCTGTAGTCATATGTATGTTTATGTATATATATAAATTACAAGGAATTCTTTTAGCATCGTACTTTAATGCATTCGATCTCTGATCCATTTTATCCATTGGCTCTTATTTTCTTGAAAACTTCTTATTCTCTCCTTGAGAAAGAAGATATCGAAATGGAAGGAAGAAAAAAGAAGCACCAGTATCCATTGCAGATTGATGATGGCTTTATATTGCTCCTCATTCTATACAGAGAAAACAAAAAAAAAAAGAGAAAATTGAATGATTAAATTGTGTAAATCCGTCAATGCTCTGTTGAATTGTTACAAAAGAAGGTTGCAGTACAAATTTACTATTTCGCTATTTCTTTTTTCTCTCCTTTATTCTCCAACTTTTTTTTTTTTGTAACCGCAGAGAGAATCTCCGCTCATCGAACAATTGTAATTGAATTAACCACTGGGATATCTGAAATACCCGAGCTAGAAAGTAATACCAAACTCGTTTCTAAAAGCAAAACAAACAACTTGTAAACTCGTGGGCTGGAAAAAAAAAAGTAAAGGGTAAAAATGGGGAAAAATAGAAGGAATGAGAGAAGAAAAAAAAAGGTAGAGCTGTTGCATCAGTGAGCCTCGAATGAAAATAAAGTGAATCCCGCTGTAAAAAAAAAAGAAGAAGAAGAAGAAGAGAAATAATAACAACCAAAGGTGGAGAAGAGAGGAATCGGAGTTTCGGGGGGAAAAAAAGTGAATAAAACAAAAGTAGGAAAAAAAAAGGGAGAATTCACCATTCGTCCAGTTGCATTCAGTAGCAAAAATACTTGTTTTTTCAATCTGCCCGTATACGTACACGCATTTATAGCTGGCTCGTTGATGGCTCTCTAGTGGAAATCATTATTTACGCCACGTAATAGTCAACAACAGTTGGAGGAAGAGAGATAAAAACATGTGTAATGCTATAGAGAATTGGAGTGAAAAAAAAAAGGGAAAGAGAAAGAATTGTGGATGAAAGAGGTCGGGGTTTGAGAGGTAAAGTTGGTACACCACGCCAACGGAAGGGGCCTCTCATCAACTAGCACGCGCCTATGGGTTTTGCTGCGGAAACAAATGGAAACAATGCGGTGGCGTACGCTTTTCCGTTGTGCTATTGGCATTGCCAACTGTTTGTTATCGTTTTCACGTGTACGTGTTATATACAGAATCCCCAGGATTTTGAGCGGGGAAAATGTCGGGGGGGGGGGGGGGGGAGGGAAAAGTAGGTGAAAATAAAACAAGATAAATAAATGAAAGCCAAAAAAAGAGGTGGGATGTGGCGGAATGCGAGAAAATGCGAAAAGGGATAGGGGGAAAAAGAGACTGGGAAAAACGAAATGAGAATAAATATGCATTGGCGCGTCGTAAAAATGCGGAAGCCAATGTGTATGTATTGGCATTGGTGGGTGGATGGGTTGGGTAGGTGAGAGTGGTGGCATAATAGATATTTAAATTCTGCGGTTTGTGAAAATATCGCGGACAGGCTCGAGGAGAAAGAAGGGCGAGTGTGTGTGTGTGTGTGTGTGTGTGCGAGATAAATGCGAGGGAAAGAAGAAGGGGTATAGCTATACTCTCATTGGTTATCGATATTATTTTATCCTTCTTGATACCGGAAATAGTGGATCACTCGGAATCGGATCATACCACGGATTTTCTGTTTTCCTGGCTTTTCTAAACTCTTGTAATATCGTATTTGCTATGATATTGTGTTTACTGGGGGGAAAGGGCATTTACCATATTCAAGTTTGAGTATGCTTGTGGTTATGAATTCAATAATGCAAATTTTCCTGTGGGGAAAGTAGGGCTATTTCACGATCAATACGATCACCGCTCTTCTTTGGAGATCATTTGGTCATTCGACCGTAAATTAATCGACATTAACCGAATGTTGATGACTGACCATTTTAGTTAAAACATAATGACCTAAGCGAGAGTCAGAAAATTGAGTCAAACATGGTCTTGACAATCTAATTCTATCTAGATGGACTAATAATTCTTGCATTTGTTTCTATATTTAATTTTTCAAAACTATTTTATCACTGAAAATAACATTTAATCAAAAAATTACTAAAAAAGAAACTGACGCACATTTTTCATCTAAATTTATATGTTTCATATTTATTCTTGAATTGGATAGTTTAATTACAGTTTTTCAGAAAAAATGAGAAATACTGCATTGCTTCTGGAAATGAAACATTACTACATGAGAAGTGCAATAGTGTAACATATAATTACTTGTATATTTACTGTATTGAATAACTTGCAATGTTGTTGGTACTCAAAATGAATCCATTAAGAATTAATCTGACTAAATAGTTAAAATATCGAGAGCCTGATGAAGCTCAAATTATAAGCGAAATGTCGCGTATTAACAATCATTTATTACTGTTTTTTATAATCTTCCAATCTCCCATGGCACTTTAAATTAATCATTATAAACATGAAAATGAATCAGTCCATTAATTACTTCAAGTCTTTGCACAAAAAACAAAAATCCCTCGAAATGACCAAGATAGTGACGGAGATTAAAGTTGACAGTCAATTGTGATCTATTTGGATGGATTTTGACATTTATTAATCATTATTTTCGATAATTCCCAAAATACTTTGCAGTTAAGTAATGAATGATTACAAAACGATCAATTGATGACTGACCTAATCCATTTTAAAATTTTCTGTCATTTTACAATCTCAAATCGAATTATGAATAATTCTTTCACGAAAAGCCAATAATTTTATTCGACTTACTGATTAAACTGAGCCTCTAATGAAATGAGAGCCTCTCATCTTCAATCGATGATTACTATTTGAATAGTTCGATGAATAGTTAATACTTTGAATTGAAAGGCCGAGTGTAAGGAGACTGGAAATTGAAAGGGCTCTGCGGCAGGCCGTCGACATCGAGGTTTACTATTTCAATTACTCGAGCTATATGGGGGATTTCCGCAGGATGCATTCACAAAATCTCTATCTGCTCATCTCCCAACGGGGGTGTGGCTCTCTCTCTTTTTCTCTCTCGTCCGAAGATTCACTCGCATTGATAATTTTTCCATTTTCACCTAATCCGATTGAATCTTTTATTCCCAACTGTGGCAACCCGCTTGATTTCGCCTCTATTTTTTTCCTTCTCCCTTTTTTACTCTTTTGTTTCTCACAAGCGATTTATATGAAAATCCAAATGAAAATAGAATGCAGTAATGGAAAACTTCATTAACAATATTTATCTCTTTGGTAATTAGAGAAAAAGGGGAGAAAGGACACGAAAAGTTTTGTTAATTTGATTTTTTTTCTTTCTATTCAGTGATTGAATTCAATTTTATTTTTTAAGCAGTGAGACAATAAAAAAATGGGAAAAATCGCGAACAAAAAAAAAATTTCATGGGCCAGCGAATTTAAGGCAACAATTCCTAGTTACTATTGCTCACAGCAGCTGAAAGGGGATAGAGAAAGAGATAGAAAGTAGATGTATATATAGTCCAGTGGTTTTCCATACCGGATTTGATTCATATATGGACAGAAAGCTCCGATGGATACAGTTCAGTGATTCCCGTCAACCATTCATGAACTTTATACCTATTGGGATAGAAAAAAAAGTCCCTAGGTTGTTTTTCCGGGACTCAGTGCGTTTTTTTTCTTCTTTTTTTTGAATATTTCAGTTTTGCTCTTTTGTTTTCCAGTTGCAGTTTTTGGTGGAACCAAATGTTTATTATTTGGGATTTTTTTTTGATTCTATTGCTCATTCGTTGAACGTATTTTTATGCAAATACACTTGAACTAATATTGGTGAGGCGAGGAACCGTGTAACGGCATAACTTTCACAAGTCGTCTATGAAAACTTCCAATAACTGTTTTAAAAGCGAAAAAAAAAGTTGGCTTTATTTAGCTTTAGTACTTTGATTGATCGCTGATACCATCGGATGTGTGTATTCGACTTTTCAATTTTTATTTCATGTCATTCAATTTATTTATATTTTTTTGGGGGGCATGGGGTAGAATGGGTGGTACAATGAAACGCTTTTTTTTTTTTTTTTTATACTTCTTTAACGTCGCCATCTTTTACGCAAAGATTATGCCAATCAGCGACGGAGGTTCATGGTGTGTCTGTGGACAAAGCACTTGTAAATAATTTTACAGTGGTGCTTGTATCATTCGGCAGAGACTAGGATTTGAACCCGGGTCTACGAGTTGGCAATCCGACACTCTACCGAACGAGCCACCGTTCACCTCAATGAAACGCTTTGAGATATAAATTTTTTTTTGATGATTCCATTGCAAAGCTGAGGAAATTTATGATGGGAAACAGGTGTTGAAATTTATTTTTATGAATTTTTTGAAAATTTATCTTTTTTGGTTGAAAATTGATTCCTGAAATTATTAGTTTTTTAGAAGAATATCTCTGGTTGTATTTGATTTATTGCCAAAACTCAAGAATCAATGGAAAGATGGGAACCTTTTTCCATCAATTTATGTCGTTTTTAATCCATTTTGATCGATTTTTAAATAAATTTAGAAGAAAAACTAATTCATATAAAAGGCAGTATAACAAATTTGAAAAAATCGATGAAAATCAATTTAAAAACTCATGAATTAATGGCAAATGACGTTATCTTCCAATAGGTATTCGAGTTTTTACGCTACGGTGATTAAAAATGGAGATATCGTTAAAAAAAAACGCATTTTCCCAAAAATCCAAAGGATTTTGCTTTAATTTTTCGGTTAAAAAAAGCGAATTTTCAAGAAATTCTTTTAAAAAAAAAGCCAACGCCCCTTTCCCATCTGAAATTTCTATTAATTCCAACCAATTCCTATCACTAAGAGCTTCAAATTTCCCCTAAAATCCCTGACGCCCGCAATTTGTCAATTCACTAGAGTAATCATCGTTTTCCCCCTGTATTCGTTACAATCAGTTGGTTCACGTATAAAAAAATTTCCATATCATTTTCAATTCACAAACAAATTCATTAAATACAGTTCGAGCTTTGCCTATCTCCCAAGCGTTTTGCCTCTCCTCTTGAATTGTGCGTAAACAAAAAAAAAAAGGGGAAAAAAAAGAATGCTGGTATATGCGGGATTCAGAATAATGAAAAAGTGCTTGGTAAAACAATCGCTTTAATCAATGTCTCGGATAGTGTTATTCAACCACGATTCGTTGGTGTGTTTTGTTGGAGCTTTTCCCGTACAGCGGCTAGCAAAATGCGGTGAAGAGGAAAAGGGTGAGGATGTAGGCTTTTACGAATATTTGGATGGCTTCCAAATTACGCAAAGCGCGTTTGTTCGCTTATTCCTCGTTCAATCGAGAGAGAGAGAGACAAAGAGAAATCCATGGAGTTTGGTAGCCACAATGTTTACGTATTTCTTTGGTGTCTATTCCTCAATGGTAATTCTGTAACACTAGCCAGGTGATTACCATCGGATATTGGCTTCATCTAAATAGACTCTATACATAAATTCCACAATGAATACCGCAGAGATCAAAGAGTCCAAAATTACGTCATGTTAATCCGTAATCATTAATTTTGTTACACCAAAAATTACGTCAACGCAATTTGTTTGATACTCACTTCATTTTTATTATTCAATTGTCAAACAGCTCAATAAACAAAAAAAAATTAGCAAACAGCTGTGTGCATTGTGCTTATTTCCCTTTTTGATGCACGAGTTCCATTCAATTTTTTCCCCTGACATTACAGATAAAAGCTCAATTCATAAATTTCACAAAAAACTCAGAGCTCCATTTTAATTAAATTCTGCTGGGAAAACAATAGTCATACCTAATCACAAACGTTTCGTGTCCCTTCATACAATTATTCCGCATGAATTCAAATAAATCCCTTTGACTAAAAATTCCATGCGGAAAATGTGAGTGAAAAAAAAAAAGAAAAAAATTCAGCTGACAATTGAGCTTTCTTTACCCCACATACTTCCTATCCTTTATTATAGCAGTAATTTTTGATGTATCCAACAATGTGGAACAACGCCCGGATCTACTACTGCTATTCAACAAAGCAGAGGAAAAAAAAATCTCTCTAATTTCACTGTATTTTTTTCTTTTTTTTTTTCATTCTATTTTATAAAGTATTCTTGATGCGCGATAGCCGATAAAATTTTCGTTTGATTGCACTGGTGACGAGTGCCTACACACTTTGAATTTTCAAAGCACTAACAGTGGTGATTGAATGTATTTATTCGGAATAACTTTTTAGTGGAAATTGATTATCGGATTTCCGATATGACAAACGATATGTGACCAGCCTGATGGAAATGAGGGGAGGGGGGGGGGGGCTCTATTAAGAATTGTTGAAATTTACTGTTCCGTGATTCTCCAATTTCTAAGCTGATTCGTTTTGAGGAGGATCGATCACGACTTTTTTTTGATAGATAAAAATCTAATTTGTTTATATAATGTAAATGAATCTATCCTGAGTTACCAGTAACAATTTCAGGGTAGCTCACAGAAGAAATTCTCTGTTATTTAATTATTTTCTTTAATAGCAAAATACATTGGCTCTTATGGACATCAGTGGAAAAAAAATTTTTTCATGTTATTTTCACGATAGATGAAAATTCGTTTATACTTTAATAATAAAATTTGAGCTTCATAAAATCAGAATAGAAATAAAAAATAGTGGGTCACTGGTAAAATAACCAAGAAAAAAATTTAAGAAAATTGAAAAATATTGAATTTTGAGGTTAAGTGGGATGTTGGACAGAAGGAATAAATAGTAGAAGTGAATCTTCACATTTATTGCCTAATATCGCGACGTTTCGCTTCTGATTAGAAGCTTCTTCAGGCTCTTTAGATAAATGTAAATTGTAATTATGAGATTCCCCTCGCACCGCACCCGGGCAGCAGTCTATCCCTACTCCAGTGGCCCCCCACCACCACGATCGAGCCTCCTTAAGGGGTAACACCACTGTAAAAGTCTGAAAAAAGGCGTTTTTTGATTTTTTTTTCTTTAGAAAAAGTGGCAATAAAATGATAATATTAGAGGGAGTGGTTGAGCATATATTTGAGTCTTCAGAAAAAAAAAATATCGAAAAATGACGACACAAGAGCCATTCTTGCGAGGCTACTCAAATTCAAAACACACGCAGTGTAACTGGTGCAAATTTCAAAGGAAAAAAAAATTTTGCTTAGTCTAAATACACATAGCTACAGAAATACGTAGAGGATCTCAAAAATATTGTTTTTTGTGGGACTGGTGACCATTTGAATGAAAAAATTCAAACTTCGGCCAAAAAATCGGCAATTTTTTATTAATAAAAAATGTGCAAATCAATTTTTTGAAAATCTCCTACGTATTTCTGTTCGAAATATTGTTTCCAAGATGCTGTGGGAAATTCAAATAAAAATAATGAAAATTATTGGAGTTATGCTGCGTGCCAATTTGAAAAAATCATGTTTCGAGAAAAACACGATTGAAGTTTTGACTTAGGCTATGAGTATGTAGAAATGCCTTGTAAAAAATTCGAAATTTCATGTGAAATAATGAGTTTCAGGTGATAACTTTTCTTGCCCGTATTCTGAAAGACCCAAAGTAATTTTGAAAGCGAGAAAAAAAATCGATTTTTTGAAAATTCTAAAGTGGTGTTACCCCTTAATCTAATTATTTTCGTGTGTCTATAAGAAGCGAATGAAAAAAAATTGATGGAACAAAAGAAAAAATGTCACACGTATCTCAAACTTTATTGTTGGTATGAAGTACCCGCCTACCGCCTATTTCGCTTCGGGCTAAAATTGGCGGATAACTTATGGTAAAAGAGGAGGAAAATGAGAAAAAAAGAAGGGAGAAAAGTACCAGGAAGGTGGAAAAGATAAGACTACCAGTGGCACGATGCTATTGCGGTAAAAAAAAGGCCAGAGTATATAGATGAGTGAATGAGTGTGTGTGTGTGTTTCTGTCGCACTGACATGCGGCATTCCACTTGATTTCCCACGTCGTGAATCAGCAGCTGAAGGTCTGGATAATGGCCGTATATGAGAGTGTAAGAAAAGCTGAGAATTCATCGGAAAAGCGCAGAGAAAGACTGAGCATGTTATAAAGAGAATGAGAGAAATCTTAAAAATCTCTAGTCAATCCTCACTGATGGGATTTATTGCCAAGCCTTATTTAAAATTCCCGCTCAAGTAGTATGTTGAAGAAAAAAAAGAGAAGCACATCCAGAAAAAGGGGGGGGGGGGGGGAAGATCCTTCGTTCACGCTCGACGAATTCTCGTGTTCCGATCACGTTTTTTTTCCTTCCCCCCCTCCCCCCGTTTTTCATCCCGCCAACTCGGCTCTTTATCGGACGCTCCAGTTTTCCACAGTTTTTTATCCACCTTTCTCACTTGAACATTTTCTCCTCTATTTTTTTTCATTCCTCCTCCTCCTCCTCCTTCTCCTTTTTTTTTTTTTTCATTCGTATTCAGCTCGTTGTCATTGGATGAAGAGGAAATTTCGTTATCGAGTTCTCTACAGTGGGCACGCATTCCACCATGACATATATCCGTCAGGTTTTAGCGTACTATTACGGGTTTTAGGCACTCGGATTTGACGAGCTGGAAAACTCGACGGATATGAACGAGTTTAACGTGTGTCAGGCTCACATTTCAAAGGGTTTATATATATCCAAACGTATATATATATATATAAACCAGTGTGTGTATTAGAAAGCATCAAACGAGTGAGAATCAAAATTGAAAGAAAACGAGGAAATTTATGTTGTTTTTTTTTTTTTCATTGCTTCGAAATATCAAAGTGGTGAATTGATGGTTAATTCCTCTCTATTTCCTCTTTTTTTTACGAGTGTATTCGGAGTGTTTATGGGGGGGGGGGGGGGGCGGAAAATTATGTCTCTCGCAGTGGCAACACGTGCAGATTCGTGTACTGGCTAAATCAAAGTGGCGAATTGAAAGTTACTGCGGAGGATTTAGAACTGAACTGTATAACTGCTATTAGAGGGGGAGGGGGAGGGGGGGGGGGGGAGGACCGTCGATTTTGTCATATGAGGAATGAACGGATACGCCGTCACGGGGTGTGATCGCGATTCTGGCAGTCAACGAGAGAGACAGAAGAGGAGGGGGGGGGGGGGAGAGGGGAGGACATTCACGACATGAACGTTGTGATCTATGACGTTTGATAATGAAAGCTCTGCAATAGGTACGAAGTATGGGTGTGTATGTCCCGTTTCTGTACCGAATGATACCAGCCAAACTGTGAACTGACATTGCACCGTTCGTTTTGGATCTATATAAACTATAGTTTCCGCCGTGAACGTTGTCATACGTTATAGGTACATGGAGGAAGAGTGAAATGGTGAAAAGGATGGAAGGGAGGGGAGGTGGGGAGAGGATGGGACAGTAGAAATTATCTTTGGAAATTGGTGGGTGAGAGGAAAAGTGAGGGGTTTAGCTGATAAGCACTAGCCAAATCGACGATGTCGTTCTGCGTTTTGTCAGGGGATAGTGCGAGATGGCTTGTCGAATTAGGTTACGGTGGTTTTGTGTAATGGGCGAATAATACTCTATCGCATCAATGCACGTAATCTGAGGCTTTTAGTTTTCCACTATTTTTTAAAATATTTTTTTGGCTTTGGCGATGAGAATTACGGCATTGGTATAGGAGATTGTGTTTTTTCTATAATTTTTATTATTTTAAGGAGATGAAGTTGTTATTTCAGTGAAATTAATTTTTGATGATAATGACTGAATTGATACGAAATTCTTTTAGTTGTTAAGGGTGGCCTTTTAGGTTTCTGCAGATTTTAAATGGAGTTACAAAGAAAATTCTTTCAATTTTCTCTTTCGACGTTTCGGCTTCATTGTAAAACCCTCTTTAGGATAGAAATATTTATTCATCTTAAATATATTAAATTAATTGACTCAATTTTGCTGATGGATACATGATATTTATAGGAGTCATAACTTCAATCACTGTTTTTTGATTTATTATTCTTTTAATTGCACTCATTCTTTGATATTTTGTCATTAATGTATTAATTTGATTAATTACAATTTAATGAGTAAATATTAATCAGTGAAATTAATGTTCAGAAAACTAAACTTCATTAAAATGAATTGAAATAGTAAATTGTTAGTCAATAAGTGATTGTTCATTGCTAATTGTCCTGATACAAAATTCTAGTTGTTAATAGAATATTTTGTTATCACCTTAATGGGTAATTGTGGAGAATAGGGGCCTTTTTTATAAAATTTTAAATAATTATCAAAGTCAAATCTTCGGAAAAAAATATGGAATGCGCAAGCAGGATTTGAACCCACGACCCTCTGATTACATGTCAGGTGCTCTGACCACTGAGCTATTGCGAGTTCCTATACTTTCCTTCAAATTTTTGACCAAGACATATTACATCATTTTCGCCACCTCCCTTCCTGAGGTAATTTAAGTTAATTTTGAATTAATTTTATTTGGAAAGGCCGCTATACTACACATTTACCCCTTAATGGGTTGTTGTCCAATGGATTTGTTGAAGTCGTTGAGTGTATTGTAGCGAACGAAAAAAAACATCCGAAAATTAATATTCATTATTAAAAACCTATTTCATGGTATTGAAAGCGAATTCGAAGAAAAATTGGTGAATTATATTAATTAGTCTGCTGTGTGACTAACATATTCACGTCTTTTCGTATGCAGCAACAACAATAATTTATTACAAAGTTATCGAACGGTCAATAATTTTCATATTGCATCGTAAATTTTGGTTTCCCCCTTTTTTTGAAGACATTTTCCAGACTTTAATCTTTTGCCTAACTCAAAAGCGCAAAATCTTCCATTAACTCGTAAGACGCCGCGTTATTTTTATTTCTTGTCTATCTATTTTTCGAAATAGAAAACAATCAATCGACTTGAAATTTCACGAGATCATTCAGATTTCTATAAACTTTAATTTCAAATTTATTTCATATTTTTATTTTTTAATTCGTGTAGTGATCAAACAACTATAAATTAATTAGAGAAAAACCAGTAAGTTATTGAATTAGATGACAGCGGTTTTGTGTAATAAGAAGAATGAACGAATAATACTCTATCGCATCAATGCTCATAATCTGAGGCTTCTATTCTTCCCCTATTTTTTCCACATTTTTTTGGCTCTGACGATGAAGATTACTTTGTTGAGAAAATTGTGAGTTATCAGTGAGTACAGAGAGAAGGAGGAGTTTAATGGGATTACGGTGGGATGGGAGTAGTTCAGGATGGTGTATCCGCATCCTACGACTTCCGCTTATCCCATATTTTCTTTCTCCCACTTTTCGCGAGTTTTTCTTTAAAGACTTCTTCTCTTTTTTCCTTTTTTTTTTTTTTCATTTTATGCTGCAGAGACGTTGAGCCTGCAAAACTTTGCACCAACTTTTGGTAAGTCGATGAGCTGGGGTCTAATACGTCACTCTTAAAATACCTTATGCAGAAAATTACTGGAGCAATTTAGGATTTACATGAATGTCCACTAACTACATTGCCAACGTTTAATGAATAATGGTAATTGAAATGGTAATACCTCACCTTAGCATTGTCATCTGAAAAATCCGTAGCTCACAGTTAAGTGAATTAACCAGAGATTTAGTACGGCACTTGAAACACCATTGCCATGATGAACAGCAGCTGGAAGTTCTCCTATTTTTTTTTTTTTTTTAACAGAAACGAGAATAACAACAATTAATCACTGTTCGTATTTTTGTTTTTAAAAATCTTGATGTTTTGAATTATGTGATGAGATAGATAGACAGAAAAGTATTTTGTATTTGTTTTTGTGTATTTCCGTTAATGTTAACTGATACATTTTGAAGTTACCGTATCTCTTCATCTGGTCAATTTGCTAAATTGAGCACATTGTGGGAAAATATTCCGGATGAGAGAATAGAAGTATGGCAGCAGCTTCCAAATAATGTCAGGGGAGATTTCCATTTGTTCCACCGGAAACTTTCACCACTGCGACACTAGTGACATTATTTTTTTTTTTTTTACCTCCGCACTTTTATCATTTATCTGACTCATTGTCTTTTTCGCGGAGTTCTCATGAGAAATTGAATGCATTGTTTTCACGTATCAAATACGAGTGCAGAAAGAGTAAGATAAATAACTGGCAAGTGATGAGAGCAGATTTATCACTCTTTGATTAAATTTTGGTATTTTAGAATTTTTAAATAAACAAAATTTTCGAAATTTCCAATTACAATGAGATTTTCCGAGGATGCGTGAATATTCAATTGAATTATTGAAATTTCTCCCTTTCCGAGATAAATCCGCTTTCAAGTGGAGAATGAAGAGGAAATAAATAAAAAAAAGAGAATAAAATGAGGAATACAATATTGAAAGTAGATGAGAACGAATTGATTCAAAATAAAGTGGCAATATGTCTCGTTTCAATGAATTTTAAAATGAAATTTCAATTTCATAAAATTTTCACTAAAATTGATATTGAAATTGAGGAGGGAGAAAAGAAAAAAAAACTGGATGAGAGATGAGAAATGCTTAGAATTTCAGAATTGCATTCTAACGTCACAAACCGATAACTCTTTTTCTCCTTTAAATTCCATTCAACCGTTATTTTTTTCCCCTTGCAAAAACAATCCATGCAGCAGCAACAAGAGTGAATGGAATGCGTCAATCTGTCTTATTTTGTTCACCGTCTTTTCTCGAAAGCTTTTTTTTAAAGTTTTTTTAAACTTTTTATTAGCACCAAAAAAATCTCAGGATCCCACAATCCCTTAACCTTCCATCCATTCTCCTTCACCGTCATATCACTCTTATTTGGCCTGTGCTTCTCTTCTAATCCAGACATTCGTTCCACGTTTCCCTCGGCTCTCCACGTTTCGCTCGAAAGCATACCGTGGGAGAAGCATTTTTCAATGAAATACCACCGTAGAAATCTGTTCACTCAAACTCAACCTTTTTCTCCATCACTATCTGCAGATATATATATATATATATATATATATATATATATATATATATATATATATATATATATATATATATGTTTGTATAAAGTACATTTTGGGGACGTGTGACGGGAATGGGTGGAAAACCTTGGAAAATCCATCATATGCTATACAAAATAGAAAAATTTTTTTTATCTATTTTCTTTCTATTTTTTTCTAATGAATTTCTATGTAATGTAAACTATGAGACTTTTTATATAGCGATTACTTTGAGGACTTCTATAAATTTCCTATTATTGAGTGATATGAGGACATGTATATATATATATACAGATATGGAAAGAACTATGGGGACTTCCATATAACGTTCTTTTTGAGGACTTGTATAGACAAGTATATAACGGTGGTTTCGAGGACTTGTAGATTTTATTGCATTTACGGCTGTTATAAGGACATGTGGAATATAGAGATTTTCGTGCAATGATCGTTTTGAGGACCAGGTAATTCAGTTAATGGTGACTATGAGGACATCGTACTTTTGGGTCTTCCCCCCCTTTTTTTCATTTAAGAACACTCTTTTTTGTAATTGTAATTGAAATCTCGGGTGGGGGGAGAAGAGGGAATCGCTGCACCTTTTTTTTTCTTTTCCGCGAGAAAATCGAGTCATTCTAGGAATTGAATCTGGAGACGAAAAACAAATTGCAAGAAATTAAATACTCTTTTTGGTTTATTGAAAACAATGGACGAAAGTGTCAATTACAGGTGTTTTGACAAATTTTCACCTTTCGAAAAAGAAAGGGGGAGAGGAAAAAACATTTCGCAGCTGATTGTAAACATCTCGCGGATGTGAAGAGCTGAGACATTACTTCCGGTGAAATTCTCACATTGAATGAAAAATTGAAATAGCAATATTTCAGGTTTTGTTGGAAATTTCTTTAAAACTTAGATACACTTTTTTTGAAGGGATTCTTTCTTGTAGAGAACTTGAAAAGCTACAAGACGGGTTTGGGAAGAATTGCTCTATCTCGCTTATTTTCCCAGGTATTTTCAGAAAACAATTCAAAGGATATAAAATTTTTCAATTACACTTTTCTACTACTGAATTTGTTCGAGAAAATTGGAAATATCTCATTAAATAATGGAGATACGCCTTCCTTGCCTCGAAACGTGTTCGTAGGAAATGGCATGGTCTACAAAAATGGAATCGTACAAAAAGAGCGTATCTCGATTATTTACTGAGATATTCTCAAAAAACCTGAAAAAAATTGACTTTTTCTGTTTCATGCTTTTTGAATTAACGGCTGTTATGAGGACCGTCCCCAAAACAGCCAGATGTCCCCAAACATTACCTTATATCAGCAAATAGGTCCTCAAACTATACTTTACACAAACATAGGTACGTATACCTATATATGTGTTCGTGTAAAGTACATTTTGAGGACGTATGATATATGGAAATTTTCATATAGTGATAGTTTTGAGGACTAAATAATTTAGTTAATGGTAACTATGGGGACATGGTATTTTCGGGACTTTTTGTATAATTTTGATTACGACGACACGTAATACGTACTGAGATAATGAGAGTCGAAAGATAAGTTTCTCGACAAATATTCATTTATAAATGACGGGGTCTTTTCTTTTTTCCTATTTAATTGAATAATCATGAAATTAAAATCTGTCGATGTATATTTAGAAAATATCCAAATTTTCCACTTTTCTCCATGTCAGAAACCCAGGCCACTATGAGATATTGAAGCGAGTCGAAACGTTTCTGTATTTTTTTTTGGAGCAAAGAAGCTCTTAGGAAAATCTGGAAAAATTTTGGAATGATACTGCAACATCCTTGCATTGCTGGGGCCTTGCATGTCATGACCTTGAGATGATGTCCCCACAATAACCCTTATATGCATTTATATAGGTCTTCAAAATTTCCATTCTATGAAAAAAATTCTTTGTATGTCCCCGAAGTAACCATTCGATGAATTTCCTGTAGATACAGATTTTATATGCAATGGTCATTTTGAGGACCTGTAAAAATGCATAACCCTGTTATGTATTGACACTAGGTCAAGGTCTCGATATCACGCTTCGAAGATTTCAAACTGTTTCAGGACAATCAGTTCAACGAAACTCTGACAGTTTTCACACTTTTGAACTAAATTTCCGCATTTTGGAAAAATAAAGAAACTTCTTCCGAATTCCTGTGTTGCATTGGACGAAAACATCTTTTAGTCTGTACTACTAAAGGGAACATATAGGCAATGTGGAGATTCTTTTAAGAATAGCGTCTTGAATTAAGAATCTGAAAGAATTCAACAACAATGTAGACACATTGGAACATCTTCTCAAATTTTTTCAGATTTTTCCACAAGGTCATTCGCTCCGGAAATTAATTGTTGATGATTTCACCTCACTCTTCCATTTTACTCTCGGTCTCCCCTAATTGTTATCAGTAAAACAAATATATGTTAAAATCTTAATTACTATAAAACATTGTTTGAATATTGTAGAAAATCGCAGATGAAGGGAGCTACATGTGTTTGTGAGGTTATGTCCTACTACTAATCGTGGAATGATGTACTATGGGGACCGTCCTCAAAGTATACGAAAGATCGAATGTTAATTTGAGGACGACGTCCTCATTTATTTTATAGAAACCATAGGTTCTCGGAGATCACTTTATATGAAATATGTAATTTCGAGGACGGTCCTCATAGGTTGCATTACATAGAAAAAATTTCGAGGACCGTCCTCAAAACAGCCAGATGTCCTCAAACATTACGTTAAATCAGCAAATAGGTCCTCAAAACGTACATTACACAAACATATATATATATATATATATATATATATATATATATATATATATATATATATATATATATATAGATATTTCCTTCATTCCCTTGGAGAGTGGCTGCCACTTGTTTGCCGGTCAGAGACGATCTTGATATCCGTCCAATACGTGAAAGTCTACGAGATTTTTTGCACTTCATCGAGTGTAATTTATATTCTAGCATCTTCAAAAGCTCTTATTCACGATTTCAATATTTACCGCACACTCAGTGAGAATCACTATTGATTCTCCATAATTCAGAGTGTGTGCACAGAATTTTGATGAGCACATTCAGATTTCTCAGCAGCTTGATGATAAAATCATCCCGAAAATCATATGAATACCAAAGAAATTTTGCCTCAGGGGAATTCAACACGATCACGTGACTATATAGCGTTTATTCGCTCTTTTCTTGCTGGAGTGGTTTGGCGGTATTATGGAGAACAATTGAGCTTTTATGTTTATCTTATTGGTTTTCACATGCCATGAGTCTAGTCCACCACACTCGTGAAAGGAAAATGGAGAATTTATTTATACTCAATATAATATTGCTGAGCAGCTCTATTGCGAAAATAGGATATTAGTTAACTAGTGTGGTAAAGTATTTTCTGATAAGTGTGAGACTGCAAAACGAGTCTGAAAATCTTTACCGCACGTGTAAGATACATTTTTTTCATGTACAAGTGGAAAAATGAGTAAAGACGATTCGTAGGCTATTTTCCACGTAATTGCTGATAATTCCAAAAAACGTGCTTCAATTCACTCGAAAAAGTTGAACTTTTCGGAAGTCATATCTTCAGCTTGTGAATATAATTCTTTTTGTTTTTTTTTCAATTACTAATTTCCTATCACATGTATGAGATCGAGAGAGAAAAGCGTTTATTTGTGTCCAGAAGCACGAAGGCCTCCTGTGAACCAATTCTAGTATACATTAATAGTAATACATATGCAAAACTTCAATTATAAAAACAAATCGAGATTGAGATTTCAAACACATTCGTCTACATATTATTCATGACAGCGAAGCGTTATATCAACGTATTATTATTAATAAAAAAAAAAGAAAATCCAATTAATATGGCACATATAACGAGAAATTGTCACAATGTATGTCAAATATCAAAATTTTATAATGAATATGTTGTCTATGAGATTGAGGGAGGCAAAAAGTAACGACTACCTTCTAATTAAAAATTCTCAATAATTATACGAAGAATGGAAAATTTTGTTCTTCTACTATTCAATTAAAAAGCTGCTTTTTTTCGGCAATAGTTTCTAAATAATGGGTCAACCCTGTGATTTTTTCGTAACTTCATTATTTGTGTCCAATTTGGAGTGTTCCATCCTCATTACCGCTATTTTCAGTAACTTTGATAATTCATATCTCAAACTACAAGTGCAAAAATTATGAAAAAAATATCATCTTTGATACGTTATCAAAAAAATGGGTTAATTGTACTCGACTTCGCTGGAATACTACCTCAATAAACAAGAACAATATAACCCCATCATCAACCCCAAGAAGACAAAGGACCTCAGACCCTCTGAATTCACATCCCATTGAGTATTTCACACATTTTCAAGATCTGCCAAGTGAATATATATATATCTCTTGAATAAAGTTCCCATTGGATAATCCAAGGAGTATTTCTTAATCTATGGTAGAGAAAGATAATGCCTTGGTGGGTCAGTTAACTCGAATAGAACATTAAGACTAAAACGATGGAATGAGCGTGAGAGTACTAGATCCACTGACACGAGAAACGTGATCCTATAATTTCTTGTTCTGGCGACTCTGTAAAGGACTGAAGTGCTTTCTCTCTCTTCTCCTCTAATGCATCTGGACCAGTCATAATAGGGGAATTTTGGGGTAAAGGAGCTAGAGCATGAAGATGAGAACGATACGGTTTAACGTCACGATGAAGCAATTAGAATATTATGTTCTATTCCCTTTTGTATAAAATAAAATTTTGTATAGCTGTAAGGATAATCAAGTCGAGTCACGCAATGTTCGGCCGTTACAGCGCCTGCTCGAAATTCCGAATTTCTACTATTTCCTCGTTTCAACGTAGAAGGCCAATTAGGACAGTCTTCCCCCCCTCTCCATCTCTCTCTTTTTCACTCCACCAATTTATTCATCTCTAGACATTTTTGTTTGCCCTTTTGCTAACAACGTCTCTGCTGGTGCTATCTCATCCACTTCTCCGGCTTATCTCTCTCTCTCTCTCTCTCTCTCTCTCTCCTCTTATTCTATACATGCAGAGTAGATCGAATTAGGTAGATCTGAGTAGTGGCGTAATTGCAGCAGTGAAAAGAGACAACGTGGAGTAGACAGGCTACGGTAGATGCCAGAGAGATATTCAGATGTAGTTATAGATATGGTTAGAATTTTACTTTCTTTCTCTTTTCCTTCTTTCTCTCTCTATCTCTCTCGAGCTCTGTGGTTTTTCGAATATCTTAGGAAAATTGAATTGGACGGTTCGCCTCAGCTCCGCATAAAGGAGATGCTTTCATGCTATTCACATTGAAGTTGAAGAAGTCAAGAAGAAATATTGCATTTGCTGGTAGTGATGTTATGGTTGCCATGAACTTTGATGTTCTTTTCAATTGATGAGACAAATTACCCGCAGGGCAACTGTAGCAGGTCTCATTTTTTCTCGAGTAGAAAAACATGGAAAAAATAAGATTAGTTCCTTCAAGTTGGACGTTAGGACATTCAAATCTCAAATGGAACTGGTTAGTAGTGATAAAGGGACGTTGTAAACGATAAGATGACATAAACTGTCCTTGTTTGTGTATGGTGAAGCATCTCAAGTTGTCATCTTGTCAACATTGGAGAAACAGTACCTCTGTATGTACGTAAGGAGATAGGGGAAGCCTTTTCGTTGATACAGGAATAGATGCATGCTGTGTGTGTTCGATTGAGAAGCTGCATCACAGTTGGAGATAGTGAGGGGAAACTGTAGAAGAGGTGTTAACTGGCATCTTAGCTGTTCACACATTTGATCCAATGGTTTGCCTCAATGTAATAGCATATCATCACAATACACAGGCAGCGACAGCTCATACAACAAGAAAAGGGACGGTAGGGAGGTTGGATGGATAACTCTGGTGTTGAAGGGTTTTGTGTGTTTGGAAGTGTGGAAATCGTGTGTTTCTGTGACTGTGTGTATCATTGTATATTCTCTTCTCACCGTTCAAAACGTGAACAGCTATGGTGGTTTTGGCTCGTTCTGGTACAATGCAGCTGTAGTTTCCTGCGTGTCTTGGTGATGCTTTCTCAACTACTAGGGTACTCACTATAACTGGCATCTCCTTGTCAACGACTAATTCAGTTGTTCTATTCTCACTGAAATCAATACAGATTTCAATTTTGTTTAAATTGATGGGTATTAACATGTAATTAGCACGTGATAGTTTTGGAGAATTGAGAATTTGTAAAATAAGATGAAAAAAAGATCAGATTTTATGCATCATGTGAAGACAAATGGAAATGTGTTTTGAATAGTTGAGGTGAATTTCATGGAATTTGATTCTTTACGTCATATCATGTCAGATCAAGTCAATGTGTTTTTGCGCGGAAATTTCTAAAGTGATCTTGAGGGTGGAATATCACGTGATATGTAGATCAGTATGTGTAAAGGTAAGGCAATACACATGAGACTAACCTGACGTCTGTTGTTAGTATTTCATCTCCCCTTGTCCATAGCAAAGATTCGTTGAGTCTTTCTAGTACATCTCTACCTTCACATCTAAGCCTGAGGGTACTACCCGCTTTGAGATGCCTTTCTCCTGATATCATACGTCCAGAATCATCGGTTATAGTCAGAGTTGGCGCTGTGGGAATAAAAGCGACATTCATAAGTGTGATGCATTTCATTCAGAGATTTTGTGAGGATGATTCGGATGATAAATTACTAGGGCTAGTGGATGAATGTATAATTTTTTAGTTCGTAGTGGAATGATGATAATCTCTCTCTCTCTCTCTCTCTGGCAAGGGGCGAGAATTAAATGGATTCTCTAACAGAACTTTTGGAACAAGTGGAATGTTAAAAGAATTTCCATAACTCCTTTATTTTTATTCCTCAGAGGCACTTCAAATGAAAAGTCAATTGAATCAATACAAGTGACTTGACAAAGTTTATCAGTGAAAAAAACTTGTTCAATTTCACATAGATTCTGTTAAAATCGTTGGGTGAATTGACGATAAATTCACTTGTTCGTGCATGAAAAAAATCAGAAATTGCTTGAATTTTTGTGTTTTTTTTTTGTTCTTCTTCTTCTTCGCACAGTTGTTAGAATATCACGATTCGTCTGGTGTTGCTGGAGATGATTCTTCTCATCGGAAAACCACCATTAGGATTCAGCTCAACTTGCCAGCTGCAATTCTCGAGGCGACCGCTATGCAAATTTCATGACATAGCGGGTATGCTCTTACTCTCTGCTCTTCTCTGCTTTTGGTACTTTTCTCATTTCTTTCATTCTTTCTTTTTTTTTCTTTCTTTCTTCTTCTTTTACACCATTTCCACTATCTCTCTTTCACTTGTTCTTTCTTTCTTTTTGCAGCACTTTCTTTTCCGGTTTTAGTATATATACAAAAGACAACGTCACTGGGTCTGAACAGTCCAACGGCTGTTTTTACTTTGCCTCGAGGGCGTTCCGCGTGTTTCGCAAGGGGAATATAAAAAAAATAAAATAAAAATAACCCAGTGCAAACTTTGTTTCTTTTTTTTTATTTTATTTTATTTTCATCTTGTATTCAGAGCTCATGCTATTTTTTTTTATATTTCCTATTCTTCTTCTACTTGACTACTCTAATACTCCAATTGCATGAGGAGAATCTGGTGTTCGTTTGGATAATTAATGTTTTCAGGAAATAGGGAAAAAAAGTTTTGTTCATTTCTTGTTTTTTTTTTTATTTCACCTGTTTTTTTTTCTGTCGTGGATAAGAGTCAGTTTGTAACTAGTTGGACTTGTTTTCTGTTTCGAAAGTCCTGGGAGATGAATGGTCCCGAGTGAATTGGCCTTGTCGATCTGTCATACCTTGTAATTGCCAACGCATATGCGATGCATCAAGCTACCGCTTTGCAATCGATCAAGAACTTCACTGCTCTAATCAACGGATAACCATTGCCATGAGGGACCAATATCCAATTCTTTCAGGGAGAATTTTGGGATGGGTAACGAGATTCACAGGATAAGATGTAGTTTAGGGCAATTCATTTGGAATTTAAGGTAGTATCCCAAAGAAGGATTGATAAAGCAGAAAAAAATGAGAATTTGTGGATTCGTTTTCAATTAATTGCTGATAATTCGGGAAAATGTAATTCAATTTACCCGAAAAAGTAATTGAACTATTCGAAAGTCATATCTTCAGCTTGTGAATATAATTTTTTTTCTCTCGCCTTTCTTTTTTACATTAATCTCCTATCAGATGCATGAGATAGAGAGAGAGGCCAATAATTACGAATACTTTCTAATTAAAATTTTTTCATAACTATACGGAGAATTGAATATTTTTCTCTTCTATTATTCAACTAAAATTGTGTTTTCTTCGCCAATTGTTTTTAAATAATGATTTAACCCTGTGGCTTTTTATTAATTTCGTTATTTCTGCTATTTATCAGTAACTTTGATCATTCATATCGCATAAACTACACGGGCTAAAATTATGAAAAAATTCAGAAAATGTAAAAAAATATGATTTTTGATACAGCATTAAAAAAAAAGGGATTAACTGCACTCGAGTTCGCTAGGATACGACCTTAACGAATCTAATGTGAAAACTTTTCTCACTGACGTTCAGCCAATGATTCACAATTTATCCAAGATGAAAATTATCACCGGAAAAATTCATATTTGATGAAAAAATTCATAATATTCTTACAATTGCTCCATTATTTTCGTCTTTACTTCGTTGATTTCATCCTAGAAATAGAGTTATCAATAATAGATTGCTCAACGTCAAGAGTGTATATAATCCTAGCCTTAATACGATTTTGAAAGAGATCAATGCGATTCTTTTCATCTACAAGGATAAAGCCCATCTCGAATTATCTGCGGTCAGCAAAATTATCGATAAATGTATTCCCCCCCAAACTCAATCAGACTCTAGAATTAGATCCCCCCTCCTCCTTTCCACAAGCCCAATTTATATTTATCCACATAAAACCAGCAAAGCTCTCAGGACAAAAGAAAATTTCATAAAATCCATAACTTTCCATTGCCTACAATAAACTCGTCTCAAAAACTTTTTCATCTACTACTTTGAATCAGTAAAAAAAAAAAAAAAATGGGATATTCAGGTAGAAAAATCCACTCTCCTCGTCACTCACTCGTCATACAATTTTCTAAGAGTATGTCATATAGATGCGAATTGTTTGATAAAGTCCCATAGACCGTGTCGATCCATCGATAAAACTTTTCTCTTCTCCTCACCCTTTTTTTTTATTCCCTTCTTCTCCTTCTTCTTCTTCAATACACTAAGAAGTTCTTTCTAACCATGCAGGACTATACTTGGGTTTTCCCTTTGGTAAGTAACCTTCAACACACAAACTACATATATATATATATATAGTTGTACCGAAGTTATATGGCAGTTTGTCAACTGATGTTGTTCAAACTTGATTTCCAAAAGTTCTTTATTTCGTAGAATAGGTTCTTCGTGGTGAGTTAGTGAATTCCTTGGAGATAATAATTCTCTGTGATCGTCATACTTCAGTTTTTCTTCTTTTTTTTTTCTTCCTCTGTGAGGTTCTATTCACATTCTTGTATGCATCTGCATGGAATTCTTCTCAATTTCTGTGCTCGAAGCAAAATTTCCCGAAGGCAAAACACTGCTCAAGTACTAGACTACTTTATACTCTCAGCTCCAGACTTTTAGAGAGGGGGGGGGGGGGATCTCCTTTTTTTTGTTTAGTTGATAGTTGAAAATCCAGTGCTCTCAATCATTCTGTTTTCCAATTTTTTTTCTCCTTCTTTTTCTTCTTCTTCTTCTTTCTCCTTTTCTCTGCAACTGGTTCACCTCCGCCAGTTGGTCTCTCGTCGAAAACTTGAAAAGTTCGGGCAAAGCCATACCGATCAGAAAACTAGTCTCCAACAGCAGGCCAAAGGATGTGAGACACGCGAGAATTGGAGGTGAATCACTGCTAATCCAATACACCGGATAACATTGACCAGGCATTGATTGTATACACGACTGACTTACTAACGTCAAACGCACTCTGTGTCACGTTAACGATTAATTAATTTACTCAGAGCCAGACGTCATTGAGCGCTTGAAGACACTACTGGGTCTGATCAAGACAAGATATCATGCAGTGGATCTGGCTTGACATATTCACAGATGCGTGTGTATACGTATAATCAGGGGGGAAAAGAAGTGAAATGGATATGTGAAGATTGTTAGAGAAGATATGGGGAAAAGCATTTTACCTTTTGAGGTAAAATGCGGAGTCTAATGGAACGGCTTGAGAATTTTTTTAACGATATCATTGAAAATTTCTGGAAATTTTAAGTGAAAAATGAGGGGTAGAAGTGATTTTTTGGATTTTTTTTGAAATTTTACTCTTTTAGGAACGAATGGGAAGACAGCGCTTCTTTCATTTGAGGGAAAATTTAATTTTTCAAGAATACCTTCGGTTCTATTGGTTGTGTACTGCCTTGGGATCGGTTTTGAATGAAAGGTGAAGTCATTTTCAACGATTTATGTCGTTTTGCTTCCGAATGGAAGCATTGTTTTCGTCGGATTTTTCGATTTCGAGATTCCATCGGAATATGACTACAAATGATCCAAAACGTCGAAAAATCATATTTTTAAAGCATGTCTGTATGTGTGTATGTGTGTGACTGTGTGTGTCTGAGTGTATTGCCATGTATCGTCATTTTCTCCGGAACGGCTATACTTAGCGCTCTCAAAATTTGACTGTATTTTTCCTCTGCGTGCACAATGCTGTCATGAAAATTTCAGCGAAATCGGTTGAATAGTTTCCGAGAAAAATCGAATTTTCAAAAAAAGGTTTTTTTGAATTTTCTCGATGAAAAATTAATTGGTAGCGCCCAGTTTGGGCTATGATATTCATCTCATTAAAACTCACATTTTTGTCTGTTGTCAAATTTTTCTCTGATTCTTAGTTTTGGAAATTATTTCAATTTTAGTGATTTTCAGTTCATATTTTAGCGGAACGATAACTCGATAAGTATTTGAGATAGAGACTTCAAATTTCGTCAGTTTGTATATCTGATGAAGGTACAGAGTGCTATTGAAACTTGGCGAAATACGTCCAGCCGTTTCTGAGATATTTGCAAAAAATGATTTTTCTTTAAAGGCGTATTTCTCAAAAACTACGCGACGGATTTGCACCAGCTTGTACTTGAAAAATTCGTTATAATAAAAGGAATGAACTCTCTAGATTCCCAATTGAATGGTCAAGTATTTATTTTAATTTGAAAAAAAATAACATTTTTATAAAAAATCGGAAATGTAAATTTTTCTCAATTTTTTCCCAAGAACACACATTGTTTTTATTTCATGATAATAAAATATATAATTTTCCGAATAAAATGAGACCATTTCATCCTGATATGATGATGAGAACATTGAAAAGTTGAATCATCAAATTCAGAAATTAATTAATTCATGTTAAATAAAATGATCATTATCGGATTCGAGATTGGAAATTCCATTCGGAAGCTCACTGCCAATTGTATTGGCAGAATATTCAATCTAAGAATTCAAATGACCCACAAGGAGTTAACACCTGCTTGTTTTAAAAAGAAATTATCGATTTTTGAGTGACTTATAGCTCATTTAATGAAAATCAGTTTTTCTATTGTATCGATATTCAAGAATTGATACTTTTCTTTTAAACAATATAAATTGATGGCAAATGATCTCATATTTTTTTAAAGATCGGTCACAAATTGTTACGATCAATAAAACCGGAGATATTGCCGAAAAAATGAAAATTTTCAAATTTTTAACGGATTACAGCTCTAATTGTTGGCTGAAAAAGTTAAGTTTTCAAAGAATAGTCAAATTTAATCTTAACATATGTTCTCCAACGGAAATTTCTTCAGCTTTTCAATGAAATCATGATAAAAATCCTATCTCAAATATTTTCACTGATTTCGAGCCATTTTCATTATGTAAATTTCAAAACAAAAATGTGTTCACTTCACTCTCATCACATTTTTTGAAAAATTGAGAAAATTTATTTCAATCGTTGCCCGAACTAGTGAAAATTTGAAGAAAATCGTTAAAAATTAATTCTGACACATGTTTTGATCGAGAATTTCCTCAGTCTTTCAATAAAATTATTTGAAATATCCTGCCCCAAGTACTTCTACTAATTTTACGTGATTCTAATGACATTTCAGGGATTTTACGTAGTTTCCCTGTTCATTGCGACCTTTTGATCAATACTTCACTCTATTTATCCTGGATTTACAAAGAAGCATCTATTCTCAACGTATCCTTGATAAATACACCAACCAAATGACCAACTCTCTCCCTGGACGTACAGGAAATTGCTTGTGGTTTCAACGCAAGCACAGAGAAGAGAAAGGATGAGTAGAACGACGAGAAATATTTAATCTCAAACTAATTTGAAATTAAGCAGGGTAAATAATGGAGAAGAAACAAAAAATGAAAAAAAAAAAATAAAGAGTATCAAGTAGAAAAGCTCTGTGAAATCTACTTTATTCAGTGAATTCTTTGTTCAAGCGATCCCAGTGTCTCTTCAAATTCTTTTCAACTCGTGTACAATTCAATAAAATCAACGGATTTCATTGAAATAAAATTCGTTCATCTAAGAATTTCAATAATCTTCAATGCAGAAGTTAAATCGAATACTTTCAGTAGTACTCCATAATTTTAATTGCTTTCTTTCGCAGTTTGATTGTATAGAAATGACATTTTATCGATAGTAGGTTGAATAAAGTCAACCCAACCGGAAAATACAGTCGATTTTCTGTACAAGAGGGTGTCTGAGATCGCAGGAAAGGTGAATTCTAAAAATTAGGCTACCCCCACTTTATCTAGTACTACAGAGAGTGAAGATAAATCTTAACACTCTATATATGTAAAAAAAAAAGTTCACTTGCGGTATTTTATATAATAGAAATTTTTTGGATTTTCTTTAAACAAATAAATTGGTATTAAAAAAATATTTAAAAAATTCAGTCATATTTTTTTTGAAGTTTATGAGAGTGCATTTTTTTTTCAAAATAATTTATTCGTTGAAAGAAAAAAAAATTTTTTTTTGGAACTGTGAAATCTTTAATGATTCTGTTGAATCATTGATAACTCAATGTATTATTATCCTAAAATCAATATTGTCACATATCTGCTATTTTCATCGTCATCTACATTCTCCAAACTATTATCAAAAGCATATATAATTAAAAATCGAAAGAATTTCAAAATTACAGTTAATTGGCAAGGACCGATAATCCAATAGTAAATATGTCAGCAATTTCTCAAAAGTTCCTGCAATCATCTCACCCAGTGGAATTCATCCTTTCTTGGACAATGCATAAAGATCCTATCCACTCAAACATGATATATGATGCATTTGCCCATTGCTGTAACGAACTCAAACAGGTATGAGAAGTGTGGTTTACCCGAGATTCTATATCCCTTTCTCATACAGTTTCTACATCCTCATTTCTGTGCCATGTCGAGGAATCGAGAGTCCTCAACTCGTGCTCACCGATGCTTACTACGTAGGAAATTCTCTCATATCTTCTACGATGCACGAACAGACTTAGCCCTCTACTATTTCCCCCTCATATCTAGACTTGAACACTCATCGTGGATCACGTACGTAGGTTATATTATAGGTTTAACAGAATTGATGTACATCAGTGACAACTTATACGTGCTTTAAACTTACTGTAATTTGCTCTGTACTTGCTATCATAATAGCTTGAGCATGTTTAAACTTCTCACTATATAACTATTATGTTTGCTCATTGTATATATACATAGTAGAAGTAAAAGCTTGCAAAGTCATGATCGCCTTATTGAGCCACCATTGTGCTTTTGTTGATAATAATCATAAATATAAAAGCTTCAATAACTGAAAAATTACGATCGATAGACATAATATTCATGCGTCATATACTCTCACGTACGTTTATAGAGTTGATCGTAAAAAACAGATAACCGTTCTCCTCGAATCAACGCATTATTTTGTATTGTGAAGGAGAGAAGAAGAGAAACGGCAAAAGAAGGGGGAAAAAAAAAAGAGGGAGGAAAAGAGAAAATAGCTCTCACATCAACTTTATTGGTTTTCATTTCGGTTAATAATGCCTCTCATCGTTCCATCATCTATAAGCATTGGATCTGCCAGAGCACAGTCCGATGAGGATTTCCTTCGTAAAGCTAGGGAATTATACCTGGATATCGGGATTTCATTGTTCAATTCAATAATGGAAAATTTCATGGATCACCAACTATCTAACATTAGACGTGCAAAATCAATTCAGTTCTTAGAATTCATTTTTTTTTCTTCCCCTTTTTTCATAATGTGCGTATGTTGAAGCGGTAGCTGTGTGGTTTTTGTACTTAAACTCGAGCTGTGGCTCTTGAAACGTCGATCGGATTACTGGTGCTTGAAAAAACCAATGAAAGCTTTTTGCCCAACCGAATTTCCAGACTGAGACGATTAGAAACCTTGGTAGAAAGTAATACTCATTTCTCTTCGTTCTCATCTCTCTCTTTTTCTATCTCGTTGATTCTTCTTTTTTTCCTTGTTCTTAGATTTATTTTTTATTTTTTCCTTTCGAATTCTCTATCCCACTGTCCTTTCCCAATGTCCAACCTGGTAGGTGACTGAAATGACCCTTGGATTCCACCTTTTTTTTATCATGAGAAACTCGATTATTCTGGGATAAAACCTTACTCTCTCGGGTTTGAGGAAAAATCCACGATCGAAATCCTAATTTAACCGAGATGATGATATAGACTATTTTCACCTAGATTGAGAAGTAATGAAACTGAATTTGATGGAGACAAATACCCCCTGTCAGAATAATGATCTCATTCATTCTTGCCTCTTTTTTTGTACATGGAGGAAAAAAATGTCGTGATGAAATGAGAGGATTGAAATTAAGTCGAACTACCTAAAATCTAACAAAAATCGGCAAAAAAAAATGCGCATTTTTAATTTTTTAATTTTTTTTATTTCTGTAATTTTTATCGAAAAAATTTTAATTACTTTCTTGATGGAAAATTTGGGTTTTTAAATTTTTCATTAGGTTGAAAATTAATTATTTTTTTTCAACAATTTTGATTACTATTGTAATTTAAAATTTGACTGATGGAATTTCATAATTATTCTCTTTATTAAACTTATTAACATTTTTATTAGTTAAATTGAATTATAAATGTCATATAAGCGTCATTTAGATTGGATTAAATTACAAATTCTTATTTGTGTTACATTTAGTTAACACTCTGAACTCAAAATTTTTGTCTGAAAGACGGTTATATTTGGGAAGATTGAACATAGTAGCGTTGATTTTATTATAAAATTAATTATTCCAATCAATTAATAAGTAAGAAAGAATCAAAATTTCGAATAAGAAAAAGAATTATAAAATTTCATCAGTCAAATTTTTAATTACAATAGTAATCAAAATTGTTGAAAAAAAAAATAATTTTCAAACTAATGAAAAATTTAAAAATCCAAATTTTTCATTAAGAAAGTAATAAAAAAATTTTCGATGGAAATTACAGAAATAAAAAAAAATAAAAATTAAAAATGCGAATTTTTTTTTGCCGATCTCTGAAATTCAATTTACCTGTTATGTGAACGTGATAAGTCTTGACCAAGAAATGAGTAGGATCTATCTCCACTTGACACTTGTATGTACCATCATCTCTCAGGGTTGCATAGGCAATTTGCAACTTCCAGTTGTCCGGATATCTGGAATAAAAAAAAAAAGAATACTCATTATTTTTTTGTTATAATACTTAAGAGTACCTTGTTCAGTCTGCGTATAATGCCTCCGAGATACCAGACAATGACATAAATGCTTCAGCACGATTTGATGCTGTGCTCGGAGTCACTCGAAAACGTAAATCCCTACAGCTTACTTCTCAGCATCCTCTTTACCTCATTTCTACATTCGTATATAGATATATATCTACTCTTCTTTCTCGCTCTGTTACCCTATTCCAAGCAAGTATAAACTATTTTTCGGTTTGACATTCTACGTAGTAACTAGAAAAGCCATAGGTAAACTGTCAAATATTTTGAAATGTCGAATCTATGTCTAAAGCTTCTTCCTCTCTTGTGTTGATGTAAAATCCTGCCTTAGGAGGGTTATAAAATATCCGGAAAAATTGGCAATTTTGTACTCTCAGTATCGACAGAATTCTTCTTTTTTGCTCAAATTTCTTATTTTATAAAGAAAAACATCTCTTCCTCTCGCTTGAGAGATATCATATTGATCTGACAATACACCAAGCTTATAGTTTCGGGTTTGGAGAAATTTCAGTTTTTCTTCTCCCTTCAAATTCTTAACAAAATAGGATTTAAAAAATGAAGAAAAATAAATAAATATAGTAAACTTACTGAAATTTAAGGCTGATCCGTTCATCCGCGCTATACTGCACTTTTCCTACAGTGAGGAGCCGGATGGAGTCTTTATTGGGCTGCAACCAGGTCACCTAGAACGTTGAAAAGAGAAAAGATAAAACAACAATGAATAAAAAAAACTGGAGAATAGAAAAAAAAAAGAGAAGAGAGAAATCTAGTGGTGATTGAATTATTGGCCCTTTCAGTTACAGGTTTTTTCCTTTTAATTTTTTTTTTTATATTTCAAGATTAGTGACATGGATATACTTGGTCGAATACGAATTTTCTCGTTGGTGGGCAATTTATTTGTTCGTACATGTGGCAGATAATATTTATGGATCTTATATAAAAGCCCAATAAAATAGTAAACGAATTTAAAATCCCACTTTGTTATGTGTCGTGAAAGAAAGAGAATCAGAATGGCAAAGAAAGAAGAGAATGTGAACGATTTGAAATTGAGGCTCTTTTCTCTCTCTCTCGTAAACTCAAATGCAATGGAGGATTTATTGTGAATGGAGAATCATTGAGAATTAGGGATACTTCGATATATACGAGAACATTTCTCTGTCCACTGTTGCCACATTCTCATTTCATGCAGTTGAGCCGCATTACTTTTTTACCTTTTTTTTTCTTGTCATTCATTTGGTTGAGTCATTAAATTAAGTATCGATAGAATATTTCAGGGAACTTCAGTGGGCATGTGCAGTATATGTGCACTTCTCTGTAATTAGTGGATTCGATATAGAGGGGTATTAGAATACAGCTTTTGGTTTACCACGTTATTGACTAGCAGCCGGTTTGATGATGCACGTATAAAGGTCTACACAATTTAATTGGCCATTCTGAATAGGATGGAGGCAAATATCGAAGAAATTTAATGGCAAAATTCACCATCAGGTGCCATGAAAGATAGATAAAATTTGTGAGGGGGGGGGGGGGGGGGGGGAGGAAAAGAGAGTTAATTGGCTGATGAAAAAGCTCCGGAAAATTTTTCGAGCAATTTATTTAACTAAATATAAATTGTACGAGAGGCATTTCACGTTTGGATGTAAATAATTTTTGTCAAAGAAACTTGTGTATAAAAGGATTCAGTAAAGCGGAAAGACATCGATATATATGTATCCTCAAAGCTACTGGGACACTTCCTCTTCGTATCTCTTCGTAATACTTGTTTTCATTTCCCAGTCTCGGATCTCACATCCTTCTTCCATCAGTTTCACATTTCGTATTCTGGAGAATACGAATCTCGTGGGAATTTAAAACGTCTGATACGTGCGCACCATCCAACTGTCTTCTTCTTATGGTGTCTAGTAGCGAGAATGAATGAAAAAAAAAGAGAGGGGGAGGGGGTGGGAGGAATAGGTTCTGGCGTCAGTTGGAGAAACTGCAAGGATTGATAGGAATGAGATGCAGAAGACAAAAAAACTCCACCATTATGACTCTACTATTCTTCATCATTATCATAACAATATGATTCCATCGAGAATCTGAAAAAAAATTTCAAAAAAGAAATTTGCAACCCTCAGAATTTTTTTTTGTTATATAATTATATTGTCACCTTAGAAATAAAGTGGCGTACGTACTGTGTATAAGCATGACACTTACGCCCCTTTGTTTCTAAGACAGTGATATCTAATTAGATATATTTAGATCTCGAAAATCTCATTCGATCCAATTCTATCAATTTTTCAGATCTATCAAGATCTAAATATATATAATTATATCTAATTCAGATTTGGGCTGTTCTGTTGTGGAGCTGTCAGATCTCATCAGGTCTGGTCAGATATACTAGCATATCTACCTATATCTTTACAGATATGACGTCATATCAATCGAGATATGACTGCAGATTTAGTTCCAAATTCTATCTAATTACATAGAATTATATGACAAATTTTTTCCCAAACTCCCACTTTCGATGTTACAGAAAGATATGGAAGCTATACACTACAATAATTACATAATTTCAGATGAAGTTACTAAGTCATTGTGAGATATTAAAGTTGTTTCATAAATGTAGAGATAAACTAGAGATAATAGAACACAACAAGTAGAGTGAATTTAATATTTCATTGGATGAGAGCTACATCCAACCTACATGGAGGAAAAATATTATCCGCTTACCAAGACAGTTTTTTGAGCTACATTTGAACTGAAGTACTTGAGGGGAGGGAGGAGGGGGGGGGGGGGTGAAAAAAGGAGGAGATCGAATACTCCACTGGAGGGAATAAGAGAGACAGAAAAATATGAATAATGAAAAAAAATACACTACCTTTTTATCTCCCAGTAGTCCTATTCGACAGTCAAGTTGTACAGTACTACCGATTCTTTCCGTAACATTACGACGATCAACTTCATCCAAAAAATACGGTCCAAATTTACCGAATGAACTAGGTACACTTGGCATTTTGAAGCCCAAAAAATTACGTTTAGTAGTTGATATTGTGTAAACACTTGTACTACCATCATCATCGTCTACTCTCATAGCTGTATTCAATGATGGCTTGATTTCGTAAAAAACCTTATTGGGTTGACCATCGAGAAGATTGATGGATGCTTTCGAGTGATCCTTTCTCGAGTACAATTTGCCCTCAACTGCAATATCTTCACGTGATTTTTCGCTCTCTATTTTAGGTCGAGTTCGAACGATCAACGGTGATTCTATTGTATCCTCAGATAAATCAATACTAGAATTTGAGGATAAGAGATTTTCTGTTGTGAGTACTGTTGTATTACTTGGGTAGACGAGTTTTTCACTTTGCACTTGTGGTATTGGTAATGGCATCAACATAGACGTTGTATTTCTTGATAAATTCCTCAGTACTTCACTGTCACTATCAACTGATGAATTGCTTGTAATTTGGACATCCTTCTCACTCATATCGCTAATTTCTGTACGTATATTTACTGTTTGATATGATTCTGTTAATGTCTTGATAATAGCTGTATCTTCAGCTCTTAAATTAGTATTCTCATCAAACAGAAGTGCTTCATTCTCTAGTTCATTTGGTAGTGCTCTCTGATCTTCAGTAACTTCCACAATATCCTTCCTCAAGCTTCTATCGTCACGTATCATTTGCCTCTTCTCATTCTCTTCTCTCGCCATCTGCTTCAGCTCAATGTCAGGTGAAATGATCGGATCTGAGGCAGTATCCCTTTTCACTGCAAATACTTTGTTTTTTTTATCGTATTCCTGGGATGGTACTGTTATTCCAGAATCTGTATCCTCCCACTCGCAAATGGAGAAACTACCATTGGTATTGTTAGCAGTTGTATTTCGATGAATTGTTGTTTTTTCGATGTTTTCTTTGTCATCATCATTAACAATAACAACTGGACGTTTCCCAGAGCATCGAATTACTGATGATGATGGAGGAGAAATTGTGCTGATATTGCTAGCGCTTTCAGAAGCACTAGTGCTTTTAGTCTCCGTCTCTGTAATAAAGAGAATACTTTAATGAATCTATATTTCTTTATTCATCTATGTCGGATTTAAACACACAGGCAATCGATTCGGTTGGGAAAAAGGAAATCCAATGAATGGAAAAGTAGGAAAAAAATAACACATGCTATAGAAAGTCGAGCGTTAGCACTGGGATAGAGAAGAGATACTAGAAAAACGATACCATTCACCTAGAAAGAGAACTCAACGTGAATTTGTTTGCCCTAGAGTCTCTGATATTCTCGGCAGTTTATGGTATAGCTATCACTATGCTTGCGGGGGATTGTCGCTGCAAAGCAATTTTGCGAGAGTGAAATGCACCAATGTGTATAGATATTTTTACATCGTTCGTTTCTGTGTTATGGTGTAAGGCTGATCGATTGCGCATGCACAAGGACTGGCAAAAAACCATTCAAGTTCAATGCAGTATTCTATATGTTAATGTTTGTTTAAAGTATTTTTGTAAAAGATTTTTTCGTGAAGGAGGATGATGGTGTTTGAATATCAACTGCAATTTTGCACGAAAATTGCAATCGTGCTTTATGTGAAGTGTTATTTTCACGATATATCGTCTTTTTTAAAAATTTCAATTCTTCGACAAAGAAAAAAAGGGAAATGGTGGGATAAAAGAGTAATTGAATTCTTCTTTTTTTTTTTTTTTTTGATGCACTCGAGAGTGGAAAGAATAATTTATGCTCTCAATATTTACTGATAGTTGATCAATATCCAGTGTCTTTGTATTTTTTCAATTTATTTGAATATATCTGATGAATATCGAATTTACCTGGTACTGCCATTGTTAAAATAGCACAGAGAACGGCTATTGCAGCCACTGCTGGCCAATTCCGCTGCGGCATTTCAGCTAATTAGATATTCACAACTCAGCCCTCGGGTACCTCCGCCATATTTCCCGTATTTTTTTTATTTCCTGAAACATTAAAATTTTTATTGAAATAAGTATTTTTAATTGATTAGCTAGAATAGATTGAGATTAGTAGAGTTGATTTGAAGTTATGTTCTTGCGAGAGAAATATTCAGAGGAAAAGAAAAAAAAACCATTTGATTCAAAACTCTGTACTATCTCTCTGGTACTCTCAACTACTTATGTGTGTGTATGCATTTCACGGGTACTATATTAATTAACGCGGGCAGACGTCGGGAGATTGCATGCTGCAGTCGAGCTATGCATACGATAGCAACTCTGAGGGTTTACAACTACACAAGATATGGAAAACTTTAGCAATGGAAAGATTACACGAACTATAATTGTATGCAGGATGATGTAGTTTTTTTTTTTTTTTTGGTCGGATTGAACTGTTTGTTGTAGAATGGAGGAATCTATTGTGTAAATTTACTTTCCTGAGCGTTTAATTAAATAATTCTATAGCGAAAGGATAAAACGGGATAAGTCTCTTCTTTTTTAGTATCTTTTTCTTCGAAATTTCTTGAAAGATGAGCGAAATAGGGTCATTTTTTCTGAATTCTTTTTTGTAGCTCTTACACTGAGTCAAAAAAAGTGGGAAAAACTGTCAAAATATTCATGACACTGGTCCTCAACAAATTTTTTTTTAAAATAATTAAAAAAGTTGTTGAATTTACTGGATTTAGTTAATTCAACCGGTTAATCTGTTTGAATTGACTCAATTCAGCGAATTCAACAATTTTTCTGATTTTTCTAAAAAAATATTTGCTAAGGGCCAATAGCATCAATATTTCATCATTTTTACCACTTTTTTTTCAGTGAAGGGCTTTTTTTTCACTGCTATAGAGGTTTTAACTGAACCAATTTTCCCTATTCTCAACACTTCGTTAAAAAAAACTCCATTCTGGTTCTATGAACACCCGCAATTCTACTCAAAATATATATATATATATACGTCAAAGCCTAAGGGCTGGAGCTATATACATAGTCATTAGTTGTAACCTTGTAAATAATTTGTACACAGTTGATGTAAATTTATGTCAATCACACTCTTTAAATCTTCAAATGTCTTCAAATTTGCTACAAAAAAGAGGGCAAAGTATGAAAGGCGTATCTCCATTAGTTTTTGAAAGATTCCATTGAGAATGATAACAAAGATAAGTCGATTTGTCCTGTTTTACCCATTCATTACTGAATTACTGTTTTTGGCATGAATATCCAGGATAATCTTTTCATCAACAGAATCAATATTCGACCATCAATTCATCATAAGAGGCTCTCTATTCCTGGACTTTTTTTAAAATGGAAATAATGAAAAAACAATAATGAAAATGATTTTTTCTGTTTGACTTCGTCACTACTTCTTCTGATTAGATATCGAGGAGAGTCGTTTCATTAACTGAATAAATATTCCATGATGAATGCTCCTGCACATTTTTCAATTGGATGATACGAGAAATCTGAAGATGTCTCATGATCGAATTACTAAAAATCATATTTTCAAGAGTCTCCACATGAATTTTTTCAAATATCTTTCACTCTTTTTTCATTCAATTGAAGACTCCAGGTTTTGGAAACCCATCAGAGCCTTAAAGTGTTACAATATCTCGGAAACTAAACGAGATAGAGCGATTTTGTACAAATGCTTTTTTAGCAACTTTTGAAGTTCTGTTAAAAAAAAAATTTGAGAACAGAAAGACAATGTCCATTGATTTTCAAAATATTCCATTGAAAAAATTATAATAAAAAAAGTGATTTTTTTTGTTTAATCTCTTCATTCATTCATTAATTCAATTAATATTTGATGAAAAATTATCCTGTACATTTTTTAATTCAAAGATACGAGAAATCTGAAGATGTCTCTTGATCGAATCAGCAAGAATCATAGTTGCATGAGTCTCTACATGATTTCCCTGGAGGATATAACATTGAAATAACGTTGGAATACTAATATCAAAGTAAACGTGCAAACTACAAAGTTCATGGAGTGGAACGTCAATAGTCTTCAAACTGATTTTCTCGAACACGTGCAGAATTTCAGTAGGTAGGAAAAGCGTTTCTCATTCTCTCAACTAATGGTTGGAATATAACTTCTGTTAGAAATTCTAGTAGAAGTAGAGAATGGCGTGAATTGAAATTCTCCTTTATCTTTCTTCATTGGAGTAGTTATCTTTTCTACTTGTTCCTCCACAGAAGTGGTTTCAGTAACTTAGTTATGCACATTTTCATCGTAGATAGATTATTTAATTAAGAGAAATTTTGTGGCTATTCGTGTGGAAGAGTAACATTGATTTTTCTTCTTTTTTTTTCTTCGAATAATGGAGATTTAATGATAGCTTTCGGTTTTTATATTGATTGTGAGTGACAAATTACAAAATTCACTCTGTGAAATTAAATGGGTTATAAAATTATGATATTATGTCATTGATTAAAATGGTAGCATTAAAATTGTCATTGAATAATTCATTTACTGCGATAATATTAAAATGTCATGTATTTCATGTCAACAACATTGTTCGGTGGTATTTCAAGAGCAGAACAATTACATGATGGGTGAGTGATATTTCTATTGGAAAATCTTTCACGATGTCATTGGTTTTTGCATTGGCTACTCAACAATTCTGACACTGTCAGGGCTTTTTTATCCTATTTTTGAATACTTCAAATGATGAATTTTCGGATATCAATACTTGATTGATGTTTGAACAGGATAAATTGAGAGAATTAATTATTCCCTCATTTCCTAGTGAACTCGAGTACAGTTAATCCCTTATTTTTTTAATGCCGTATTAAAAATGATGATTTTATACATTTTTTTGAATTTTTTCTTAATTTTCGCCCTAAATCGGACAGAAATAACGAAATTACTAGAAAACCACAGGGTTGACCCATTATTTAAAAACAATTGGCGAAGAGAACAGCATTTTAACTAAATAATAGAAGAAAAAAATATTCAATTCACCGTATAGTTATTGATAAATTTTAATTAGAACGTACTCGTAACTATTTGCCTCTCTCTCTATCTCATGCATGTGATAGGAGATTAATGTAAAAAAAAGGCGAGAAAAAAAATTATATTCACAAGCTGAAAATATGATTTTCAAATAGTTTAATCACTTTTTTTGGTAAATTAGAGCACATTTTCCTGAATTATCAGCAATTAATTGGAAACTAAGCTATTAATCCTCATTATTCTCTGTTTTATCGACCGTACTCCGGGATACTACCTTAAACTGAATTAAAAGGAAATCACTTGGCAATGAATAGGAAAATTTTTTATTCAAAAAAAAAATGACTCGATTCAAAGTGATAGAAAATTTATCGATAAGATTAATAGTCACTCTTTAAGTGATTAAGTTCTTACTTCTCTACGTTCGGTATCTACTTGAACGATATTCTATCTTTCACTTTCTTCCATTTCACCATCTGTCCCTTCAACTTTCATTCTCTTTTATTTTCTACTATCCCTCTCTGACATCCTACACTTCTCTACACTTTGGCGTGTCACATTGAGGAATTGAAAAACTTCTCCAAGAGAATTTTTGAAAAACCATTATCAACGATTCTCTCTCAGCCTTTTGGCCACACTCACTTGTGGTATATTTCATTTTCTATTTTCTAGTGGACTCTGCCACTCCTACATCATTACATCATTCTTAGAATTGTGCACTTGGACGAGAAGAAAGAAAAATACGGTGCAGTGTATGATTTTTATTGTTATAATAAAAACTCGAGAGATATCAAGACTACTTGGATGAAGAATCCCATTATTTTTTTTTTCTGATGCTCTCGAGAGTAGGGAAAAAATTGGGAAAAAAATTTGCACTAAAAAGCAATTAAAACAAACAAATAATTCAAATAAATATGGATTTTAATTAACTTGGTTTGATTTAGTTAAAGTTCATCTGTTTGAAAAATTGAGTTATTATTTTTATTTTATTTTTTCGACTTTTCAATATTTCAATTTTTATGAATTAATTTGAAATTCTGATCGCACATTCCAAATCGAATAAATATGAGTGAAAAGTTGGAATCTCAGAACTAGAATATTGGAATGATAAGCGAATGCATATCATGTAGAGATGGTGGAAAGGCAGTGAATAATTCGAATGTCAACACAAATTGCTACGCATTTATTCAGCAATCATTTTTTTTTTTTTTTTTTTTTTGAAAATTGTGAATATCAGAGGAATTCATGCATAATAAATGAGAATAAGTCAAAGAAACTATTCATGCATTGACTATAACCCCTTTTTCTTCATACAGTATATATAATATTTTATGAAATTCTCTAAATCTAAAAATCATACTGTACTGTACGATGAAAAATGTTCAACGAATCTACAGGAATAATAAAAGTGGATGAAACTTGGCGAGAAGTCAATACAATTGCAAAATCGATGGCTGAATCTAGCACTTTTTTTTGCTGCTTTCTTCTCTCGCCTTTTCTTTCACGTTCGTTCTAAATTGTGTCGAAGGAGTAGAGTTGTAGTGAGTAATTCTATAGAGAAAGGTGGAGGGAAAAAGGGCGTGAGGGATGAAAAAGACACGTTTTATTCTTGATATTTCAAATTATTAAAATTGCTATAAATCAGCGAAAGTATTTGAGTTAGGTTTTCTCTGAAAATTCCATTACGAAGCTGAGAAAATTTCCTCAGAAAACATATTCAAAATTTATTCTTGATAATTTTTGCTAAATTCTACTTTTTTAGCTGAAAATGAGGGCTAACCCTTTAAAAAATTAGAAAGTTTCAGTTTTTCGAGGATCACTTCGATTTTCTCGGTCGTAGCAACTTAGGTTCGGTCTTAAATAAAAGGCGAGGCCATTTGCCATCAATTCATGTGGTTTCAAAAGAAAAATATCGATTTTACAAAATGACCCATAAGCAAATCGCAAAGAATGGAAAATGGAAATTGTTTAAATTCCCATTCATCCCAAAAAAAACTAGAATTTGCAATAAAAACACGAAAAGTTACTCCTGACATTAATTTTCCATCAAAAATTTCCTCACTTTTCAAATAGAATTATGAATAAAAAATTAATCTCAAGCCATTTCATTGAAATATCCATTTTACCCCACTTACCCCTCACAAAATGATAAGATAGGGTAAAGAGGAACATTAGATCAAGTTGAAAATTTCCCAGCATTACTCAACTAAATTTAACGCTCATTTCTATTTTAAACTTTTTCATTTCTTCATTTCCTTTTCATTTTTTACTCAACGTTAAAAAACTTGGTGGTATGTCTTTTCAATCTTATTTTCCGCCAGAAGGTGCACGAATGTGGTGAATACGCCATCTGCGAGGACGAGTAGTGGGTAACTCTTTTTATTATATTTTTTTTTTCCAGCCCAGTCATTTTTTTCTACCTACAATTTTTCACAAGTTTTTTTTTTCCCTTTTTCTTGCCTGTGTGAAAATTAAAGTCAACTCTCGTGTCATGACGGTAATATATACATCGCGCTTGCATCACTTCCTGGAGTCTCAGAGGTGTTAAAGTTTTTACGTTCATATATATGAAACTCTAGGCCGACAAACGAGGTGAAAATACACCCAGAAAAGTTCTTATAGTATGGGGTTTTTCTCTCCCCCCCCCCCCCCCTTTGGTGCATTGTTATTTTGTGGAGAAACAAGAAAGTTTTGTGTGTTTTATCACGGGGCATTCTATTCCCTCCTCCTTAGGGTAAATGCATTACTTCAAAGTCCTAACGTCATTTTAGCATATAACTGTTGAAAGATGGTTTTCAAAAAGTCATACTCATAAATCATTCTGAACTTTTTAGTACAAAAGATAATAATTAGTGAAAGAACCTCAGTGGTCTCAACTTTTACTTTTAAATTTTCTATTTCACCTCAAAAAGTAACAAGTTAATTCATCAGATTTAATGGACTTTTTTTTTTAAGAAAAAAAAAAGAGAGACTTTTTCGAGCACGAGAAAAAGAGTGAATAAGTACCAGCGATAACTGAATGGATTCAACGATATGCAAGAACTATGAGAATCTACAGGTAGTATGTGGACATACAGACACACACACATACACACACATACACACAAAGTGAATCAAGGAAAAATATTCAACTTGAAAGTAAACTGAATTTCTCCACTTTTCCACCTGCCTGTTTTACCCAATATTATATTCACCTACTTCTTCCCATACTCTTTTTCAGTTCTCTACACTCTTTCTCTCTTTCTCTGCATTGTTCAAAATTTAATGTCAAGAAATGGAAGACCTCTCCTTTTTCCCTCATTTGAAAAGAAGTAAAATTATAAAAAGTGGTAGAGTAAAAGACAGAGGAAGAGAGAGAAAGAGAGAGAGAGATAGATAGAGAAAATGTGATGAGAAAGAAAATGTAGTAATATCCCTTTGTATTTTCTTTTATAATAATAACGAAAAAAAAAAGAATGTCTACACTTTTAATTAAAGTTTACCATGTAAAAGCAAAAGCAAAAAAAAAATCATAAACGACGTGCCTCATTTCCATCGATTAATGAATCCAGTCATTCTTGAGATTTTGAAGAGTCAAGAAGTGGAACGAAAAAATAGAAGATTGAAAGAAAAAAAAAAAAGAAAAAAAACTTGAGGTGCAGAAAAGGTGAAATAGTTGAGAGTATTACTGTGAAAAAGCACCTTGGTAAAAATTCCATGGCAAGTTGGCTAATTCCTGGTGACGGGACGACAACAAATGCCATTAACAAACTTCCCGCTCTGTACAACGCCACAAAGTGTCCATGGGGACCTGGGACTATGTATTCCATGTCCTACATTCTCGCAATTTTTTTTTTTATTTTTATTTTTTTCTATCTTTTCTGTGTGTTCCTCTGCCCTTCAGGCCATTCTCTTAGGGCACCCACCCTATTTGTTCTCTGTAACGTTAGACACAATTTTTTTTTCTTCTTCTTTTTCCATACTAACACGTAAAGTGCTTCAATTTCCACACGGTCAACTTCCATTGAGTCCAGAGGGAAATAATGAGAAAATTCCTTTTACTAGTTTAAGTATTTTTCACATTATTATCATCATTTTTTTTGTTGTTATTATGAGAAAGTGAAATAACTTGAGAATGAGAAGCATATGATGTTGGAGAATTTCTTGGAGTGAAAATTGAAAAAATTTCAAAAGTATTAAAGTTTTTTCTCTCAGCATCATTTCGTTTTTTTTAAATTGGCCATTGTAGTCACTTTGAATAAATCAATTAGTTAAATTTCTTTCAAGAAAAACACTTATATTTTATCTGCTATGCGCAAACCTCATCAGGGTGCATATATTTATTCTAAAAAATGTTTTAAGATAAACCAAAAATTATTCCTCTTTTTTTCCCATTTTTTTAAATATATATGTGTGTGATACTTTTTTTTTCTAAATTTCGTAATTAGTGAAATGAACTGTATATTTTGAAACGCGCTCAATAGTAAAGGAAAAAAAAACATGAATTATACATATTTAAATCTTTCACATAAACGTAGTAAATCAACATAAACAAAAATTTATTCTTTTTGTTTTTTTTTCATCCGCCAATAACTCGGTTTATCAGTAACCAAATATTTAGCGTCAATTGTCGATTCGAAATAAATTTATGATTGTCTCTTTTTTTATAAAAAAAAAAAAAAAATAGAGAATAACAAAAAAAAAATGAAAAATAATAATAATTTAAAATATATATTTTCTTATAGCTTAATCTATATAAATTATCGTTTTTCCAAAATTATTCAATCCCAAAACCTTGTCTTGTTTAATTTTCTAGCTTAACTGTATTAATTGTCAAATTCAAACTGAAGATAATGAGAGAAAAAAAAAATTACACACTTTTCACTTCATTTACTAATCATGCTCTATAGGGTTTTTGTTTTGTGTAATTTTCCCCATCACAATTTTGTTCTTTTCTCTATCACCATGTAAATACGAACGACCTAACATAACGATAATTATGCGTTAAAGCCCCCGGGCTGTTGCCATCGATCAAGTTTCTGATATCTCTTTGTAAATAAATGTAAAATGTTATAAAAAAAATGTTAAAAATGTTGACTAATCGTGATGATTTACAAGAATATTTTGGATGGAATTTGTGGAGTTATTATCAAGTAGTTGAATGTTAATTTTCATGGACTTCAGTGGTTTCAATATTGTCTAATTTAATCATGCCCTCTTGAGTATATAGGCTAAGTAAACGACACACCTCCGTATGTAGATTGTCTTACAGGTTATTACTGATGTAACTAATCTTGTCAACATCCTCCCAAATGTTTGCTCATCTCAAATCCCTATTTTACTGTATTTTCTTCTCACTTATCCTCGGCTTTCGGAGACCGCTACAAATAAAATTTACAAAATTACCATGAAGCGTCCATTTTACGTTTATAAAACGTAAATTTTCAATCCGTAAATCCACTTATTTCAATCACCATCTGAACCCTTTAAACCTCTATTTTTTTTTTTTAAATCTTTTTTTCACAATTTTAAGATAGATTGCAGCAATTATTGGATGAGCCAGCGTGATGGAAAATAGACGATGTCCATCAGAGTATTATCCTAATTAAATTGGAACATAGTCCGTGGTCTCGTTTTCACTATGAAAATAATTAGCGTATCGCTCGGCTTGTTTCTATTTCGTTGTGAATTACTCTGTTATAAAAAAAAAATAAAAAAAAAAGCGCTCGTTCCTCTGTTATTCTTGTAATTTAACAAGCACGACAATTACACCCTCTGCTAAATTCCGTTCCTATTAAAAGTGAAATATTAGACAAGAGATGAAAAAAAAAAAACATGGAATATTCTTGATTGACGTGTGTGGTTATTTTTTGCAATGAATATTCGCAGCTATCGGCGTGTTTTTTTTTTTTTTTTTTTTTTCATTTTATCGATGAGTAATCCCATCACGAGAAACATTGATAGCATTAAATATTCTCCAGTATCATGGAAGTATACCACAAATAGGTGTAATGTGTAGAGCGATATAATTCTCATCAGTATATTCGGTGGAATAACCAGAGACCCTGGAGAGAGGTTTCGCTTCCTCTAATATCATAATATAATGTCATTATGCAGAAAGAGGCCAGGGAATCACGTAGTTTTATTGGATGGTGCTTTTGGTTGGCCGATTTCCCTTCTATACTATTATACACACCAACACAATCTCGTTTTCTCTTCGTGCTTTTCTTCTCACTTGTCTGTGTCTCTGTTTTTGTGCCTCTAGTTCCAACCTGTTTGTGTGTGTTTAATAATGGCGATTATACCGAGGACCATTATTCTTCTCTCTAGAGTTTACGCAGCATGCTGGGAGAGACTGCTGGTGGCACCACTGTCATGACACATGACACACACATATATATGTATATATATATATACAGGTAAAACTGTTTGAATTATCGCAATTTGGCATTATTTTTCCTTTCTCTTCCGGTAATAGTATATATCTATTCTTTTTCACCTATTTCCTTTTTTTTTCTCAAATTTCTCTTCTGATAATACGTTACGGTACTTTATAAATCATCATAAAACTAGGAAATTTGAAATTTCCAACGTTTCCATCATCTTTGAATGTCCCTTCTGTTTTTATTCTTCATCATTTTTTGTTACCCCCCCCCCCCTCCCCTCAAAGCCCCAACACGAATATAGAACATCAATTTTTTAAGCTTCAGCTGAGGAAATTTTTCATTCCACAAAAAAAAAAAAAACTTGGTTATTTTTTTTATTTCTCCTCGTCAGGAGTTTTACTCTATATAAATCTCAAAGTTTTTGATTAAGTATCATGAAAAAAGAGTTTGTGATTATTTTGATTTATAGAATCAGAGTCCTTTAACACTGCTATTGATCTGATGATTGAGAAGAATTATTACAAATTTGATTTTTTTTTTCTATAAATTGGAGAACTATTTTTAATTTTTTTTTTTTTATTTCATCTAGTTGCAAGGAACTGTCATCAAGGGAAAAAGAATGGTTCTCTCATTTTTTTTCTGGTGAAAAAAAAAAAAAAAAACAAACATCCATTAAATTTATGATTCGATTCATCACAGGAGATATGTATTTTGGAGGAATGACAGACAAAGGATCATAAATCCGTTGGCAAAACAAGCGGTATACTCGGTGGTGACACAACAAGCGAGAACGAAAAGTGTGATGAAACTAGAAAGAGAGAAAGAGAGAGAGGTGGAAAGGTCCACGTGCTGGAGAAATTGCGTTGAATAGATTCCAAAAGTAAAGTGAATTTCAATTTCGTTAGATCCATATGAATACACACATTTGAAAAAAAAATGCAGAAAAAAAAGGAATAACGTGAAAATCAGTCATAAAATCGTTATGATTTTGCCGTTTAGTTGTACCACTTGATTCACCTTTTTTTTCCCCTATTTTCTATCCACGAATTCAGTCAAGTGAATAAATGCAATTCTCCAATTTGAGAAATCCTCTTATTCACTTAGTTGATTGTATCCGATTACATTTATTGCATGAAGAGTGAAGAATTTAACTTTGAAATGTTTTCAATCAAAATGTCAATTTTCGAAAACCGAAAAATTCCAGTAAACTCTCGAAAATATGTTACTAGAGGCTTAAAACAATAACAATAAATTGTGTATTCAGTAAAATGGTGAAAAAATAGCACTAGTTAGTATTCAAAGGATCATGGACAACAATAGAACTGTCGAGTGACAGTATTGGAGCATTTCAAAGGCCATTTTCACGCACACAAGAGAACACACACTCTCTCTCTCTCTCTCTTGTGTGTTACGTACTTGAGATGCTTGTAACAAGCCCGAGGGAGTTGAAATGCTCGACCAAATTTGGAAATTTACCTTATGTTAGAGAAGATAATCTTATCTTGATAATAACAGTATAGATATAATATGGACAGAGGGGACACACACCACATACACATGACACATTCATTACAGTTAAACTAAACTGACTATTTCAAATCTAATTGAAATATCTCATGCATGATCTAGGCCAGATGACATTAATTCATGCGTCCACGAATTGTTATGCAAATTGTCAAGCAACCAAGCGCTATTGTATTAAATTTGTAGGGACTTTGTCCAGTTATATTTATCAATTTCTCTAATATCATGTTTTGGAGGTGATCATTATCCATCCAACAGCATAATCCATGATACTGCCATTGAAAGCAAGGAATATTATATATATGTATTTTTTTAAAGTTATTCAATGCATTTTAAGCTGTTAGGTTTATTCTGCTAAATATGTACATATTATATACATTTATACAAATGTATGTACACTTATATAGTGCTATGCCCCAAAAACATTATTTGATATTCTCATGTTACATAATTATTACAGTGAAGAAGTCGAATAAATTAATGAGTTTTTTTTTTTGATAATGCTCTATTACTTCTTTCACAAAGAAAATGAGCAGTACAATGAATTCAGTAGTGAAGAGGTAAAACAAGATAAGTCTCTTTTTTTCTAATCAAGTTTTTTGAAAATACCTCAAAAAATAACCGAAAAAGAGCAATTTTGCCCTCAAACTCTTTTGTAACTCTTGAAATTCTCTACAAAAACAGATAAATAATATCACCTTATCTCGCTTAGTTTCCGAGATATTTCCTTCGAAATGACCTCAAAGATAAGTCGATTTATCCTGTTTTACCTCTTCACTACTGAATTGTACATAACTATGTTTCGTTAAAAAAAAGAACTCTGAGTATTGTTTGCCTTCATCCAAATTCATCTCTACAACAAGATTCTCCATGCATTCACGAGCTTCTCTTAAATGAAACATCAGTGGTGCACGAAGTAGCTTCACTCGCAAGTAGATGAATATTAGAATTCACTTCATTATCATAATGATTCTAATAATTTTCAAAGTGGAAAAAGAATGAAAAAGAAAGAAAAAAAAAAAATTGGCGCTATGATTCTTGATGGGTTTTGGCCTTTTGCTATTAAGCTAGCACATAACACATACTCGTTATTTTCCCTCTCAGAATTCACGCAAGCGGTCCTTATGACTACATTTCCTGGGTAACGCTGATGTACAGGAAGCCATCACAACGCCTTTACACTATTTAATATGCGGCGAACGATGCTAGCGTATACATTACAAAAACCCAAGGACGATAATGCCTTGCAAGTTACTTTTATGATAAAAATATCTCTACTTTCTAGACAACGAAATGTCTTCATGTGACTCTATTTTACGATTACAACGAAGCAGATAATAAACTAAGTGTTAAAATATCAAGGTACTTCATCATTTTAATGTAAATTATCATATTAAATTTCTTTATTTAATTGATATATCAAAATACTCATATGAGTTTCACGAGCATAATAGAGATTTTTCCTGGAATTTTAATAATGATACTACTTCTCTTCAAGTTCAATGGAAAAACTTTGAAAATGAATGTCTCATAAAGTCAGAGAGAGATTCGAATGAAATAGTTCACTCTGTGTGTCTGTGAAGAAAGTAACAGCAGCATCTTGGATTTTGCTTTCTGTAATGTATTCTTCACTCACCCTCAATATCCCAACCGCACTAGTAAGATACTGCAGGGAACTATAGATAGTAAATTCAACGGAAAAATCCACTCTACAACGCATCTTATTCTATATAAAGTTTTCTTCCTCGTTTTTTTTTTTTTTATTTTATTTTTAGCAAAAAGTTTTTCCCCATTGGATAGCACAGTGGTACGTCGTCACGTCGAATGAAATTTACGATTTTTCACGCTTATGACTTCTGCGTCTTTGTGCCCTCTCTTTCTGCTCTGTGTTATTTGAATAGAAAAATCATGAATTTTTTTTTTTTTTTCGTCAACCATTGGAGATTCTGGTATTTACCATAGGGTTTACTCGTCATTATTCTCTTTCTTCTTCTTTTTCTGGGGGTTAAGGAAAGAGGAAGCACACAAGTATCGTCTTGGGATTCTTATCTGTGTCATCTGGAACAATTTGTCTTGGCAGACAGAGTATAATTCAGCAAACGTTATCATCGCCTGGCACAAAACCCAAGGTCGATGATGCCAAACAAGCATTGTTCCTTGGCTGATCGCTTGTTGCTGTCAACCTGCTACGACCAATTCCATACAACACAGAAATACCTGTAAGCTCCTATCCTTCCCGTCAAAATTTCCTCTCTCTATTTGTCTCTCTCTCTCTCTCTCTTCCTTCACCTCTCTCTGTACTGATATTCATTGGTTCATTGTATCCCAGTCGTGTTTCATTGATCAAAAGCCACGTATAACAGTATTGAAGGAGAAATAGTTGGGTCCCTCTACCGGAAGTCCTTTGTATCACTTGGTCCAAGAAACATGGACGATTGTGATTGGAATTGTAATACGTAGAATATTTCAATTTTCAATTCAACCAGTGAGTTTGACGTTATTCTTCACCCAACGGAATTCTTTATTTATCTACTTCAATTTGTGAAAACAAAATGAGTCAATCAAATTTAACGAAAAGGTGTATTCAATTGTTCCAGTTTTCAAATTTTCTCATTAGCGATACGTGAAGAGAGATTCAAATAGCTTCAGTGAATGAAGAGAAGAACTTTTACAAATTAAATCCTCTGGTTTACTAGAATATCTTCAATTGAATCGATGGGGGAATAATGTTGGGAGCTACACAGAGAAAAATTGTTTCTTAATTTGAGAATGTGCAGTCACTTAATTTAAGAATGTGCAGGTCACTTAAATTAAGTGACTTTTTTCACTTAAATAAAGTGACTCTTTCTTCCTTAATTTAAGGAAGTAAAAATCACTTAAATCAAGTGCGTTTTCTCACTTAAATTAAGTGACTTTTTCTTTCTTAATTTGAGAAAGTAGAACTCACTTAAATTAAGCGACTTTTCTCACTTAAATCAAGTGACTTTTCTCACTTAAATCAAGTAACTTTTTCTTTCTTAATTTAAGTGACCTGCACATTCTTAAATTAAGAAAACATTTTTCTCTGTGTATAGAGGGAACATTGTGTTGTATGAGTTGAATAATTTTTTAAAATGAACATAAACTAAATATCAGGAGCACTAAATAAATGCATTATTCATAAATGCCATATTGAGAAGTCTGACATGAAAAGTATTTTTCTTATTTGACATTTTTATTGCGTTTTCTTGTTTAGGTGGTGTTAGAGGTTTTAAGGGATTTAAGCATAAGTGCGGGTGCAGTCGAAGGCTGATTCACAGAGGGGTCGTTCTTTGGACAAAGGATGTGACGAATGGATGGATTATAAGATTGAGAAGAATATTGCAGAATGAAGGGAGAGTATGAGTTTACTTCAAGATGAGAGATTGAATATAAAATCAGTTCCATTTCAGTCGATGACAAGAGAAGACCTATTTTGTATTTTGGTGTATTCGTTTTTTCTTATAAATATCTGTTTTCCATCAAATTCTATAAATTTTCAAATAATTTCTCTATTCTTTTAAAATAAGTTTTTCCTGTTCCTCAATTATTTTGATCCGAAATCTATTGTTATTTATTTTAAGAAACTGCCTCTAGTCATAAAATCTGAAAAATTTCTCTCTATTTATTTTCTCGAGTAGTAAAGAGTTGCAAAAAAAATTTGATGCAGCACGTCTCGTTGGGTAGTTTGTGGGTAATTTTATTTATTTCATTTCTCAGAGGAGAGAAAAAAACTTTATGGATAATTCCTTGAGAATCGTATATTCATGAGTAGACAGAAGAAAAAGAAAATAATGATAATAAAAAGAAGAAGAAAAAAAAAACATCAATAACTTTGTAAATAGGGTAAAATAGTAAGTTGAAGTATGCAGTTTGAAAAGTTTTCAACGAGAATGCGAATTTCTCATGGAAGTTATACTCTAGCCGCAGTTATTCTTGTTGAGGTAGTTATTCATCAATACAAGTTGAAGCACGTATGAAAGCTTAGTATTTCAACTGTTGCAAGTTAACCGAGACAGAATTAGTAGAAACGCCTTGCTTATCAATTGCATTCAATATATATCTATGTTTTCCCTGAAATAGACATTTCTATCGAGGGAATACGAGGAAATCCCCTCAGTTTACTGGATAACCACTATCGGTACATTGTAAGCCTCTAGAGTTGAACTTTCTGCTTGACCATATAACTATCCGTCCTTTTCCTATCACAAGTTTTAGTTGCACCAAAACACTTGAGTAAACTCGTCACTGATGCTCAAATACTATATAATTCGTGACTTCATATTAATCCATTTCAAAACTTCCTTCCCAATTCCAAACAAATATTCATAAAAATTTTATTTCACAAATATTTTCATTAGCAAATTCATTCCACCGTTTGCTGCATTTTATCAAGCTCAAGAATATGCATACAGCATCCAATATTCCAAACAGAAAACTCTTTTCCTTAATAAAAGTATTCTTCTTACAGTAAAAATAAGAATATGGAGTAAAAAAAAAAAGGCTATACTCAAAGTGAACAGAAATTTTGTATTGCGATCAAAGGAGGAGGCAAAGAAAATAGGTTTATCAAAGTCTCGAGAGACGATGTAGCCACTCTAACCCAATTTCCGGAAGCCGGCGTAAAGTCTCTCACAAAATTCGTGCATGTCCTTGGATAGAATTTCATCGTGTACCTATAAAAGTATCAGAAGCATGTAAAAAATGATAGAGAAAAGCAAAGCAAAGCTATTGACAGTGTTGAGGGAGAGGAGAAAAGGGAGAAGTGAAAATGTTGCATAACACGAATGCAAGATGAAAGAGCATGACGTTGAAAGGAATTCTCTACGCTTTTGGATTGACATTATATGGGTCTTAATAATGATGGTACGTCTGATAATTGAAATTGCTTGGGAAAGTCATTGGAAAATCCGAGAGAAGGATTTCCCGGTATACAAGATCCACAGAATTGCTTCCTGGATGCTTGCATTGTTTTATGCATTTCAAGACTCAACTAATTAAACTGAATGAAATAAAGTTGGTTTTCGTACCCAACGGTTGGAGAATATGACAAAGGTCGCTGTGGGAAATCAGCATACACTTACATTAATAGAGTAGGAGACAACTAGTTTTACATGGGTTATGTTCGTTGCTACGTGTCAAATCTACTTTGTCTATTCATTCAACTAATGTAAAACCATGAAGTTTAAAACTACTCTCATTTAACGTCTGATTTTACAGTTCTTCTTGATGTATTTTGTAATTAAACTATACAAATTACTGATGTTTCATTGTGTGGATATACGATCTTATGTTTGATACAAGTTTTAGAAGTGGCCTTCTAGATCTCTGCTTAATTTATACTTAATTTCGTTGGTTAAAATTTATTCAACCCTTTACGGCCCAGTAATTTTGATCGATACCACTTTTGCACTCAAACGTTCATAACTTTATCAAAAATCAATATATTTTTGAGTTCTGAACGTCAACGATCCACAAATTTATACAACTCTGTAAAAAAATTTATATTGCAATGAATTAATAACAATTTCATAATCATAACAATATAAACAAATGAAAGTTTGTGGTGAGAATTGCAAAAAGATTGCAAATTATCGAATTACGTGAAACTCATAAAAATGATCATTTGGGAGTTTTCGGGGTCGCTGATTACGAATCCGATGTCAGATTTTCAAAATTTCCAAACTCCTAAATACAGGATGTGTTGAAAATTGCGTTACTTTAAAAAAAGTTGGGCTTTGAAGGGTTAATATCGCTATTTAACTACTATCGTGGATATTTTGGCTTTAATTCTTCGACGATATCGTCTGACTGGATTTTTCAATTACCCAAGTGTAATTATATTGATAGAATTACACGACATGTTTTTGTGGAGAGAGGAATAAAGGAAAAGAGGGGAAAAAAAAGAGAAGAACAATCTTAATCTTTTCAATTTCGCTGAGGGATTAACTGAGCGTTACGTGCGTTTAAATCAACACCGCAATACACAAGTTGGATTAGAAAGCACGGATTCTAGAAGGATTGGACTCCAATGCAATTTGAGTCACGAATGAAAATAGAGAAAGGTGAATAAAAAAAGAACTATGGTGCCTTCGTTCTCGGTTGCATCATTCGCCTGGGATTATTGTGTATTCAATTTTGGCTTGATTGAATAGACCAGGAAAAATTGTTTGAACAAAATTTTGATAAAAAGAGATGGACCATGGGAAAAAAAGCCCTTGGCGTGTATTTCACTTAAATTCGTGTAATTCCGTGAAAAATAAGGAGAGCGTGAGAAATTCTCCTATCCTTGGAGATGGAGTTTAAGGAAAAAAACTCAATAATAAAACTGAAGGGGTTGCCAAGTAAATAGAAGTAGTAAAATACTGAGTGTTCTTCGGGCTGAACACGATAGAATGCTTCTGGTACGGTGTATAACCGGCGAACCGGTTATTGTTAACCCTCGGGCAAGCCGTTATCCCAGTGACTTAGCTCAAGATGCATCTTATATATATATCTTGAGCACAGAAAACTCTAAATTTTGATGAAACGGACTTCTTTATTTCCCGTCTAGAGTTGATGAAGACACCAGAATGAATTGTTCCAGGAGCTTTCAAACTCTTTCTGTAATTACTTTTTCACTTTCTTTCTATTTTTTAAAAGGGAAAAAAAACAAATGATGATGGTCCATTTGTTTTTCACATTTTCTATTATAATCATTATAAGAAATTGAGAAAATCATAAATGTGTCACTCAATAGGTTGGTAACATGGTTGAATGGGAATGGTCTAAAGGTTAATTGCAAAAAAACTGTATTTATGCTGCTGCGTGATAAAAAAAAGAGTATAGATCATGAATTTATGATAAGCTTGGGTGGCAAAAGAATTGAGCAGGTGAAAAAAACTAAATATTTGGGTGTTATAATTGATGAAAACTTGAATTATGAGGAGCATGCACGTTACATAGCGAAAAAAGTGAGCATAAAGATCAGTTGGTTATATAGGATAGGGAGCTTTATTGGTGATTATACTGAGGTGCTAGTTCATAAAACTATTATTGCACCGCACTATGAGTATTGTTCTTCTTTATTGTTAAACTTGAATGAGAAAAGTTTATTTCTGTTACAAAGAACTCAAAATCGAGCTATGAGAACTATCCTTAAAGAGAATCAGTATACGCCAGTTAAGAGTATGTTGGATGCATTATGCTTCATGTCAATTGAAGAAAGAATCAAGTTTAACGTCTGTTCGATGATTTACAAAATGGTAAATGGTTTAACACCAGATTATCTTTCGAGAATGATAATAAGACGTGAGCACAGTTACGATACTAGAAGAAGGAATGAACTGCATATTGCAAAAAAGAGAACAAAAACTGCCGATGAAACAATAAATGCGCATGTTTTTTCTTTGTACAACAAATTGAGTGAAGAAATCAAAAATGTAAATAAACTAGCATTATTCAAAAGACTCTTGGCAGGAGAAATTAGAAGTGGTGTGTAAAAATAGATAAATAAGAAGAAAAAGGAACCAATGTAACATAAAATGTTTTCAACAAATGTATCAATTGGTAGCCATTGGCTAAATAAACACATTACTATTATAATCATTATAATTGTAGCTGATTTTTCGAGTCAAATTATTTGATACATTCACTATATTTTGTCCGACAAGGCCTACATATACTAATCCCTAGATCGGCAAGCTACACAATTAGCGATTAAGGATTATCTGGAATTAATTACCGCAGAGAGTACCAGGTGTATTGGTACTGGGCCACAAGTTAGTTGCAATAACAATGTACGATCTAATGCACGGCTTTACATGCATACACTGATGGTTTTCCATTGCACAGTATAGAATATCCAGTGTATGTTGATAAAGAGAGGAGTGGATAGGGTAAGAGAGTAATGCATATATTGTGGGAGTAATTCGATTGAAGATTGGGGCTGAAGCAGTGATGATATTGGCACCCCAATGATATAATTCAGTCTGCGGTGTGTGCTTTAAGCATAGTGGTAGCAGGTAGCTCTGGCGACCACTATGCGGTTTTGGATTTTCCTGTAATTGCACTGATCGAGGTGAAGCCATTGGCCTGACCTCGGTTCTCATATGGATATCGATTTTCAATTGTTTTTTAGAAACTTCACAAACTCGATAATTCACAATTATCCCGGAATTATTAGGCAAAGTAATTGGAAAAGTTTTGGTGAATTTGTGGATTTTTTTGGTTGTTTTTTGGACTTATTAGCCTTTCGTTAGTCGCATCAACTCACTGAGCTTAGTTCGTCGCATGGGGAGCGTCACGCCGTTGGATTAAATTGGATGCGCTGTTGTCATACGTGGCTTAGTGCGTTACGCTGTAACACACGTGGGTGAGAGGCAGCGGCTAGACTTGACAACAGCGCTGCTTCAGAGGGTGTCGCTATCCTATTTCGCACTCTCGCAATTTTGCTTTTCATAGGGGATTTTATATTTATATTTTCATTTTTATTCGATGCATTTTAAACTATCAGGTTTATGCCGCTAAATCTGTACATATTATACATACATACAAGTCATGATATTGTAAAGGATGAGAGAGTCCCAATTCCATCCTTCATCCGTTAATCTCTTGGTCATTATGCTAATGCATACAAAAAAAACTGCTGATAATAATATTTTTCTGGCAGAAATTCGAGGATGATCCTCAAATAAAACTCTAGATTTCCACAATACTCCAAAAATGATAGATGTTAGGTTTGCAAACGAATTATATTTCATGATTATTTACAAGATAATCATATATAACTTTTATCTTTAAATTGCACGGTGAGGAGAATTTCTTCAGAATATAAATTACAAATAGATCAAATTTGTGCAAAAAAATTATTTATTTACTAAGCCAAAAAATGACCATAAGCATTTGATTTCTATGGGTTCACGACCTTTTTCTTGAAAGATTTCCCAAAAGTCCGAAGAAGTGTTATACAATCGTCATAATAAATATTTTCGAATATCTCCAGAATCATCGATCGTTCTTGGAATGTGTAAAGAATATTAATGTTCCAGTAGGTTAGACTATAATGCATATGTAGTATGTCTAGACGCCTGTATGAGTAAAGAGAGAGGGGGGCCTCTGAGGAGTTGGATAGGAAATCCGGTTAGCCAGTACGAAGGATAAAGTTATCAAGGGACTTTACATAGTTGAAGCTTTGTTTCATACATTGGCAAAATGCCCAATTGCCGTCGTAGTTCGCTACTCCTTTCTAGTCAATATTATGCACTACTTCATGTAGATGTACAAAAGACACTGTACCCATATATGCAGAATATGTGAATGTGTATGTGTCTTGATGCATTTCATGGGATTTTGGAGAAACTGAAGTTCTATCAGGAACTTTTGACTTTTCATGAAGTCACTTTCATGCCACATTTTTCGGAAACTTAAGAGACTTCTCATACAGTAGTAAACTTGGGCACCTGTGTGCGATACTTTGAATAACTTTTAATTGGCTCTTTCAATTTAAAACCATACTGTTACGCTCTGTGAATGGCCCTGCGAGACATTGGCATGCACTTTGTTCCAACCAGTCACACTCTTAAAGAGGTCTTGTGACAAATGTTATGGAGGATAATTGAGGAAATCGTTGCCTCAGTTCATGAGAAAACGAGAGGAATTTGAATTGCCTGAGAATAAATGGCAGCAAAGAGCCATATAGAATTGTAGGAAAATTGATGGTAATTGAATTTATCAAATATTGAATCAGCACTTTTTTTTCATTATTTATATAAATTGAATCTTTCAAAATAGATTGACTACAATTTCAATGAAATATGGAATAACTTAAAATATCCAATAGATTTGAATGAAATAATTGATGAGTTATTCCGTAAAAAAAGGTTGAATTCTTCTCGAGTACTAGCCAAATTTTTTGGAAGATAGCCAGAGTATTAGATAAATTGGTGGCACTTACAGAAAAGCACTCACCAACCAAACCAATATGCGCACCCACTTACCCATAAAGTAATAATCGATAATTCTGTCCAATGTTGCAAGTTCTCTCTTGATAAATGAATGATTCATATCTATAGAGGAATTAAATCACAGATTATTATTATTTTTTTTTTTTGGGTTTCTATCTCCAAAGTGAAAAAGTTAAAACTCAAATGGACCGTGGGATTGTTGGCAAATGGAAATTGAATATCTTTTATGAATTCACAAAGTTGAAACGTTCGGGTGTTAATTGATTGAATGAAATTCATATTTATATTTTTATATTTCGTTATTTGTTCTCGAATGAAAAGAGAAAAAAAAAAAAAATCTATTAATTCGTCACTCATCGAATTCATTTATTCAAAAATTTAACTGAGATTTTATTTTAGAGTGAAGGCTTCTCCTAAAAAAATTGAAAAAATTAGCCAATAATGTAGACATATAAAACCATATTTGCAAATTTTTTCAGATTTTCTTGCAAAATCCTTCACTTTAAAAAAAAAAAACATTTAACGACCATTTTGCCTCTATCTCTCCTTAATCTCAATATTGCAAGTGGACTAGGCTAAATAGGCTATTTGCGTATTATTTACTCAGTGCACATGCTGTAATGAGTAATTCCAGAGATATAGAGACTCGTCAAACTTACACACATGTTTGTCGATGAATCGTATCTCATGAGAATATATCATAGCACATCGTGCAGTTATACATGTAGCTATATATGTAGTGCCAAGTAGCATCTGGTACAGACGGTAATGAAGACTTACCCCAGGGGAGTCAATTCCGTTTTGCAGAATACACCTAGTGATATTACACCCAAAAACTAACTGATAAGACTACACTCACAAGCTTTTTAGTCTTATTGCACTAAAGTATGTGTGTATACGTTGAAGACATGTGTCACATTATTAAGTTCAACTGATAAAGCTACTAACCAATGTCATGTTACCCAGAGTCATTACCAGGGAGCCCGTTAGAATTTAGTCTCGGGGAAAACTCAAATGGACAGGAGATAGAGTATGCTCTGTGGAAAGTTTTTCGAGCGTTACATTTCACATGCCACAAATTTTTTCAACGTTTTCTACTTTTTTTTTTTTTTTTGCAGGATTTTTTTTTTTCCACCAACTACCAACATGCTGAAGATAACGATAAGCTAACGAGAAGAAGATGTGTGGTTTTTTAATGCCCCTTTTTTTGTTAGAGGGGGGGGGGGGTTATTTTGAATGACACGTGGAGAGGATTTCACATGTTTCAACGCTGGAGACGTGGACAAAAAAAAAGCTCCTCCGCATGATTATGCCGAGGTTTTTGCTACTCGCTTCCGATGTTCTAGAAGATCCTGAAATAAGTAGCAGAATCATAAAATGATAAATTCGAATCATTTATCATTCTACTTCGCGAGATAAGTTTAAATTTCTAGACTGATTACAGCGATATTTCCAGCTGTGTGTGAAGAAGAGGCAGAAGGTGGAGGAGCAATTTTAAAGTTGAAGAACTGTGTAACTTGAATATTGCATGATACACGATCTTTAACACTGAGTTATTGAATTATCTTTATTAGAGCGTTGAAACTAATTAAATGGAACGTAGCCAATTCTAAGGAAATCTCAGGGGGGATCAAAAGTTTTGAAAACAATTTCAAATCTATGAATAGGCTTATGTATTGCTGATTTGATTTATACTAATGAAATTAAAGTCGTTATAATTCAGATAGAGCATTTGTTTTTTTTTTAAAACCTTCGAAAACTTTTTTATTAAAGCTTATTTAATGAGATACAAGAATATTTTTGTTAAAGTTCAAGTTTACATGCAAACGTGAAAATTAATAAATATTAGAATTATTATTTTTAAAAAATTTTTAAAATAATTCGAGAAAATTTTTCAAAATTATTTTAAAAATAATTTTAAAAAATCTGGAAAATTTCAAATAGGAAAATATAACTGATTTTTTTTCTTAACTCAATTCTCTAGAATCTCAGACTTTTTTTCTGCACTTTTTCAAAAATACATGAATTTTTATTAATCAAATAGAGCATTTTTACGTGAAGATGACTGTATTGATCGAGTTCTCCGAGGTTGTGTATTTTTGAATGAAAGGAAATCGATCGTTAGATACCCGAAGATTCTCCCAAATATAAAATTAATAACGCATTTATTTTTACACTCACGATAAACTATATTTCCGAGTATAATCAAAGCAAAGAAGTAACTCTTGTGGAAAGTTGTTTAAGTAAAAGTGAAATATTCACCGAGTTCATTTAATCTTTCATTATCATTGGATTATCTTCACTCGAAAAGATTTCTATTGACGAGAAATAGCTCTCAGAGCTCATTCAAATGAATTGATGCATCCGCAGAAACTTTAAACTCACTGATAATGAGTTTGAATCACTGAAACGTGAGATACTGCAAATGAAGGGAGAAAAGGGGACTGGAAAACTTTGAAACATGATGTATGAACAATAAACAGTCCAAGTATATTGTTTTCTCTCTTATTACTGTGGCTGAAGCCTTCTGGCTATAAATGACAGTGGGGAATCCCCCCCCACAGAAACACCGTGGAATACGATCCATTAAGACTTTAACGTGTATATAGCCGTAAGCGAAAATTTCTTAGTGAACTTTCGTCACCCCCTCCTTTGCCTCGTTTGCCAAGTGCGAACCAAGGTATCTTTCTCTCCCTTATATCGTTTCATTCTCATCGAATTCCCTCTCTTTTACCCTACCAAGTACAAAAAGAGACCCCCTACCAGCAATAAGACCATCCAGAAACTATGGAGAAACGCCCAAAGTACAATCTGCTTGGCCACAAAATTCAAGCTATACCCATTTCTCTCAGAGAATCACGTCGTTTTGTCTGACGATACAGAGGGATAAAGTCTCTCTCAAAGACCCTTACCCAGTTTTCTCATTCTATTTTCTTTTTTCTTTTTTATTTTTCTTCTGCTTTTTTCTTTTCTAATTAACAGTCATGGCTCTTGGGTATTTACGATTTCAATGGCACACTAGGATTATATAGAATGAAATAAGTAGGCGATAAAAATAGAAATGAGGAGAGGAAAATCGATTACCTCTGCAAAACGTGTGTAAACGAAGGATCATGAGAAAAAGAGAGGGGGGAGGCGAAAAAGTGTTCAGGTAGTTCACTCGCAAAATGACTTTTATCAGGAATTTGATAAAACCGAAGTATGAGATAAAGGAAAGTGTCTTACATTTAATTTGAAAAAAATGCAATTTTTTTAACGATTGGGAAGCAGAATATTAGCAATGAAAATCTGCATAATTAATATGCAGGAGGCCAATCAAGTTCGGAAAAAACATATATAGTATCCTGCATATCTCGAAAACTGGTTTTACGATTTTTTTTTGAGAAATAATGCATGGTGAATCAAAAAATTAGACAATTTTCAAAAAAAACTTCAAATTTTTCAGTTTGTCTTCACATTTATTATGAAATTTGCGATATTTTGCTCCTGATTGGGACTTTTTTAAATTCGAAGTAGTTAAAAAAGGTTCAAAGGTGGCCAAAGTGCCAAAATTGGTACTTCTACCCTATAAGAATATACTTTTGGCAATAACTGTTGCGAATGAACTACGTTAAGTATTTTTCCGATCTCGTGAGACACCTGGCAAGGTATGGCATTATATTCTTGCACAGTATAATACGATATACGTACAGTTATAAACAGTTGTGCAGTGTAGACAGTGGTATTTTGCTTGTATTTCCCTCGTCGAAATTCAACACGCGAGACTTCACCCTTTCACAACACTGTACACTGTGCTTTTCCTTTAAGATGAACACGCGAAAATACACCCTCTGCACATTAGTAGCATACTACCTACTAAGATTTCCTATTTTCCCCGTTTCTCATAGGAAGACTCATTATTATTATCATATAATATGTATATATATATATATTATATAAGCTTGATGGGCTCTGTCTGCCATTAAATTTACTTTTGAATGACGTAAAGTTCATGCTGAGAATTGATAAGTGTACTTCAACGTCAGTTGAATTGAGCGAGTAAGTAAATTGAAAAGAGCGAAAAGAAAATGTAGATTGAAGTTGTGTATTCAAAAATTTCACCATCATCATTCATTCCCTTTTTCAATTCATCGAGCTGATAAAAAGAGAAATATTAATGACCCCTTCCAATAATGAATGAGACTAATGACTCTTTTTTTTTTGTTCAATTCCTTGGAACAATATTTTTCATTCACTCAACATCTGCAATGGAGTGATTTTTTTTCTCCTTTCCTTCTCTCCACTATTTTTGCTTTCTTATTCCCCCCTTGCATATCCGTGCACGGAATCTACAAATTCATTGAAATGCAGAATGCCCTATGAGCTCTCACAAAAGAAAGTACCTTCGATAAAGGTAAATATATTTGATAAAATTCCACGTGCCTGAATGATTCTTGGAGAATAAAATTTTAATGTGATCCCCTTCGAGGAAATTCTCACGAGAGAATAGAATTGTTACACACAAAGAGCACTGGAATTTGCAGAAAAATACATAGACAAAGTTTTTTTGCGATAATCATAATAATTTCAGGGCTTTTATGTACTTTTGAAGTGAATTTTTTGTTTTTTTAGGATTACCATAAATGACATATCCCTTTCAACATGTGCGGATCAGTGGAAGAAACAGAGGGTGAAGAAAGTAATATGACGTCAACTGATGGTGCATTGAAGCTCGATATCTCTCGATTTAAAAAGTTCTGCAGAATTCAATGTTGAATGACAGAAAGAGTACTTTGGTTGAAACTTTTTGTTTTGAGATGAAAGTTTTTTTCCGTATTAATACGAAGAGAGTGCGTGTAAGTGTAAATTTCACTGACACGAAGCTCCTATTTTTCGTGTATTTGATACAAAAAATAAAAAAAAAAAAAAGCAGTGACACAAGAAGTATAAAATTGTTATTGATGGAGCAGTTTCCGTTGGAACATTAACGACCAGTAAAAATTTGCTGTTTTGACACTTGTAAAAAAAGGAGAATAATTTATTTTATAGTGGAACACAAAGTTGTTCGTGTTAAATTGAGTGAAAAAAAGATAAGAAAGAGGTTTTTTTTTTATACCAAATGTCCATTTAACACTGAACGTGATAGTCTTAGAAATGAAGGCTCCAATCATCGGTGAAATGAGTCTACGAATTACATGAAAATAAAAAAAACTACAAAACAGGAGAAAAAAACCGAAGGAGAGAGGAAAAAAAAGAGACACAATGGGAAGAACGTATCTATTACTGGTACGCCTGAGGATGCTTTACAATCATTGCCACAGCATTCTCCAAGGGGCAGTCAACGTTTACGAGGTAATTTCTTTTAACCACCTACATCGAGCAATATCAGACTCATTGGAACACAGGAAAAAAAAATAGATTAAAAACGCCATCGAACATATATGCAAGACACTGTTTAATCGTAATGATGCTTTTTTAAAAAAACTTTGGAGCGTAACCTAATTATGGACTCATTCCTGTTCCTGTGATATTGCAATGATATAGGGGAAGGTGGGGTTAAATGGGTATTCTAATTGAACGGTTCAAGATGGAAATTTGATAATGATTCCATTGGAAAGCTGACAAAATTTCAGGGAAAAAACTTGTGCGAAAATTTGATTTTTTCCATTTTTGGAAAATTTGAGTTTTCGGCCAAGTTTTTGAAAATCGTAAAAAAATAATTTTTTCGGCGCTAGATTTCGGTTTTGTTGGTTGTAGCGATTTGGAGTTGATATCAAATGGAAAGTGGGCTCATTTCTCATCGATTTAGCGCAGTTTAATTTTTTAAAAATCAATTTTTCAAATATTTACGGTTTATTTTGTGAAAATCAGTTTTTGCTCCATAAGTACTCAAAAAATCCATAATTTTTCGTTTTTAATCATGTAAATTAATGGAAAATGAGCTCATCTTTCATTCAAGATCAACTACAGGTCGCTATGACCAATAGAACCAGAGATATCCCTAAAAAAACTAAAATTATGCAAAAAAGGAAGGTTTTCAGTTTCAAATCATAAGCAAGAAATGAAATTTTCTATAAATTCATAAAAATACCTTCTGATATATGATTTCCATGGGAAATATCCTCAGCTGTCTAATGAAATCATCAGAAAAAAACCTATTTTCAATATTTCCATCAATTTCGAGTAATTTCCATGGTATAAAATACCAAAACCAACATCTGTCCATTTTACCCCTTGTGTCTATTTTACCTCACTTCCATATAAATTAGTATTTCGAAGTTTTCAAGGACTGTAGACAATAGAAAATGGAAGGGCAAAAGATTTAGAACTTCAAATTGCATTTTCTGATGTTTGAAGAATGAAGAGAATAGGAGTAAATTTCAAATTAATTTCCTTTGCAGGAGAGAATTTAATTAAAATTCAAGGGAATGAGAAAAACAATAGGAAGTTATACATAACTTAGTTATGTAACTTTTTTTATTCGATTTTTTTTTCCTATAACAGATCGTAGAAAATTCTTCTCGAGAATCTCTTATGTCCTAGATATTGGTGAATAATAATGAGGAAGAGGCCGGGTGAACGTGATTGGATGCTGAAAAAGCGTTTAAAGTTCCGAAAGATTGTGAATCTCGAGTGCAATGAATGGCATGAATACCTATCGAATGTAATAATCGAGATTAATAAAAAAAAAAAAGTCAGTTGGAAGATTCTCTGGACATGGAAACTTCTCGAGAAAGACAGAGAGAAAAGAGACTTTTCTCTCTCCTTTTTTTTCTCCTTCATTCATCTACTCGTTCTTTTCACCTTTTTCTTATCATCTTATCACTACTCTATGTCCATTGGGAGCAGTGTCGTCAAGGAAATCGCAAATCGACACGTCTTGAACGACTCTTTTTTGTGTTCTTTTGTGATCTATTTTACCAGTTGGTATTCTTCACCAAGTTTTTGATGAGGGTTGGAAAAATTTATTTCATAAAAGACCATCTTCAAGTATTTTACCAGCAACCATGGTAGAATTACAGTACCCAAGAGACAACTTCAATCAACAATTCAACAGGGCATTGTTGGAAGGGAAATAACATGGAGATTCATGGTTTATTTTTTTCTTTCAATCATTTAATTTAGGTTGGCGAAGTATCTGAAGTATTTACTAGGTAAAGTAAAGATGGAGATTGATACTCGATTTGAGGGGGAATTGATGGAGATACTTTGGGAGGAAAAGCTAATGAGTTTTAGGTTTTTTTTCGGGCAATTAGATGCTTATCGACACGATTAAGTCGTTGGATAGCTTTTTATTCGGGTTGTCATTGCCAATCAATCTTGAGGAGTATTTGAGGTAACTTTGCCTATGGAAGTTCTGAAAGATTATGTTGTGTGATACACTTCAAGTAGCAAAGATTGAGGCAAAATGGGCCAGTGGAGTGAGATGATTTCGGGTTTTTTTTGGAGAATGAAGGAGTTTACGAAAAAATTTGAAAAAATTCACGAAAGATGTCCACATATTTCGGTATTTTCTCGAATTTTTTCAGATTTTTTCAGAGAGTCCTTCACTCCAAAAAAAATTGCTGGGTCATGTTCCAATGAATGTCCATTTTGCCACACTCTTCATTTTTTTTTAATGATGGTGAATTTATTATTCATGAAGTAATTATAAAAGAAAGAAAAAATAATAAATGAAAAAAAAAAAAAATTGTCCAAAGATGATGTTTTCTTCAAAATATCATATTTTTGCGAAATTCAGGGATGAAGTGTTTCTCTTCAACGGCATTTATGAGAGAATTTAACATACTTTCAAAGATACATTAGATTATTTTACTGCAATAAAAAAAATGGATTTCAATTTACCTTTTGACAGGTGAAATTGAATGATCTTGTAATAATGATTTTTGACTGAGCATAACAAGTTATCGATTTTTCAGTATTAAAAAAACCCATAAAAGTATCAACTTTGAACAATATTGCGAGAATAATTCAATGCTATGTTTCAGATAAATTTTGGCAGTATATAGGAATATCACATCCAATAAAGTAAGAGTTCTTTCAAAAATTTCTTCATATTTTAAACGTTATTCCAGCGTTCTGATGATATGAAGACATGAAAAATACATTCAAATACTTAATTTGCACGGAGAAAATAAGTGGTGGGCTAAAAAATTTCAATTTAAAAAACTTCATAAAATCACGAAATTGAAGTGAATTTTTTTTCTTTCTCTACTCAATTTCGCTACTTACAGGGGGACCTTTTCTACTTTCCCCTTTATTCCATTCTTGCAAGCGTGATTTTCTCGCCTCCAGGTATATTCTAAAACGCCTTGAACGACCTCGGTTGCCTGAGACGAGGGGACCGATTCTTGTTTAACAAAAAAAAAAAAAATAAGTAGAGAAAAAAGGGGAAGAAATGATTTTATTCTCCCTGTAGTTTCCTATTCTATTCATTTTCCCGGTTATTTTTTTTTTTTTATCAAATCTTATTCAGTTAAATAGAATTGAAAAAAATGTAATATTCTATTTCCAATATCATCTACAATTTGTTGATAATTTAAAAAATACATAATTCAACTTGTAATTTATGTAAAATTTCAATCTTTTCATTCTTGTATCATATTCCATTAATTTTAGCAAGCAAAAAAGAGAATGAGAATAATGGAAAAATGAAAAATGAAACTCTATTGAATCTCATTTCTTATAATTTTGAGTGTCAGTTCTACGTCAGCTTCTCTTATTCTCATTTCAAACAGAGCAGGAGATTTGCTGTTGGGAAAGAAAAATAATAGAAAAAAAAAAGCGACTAAAAAAAACTCATTCACCTTGTTTTTATTTCTCCTGCTAGTTATTTTAGTTTTTTTTTTTATTTTTTTATTTCCTATTCATTCTTTTTAATTTATTTTCATCTTTCAAAGCTTACTGCTGTTGTCAATGGCCAATACAAGAAACAGAAAGAAAAATACACCAAGAAAATACGTTCTGAGGTACTATAAATGTTCTTTACTTTCATTGTTGAGGTGAGAAAAACATTTCTCTTCTATTTTTCGCTTATCTTTATCCTTCAACTTCTATTTCCAATGAAAAAAAAAAAAAAAAAACTTTATTTTCTTTAACTCTACATTTTATAAAATGTGATAATGTCAAAAATTTGCTGTGTGTTTTCTTCAGAGTTACAGAGTTTTCATATGAATCATTAGTATCTCATTGGGCAAAAAGAGAATGAGGAGGGAGGTGCTTGCAAGGAAATGCTATTCGAATGAGTTATGAATCTCATTACTGATGTAATACCCATTGTTCATGAATAATATGAAATATTCATTCTTCGAAAGTACGAGAGCGAATAATACATTCTCCACTAGAATAAATATAACAAAATGCCAATTGTACTCGAATAGAGAATATGTAATTTCAAATTAATTAAAACATGAGTCTATTTTTTTTTCAATAGTTTTTTTCTAGAATATCTCAGAAATTAAGCGAGACAGGGCAATTTTGCCCAGATCCTTTTTTTTGTATTTTTTTAGCACTTGAAATTGTCTACAAAAAAGAATCAGCAAAAAATAATGAAAAAACGGCGTATTTCCATTATTTTTCGGATTAATTCAATTTAATATGAATTTTTTATTCAAAAATTGATAAAATTCAACATTTTCTTAATAAATGATTTAAATTTTTTATGTTAAATCCATTTATGTTAGATTTTTTCCTACGAAACAGTAGAAAAAGGGCGTATCTCCATTATTTTCCGAATTAATTCAATTTAATATGAATTTTTTATTCAAAAATTGATAAAATTCAACATTTTCTTAATAAATTCTTGAAATTTTTTTATGTTAAAACCATTTGTGTTAGATTTTTTTTCTACCTTAACATTTAAAAAACCACTTTTTACTGCACTTGGATAGTGTACTTGATGTACCGGCTTTTCCACTTCCATAAATACATTGAAACACTCAACTGGCGTTAAAGTTTTCTTCCAAATCTCAGCTCTGTAAAATCGGGTTCGTAGATTTATAAATTATTTACCACTTCACGTCGCAATCTAAATGCTATATCGTTTAAATCGCGTTGAATTCTCTTCACCCCTCCTCTCCCCCTCTTTTCCCCTAGTCCTATTGTCGTTTCCCTTTTTTTTTTTGCACCATTCTGCCGTATTTCACGAAGAGTACACGGCCAAGGAGTGTCTTATCATGTCTCCGGCTTTCACTCCTAAACTCTCGTGAATCTGATGATTTGTAAGTCCACCTAACTTCTCAACGGCATGAATAGTTAAAAAGGATATGGGGTAATTTCTTTCCTGAGAAAAACTTAGATTTAAGCTTATACACTCTTATGCTGAAGGAAGATTTTAGAGGAAAGTTTTTTTTTTCAGTTAATATCATGTATTTTTCATTTTTCTTCTCTTTGGCAAATTATAGTATAATACTGGCCTGAGGAAGGAGCCCGGATGTGGCTATAAAAATATCGTTAGAAAAAAAAGTGAGGGGGGGGGGGGGGGGGGAGGAAATTACTAGGAGAAAATATTGGAAAAGCGATTATTATTACGGAAAAATAGAGGCTATTAATTCATGAAAAAAAATTCATTTATCCCATATAAAAAATACGTTTAGAGTGAGTAAATTATGGCTGTGTAAACGTGAATATATAGTGTCCTAGTATAAAACTTATTTAACTTTGGGTTAGAGAGAGGCTGCAGTGGGATTGTGCAATTGCAGGGCCTTTTGAATAGTTTGTGCGATTCCCTCGGATCGTTTAAATTGGATCGGTCACACATCTAAAGTAATCGAGTTTTCCACGTAGAAAGTAAAGAGTAAAGGGGGGGAGGAGGGGGGGGGGGGGAGAAAAGAGAGAGGTTTACAGTGGTACCTCATCTCCCTTAACAGTTAGATTCCCAAACGAACGCTAAAGTTATCTAGTTACATTTTCACGGTGGTCTTTGGATGTATGGGAAAGTCAAACTATCCTAAAACTCTTACAAACCTTGTGGAAACTTGAATTCATTGCTGTTAATGGGGGGGAAAAGAAAGGGGGGGGGGAGAAGTTTCTGCTTTAATGTTTAAATGTATCTAATTATTCAGAGAAATCAAGTGAGTGTGAGCTCTTGAATTGAGTTTTGTGTCTCTAACCTTTGGAGAATTCACAATTGAAGATTATTTTTTTTTTTTATTAATTGAAGATTATTTGGTGAGATACAAAGAAAATCTATTGAGAAAAAAAAATGAACTCAAATTTTGAAATTTTCGAGAAATTTTGATTTTTTCTATGCGATATATCGTATTATATGCATATTAACTCATATTCATCAGGAAACATTTTTATTTCACAGTTTTTACCCATTTTGTGATTTTCTTGAATTTTTCAGAAGAATATGGATTTTCTAGAGTTGCTGAATAATTTTTTTTAAATGAAAAGAAATATTTCATCTTCTATTCAAGCAAATCAGGCAATAATTCCGACTTCATATGTATGAACAGAGAGTCTATTTGTTGAGAGAGAAAAAATGAAGTTCAACGATAATTTTTCAGCAAAAGCACTCAACTCATCTCTGTTGTCGTGGCCTTTTTTTTTTATTTATTTTATTTTTTACCTTATTCTATTTTTTTTTTCTACTCTGAACATACTGCATGACGTTCGGGTGCACAGACTAATGGACGTTTCACGCCCGATTTCGTGGAACAAAATGTAATGTATTTTGTACAGTACAAAAGTTGGAAGCTGTTTTTACTGAAGCATGAATTTTCTTTTTGCTTGGCTAAAGGAAAAAAAAAAAAAATGAAAAAGAAGAACTCTATACATTTAAACGCACAAAAATTTTATAATTAAATGGAGATGCAGCTTCAACCAACTGTCAGGCTTTTATTATTTCACACGTAAATGCTGGCTTGGAGTGTGAGTAAATTATTTCCTTTTTTTTTTTTTACCCTCAATTTAATGAAAAAACTTGGAGCAGAACAAATTATGTTGGATTTTCACAGTGAACAAAATTATATCCATTAATTAAAATATCGAATGAGTTCTGTACGATTTTTTCAACCGTAAATTTAATGAATAAATCAATGAAAATTGAGGTTAAAAAAGAAAAGACTAATTCTAATTAATTCATAATATCACGATATATTAAATATTAATAAAGCCTCGGTTTTGCTATAAAAAAGAAGAGATATGAAAATCCATTGAAGTAATCATCTCTGAATTTTTTCCCTCCTCCCCCCTCCCCTTTTCCCTCAAACCTGCTTGTTTTTAAACTTTGCCCCCGCAACACTTTGACTATTTTTTTTATTCCCAACCACCGGATGCACCGGATACTGCTCACGTTGCATACATATACTGGCCAGTCAGAGAGTATTTATTTGGAAAAAATTTACCAAGCAAAGAGCGCCAACTAAAAAAAAAAAAAAAAAAAAATGACAATAGATGAATAAAAAGAATGAGAAAGGAAAATAGAGAAAAAAGGGGAAAAAAGCTATGAAAAAAAAACTAGAACACGAATATAGAGATGAAAATATGCGAGTGTGTGTTGGCATTCTCACCGGAAGGAATTTATAGCAGTATGGGTCAAAAGGTTGGAGATGAACGTCCAGAAAACGTAATCTGGATTACGTATGAAAAACGCGAGAGAGCTTCTCGCCAACGTGATGAAAAATATTGTAAAAAATGAGTTGGAAAAAAAAATATATAGGAGACAATGAAAATTGTAAATCGCTAAAAATTAGAATGGAAAAGAACAACAAACAAAATAGTGCTTTGAAAAAAAAGGACTATATGTGCTCGTTATTGACGTGTTTACTGGTGTTCCATTATACCTCTGTTGAATATCCACTGTATAGTGGGGGGATTTATGAGGCATAAAAGTGACCGGAACTCGCATCGTATCAGCGAATGTTGAATGGCCATGCAGATGCCTTTTTTTTTCATTCATTATTTTTCCGAGAGAATGTCATATTATGGATGCTTTGGAAAATGCTATTTATACTCAATCCCTGCAGACAATTCAAAAGAATGATTTTTTTTCATTCATGAGACTGATTGCGCGTTTTAGCGCACGGAAAATGATCTCAATTTTTTTGTTCAAATTTATTTTTGCAATTCTTCTGATGATTATTTTTCTAGTTAAATTGAAAACTATTACGAATGATCGATAATTACTTTAAAAATGGTTTTGTTTGTCATTTCTATGAACTTCGTAGAATAGGGTTTAATGCATTTCAAACCTGTATGTTTACTCTGCTAACAAAATGTATAAATATATAATTATATTTTATAATAATAATAATAATATATCATGGTCCAAGAGTGAAAATGGGGTAACAAGATGAGAAATGTGTGAACCTTCGAGTCAAAATGATTCGGAATTTTTTTTTTAAGTGAAAGCATCAAATAAAAAATCTGAAAAAATTCACAAATAATGTTCACATATTGGTCCATTTTCTCAAATTTTTTTAGATTTTTTCATCAAGTCCTTCACTCCGAAAAAAAATCCTCGATCATATTACCTTGGAGGTCCATTTTGCCCCAGTTTCCCCTATATGTAAAACTATATATAAATAGAGTTAAACCATTAGAGCAAGGTTCACAACGTTTTTCATAGATATATGTTGAAAGACCTCACAAATTAATTAATTAAAATCAAAGCTTATTTTATTCAAAATCCTGAATAAAAGCCTTTTCAATGATGGCTATATAAGCTATGTTCACTTAGCAAAAAGCTCTATTCATTGAAAATGAATATTGGGAATGAAAATTATCTGAAAACAAAACGTCCAGCTATTGTGTAAATTTTGATTAATACCAGAAATTACAAACACTGATAACATTGGTCCAAATGAAATCCCCCAATCCAATTTGAATAGAGCGGGATTTTCGAAAAAGATAAAATAGAAGAAGAAAATTTAGTTATTGGGTAATAATGTAAAGAATTACATGAAATGCAATAAACACTGATAAAAAGGGCTTTTGAAGATAATTTCTGTGATAAAAAATCCGCTAATTGAACGCACAATTCGCTTTCGTAATAATGAGTTAACCAGTGAAATTTATCGTTTGTGTACAATATCATATGTTTATTCAATACAATTTCCCTGATTACAATTCGTCACTGTGAGAAATGGAAACCTGCTTCCTTCCATATTCGCTTGACCTCATTTTTTTTTTTTTTTTTTTACTGTTTTGATCGGAAAATTGTTGGGGATTTTCGCTCATTTATTGAGGGACATTGTGCACGTACAAGTGGCTGTAGTTTGCTCTGTATCAGTCGACTGCAATTTTCCAACATTGGTGGAAATCTGTACATATGCCTCATATTCTGCATTGAAGCCTAGTATAGCGGTTTGTTGAATTAACAGGGCCAATTTATGACGAACTGTAGTGAAACTCTCAGAGCAGATAGGGAACAAAGTGAATTGGGTGAGAGGGTAATATATATATAGATATATCTATATATATATATATATTTTGTATGAGAACGTGCGAAGCCACATCGTATAGAGCTGAATTGTAATTCATTTTTGACCTGTGACCTCTGGGGACTAAACGATGAATCGTGACGCCACTCTACCCTTGTTCCCAGTTGTCCTGAAATTTCACACCACCAGGAACGTACGGAATTGTGGGAGCTTTAGCATCGAATCATAAGATTATATATTTAGGGGAAAATAGGATAAAGGAGATAGTCCAATGAAACTATTTGGGGTAGAGGTTTTTTCGAGGGGGCTTATTGAGGGAGTGAGGACATTTGCGGTGGCAAACTTGTGGGAATTGATTTTTAGAAACTTTTTGATCTAATGCTTACAGTTTTAGACTTTTTTTTCTTGTTTTTTGATCATTTCTAAGGTACTATTTGGCGCAGCGCAATAATACTGAAAGTGATGGATGTATAATTTTTAATCATTTTAATATCGTCGCCTTAAAGTGCAAGGGGCGTAAGTGCCAAAAACACGAAATTCTGGTGTGAAAGGGGCGTATGTCCACTTATCACTCAAAAATGTTTTTTGTGGCCTCTGGAACATTATTTGGATAATTGAAAATCGAAATAACAAAGTGGCGTAACTACCAATTTCAAAATGAAAGGGACATATCTCTACACTTACGCCCTTTTGTTATTTTCTTTTTAAATGCTATATAATTGTTAAAGTTAAAGTAAAAAGGACGTATCTCCACACTTACGCCTCTTTGTTTTTATTATTTTCGTTATCTCATGAGAATATTCGGAGTTACGCCCTTTTGTTTTCTAGGATTTTTCATCCGAATTTTGGCACTTACGCCTTTTTGTTTTTAGCGATTTGTATCTAAACTATGGCACTTATGCCTCTTTGTTTTCTGTTTTTTTCCGATGATTAGAGAAAATTCAATGAAAACACTAGAAACAAAAAGGCGTATCTCCGGCACTTATACCCCTTTGTTATTACTCAGTGGTACTTACGCCTATATGTTATTATTTTTTATTTTCTTACTAATATTGCGTGAAAGGCCTTGGAAAGCCTATTGGAGAAATAATAGTGGAGATACGCCTTTCTGTTATTTTGGAGAAAAAAAATCGGGAAAAATGGCACTTACGCCCCTTTCACTCTAAGGCGACGATATAATTTTTGATTATTTTTATACTGCTCAAGGAAGAAAAAATGGTTTTTGTAAACAAAAATCAGTGGAAAATAATTAAAAATTGATTAAAAATTACATGAATTTTCGGGAAATCTGTGCAGCTTTTATGCCTATTCAGAATTTTTGCATTGGGACTTCTAGAACCGCAGATATTTTGAAAAAACTACAAATTTTTCAAAATGAAAAGGACCCCATTCAATAATTTTCACCCTAGAATGATTGAATTTTCAACAAACAAAAACAAGCAGGCGTTAACTCCTTGTAGGTTATTTGAATTCTTAGATTTAATATTCTGCCAATACAATTGGCAGTAGGCTTCCGAATGGAATTTCCAATCTCTAATCCAATAATGATCATTTTAATTAACATGAATTAATTAATTTCTGAATTTGATGATTCAACTTTTCAATGTTCTCATCATCATATCAGGATAAAAATGGTCTCATTTTATTCGGAAAATTATATATTTTATTATCATGAAATAAAAACAATGTGTGTTCTTGGGAAAAAATTGAGAAAAATTTACATTTCCGATTTTTTATAAACATGTTGTTTTTTTTCAAGATAAAAATAAATACTTGACCAATCAATTGGGAATCTAGAGAGTTCATTCCTTTCATTATAACGAATTTTTTAAGTACAAGCTGGTGCAAATCCGTCGCGTAGTTTTTGAGAAATACGCCTTTAAAGAAAAATCATTTTTTGCAAATATCTCAGAAACGGCTGGACGTATTTCGCCTAGTTTCAATAGCACTCTGTACCTTCATCAGATATACAAACTGACGAAATTTGAAGTCTCTATCTCAAATACTTATCGAGTTATCGTTCCGCTAAAATATGAACTGAAAATCACTAAAATTGACATAATTTCCAAAACTAAGAATCAGAGAAAAATTTGACAACAGTCAAAAATGTGAGTTTCAATGAGATGAATATCATAGCCCAAACTGGGCGCTACCAATTAATTTTTCATCGAGAAAATTCAAAAAAACGTTTTTTGAAAATTCGGTTTTTCTCGGAAACTATTCAACCGATTTCACTGAAATTTTCATGACAGCATTGTGCACGCAGAGGAAAAATGCAGTCAAATTTTGAGAGCGCTAAGTATAGCCGTTCCGGAGAAAATGACGATACATGGCAATACACTCAGACACACACAGTCACACACATACACACATACAGACATGCTTTAAAAATATGATTTTTTGACGTTTTGGATCATTTGTAGTCATATTCCGATGAAATCTCGAAATCAAAAAATCCGACGAAAACAATGCTTCCATTCGAAAGCAAAAAAGAAAAAAATCAATTTCAAAACATGCTTTTCACCTGAAACTCCCCCAGTTTTTCAATGGAATCATAGAAAAGAATAAATCCCTCCGTTTTACTCCATTTTCAATCAAAAAATCATTCGACATCTTTGAAAATTCGAATGGCACTGCACAAAGTAAAAAATTCCATTCACACAGACGAACAAACAGATCATGCCACACATTTTTGATTTCTATGAAAATTCGTTTTTCATTCAAAACTCGTTGCAGAAATTCTAAACTGAGAGAAAAATGTGAATTCAAAAAAAAAACAGTTGAGAATTAAAAATCCCAGAATATCGAATTCCGAGTTTTATCGAAACAATTACGCTTTTTTTTTTGTCACGAGTGACGAAAGAGAAATGTTTGCACCAATTTATTCAATGTAATACAGCGCGTATATCGAATCAATTGGATACGGTTGACCTAACATAATCAATGTCAATAATTCGCACAGAGCTACATTCGATGATTCAATGGAAACGATTCATTAAACAAATGTATCGGGAAATCATATCCATTGATTATTTCCTTCATCATCAAATCAAGTTGAGATAATCACAACTGAAATTTTACTCCAAACTATTCAATTCTAATACTCTTCTGAATTAAACTCCAGAATTCAGTAGTAAAGAGTTAAAATAGGACGACTCAATTTTTTTCGCCAATATTTTTTCTTTCAAATAGCTCGAAAACTCGAAAAATGGAGATACGCCCTTTTTGGTGAAGAATTTCAAAATATGAAATAACAATATTAGGTCAAAAAGGGCGTATGTCCATTAACTGACTCTCATTTGATTCCTCTCACTAAATATCTCGGAAAATAATGGAGATACGCATCTTTTACCATAATCTATTTTTTCATAGAGAATTTCGAGAGCTACGAAAAGAACAAGGGGTAAATCGCCTTATCTCGCTTAATTTCCGGGATAGGGAAGACTCCGACAAAATTGACCTGCGGATAAGATGATTCAGAACTTTTTTTTAGAGTGAAGGCATCTTCAAATAAATTTCGAAAAATTCACTAACAATCTCCACATATTGGATCATTTTCTCAATTTTTTTCCGATTTTTTCTCGAAGTTCTTCACTCCGAAAAAAAATCCTGAATCATGTTAGTACAGAGGTCTATTTTGCCCTAGTTTCCGCTATTTTTTCAATTTATAGTCGAAAAAAATTGCCTTATCCTGTCACTACCCGAAGAAAATGTTAAATTTCTTCATTTTTCAGCGAATTATCATTTTTATCCATCCAACATAGTTTTTTTTTTTTTTTTCATAAAAATAGAAAGAGACATAATATTCTGGCGGACGATAAATAAAGCCTGATTCAGTTGGCTGTAAGACAGTGGTGACTTGCTATGCCAACAGAGTGTCTTTTCACTGGCAATAAATCTTATCCCAAAACTCTTGTGCAAATCTGATATCGAGTTTACAGTCTATATCTAACATTCAACTACAGTATATACGTTTGCAGATCTCTGTCTCAATTCATGTACATTTACAGTTCGAAGTTAGAGGCGAAAGAGGATTGGTACTTGAGAACACACGCCTTTATATATGTGTGTGTGTATATATATATATATATATATATCTATATTCAGTATAGAGAATGTTCCTACACCCACACATACACACACTCTTACACACACATATATATACATAAAGGGAGGATGGAAAATGCTCACACAGTGATTTAAGCCGCAGAGATATGTGGGAGTACGTAGGAGAGAGGTTGAATTGGTATAGAGAAATCGAGTTGCTTGGAGGCAAGAGAGACTACAGGGTGGAGTATACGGACGTTGGGATTCAACGGAACGGGAAGCATGCAATGGGAATAGCCCCGGCGTAACCTAGAATATATTCATCCCAGTCTCATATCCGTCCAATAGAATCAACCGATGTGGAGTATGACAGAAAGCCAGGAATTTCTCAAATTAAAAATCTAAAGGGACAAGTAAAGCAAAAAAAAAAGAAAAAAAATTAACTGTAAATAATAAACTCGTGGAATAGAAATTCTGCCCATTGAAATGAATGAGAAAATAAGAATAAAAAAAAGGGGGGGGGGCAAGAACTTTTGCGAGAAACTAATTGAATTCCATCGAGACTTTTTCACTGAGTGTATACAATTCATTCTACTTTCAATTGGATTCAACATGATTTTTATCAGAGTAAAATAAAACAAAAAAAAAACATCACATTGATGGAAGTATGAAGGAAATTGGAATTGAAACAATTATATTCTCGAGTACTCCACTATCTGTGGTTCAACGGTTGTCTTTCATTTTTTTTTTATATAAATTTCATTATCAATATGGAATGAAATAATTGAATCACCAATATTTCCATTTTTTTTCTTATATTACCCAATTTCGTTTTAATGCTTGGGGCCACTCGTTTCATGCTCGCATTGTTCTTTTGAAAAAAAAAAAACGCGAATGGCTTACTTCACTAACCGAAAATTCGCTTGGCAAATATCGAGTTTCCGTAACAACTCGAAGCTCGCACGAGCGATTTACCATTGGATAAGAAACGAATTTCCTGACACGTGCAACATATTGCCCCCCCCCCCCTCCTCCCCCTCTCTGCAACTTTCGCAAACCAACCTTAACCAATACCCTCGTAATCTATATCTATAGATCTATATATACATTTTATATTCTCTCTTGCTCTTATGGCCAACTCTCTCTCTCTCTCTCACTAATATTCCGTCCTTCTTTTCTCTTTTTTTTCTATCGTATTGAACTGTAGCTCAGTGCAATAAGTTTTAGAACAAGATTTCATTGGAGCGTACCGATTGCTCGACACAACCAAGAAAAGGCCAGGCATTTCGATATCCCTTTTTCTCTGGGCTCATTCAACCCACTCCGATACGTTTCGAACTAGATCCCCCCCCCCTCTCTCCCTATAGTCCAAGCCCAGGGATAGATATCTTTGTAACGAGTCCATCGGGATATTACCTTCGTTTCACCTACACCATACAACTACTATACGACTAGCCATCACTATTACATCCAGAACTCGGCAGCTATAAGAGTATCCATGATCCTCGTGTTTTCTACTTCATGACCAGCTGAGCTTTAATGAAAAATTAATCCCACAGAACTGAAAAGCACTACTTACGAGCAATAAGAGGATATATATCCCATTGTAACAAACTGCTGCTGGATAATACTGATATGAAATGAGTTAAAAATTATGGTAGAATGAGAGGCAAGCTGGAATTTAATGGGCAAACTGTAAAATTTGAACCTGCGAATTTCTAGTACAGAGAGGGATAATAAATCAGATTTTTTTTTCAGAGTGAAGGATGGTATAAAAAAATTTGAAAAAAATTCTAGAATGATATGAATATGCTTGAGCATCTTATCTAATTTTTTCATAATTTTTTGTAGAGGTCTTCACTAGGAAAAAAAAAATCTGGTTCATTTTGCCTAGCAGGTCCGGTTTAACTGGTCTCCCTTATAAAAACGGCCATAATTCTTTCATTGATATGACCGATATTAAACGAGTGAACATTATAGTGAAACTAGAAACTAGCGAGAATTTAATGTTTAAATAATAAAATTCGAACCTGCGTATTTCTACTACAGAGAAGTCCAATGAATCTGATTTTTTTTACAGTGATGGACTTTGCAAAAAAATTTGAAAAAATTTCCTAACAATATGGACATACTCGAGCATCTTCTCAATTTTTTCCAGATTTTTCCGTAAAGGTCTTCACTCCGAAAAGAAAATCCAGTTCATTTTACCCCAAAGGTCCATTTTGCCCAGTTTCCCCTATAAAAGTAACTATGGCTCCATCATTGATATCACCGATATCAAGCGAGTTAGAAATTGCAGTAAAACAAGAGACGCGTGAAAATTTAATGTTCAAACAGTAAAATTCGAACGTGCGAATTTCCACTAGAGAGAAACCCAATGAACTAGATTTTGTTTTTCAGTGAAGGACTCAATAAAAAAATTTGAAAAAATTCCTCAACATTTTAAACAAGCGATAGCAGTAGTTTATCTAATAGCCGATTCTATATACAACGATGTGGGATTGAAAAGGGCATAAGTCCATCACTCAGAGAATGAAAAGGGCTTAAGTCCAGATGACATTATCACACATTGGAAAGAGAAATTCTAAGAAATGACGCCATATTGAATTCTCAGAATTCGTGGAAATGGAAATTCTGAGAAATTACGCCATATTGAATTCATTGCAAGGGAAAATTTTGAGAAATTCTGAGTCATGAATATGGCGACATTTCTCAAAATTTCCATCTTAATAACCAACTTAGAATTCTTAGAATTCAATATAGCGTCATTTTTTAGAATTTCTAGGGTCATTCATCTCGTGATGATATCATTCACTTAATTCCATAGCATTCCCCAATACAACGTCATTTCTTAGAATTTTCCCTCACCATGAATTCAATATGGTGTCATTTCTTAGAATTTCCAGCATGTGATGACGTCATCTGGACTTGAGCCTTTTTCATTCTCACATCGTTGTATATAGAATCGGCTTAGATATACTACTAATATCATCTTCTCATTTTTTTTTCAGATATTTTCCAGAAGGTCTTCACTTTGAAAAAAAAAAGTCTGATTCATTTCGTCACACAGATTCGATTTGCCGTCTATAAAAGCAGTCTATGGCTCCGTCATTTCAAACTTGAGAGCTCCAACTTATAGGGTCTATATAATCCAAACATTTTCACGGCCAATGGGAACTGCTGCCTGTATCCAATTCGAATGAGTGAATGGTAGAAATGTAACAATCGAAACAGTTACAGTAGTATAGCCATAGTACTGCTGTTGTAGTATTGGTGAGAATAGTAGCAGCGAAATGTATTCGATTAGATATCACGAGTACACTTCCACAGGTTTCATGGGGCTAATTCCGTGAAGGATGCATAGCCCACTGCTGTTAGAACTGTGTGCTCCCGGTACAGTAGTTTAGTATACGATAGAGAGAGCTACCTTGTGAGGAAACTAGCAACGGTATTTCCTCCCTAGGATCAATTCTGTGCTGTGTCACGGATTGGAGAATGTATGTTTAGTAGTAAAGAGAGACAGTATCTGCGTTCTGGGTTTTGGGCTTTTGGGAACGATGTGCAGTCTGTCTTTGTCATTGGGAGTAGTAACCTAGAGACTCGGCGGATTTAACGCGACAATTACAGTTTGCCGATCTTGCGTGTAACCAGAAATACCTTCCGGCTGTTTAGGATGTACCAAATCTGTCGTTATGCACTCCCAGGAAACTCGTTGCACTTGACAACGCAACATTTCAATGACAATGACGATTACTACGAGAGCTCGGTGGATGCTTTCTTCTTAATTGATTTCGATCTATTCAGGTGCTCTAGATTTAATGACCCGAACATCTTGGATAAGCTCAACAGTTTTGGTTGAACAAGAACAGGGTATGATTATGGATAAAAAATTTTTAGCTGAGTATACTGAGGATAATGGGTGTATGGAAATTTTTTTAATAAACTCTTGGAGTGAAAAAAAGTTTTTTTCTCGGATCTTTGGAGGAGAAATGTTCGAGTTTGTTCAGCCGTGATTAATACGAACAATGAAATTCATCAATTTTCAACAAATTCTCAGACTATGAATATAGTAATTTACTTCGGTCTTGTGCACTTTATTGAGGAGGTCCAATCGCTGCCTCTGTTAATTTAAAAATATTAGATAATAATGAAAATCAATTGTTTTATAATATTTTGTCATTACGTATACTATTGCGGAAGTTCAATTACCGTCTAAATTTTTGGTAACTTTGTATTTAATTTATTTATTGATTTATTTTCATTCCAAATGTAGTGTTAGTTAATTTGCACATTATTTGAATATTTTGGTCATTTTCTGAACAATTTTTTGCACATTCAAGAACATTTAAACAATTTATCAATGTTAAGGCCCTGATACTATGCCGTGAAAGTTTTACATTTAAAATTATTTAAACTAATTTTTTTTCAAGTTTCAAATATCTTCTAATATGTAAACTTGACTTAAGGTAGTTAGAGATAACGGTGTATTCAATTATTTTATTTCAATTCTATCCTCTATTTCAATGATAAGTGCCTTGTAAACTATTGATTTTTAAATTATTGGAGAGAGTGCAGCAAAATGTTCCCTCGTGGCAACATGATTCAGGATTTTTTTTTTTTAGATGAAAGACTCGATGAAAAAATTTGATAAGGTGCTCCAATATGTGAACATTATTGATGAATTTCTTCCATTTTATTTGTAAAAGCCTCCATTCTTAAAAAAAAATCCCAAATAATTTTTTAAAAAAGGTCCATTTTGCCTCAGTTTTCTCTATTATTTTTTATATTAATATTTTAATTTAATTCCTCAACTTTTGGGTAAAAAACTTTATTTGACTCATATGCAGCTGACTAGACCTCCCAGAAATCGATAAATACGATGAATATTGCCCTCGAACTTTTCTCACACTGCATTGCCCAATGATCCAGAGATGCAATAATTTTCTAGTGTTCAATCTAATGATTAATTCATCGCAACATTTGGCACTACTATTAATTCATAGTGATCAGTGATACGGTAAAGAATAGCAGGATATCGGGTAGAATGAAAAATCGTAAAATAGAGGAAAAAAAAAACCCGGGGAACAATGCAGCGGTGAAAATAAAAAATTGAAAGTACGAAGAAAGACGTTGGCTTTTCCAGCGTGAAACATGGTGAGTGCGCGTTACTGGTCAGCGAGTGGTGATCTATCTTTTCCGAAGTGACTGGACCAATGGTGAGACGCTCGATGGAATAAAGGTGCAAGGATGAAGGTAAAAAAGAAAATCTTGTAGCTACTGCGCAAGAACAAAAAGCGTTTTAAAAAAAAACAAAAAAAAAAAAAAAAGGCATTATCCCAAGCCAATATATATTTTTCAGCATTGAACACTGAGTTTCCATCGTAGCCATCATCGCCATTAGTTCCTCTACATTTTCTTATTTTTTCTCTTATTTATTTCCAAGGTAAAGACCATTTGTTTCAAACTTCCTCTTCTTTGGTTGAATTATCGGAAGTAAGAAAAATAAATAAAATGAGATTGTAAAAGAGAGAGAGAGAGAATACTGAGTTGAAGTATACTCATTCACTGGGCAGAGGCAACGGATAGATAATGAGAGAGAAATTGAGAGGATAAAGATGGTAGAGTACTCCGAGGATCAGTAGAATAAAGGGAATTTCACTGTGTATATATACATATATAGTATGACAGAAGAGAGGAGGTATTCTAAATGTACTCAACGAATTATTTGCTCCAATAATTCGATTGTACGGGTACATTGTACGTGGCAGCTGACGATTGAACGGATTACTGTCGTTTTCTTCCTTCTACCACAGAGAGGTAATTACTGCAAATGATCGATTACTCCTTGGTAAAGAAGCAAAAATTCAAAGAGAAGAGAAAGTCTTCATTGACATGAATGCAATTTACATTTATATTGTCCCAAGAGTTTTCTTCCCCCCCCCCCCTTTTTTTTCTCTCTTGCTCAGTACTCGTTTGTAATGAAATTTTTCCTACTTCTCTTCTTTTCATTTTCTCGTTTCACCGGTAAAAATAAATGTTTATAGAAAATATTTTCTCAAGGGGAAAATTGTAGCTGCCGAAGTTTCGTAGAAAAATAACTGAGATTCTCACAGTGGGTTACACGTGGGAATAGTCAGACTGGTCTTCTTCTCTTCAACATTATCGACTTTTCTCATTGAGTTATCTCTCATTGATCGACTATTAACTGCGTCATTTATTGGGTGGGCGTGGCCCAGGGTAAATGTGTCTTACATCGTATCCCTTTTCGTGAATTCACATGGGATCAAATGGAGTATGTATAGATATATATATATATAAATATATATATGTCACTGTAAGGATATAATGTTTTTCAAGGGGTTGAAGGTTACTCCAAGGTTATTGCAGCATTAAATTATTTTTTCGAAGCTTTTATCGTAAATTTCTTTTTCCACACGGCTTTTTTAACATTTTGTGCAAAAAATTATTCAGACTTTATACTCGTGCACGAGGGGCAGATGCACTATATTGGGCTTTCTCCCAAGTGACTTCCAGTTTCGTGTCTCCCACGACGACACCACGAAACTGTGTCGTTCTTAATCAAATTCATTATTAAAATGCATCTAAATATAAATTTCGTGGAATTGCGTAGATATAATTTTTAGGCTCAAATTTTCATAGTGAGAGAAAAATTTATTTCTGTCGAATAAATAAAGTTTTATTTAGGAAAAAGTTAATTTTTCCGATTTTTTTGCTAAATAAGCATATTAATATTATTACTATTACTTGCCACTATTAAATCTTATTTCAAGCAAGAAAAATTGGTGAATAGGTAGTTTCACTCCATTAATTAATTCTGATAACATTTTTTATGGATATCAATTCGAAATTTGATGTGTTCTGATTGGTCCAAAGTCGGTCACAAGATTTCAAAGTCAATAGAAAGGCTTTTAATCGAATTTTCTTTAAAAAAAAAAATTAACAATAAATTTTCCATTTGAATCAACAAGAAAAGAAAATAATTCAGTAAATTTATCGGCACATTTTGCATTACCCAAGGCCAGGACGGTGACGTAGTTATATATATATAGTTCTCTGAAACTTATATAATGATAGAAGCCTCAAAGGAGAGCCTATTCAATCCTAAAAAAGATCTAATGCTCTAATTTAATCAAAAAAATTATAACTAAGACACTAAAATCATTATTTTTAGCCCAGTTCTTAGCGCAGAATCTCACAATTTCGTGCGCAAATAGAATTTGTCAAGTTTCCTTTAGAAATTCATGTAATTCAAGTTAATTGACATGTGAAACATCTTTATCGATAGAATTAATTCGATCGTTGAGTGACGTAAGAGAATTAATGGAATCAATGAAATGAACTATTTTCATCTACAAGAATCGAATTATCGAAGATGTAGGAAGACACTCTACCAAAGTAATTAATCGATCCATGAAGTTCCCAAAATTATTGAGAGACAAGTAACTCTGAAGTAAGAGACCTATCATTGCCACAATAAATTTCCAATGAATAAAGACAATCACAGAGAAAATTGTTATGCATGAGAGTAAAAATTATTCGCCATATTTTAAACGTAGAATTGTGAAAAAGCAATCTGAAACGTCATTTTCTATAATAACTTTTCACATATTTCTACTACTCTATTAACACCTATTATTCATCTATTCACTCTTGAATCAAAAGAGGTCAAAAAGTTTTTTCTCTTCTTCTTTAAAAAAAAAAACAAAAAAACATACTCAAAATGAGCCATCAATTCGAAAAAATATGATGCCCGTTCATTTTACGATGTAGTAAATCTGAAGAATGGTAGAACAAGTTATAAAGCCATTCAACCAATTCACACGTATCAAATACGGATATGAGAATAAAAATGGTTGGTAAAATGGTATGCACGTACTGTTAAAGTATGAAAAGTATTTTTGTGGAAAAATCCAGAGTGAAATGTGAAACTATGAGGAATAGAGTGAATTGTGTGTATTATACATATAAGTATATAACTTCACCTCTTTTTTTCCTGTGAGTGAGATGAAATAGTAGGCAGAAGAGAAATATACGAGAGAGAGTGTGTGAAGGTGAAGAAAATACGGAGTAGTGTGTGCAGAGGCTTTGGCACGTGGATAAAAGGTAGCATAGTCGAGTGGTCGCATCGAAATGCTAATTCGTCCGTTCTTCCAACCCAAGTGTAGACGTTTTCACGGCCTTTTAGAGAAACATGAGCCAGTGAAAATGTATGATATCTTCTATCGTCGTGTGAGAAACTCGCAGAATTCACCAACACCACTATTCTATTCAGTTTCACGTTTTTTTTTTTTCTTTTTGTTTTCTCGTTCCCTTTCCCCCTAGGGCTGTACTTCCGTTTCTCCTTGAATGCCGCTTCTTGTGCTCTTTGACCCCACCTCAAGAGACTTTTACCAGTTTACTTTTGCGTAATACATGAGGACAAGGGAGTGAGAATAAAGAAGTGTCAGTGACGTCTATTTTCGGTGAAAGCATCGAAAATACCATCGTCACTTCAAATCAAGCCATGATCCTACGGTTATCTATATGTATATTTACAGTGGAAAAAAAAAAAAGTTTTGCGGAGGACAAAATGAGAAAGGAAAAAACAAAGTTAAGACACATATTTTATCCAGTTCATTTTGGGTAATAGTGGTTTATGGTTGTGGCAAAAGCCTGTGATACACCTCATATTTTATTGATGTATTGGACAAATATTTTTTCAAGCATGGCTTTTTGGCTGTGGGGTAATAAATAACTGGTAGGAAGGTTCTCTTTTTCTTTTTTCCTTTCTTTTCCTTTTTTTTCGAGTGACTATCTTTTGGGTATGGGATTCTAAAGCTTAATAAAAAAAAAAAAAAATATCTTTTGGGTGGGAGAGAATCATTAAGTTTCATAATGCATTTTCAGGTATTTCTTCTTTTACTTTATATTGACTTATTTGAAGAAGTTAGGGCAATTCGATAAGTGGAAGAAAAATTTCAGATACTAAATTAAATTAAGAAAAGTTGGCTGTCCAATGAGATCTAGAGATATAAGTGAGTTTCGAGTTCTGCCATCTTAAACTTATCTTTTCAATTTCTTTCTCTTCTTTTCTTTTTTTTTTTTTGTTCAAGATCGAATGAACGGAAGAGGAAAATTTGTTGTCAAGCATTTTCAATTCATGACTTTTTTAAATAGTGAAGATATCCACAAAAAAATTTGAAAAAAATTACTGAAAAATCTAGACGTATTAGAGCTTTTTCTCAAATTTTTGCAGATTTTTTCGCAAATTCTTTCACACCAAAAAAAATTCCTCGAGTTTGAAAAAAATTTATACTTTTAGTTTGCAAGTGAAAATTGTGATTCTGGAGATTTTTTAATGCAAAGAAATATGATTGTTCAACTCACCGATTTCTTCTCTTAATGATGATCTTATCGAGCCCTCCAAGCATTCATAATGCACCTGTTGAGCACACAAAAAGACTCAGTTTATATTTAGTGGTTTTGTATGAGGACAAAAGTTACAGTCTTAACTCTTTCTTTATTTATGACCAGAAAAAGAGAAATAATTCGACTATTATAACAATGTTAGATGCAGCAAAACATTTTAAATGGCATTGTGCCGAGGTTTTTGCACATAAAATATATGATACCATGATCATAAGAAAATTCTCCAATTATAGAATATAAAATATTACATAAACTTTCCATTAACTGTGTAAAGAGAGGCTAATAAAAATTCATTTATATTCTCATAAAATTAGGAAAAAAATTGCCCATTTAATATCGAGGCTCATAATAATTCCGTCTGCAGCACTTATTAATTTCATTTTCCTCTATAAAATATATCCTCTGAATATCCGCAGTAATTTGATGGTATGTACAGACTATAATCACGAGCAAAAAAAAAAGCCAAAGGCTTTTCAGGATGAAACATACCTCAAGTAATCACTGCTCAGCCTTTGAAGACGAGCAGCCCAAGTTTTTATACTATCTTTAGAAAAGATATGCAGGTCTTATGATACTTTGCTAATTAGAAATGATATCTATACACATCATATCAAATTTATTACTCCATTAAATCATCATAATTGTATAAAACTCTCAATCACCTGTACTAGAATTTTATTTTCATTTTTTTTTACTCAATGAAATTCATATAAAATATTCATTTGAATAATTTTACGAATTATTCAACGAGCTTTTTAATGAATATGTCAGGTGATTGGACATGTCACGTGATTGATTCGATGGAAATGACGAGCTCATAATTTTGAAGTGCTCTTGAATATTTAATCATCAGTTTTAAATTAAATCTATGAATATCATATAAAATTTAAAATGCAACAAATTTTGTTTAATTGCTTTTTTTTAAATCGTTATTCATCGTTATATTTTCATATTTTCGGGTTTTCTATCATTAAATAAACAAGAATGAAATGCATTTTAATCATAATTTATATTTTATCCGTTTGTTTGAGACTCGTGGCAAATATTCCTGTTTTTGGAGTCAAAAGGAAAAAAAATTTAATCGCAAATAGAAGAGACGAGAAATGAAATATTTTTTTTATTTCATCAAGAATCAAAAGTATATTCCGTAATTAAATGCAAACGGTGTATTTTACAGTTCTTACTTGAGCATACTTCTACTTCACACTTATTTTCACTGGTGCACAAGAGCCAAAGAATATAAACTCTTTTGCGAATTTCATTAGCCAACTCCTCGGGGGGGTCCAAAGATCTACGGGAAATGCTAAATCAAGGGAATTCAGTAAGGCCATTTTCTCCGAGTTTGAACATTAAATTTCACGCTTTTACCACTTTCAACTTAATTATTGTAGACTTTAAACTTTGTTAAAATGCCCATGGGCTCTTTCTCAACTTTAAAATGTCCATTGCTTTATATAATTTATTTTGTAATTTCATTTGTTTTCAAAAACCATTGGATTTCCCCCCCCCCCCCCCCCTCCATCACTTTTCCTGGTATCAAGCAGTGTGAATTGATACAGAAATAATTTGATTTTCGTTTCTATTCACGGAACAGGAAAATATCGAGATTTTCATTGAAATCCAAAACAGATTTTAAAAAAAATAGATAAATAAATAAAACAATTAAACTCAGTGCTTTCACTCACTCGATTTTTTTTTTTTTTTTTTTTTTTTTTTTTTTAAGCATATTGAGAATTTTCTGAGTGAACTAAAATGGAAAAAAAATACGAGACAGCTATAGAGAAACAAATGTTGAATTGGGATTGAAAGCTCCCGCACTGAACAACTGACAAATCCAAATATATTCCCACGATTTCACGCCCCGTACACGATGAGATAGCACAACACCAAGAGAGACAGAAAGATAGACAGAGAGAGGCTGACTGAAAATAAACCTATACAGAGACCTTGACTATTGTAGTTGTAACTACCTGTGTAACTACCCTTGTCTCGCGTTAATCCACCGACATCAAACAACTGTGCTTTCGGAGCAAACTAGCCGGGCCTTTACCGACATACACACACACACACACATACGTACACATTTTCTGCTCTGTATATTCGGCTTCATGGTAACGCATGTGTGCTTCTCGCATCCATTGCCACCTTATACCCAACCGTCCTAAAACCCGAAAATTTCTCAGTTACCAGAACAATTTCTGGAATCCTAATCGCACTACATTTATTCCCTCTCTCTCCCTCTCTCTTTCTCTCTCTCGCTTATGTTATAGAAGATTAACGTAGTCTCTTGTGCTTAGGAATTTGAACCGTGACTAATATCACTGGAGAATTCTGCTCCCATTCCGTTGCGGCGTTTTCCAAATCATCTTGATGAAAATGTGCAGGAAAATGTCATTTTTTTAAAAGTTATAGTTCTATAGGCGCGTTATGGTGAAATAATGAGAGGGAAATTTTACGATGCAACGAAATGCGTAGGCACATCAAGTCAAGATTCTAACAGTAAAAGTTAGTCTTGAAACAGAGTGAGATGAGAATATATTGTATAACGGTCAACTTAATTTTCGGTTTTTCCTTGTGGGAAATGGCTTGTCTTGAGCATTTCCACAACATATCAAAAATGAAAAGAATCAAAAAATCAAACCCGAAAAGTGAGTGAAATAGTGTGGAATGCTTCATATATAAATTATATGAAAGAAAAATTATATATACATATATATATATATTTTTTCAAGGCACGTGGAGTGCATTACTTAATTGCGTATTAAAAATAAGTTTTGGATCATGCCAAAGAAGTATAAATTCTATCGCGTGAACAGTCCTTTCACGTGATCGTTTTTTTTCTAAAAAATGCGCATCTCTACAGAGAAATTTGAAAAAATTCCTCAACAATTGAAATATCTTGGAGCATCTTCTCAATTTTTTCCATATTTTTTCGGAGAGTCCTTTACTCTGAAAATAATTTCTGGACTATTTGTCCCCAGTCTTTTCTACCCCAAAACACGTTGTCTCAACAGCCTGACACATTTAACATGCAATACTCATTAAAGAATATAAAATAATCCTGTTTCGTACTTTGTGCTTGTTTGTATCATGCATTTTGTGTCAGTTCACAGCATTGCGCATACATTATTCTCCAGAAACAATGAGTAAACACGAAATGCAATGAGTGTCACACTCTTGGCCTCTCTCAACGAGTACACACACACACACACGAGCCCATTGAGCACATGAATACGCACATAATAGAGATGATGAATGCCATTTCTGGGAAGACTCAGTTGGACATCTATAAATCAACGAGATTCGAGGCCACCAGATGTAGAAATTAAAGAAATTCAGACTAAAATACAAATTATTGTGCAAATATTTCGGTTTTTTTGAGTGAATCAAACAAAAAGCTATCGCTCAAAATTACGTGGTTGTATTATTTACGAATACCACAGAATGATTATCCTCAAGCTGACACCACTCTTCTTTCTCCCTCTCTCTCTCTCCCTCTCTTTCTCTTCCTCTATATCCTGAAAATCGACTGGCCATTAATCCGAGGCAGCCTCAATTCTCATTTCCCTCATTCCCACTAACACCATTTTCCCAATGGTAAAATTTCGACAATTAGCCTGATAGAAAATTAATGAATCATTTTGTGTAAAAGTGGAATGGATAAAATCATTTAATTCTTACGGGAGAATCAATGTTATTCAGTGATTTATATTTCAATTATAAATTTTCAACAATGAACAGGTCCATTTTATTGAAATAAATGCTTCTGTATCATTAATGTTTGTTGAATTGAGCCTATGGTCAATGTAGATTATTCAATTACATAATTCATCAGCACGTGAAAATTAGGGGTAAGAGAGGGGAGGGAGGGGAGGAGAAATGAAACTCATAATTTTCTATAATTTTAGCCATTGCTAGAATTATAATTGCGTAATAATATTTGATAATGGAATAATACTGTGGACATTAGTGAGTTAGATAGAATTTCTGTAGAACAAATTATACCATGTGGCTTTGAAAATAGAGGTTTTGAGAGGGGTTGCTTCAATGTGATGGTGTGTAATAAAGGCTACACGTGAATGAGTGTAACTCTCTTGGTATGGCGAAGGGCGCGTCGCTCTGTGGTTTTCTTATTAGCTCGCAAAGGCACGTAAATGGATTAAATTAATCCGCTTTCTCCATTAAACTACGAAATAATTTAATGGACTACCTACTCACTGAATTCTATTGCACGATGTTTATAAGAGTTGCTTATAATAAAATCGACGACAAAGTTGAGGTATTAGTGATAATAAATGCATCCGCGCAGTAATTAAAAAAAAAAAAAAAATTACTTACAAAAAAAAAAATAATATCGTCGTCCTAAAGCGAAAAGGGCGTAAATGGTAGGGAAGATTGGGGCAAAATGGATCTCTGTAGCAACATGATCTAGGAATTTTTTTAATTATGAAGGATTGCATGAAAAAATCTGCAAAATTTTGAGAAAATGCTTCAATATGTGAAGATTGTTCGTGAATTTTTTCAAAATTTTTGAGGAGATGCTCTGACTCTCAAAAAAATTCGCAAATCTTTTTGATAAGCTCGTTCTACTGTAGGACAACGATATAATGAGATTGATGGAGCTCCTGTAATATCTTCAGAAAAATAAGAAAATTATTTTTCAAGTAGACTATTACATGAAGCAAATGCATGCATTTGCATTATCTACAAGTGGATATACTCGTGAAATTCGTTTTTGATGGAAAAATATATGTGAATAAAATTTTGTAAAGGCACCAACACACACACACACACACACACACACAAAGCTACCACTCGGTTCTTTAATGAAGAAACTTTTGTACCCTTAAATTCACAAAAGTAACCAACGAGATCATGAAATAATCCGTTTTTTCTTCTTCTTTTTTTTCCTTTTAACTTCTCGAGAACACTGAAAATTGACTTTAGAGTCGTATAACTTTAACTACATTTTCGGTTACGGTTGAACTTTTTTTTTGTTTCCCCTCACCCCCTCCCCCCCCCCCCCTCCCTCTCGTTCCCTCTCTTACCACCTTTATAAAGATTCTAGAAGTACCGAGGATTGACCTTACTCGTTGAAGGGTTTTGTAGAAGCCACGGGTGAAATGTCGAGGCTCACGGCAAAATCGTAAAGTTTTACGGATTGATACCAACTCTATAGGACAGCTACGTGGGGTACTCTCGTGAAATTAACTTTGAGAGGACGTTACCAGCCTTCTTTCTTAGCTTTCTACGGCCAGCCTTTACCGTTGGCGTTAAAGTGCCTTATCCGGAAAAAGCGCCAGAGTTGAAATAAAAAGAAAAGAAAAAAAGGGAGAGAAAGTACTATACCACTTTTCAACGTTGAAAGAATGATTTTACGAGCCATGGACATTTACACAATGAAACTCCATTGAAAGTCTCTTTTTTTTTCCTTTTTTTTTTCATCGAAGAAACATGGTTTGGCACTACTAATCCAAGTGATTAAAAAAGAGAGCCTCAATACTTCACTCAATCGTATTTCAACTGAAAATTCTTTTTCAAAGAACAGACAAAGGAATAATTAAACAATTTACATTGATTAATTTCTCTTTCGAAGTAAATTATAGAAAATTGACATAGGCCTATTTTACTTTAGTCTATCCAAACCAAATGGCCACAATAGTCACTCAATCCCAGCTGGTACTCCTCGTATTTCTCGCTCAACTCCCAAGTGGAATTTCCTTGTAATTTTCAAAGCGATTTAACCGAAATTTCACTAGTCGCTTTTGGCGGTTTCAAGAGTTCACTCGTACTCTGGTATTCCAAATTTTTTTTTTTTCTCTTCTATTTTTTTTTAACCTCTTGTTTCCACTATACTCGTAACTTCTCTCATGAAAATACTAAAACTTCTACCACCTGTGTAACTATCATGTTGCTCATAATGTGCGTGTTATACGTTTCGTTTTCTCCATCGTCAAATTTTCACAACAGAAATTGAATTAACTCGAACGAGAGTCTAAAATTTCTACTAAAATTCACGGGGAATATAATATTTTTCAATTTAAGGTAGTATCCCAGAGGGGGCTCGAAAAAAACAGGGAAAAATGAGAATTTGTGAGTTATTTTTTTCAATTAATTACTAATAATTCCGAAAAAAAAACGCGCATTGTAAAAAAAAAGATAGTAAAAGCAATCAAATATTGATGAAATTGGCTCTACGCAAAGTTTTTTTTTTTAATAATTAGAAAAGTTGTTGAATTTACCGAATTCAGTTAATTTAAAGAGATCAAATATTTGAATTAACTAAATTCAGTGAATTCAATGACTTTTTAAATTATTTTGAAACGAATATTTGCTTAGGACCAATGGCATCAATATTTGATTGTTTTTGGCATTTTTTCCTCTCAGTGTGCTTTAATTTACTCTAAAAAGTGGTTGAACTATTAGAAAGTCATATCTTCAGCTTGCGAATATAATTTTTTTTCTCTCGCCTTTTCTTTTACGTTAATCTCCTTTTACATGCATAGAGTAGAGAGAGAGGCGAATAGTTAAAACTACCCTCGAATTTAATTTCTCAATATTTTTTTCTATTATTTTGTTAAAATGCTGTTTTCTTCGCCAATTGTTTTTAAATAATGGGTCAACCCTGTGGTTTTTTTAGTAATTTCGTTATTTCCGTCCGATTGAGGGCGTTTCATCCCCACTATCGCTATTTTCAGTAACTTTGATAATTCATATCTCATAAACTACACGGACAAGAATTATAAAAAAATTCAGAAAAATGTTAAAATAATCTTTGATATTTTTTAGGGAAACAAAAATAAGGATTTAACTATACTCGAGTTCACCTCGAATACTCCCTTAATTGGACGAATGAGAATAGGAGTATACTGAAATAATATTGAAATTACGAATTGTATAAGCAGCTCTATGGCTCAATAGAGTTCTCATTCACTTTATATACTGCAGGTGGTAATAAATCAAATGATAAATCTTCGGGTTTATATGCGCTATATATACTCTTTGGAGAATGCTATAAAATGCAATAATAAACTAGACCATGCAAGTAGTCCCACGAGAGCCTGGACCACATTAACCCTAATTGAATTTACACACTCGAGACAGTAGTTACACACACATGATTTTAACAATGCAAAATAATAATTTAATCAATTTACTTTTAAATATAAAATAGAGTTATGGAAATAATGTGAAGTATTTTTTTTTTATTCCACCGCAAAATTCAATTTTAATAATTCAGAGGTTCATTATTTATCCACCTATAATTATTAAACACTAGAGTTAAAAAATGAAAAATAAATGCCGTTAAAAAAAAAAAAAAGTATACGCCATTTTGTTGAAAATATGTACACGAAAAGTTGCATACAACGTGGTTGTATGGAAAACCATTAACGTTTTTACGAGAGTTTCTCATCGTTTTCCATCCTGCATAGTCGACAATTGTTTCAGCATTTTCGTACAGAAAATTTTCAAATGACTAAGCGTTTCTGAATTCGATTACAAAATGATGGGATTGATTGCACAAAAATCCTACTGCGTTACATCTAAAATCTATATACAATGGGAACTAAAAAAAAAATTGGAAAAAAACATCTACTTGATAACTGAATTACTTGAACTTGAATATAAATATAAATTTAATAGTATTTTTATAACAAGATAAAAAATTTTCAAAAGCATCATTTGTATTCATCAGATCATATTCGGACGTTTACGTAAAGTTTTTAAAATACATTTACGTACTTTTTCTCTCAACGTTCTCCTCTACATTGGAAAAGTTTATAAGGTTTTCGAATCCATCTAATTTAGAGAGGAAAAAAGAAAGGTAAAACAAATTTACAGCTGCCTTTTTTTTCACGGTAGAGTTGCTCAAAAAAAAAAAAAAAAAAAAAAGAAAAAAGAAGGAAGTTAAACTTTGCACAAATGCACTGGTATTTTCACTGCACTATTTCTCGAAAGCCATTCGCATTACACCTGTATCACTTGAGAGTTTTAAGACTATGCACCTCTCTTTTTCTCTGTATGTGCACTAGTTTATATGCAGTAAAACTGAGAAATGTCACTCTATGAAGCGCGAAGAGAATGGCAGTACTCTCAAAACTCAGTGGAATAAGAGACAGCCCAAAAAGTATAACAGATTGGATGCAAGTGAAGGCATGAAGAAAATGCGTGCCAAAGACAAGGAAAAATACGAAATTACACGAGTGACATATACAAAGACGTTCAACGAATGGAAAATTTCAATTTCAGCATTCCCTCTGAAGTACCAATAAAACCAGGAGAATAAGTGCAGCAAGAGAATGTAAGAAAAAAAACATAATAAAGGATAAATCCGTAAAATGAACGCAAAATGTAAACGAATAAGGAAGAGTGAACCAGCCATGCACAAAGTTCAGTGCGCATTTCTTATGTCAGGAGTGCTACTTCAAGTTCCTTATCCCCCAAGCCAATCCTTTCTTTCTATCCTCGGGTATCCAGAGATAAGAGAGAATTTTGTAGACACCAGTACTCGCGGTTTCACCATATTGTATCTCCCTTTTTTTTTTTAAAACCCTTCCCTATTGTTGAGGCTCAGCTACTTCCCATGGGTGTAAAGAGCAGTCGTTAGTTCACCCACGCCACCGCTGGAGGGCGACAACTACGGAATCTGAATTTATACTTATTCGAAATGGAAAAGTTTCGAAGAAACACGTAATTCAGTTTTGTCTTCAGCTGTGAGCACTTTCATCAAAACGAATCACACAACACGTTCCTCGTCACCTTTTTTTTTTGCATTTTAAACTTGTTTCATTATCATTATTTCTCTCTTTTATGCATTTTTTATGCTCTCCCATGATGAATTTTCATTATTATTTTTTCCCTCCTTTTTAATGTTCATACCGAAGCCTTTGAGTGACCTGTATTTTATTTTTCCTCCCTATTCTTCTTTATAAATTTCACAAAGTGAGCATACTTGGATGCACATTGCTGATACTTCTTTTACGCTCGATAAAAAATTTCTTCATGAATAAGAAAATATTTATGATAAATAGTTAGTATTTTTTTTCTCTCTCTCTCTCTCTCTCTGTCAATTGCGTAGCGAAGAGAAAAAAATATTTAAAGAGTAAATTCTTTCAGCAAATAACTCTTGAACTCCTCTCTCTCTCTCTCTCTGTGTGATGAATTTTCCGTGTAAAATGTGTTATCTCATCTCATGAATGCAATAAGCATCTGTATAACATGAGGAAACACCATGTGGCAAGTCTCACACAAGCTTTCCTGTATGTAACACTAGCGTTTTCCACTGAGTCGATGAATGCAACTTTGCCCTAAGGCAATAGAGAAACAAAGTAAGTTGAGAAGAGCTACCATACTCTTTTGCTCTTGGTGGGACAGTTAGCTAGGTACTATGCTTCTTGTACGGATGATACATGTGACTCCTGGGAAATCTTATGGTGGCACGATTGAACAAACGCGAGAAGTGCTGCAATACATCTTAAACAATATGGTACATCGTGTCTTGCATAAGTGAAAAAAGAAAAAAAAAAAAGCTTAAATTACGATTGAAAATTAGAAGCGAATGTTTTCTTTGGTAAAATTACTTTTACGAAGACAAGAAGACATCGAGAGACTGATTGCACTATTATCTCATTCATAAAAAAGAAAGAAAAAAAAAGATGTTCAGTGAAAATTCCGTAGATTGAAAATGAACAGAATCCTCAGTAAAATCAAGACTGTCTAAGGCCTTTGACTACTTTCTCATCAAAAGCCAGTGAGTCAGGCTTTAATTGCTTGAAGTCCAAAGCCAAGTTTGTGAATCAATGGGAAACCTCATTAAAGAACATTTCAATTTCAATGCAATGTTCTTTTCTATTTTTTCTCATTCTGCATAACTCTTTTGTCATATTCATTTTTTTTAAGCTGAAAGAATCAACATTCTTTGATCATAAATATGACCTAATGAGAAATAGTAGAGTAAACTTGTATCTAATTTTTCATGCATGAAATTATCAAGATACTGAAATATTTCATTGACTTTAATAAAGAAACAATACATTAAATTTGTTCTGTTTTTTTTTTTCACTTTTATTTTGTTTTTTTGGATGAAAAACGTTTGATTTGACCTGATGCATTTTTCAGGCATTCGTGCGCTATTAATCATCGACAGGTATTATCGATTAACGAGCGTGAAGTGTCAGGGGTAGCGCCCGACGAGCCATAAATATGGTATATCGTATCGTATATAATCCGATATCGATAGAACCAAAAATATACATACGCATTTTATATCTCTCTGGGTGTGTGCATATATATATATATATATATATAGGAGGAGATCAGAGTGGAATATATATATTTTTCTCTCTATTCTATTCTCAATGAAAACCAGTCGTCAAGAGCTCTTGGGGATTAGCCTTTAAAAATGCATAACTGCCCAAAAAAAAAAAAAAAAAAAACTAAATTTATGTTTCAAAGTCCCTGAAGTTTTAACGAAAGCAATCTATCGGGATGCAGAACTTTGGAAAAAGCCATTTATTTTAAAGTAATGATAAAAGCATTAAAAAAACAGTGCTTTTTTCCCATTATTTTTTGCTTCTTCAAAATTCGCTATATCGCATGAAATAACTGCCCCAAGCTAGAGAACATCAGTGACCTATTTATTTCTATGCTATATACAAATACCAGACTCTTAGGTATTTAGCTTTTTTTGTTCACTAAGTCAGAGCTTTTGAGAAATTCAAAGCTATATAATTACAACTTAATTTGGGTTGAGTATATATATTTTTTTCCAGACAATAATAGTGGAAAAGAGAGAGAGAGAGAGAAAGAAAGAGCAAACATTTCAGACACAACTCAATTATACACAACGATTGTGGGAGTTTTCATAATTGGATTGTTCGAGAAATACCGTTCTTTTGAAATAGCATGTAACACCTGAATCGTGAGGGAGAAAAATGCAATTTTTTTTTTGCACATTTCATTAAATAAAGGAAAATGCAATACTGATTTGCTTTTAGTACATCTTCAATCTCACAGTATAACAGTGAAATTAATTCTGCAAGTGCTTTTGAAATATTGAGTTCACTGAAGTTGCCCCGAGAAACCTGCTCAGAATAATTCTCCATTACAATGAAAATCACTGTTTATCATGGAGGAGTGATTTATTGGGATTTGAAAAAAAAAAAAGAATATGGCTGATCAATTGTAATCAATGAATTAATTAACAGCTCATGAAATTGCGTATCAACGTGAAGGCCATTTTTTACACTAAATACACGCTTTAAAGCTGAGTGAAATTGAATAGAGCTAATGAGGCTCTAATGAATTATCTCTTAAAAAATAACGAAGCATTTTTTTTTTGTACAATTAACGCAAATGATTTACTCCTGTCGAACGCAATACTCATTAACTCTGAATAAATAAAATACTTGGATGGTGAATTGTGGAAGATTTACTGATTAAATGAAATATTTGTACGATCTCTATTTTGAACGGAGACTATTAATTATCTTGATTAAAATAGTAGTAGAGAAAATCAGAGCAAAATGGACCTGTGGAACAAAATAAACCTGGATTTTTCTTTAGAGTAAAGGCCTTTACGAACAAATTGCAAAAAATTACTCAATAATGTAGACATATTTGAGCATCTTCCCAATTTTTTAAAGATGTTTTCGCAAAGTCTTTCACTCAAAAAAAATATCTGGAATCATTGTGCCATTTGTTTCAAAATAGTATAACCAAAAGTCAGTTGAATCTTTGAATGCTTAGGAACGAAAAAACTGAAGAAAAAACCACCCAAAAATGATTATTTATGATTGGAAACCTTTTTCCTGATATTAAAAGCGAAATTATAGAGGAATTAGTGAATGACATTAATCATTTGTCAATTATTAAATGAGTAATAATTTTCCATTCGACTAATTTTGATATTGGATCATAATTTTTGGTTTTTGTCCTCTTTTCTAAGACATTCTTCAAATTTCCATCGTTTCCTTAACACAAAAGCCAAAAAATTTGGCATTGACCCATAAAACAATGTGTCTTTACAATTTTGTAATTAATTATTATTACCCATACAAAACGGTCCATTACCTTTGAATTTTACCAAATTCCTCAAATTCATATAAACATTCATATATAATTCCTTCAATATTTTGATCTTTGAATTTGATTCACAACCATACTTCTTCAACTACCACTAAAACGCCAGTATAGCACACAACTATGCCTCAAAGTAAAGTCAATCGGTTCATTGATTTTCCATGAAGATACACAAATTCAAGTATTGGGTAACTACGAATGTTGAAGGATATAGGGTAGAATCTTATTTCTCTGCTATGCCAGAAGGTAAATTTCGGAATTCAACCGATTCTACCTTCTCCCATCTTTGCTTGAATAGTCTATAGGATTATTTCCACACCAAAGAGCACTCTAATGCACCACATTTCGAGTCTCCGTATCTGTTAGCTACATTACCTTTCAGAAATGGCTCTTATTCCAGTTTTTCACTTCATTTCAGTATTTCTCTTTTTCATTCACTAAATCCTACGTTTCTCCCTATTTTTTTTTCTCGTTTTTACCACAAAAACAATAATAATATGGGAGGAGAACAAGATTTTGTCATATGGAGTGCAAGAAAACATAATAATTCAAGGAATGGAAGGAGGTGATATGCGAGAAGATACGTAAACGAGATTACGGAGAACCAGATATTCGATTCTATCGCATCCTGTGCTATCTTGATTCAAATCACGAATAATTCATGAATATATATTCAACATATATAACCTGCTCCCTCAGTTCTTCAGTTCTTCAATCTCAATTGAGTTCTGGTGCTTCCAACGTTGTGAAAGCACAAAAAAAAAGCAAATGAAAATTTCATATTTATCCTTTTTTTTTTGCTCTATGCATTTTTCCCTCGAATACATTTACTGTCGATGCATCCTACGTATACATCACGTGGAAAAAAATACATAAAAATGATGGAATGCTTCCTCTCGCATGATTTTATGTTGATATCTTGAAACATATGAGACATACTCGATACGTATCGATGATCAATAGAATTCCAGGGTTTTTCCAGGGACGTATGGGTTCAATGGACAAATAATGAAGAAAAAACATTGGAATTGTTTCCTACTAATGGATTTTGATTTAAAAAAAATACTTGAAGATGTTAGGGCGAAGTGGTCGGACATAACCTTAATTTTTTTATATAAAATCGTAAATAACTATGTATACACAATAAATGTCTGAAAACTGATTTTCTTAAGGGAGTACCGCCTGTACTCGATTGACCGTTCCGAAAATCGTGAAATTTGGTACATTCGGAGATTTTGATAAGATAATGAATCAGTTAAATTTTTAAAGGGCTAGCGAGAACGACTCAAAAGATATTGACACTTGAAATTTCACGAGTTTAACATTGAGCCTTATGGGAAATCGCACATTTTATCATATTTTACAAAATTGACCGTCCCAATTTCGATTATAAAAAAGGAAAATGATAGAAAATTATGTATAAAACATTTTAAACCCTTGAAAATGCAACTTCCGAGTATGTAATAGTAGTAATTAGTGAAAAACGATGAAAACTGTACTTTTTATATTTTCTTTCTCTAACTCACTCGGAACGCTATCTAGTGTGTGAACACTACATGAATCAAACGAGATACTATAACCACTGACTAGGACAGTATCCGCGGTACTGTGTTAATGTTTGAAGAATGTAATGAGGAACAAATTAAGCCGTAGAAACAAAATATTGATTGAAAATTGAAAAATTAACTGCTTTTTTTACATCTTTTGAATTTTGAAAAATTTGAAATATCTAAAAAATACAGCCAATTTTTCAATTTTCAATCAATTTTTTGTTTCTACGGCTTATTTTGTTCCTCATTACATTCTTCAAACATTAAGAAAATCATTTTTGATACATTTATTATGTTCACGTTGTTATTCACGATTTTATACAAAAAATCAAGGTTATGTTCGACCATCTCGCCCTAACATCCTTAACTTGAGACACAAACATGAAAAAATTTGAATATTCGGGAGGAAAGTTGAATGGATGAATTTGTCCAATTCGAATGACTGAGTCTCGTCTTTATCTACTTGAAAGAAAAAAGAGAAAGAGCGGAGCGAGAATGAGTGGATGGAGAATTACGCGAGTATATCTGGCAGTCGGCCAGAATACCGACACATTAAAAGAACGACTGTGCGCCCAGTGAAGAAATAAAATGGGTGAAAAGAGGGAAGAAAAGAGAGAGAGGTAGGGCGAGAGGGAAAAAAGAGAAATGTGAAAGAGTAAACGAAGAAAGAATGACGTTGGCTCGAATCACACATAGGTTTTTGGTGAAGCATTGTTCGATATCCAGGCGAGAAGCCGCGGGCTTAATCGCTCGAGTTGACCGCGAAAAATATGGGTGGCTCCGTAAAAAAAAAAAACCCTAGCTTATCGAGAATTTATTTCACAATGTGACAACGACCTCGGGGCAGTCGAATTTAAGTTTTACTTCGATGAAAATCATCTATTTTTACTTAAATATTCTTTATCCTTTGATTTTCATTATTGGAAATATTCAGTCTTTTTTTTTCTCAGTCACTGCTTGCATTCATTCACAGAAGAAGGAATAATAGAAAACTTGTAGAAATGTCTGGGATGGTTTGTCTTTGAGGGCAACATTATTTGAGATTAAAAGTAAAGTTAAAATATTGATTAAAATATAATCTTAAAAATCTCTATATTATATTTTCCTTATCGTGCTCTTGTGAATTGAAAAACTTTTTCAGGATGATTTCGCCTGAATCTGTTTTCGTGACTTTTGAAATTATCTGAAAAAAGAATCAGTGCAAAAAGGACGTATCTCCACTATGGAATGAGTTTTATTAATTTTTTTGGTAAAATTTAACAAAATTTTAATTAGTATTATTTGAGATAGTATTGTTCTTTCATTTCAATTCAAAGAAATCAATATTGAAGTCAGATCACAGTTTTCAATGATACTTTTTAGCGTTTGATAAAAATTAATCACAATTATTCCGGTTAACAATACTATTATTATTTTAATCGCAACGTTGATGTTCAAGGAAACGCCTTCTGATTGAAGTACAAAGAAAAATTGAAATACAGAAAATAAGATTATCAGAAACAAAATTGAGATTTGAATGTATAACAAAGAAATATTTTAATAATTCATGATTTAAAATTACCGTATATGAAAAGTTGTCTCATTCCCCTAAATTATTATAATCATTTTATTTTATTATTTATTAAATTATCAGTGTAATTTTTCAAATCCATTTTATTCATAAGATCTTTTTGGTGAAAGGTCCAAGATCAATATTTTCTATTTATGGGTACCCAAAAATAGATAGTAAGTTACTTATCTGTTTGTCGGCCGACAGGAGAATGAGGAAAAGAAATTTGTCTGACCCCTTCTCATCACTTCGACCTGTGACTACTGATTGAAAAGTGGGGGCCTGATTTCGATAATAGCAAATTTACTTTTGTCAACTACTCACACGATAATTTATCGACCCTACAATTAATTTCCGAGATATTTCTAAAAAAATATAATTAAGAGAAGAAATCGACATATTTCACAATGTTCTCATTGAGAAGCAGAACGAGTGTGTGCTCGTGCTGTTGATGAGCTCCGTAAGATATGCACAATGGCATACAAACATGCATAAGCTGTCAAAATGAGACCAGCACAAGTGGGAAAAAGAGGGGCTAATAATTTAAAGTAGAACTCGTGTAGCAAACAAATTACTAGGTGCAAATAATTTCCGTGAATTAACAGCACAAAACTAATAATTACCAAAAATTATCATTATTATTACCAACAAAATCGTTCAATTTTTAGAGAGAACTGTTTACTCTCATTTCTTTTTTCCACTGAATTTAATGAGAAAATTGTAAGGAGAATAGGTGCCTGGCAAAAACTAAATGAAACTTGAGAAAGTTCAAATCATGAAAAATCGTACGAGTGTGGGGGTTCTCGTTGTGAGTAGTTGGTGAGAGAACTAACCTGAAACGCCTCACACAGCTTCCGGCAATGTGGCCAGACTCCAACTTTGCAATCAAGGGGCGGTCGTATCTCGCGCAGTTTCGCGCTCTTTCAACGATAGAGAATCGAGACGAGCGAGCAAGCAAGCAAGCAAGCAAGCAAACGAAAGAGAGAGAGAGAGAGAGAGAAAGATAGGAAGAGAGTAGAGTGGAAACCTCTGAAGAAGAGGGAAATAAGGGTAAAGTTGAGGATGAGGGTAAGCGTAGAAAATCTCATTCTCCGGAAATCGTGTAGTACGAGACGAATTTCATGGCTAACTGTTTGGTAGATACGTGTGGTCAAATTACAAACACTACCCTCTCACACACTGAGCATTTCTCAGAGATGAGATTTTCCGAGAGAAACTCCATATTCTGATGTTTCCCAGTAGATATTGAGTTCACGATAGGAAATTGAAAATGGCAAATTATTAAGGCTTTTGAAATATGATCTGTCTTATTCAACTGCATCTGGCCATTATGAGATGAAAATTAATCCTTCAACATCAGAGGAAGGATCATTAATTAAATATCTCTATCGTCCAATGTAATTGAGTGTGTTGAGAATAGCAGTGAATAGCTTTGAATAAACCGAAAGTTTTGTCATGTTGTATAATAACAATGTATATTACTCAATTGTATTTCAATGTGTATCAAGTTACGATGTTCAAACAACAATTGTTGATACATTTATACTGATTAATTATACAATTTCTCATTATCATTGTTAACATCCCACTGTTATTGTACAAACTGAATTATATGAATTAATTAATGAATGGTTTTCATCACTATTCAATATTATTCCAATCATGGATTAAATTCAAATAAAACAAATTAACTGCAGATACAACGGAAAACTAGATTGAATGCCTGTGCCTTCATTATTTATCACTAACAATCTATTTCTGTTGACATTTATCTGAATAATAGATATGGTTATTAAAATTCTGTACACAGTTGTCAATTTAAGTAAATAGTATAGTTTATTTTCTGAAAAGCCTTGAATTTCAGGTTATACCCAAAAGAGAAGCAAAACGATGGCTCTCCTATGCACCAACAAAACTTTGTGAATGGCTTTTCGTGCTTGGCTTGGGCAAAATTTGTTACACGTTGATTAGTCCCACTGTGTGTGAGGCTCCAGCAAGAAGTAATATACAACTTTCACTAACATCTATTTACCATAATGTCAAATTATTCTAGGAAATCATTACTCATATTAATGCCAACAATTAATGTAATTAGTTGGGCCATTACTCATTTAAGGATTTTTTTTTTTTTTTTGAACTCTTTGCTCTCAATTGTCCAGGGAATGAAAGGAGATTTTAAACGTAAATTGTTAGTCTGTTAAAAGCGTTTTAAAGTACATTGAACAAAGTACAAGGAAGAAAGAGGGATGAAACACTGAACAAATAGAGACGATGATCCAATCGAGTTGTGAGTAGTTTGAGAAAGCAGGAGAGTCAGGGAAATAAAAAAAAAAAAAACATACTGGCTGGCCTCCAGCACTCAGCAAAGGTTTACAGTAGCGCGTGTACACACCACTTCTATACATACACTGTACTTGGAAACAGCTAACATCTCGATGCATTAACCTCAACCACTGCCACAAGTGATACTCACTCTTTACCTCTCAAAATTTTGTTTGAACATATTTAATTTTCATAGTTTCACTTTTGCCACTCAATAATTGACACTACAGAAATTCTGACACGTGTATAATTATCAAAGCTCTTGGTGAAATTTGGAAATAGCAGTATGATTCCATATTGCGAGTTTAAAAAAAGGGAAAGCTATTTAAAAAAAAAAAACGTATGGAAGGCAAATTGAATATGAAAAAATTTGATTGATATTTTCAAATTGAAATTTTTTTACATTTGCCACTTAATAATTGATTCTACCGAAATTCCAACACGTGTATAGTCATCAAAGCTTTTGGGATTTAATATTTTGAGATGAAAAAATGGAAAGCATGTAATGGAAAAATATATGAAAAAAAAATTGAATATGCCAAAATTTGATTGACATTTTCAATCTGCAAATTTCAACTGCCACTTAGTTATAAATTCTAAAGAGAATTTAATACACGTGTATAATTATGGAAATTCTTGGGAAAATTAATGAATCTATTGTTAGTAAAGAAAAAATCAGGAAGACCAGGCTCTCCTTCCAGAATATACAAATTGAAATATTCTGAAACTGCAATCACGTTTTTTTCTTCTATTTTTGAAAGAAAAGAGAAGTCTTTTGATTTTATCGATCATGTATAGACTATTTTTATTCTTTCGTGACATCACTCTTATGAAAAATAAAGTCTTCAAGAATAATGTAGATAAAAAAAAAAAAAAACATGAAAATTTGTTTAACATGCTCAAATCACAAATTTTCGCATTTACCACTCAATAACAGACTCGTGGATAATGATTAAAGTTCATGGAAAAGAAGAGAATAAAATCATGATTCATTATTTTTATTTAAAAATAATAATGAAAACCAGTCTTTCTCTCTACAGAATATCCAAGATAGAATATTCTGCAACTGCAATCGCTTCTTCTCTTTTATTTTCAAAAAAAAAAAAAAAAAAGCCACAAAAAATATGTATGACTAGCCTTCCGGCATGCAATATGGTGGCTTTAAAAAGCTTGGGTCGAGCCCCCCCGGGCAGATAAACAGCGCAGGACCAACTTGAGACTTTATGATCACCACTTATTTTCATAGTTCTGATATTTTTCCAGAATATACCATGAAAAAGAAAGAGAACCCAAGAAAAAGAGAGACCGCAGAAATCCGCAACGCCAGTATTTCATTTTCCAAAAGTCTCACTACACACCGTAAAACAGATAAGAAATAGCTTTAAAAAAAAAGAAAATCATAATAATGATAATAAAAAAAATTAAAGACCCCAAAAAAGCATGAAAGCTTTATCGAAAGAATTGTGGCGGTGTCTCTCGCTGGCTTTACGCTTTTCATTCAGCTCTATGCTGTTATAACTCCCGAACGTAGACGCCAAAAAAAAACCAGCGGATGAATACTAGCCAATTTTTTTTTATTGCAATGTGAAATACGATATTCACGAAACGTGTCATCTTCAAATATTTGCTGATTTGCTTTTGAGAATCAACTACTGTAACAGTCCTCCGCTCACTTGGATTTCACGTGACAATACTGCAGAATTGAATCAGTCAACGTTGAAACTCAATTATTAATGGAAAATAAACAAGATCAGTTTATGCAAACAGTGCTGCAGGAGAATGGCGGATTGAAAGAATAAAATAATCCCCCAATAAATAGGAATTCATATGCATTCAAGAAGTAAAAAAAAAAAGAAGAAATCACGTTGAGAGTAAAAGTATTGTTAAATATTTTCACTATTCAGGATTTGCAATTAAAATTAATTTTAATCTTGTATTCAGCTCAAATGTATCATCGTCACTGGTTAAAAGAATAAAAAGTTAACGATTTAACGAGGAAAAAAGGCATGGGCATGTGGAAAACAATGAAACAAGTACTCACCAGAGTTCATCATAAATAAAATTAAAATCTCCTCTCTTGTGGATTTTCATTTAAAAGTTCAACTGTATTCACGAAAATAAAAGGATACTCGTTTATCACCGTGATAACGAAAAAAAAAAAAAGAAAAGAAGAGATCCAGCATTTTTTTTATCGGTCACAATAGAGCCAAAAGCCTCCATAAAACCGATGAAAGAAAGTGGCAATGAAAAGAAGCGTCATAAGGAAGAAATACGCAACTTTAAACCAATCCAAAAAGAGAATAGAAAGGAACACACAAAAGTCTGGAGAAAGATAGAAAAAAAAAGAAGAAGAAAACAAGAGGAGCAAGTCCCAACAGACAGTGTTGTGTGTGACGGAACTTTGGATCTCGTGGCATTCCTTTTAGTGCACTCAGGGGGATAAACAGAAGCAGCAGCAGAGATGAGAGAGCCCAGGAGTGAAGGAAAAAGAAAACAAAGGCTATAAAAAATGAAAAAAAAAAAAGTTGAAAAAAAACAAGAAAAGAATAACATAGGGGAACACCATAGACCATGGACAAGAATACCAACGGGAAGTGTTGTGCAAGAAACTAAGGAAAACGCTGAAGAGATTAGAACGCAAGAGGTATGTGTACTCTGGAGTAGTGATGTGCATTCCCAGTACTTTCCATACCCGAAAGTGATCGTTACTGCACCAGGGAAGATTCTTTACCCAGTATTCGTTACTCGATACCGAGATAAAATTGGTAAAAAGTGAAAATTGAGAGGATATGACTGAACAAAAAAATGAAAATTGCAACTCAATGTGGATTCAGAATATCTCAGTATGATTGACTTTATCTGCAGGATACATATCAAGGAATATATTTCGAATTACCATTAAGAAACATTATTTTCCTGACATTTTCTGGTTTCAAACGATTCTATCTTTCAAAAATTAACTGTCATTTTGGAAAAAAAACGCGTTCACTGGGAACCGATGAACAAATGGTGAGACATTCTGTTGCTTGTTTAGCTAAATGCGGATACACATGCTCTCTTGTTGACCACCAAAGCAGAGAATTCTCTTTATAAAATATCATAGTGTCCTCCGTGTATTGCCTCGATTTCATAATTCCAGCTGAAACTGGTAATGTAAAGGTCTTTCTTTTTTATTGTATGCACTTGAACTTTTTAGGTTCATTCTGCTAAATTTGTACATTTCTACATCATATGTACATTTTCCTTTCTTATATCTATATATATATATATGCATGTAAAATACAAAAAGTTAGAATTACAATAACGTACAATATTTTTATATTTTGATTTTATAATTGGTAAAAATCTCAGTTATTATATATAAGTACTACAGGGTTTAATGTGTACAGAATTTCATTTATCTCATAAGTGGGAAAGTATTTACAATCAATGAGTTTTGGGATCATTATGCTCCTTTCTTGATCAATGTAAAGGTCTACGGGCTGTAACGAATAATCGCCATTATCACTACTCGTTAATTTCGGAACCGGAAAATAACCGTTACTGAGTAACGAATAGTAATGGAACCGCACATCACTACTCTGAAGTAGCAGGAAAATATCAGTGGCGCCATCACAGTGTCGACACTGACTATTTTGCAATTCCCATAAAGCTTTTTTTCGCACTGCAAGTAAGAACTCCAGGGCTCTTAATACTTGTGTGACACCATACTGGTGGAATAAAAACATATGAAAAATATAGCTTTTACTTCCCACCACCATTGTCTTTTGTCTTTAGTCTCATTTCTTACATCTTCTAACGCTGCTATTCGTCGACAAGAACTACCGCGTAATAAATCCCAGTTGCGAATGACTCTTTCGTATTTCTCTCCCCTGTGGCGTTTTGGTCTGGTTATCCCTGCAGCAGGAACACCGCGAGAAGAGAAGAGAAGACAAGAAAGGGGCAGAAAGAGATAGATAGAGAGAGAGAGAGAGAGAGAGAGAGATAGAAATAGGGGAGAAAGAGGTTAACCTCCCTCACTACGACGAAATATTACCGTGTTCCCATGAAGAAGGATATTCCCGAATAATTTCGTGACGTACGAGTTTCACGTTCACCCGGGGAGTTTCCGGCGACGTTTCATCGTATATGCCATCACCACTTACTCTATCCCTCCCCCTCCCATTCCCCTCCCTCCTTCTCTTCTCTACTTGGTTCCTAAGCAAACACTCAATGTTAGTCGAAAATCCCCCGCGGACACGCCCGATGCTGCGTTTGACTTTTTATGAGTTTTCCCAGCGCTAACGAATTTTACGCTTCATCAATAAATATCAAGTGTATACACTTGATTCTTTTACATACACACACACACACACACACACACACACACACACACACACACACACACACACACACAGAGCCCAGGATACTGGAGTTGAATTCTGAATGAGTGAAGGGAGTCAAGAGCTCTCAATCTCATAGGTTTCAATCATGTTTTTTTTTTTTGTAAATTACACAAAAAAAAGGATTTAACCATGAAAATTAGTCGTAATCAATTGATGAAGGGTTCGGTTGAATGGAAAACCCCTCAATTTCTGCATTTTTCAAATTCATTTGTATTCAGTCGAGGACTGGGAATAAAAAGGTCAAGTTGAAATTTGAGAGGTGGAAAAATTCCGTTATACTTTGATTATTGAAATAAGGGAGGAAAGAAAAGTGCATAAATATAACTCATTTCCAATTGATCAGTTGAGATTGCATGTGAACAAGTATCTCAGTTCATTAGAAAGTGATGAATGATCAGAAGAATTTCATGAATATTATAGTGACTATGTACTATATCATGAATACATATATGCCTCAGTTAATAGTATTAATACCAATTTTATATATAAATATTCATACATATCATCGCCTTAGAGTCAAAGGGGCGTAAGTCCGATGTATAAGCATAGCACTTGCGCCCCTGTGTATCTAAAGCGACGATATATATACCTATATATATTTTATTTTCTGATATTAAAATAAAACTGATTTTTGAAATGTATATGGGTAAAAAAAGGTTGCCGGATTTTACGTTGAGAAAATTCCAAAATAATTTTAAAATCATTCTAGAATTCTAAACAATCTCAAATATTAGAATGAAAGTGTTTTTTTTTTTCTGGAAAACTTCTGTGGAAAAATTCCATGATCTTTGATTCTTGAAAAAGGCGAAGAAAGAAAAAATGCATAAATATGCCCCATTTCCAATTGATGAGTTGAGATTGCATGTGAAAGAGTATTTCAGTTCATTAGAGAGTGATGAATGATGAGAAAAAATTTCCCCAACACTTTGTCCCTTTTTTCATTTCATTAATGGAGAGCTTTTTTTGAATATTTAAGTCAGTTTCATTCCAATTCTCTTCCATTGCTCACTGTAATAATTCGTTTCATTCTCCATCACATCTCCCCTAAGACACTTGAAAAATAAAAAATTGATGAAATTAGCCCGAAGAGCAGAGGGTTATAAAATGGCTAACATGGTGTGCATCATCTGATTTCTTAGATACAGTATTAAACTTGGTTATAGTTAGAGCAATGTTCAAGTTGAAAGTGCAGTAACCAAGTATGCACACTGATAAATTAATTATCCTCCACTTGACTATCTCCAGTCTCTCTCTCTCTCTCTCTCTTCACCTACTAAACTCCCCCTCCAGCAGTATAGAGTAAGAGGTGGAAAGTTAGAGTTAGAAGCTATCTCCTCCCCCCCCCCCCCCCTTCTCTTCCTTGCTCGGCCAAGGGAGTTTCTAAATTCACACACACACACACACACACAACTTCAATTTCCTCGACTAGAAACTACCAAGTGAACAACAATTATAATTTCGGGGCTGTGCCGATCGCCAAATGGCCCCCAAATGGCAATTCCTCGTTATCAAACCCACATAATTTAATGATGTACCACACTATTGTAATCGTTTTCATTATTATTTCCCAACCCTCCCCCCCCCCCCCTTCTCCAATAAATTATCAATGAAAACAAATGTAATTATTCCAATGAATTAATTATTAATTTTTGATTAATTACAGCATTCTCATTTCTACCTACCTCAGAGGAATTTCAAATATCTCGCCACATCATTATTATAATTATTATTATTAATTACTTTATTTCACGAAAATAATTGGTCTGTTATTGCACAGAATACACTCACATTTCAAGAGTTTCACAAAACACTATTAAATTTTTTTTTTGTTTTTTATGAAACTCCCTGACCTATTCAAACACACACAGATAGAGATGGAGAAAACAGGCAAAACACTCCACGTATGCGAAAAATGGAAAAAAAAATAAAGAAAATTAAAATTATTAAAAAAAAAAAATAATGAAAAGTTCAGATGAAGAAAAAAAATTGATGGAAAATGTGTCAATTTTGCATTTTTTTTTTAAAAATTGGTAAATTTAATATCCGGAAATTCGATTTATATCTCTATTTATACCGGAAACTCGATGACAGATTGAATCACTCACTCGATGATGGAAAATGGTCAACAGTAATAGCGCAGAGGACCGTGCGCTCCGAGAACCGGGCGGTGACTGAATCCGTTTGGATTTTCCTCTCGCTTCCTACGCCATCAAGCTCTCCACCTCTCTCCTCCCCCTCCCCCTCCCACTATCAGCCTAACCCACCCTCCGCACAATCTCGTTCATCTTAACTTTTTGCTGCTGCATTCTTATGTCGCAAATGTCATTTTTCGAATTGGAAGCTACGAACTGTATCAGCTCAATTTTAAGTTTTTATCATTTTTTTTAATATTAAGAACTTTTGAAATTTTCTATTGATTAAGGTAATCCTAGTGGTTCGGGCAATCTATTTTCTCGTTTTCGATTTTGTTCACTTTCGATAGAATAGCATGAAGAGCTTTTTTTAAAAATTTAGTTTACCCCATTAGTTACCGGACAAATAAGGCCAAAATTAATTTTTGAAAATGATTAAATTAACATTGAAACTCCATAAGCGAGGTTCAGTTTCAGTTTTACTGCGAAAAATTCATAATCTCAGACCCTTTTTTTTTCCTTATATAACCTTATAGGTTTTTGGTTCGACAGACTGTGTATTAATTTTTGAAATCATGAAAAATGCATGTTACTGTACATATAGCGACGATTAATTCAATTAATTGCATAAAAACATCAATCCTCCAATCCCAGTTCTCGATGCTGAGGAGAACTTTCTGTTCATATTATATACACCATGTAGTGCATAAAATATGTACTCCTGTTTATTGTGTAAAACATGCACTATTTGTGCATAAAATATGCCATAATTGAGCATATTTGATGTGAAATTTTTTGCGCATAGAATGTGGTGATAATGCGCATGATTTGTTTTTTGTAAATGCATACACTGAGAGAAAAATATTGGTAAAATCAATCAAATATTTGGGCTATGGGTCCTTAAAGAATATTTCATTTAAAATAATCAAAAAAGTTGTTCATTTTACTGAATTTCGCTTATTGAAACAGATCAATTTGTTAATATGAAAAAGAATCTCTCCAAACTAAATATCCTTTGGTTGATTGTACAAAATATTGTATTACTACTCATTTAGTAAAGTTAAGTGAATATTTTATTTAAGAGAAACCGTTTGACTGATTACATTGTTGTATGTAGAGAATATTTGCTTGAAAGAACTTTCTTGTTCAATCGAGCTCTGCGCATGCATAGCAAATCTTCAACACTTCTTCTATTACCCATTTTTCAGGTCGAATCTACAAAATGATTTGTTGACTCCTCCATGAAAATGCGAAGCACATGCGCACATTAGGCATTTCGCAATCAAGTCCTTTGGTTGAATTGAACAATTTGTTTAGCTTGACAAATCATTTCTTTCAGGAGTTAGTTTGAAAATTGTTATTTGGTTCTGCGAACTCAATATTTATACAAAATAAATTTTTTCAAGATTGACACCTACGCATGCGCAACTAATCTCGCTTGGCTACTCTGTCAAAACGACATTTGGTGGAAACAATCAAATATTTTTTCAGTTCATTCAATAGAACTGTTTCGCACATGCATTCATCGATCGTCGAAACGACATTTGATCGAAGCAACCAAATATTTCGTTGGATTTAGCCACAGAACTGCCTGGCGTCCGCGTAAATCAGTTGCAGCATACCACGTGTCGTTCTCATTGCGTGCCGGACTCGCATTGTGTATGGAAGTGTTTCATTTTGAAAGAATTAAAAAGTTTTTTTCCGATAATAATTGCAATTAGAATTTAGTGTTCTGAAAATTGAGGTCCCGAAAATTATTTTCAAATGCGTTGATCATTTTTGGTGAGTAATAACATATGCTTTCTCATTAATTTTCACAAAGTCACCCTCTCTTATTAAGTTTTTAAAAACGAAACAATTTTTTTGTATCAGTTGAATAGCAGTAAATACATTATGAGCGATTTGGGAGATAGACGGAGGAATCAGAGGGATGACGTAGAGGAAGATGCTGAGAATTATCTTCTGGAAAGACAAAATGTATTCGTCGGCACAACGATGTTTCAAATTCAATCTTTCACAATCGAGAAAGAACTGAGAGCTCAATTCGAAGGAAAAGAAATTCTCAAAAAAAGAGTACTCGACGAGCATTTGCGGACAATCGTAGTCGATATTGTGATCAAGGTCGCCATGAGGGAATTCAGACGGTATTTTTTTTTACCTTTGTCTCAATTGAAAAAAAAAATTAGTAAAGTCAACACATTTTATTTACTTTCAAGGAAGAAGTATTGGCGTTAACTAAATATTTTGTTCGAGGAACTAAAAAAATTGTTGATTCAAAAGTTCAAAAATTCGTTTCTACAAAAAAGTGTTGTATATTGAATTACATTTTTTTTTTTTAATTCGAATTACAGTGAGAATAAGAAAAAGTGGTAAAAACAAACAAAGATCGAGGCAAATGGTCGTTAGCAAATATTTTTTTGAAATAATTAAAGGAGTTGAATTTACTGGATTCAGTTAATTCAAATAGATTAACTGGTTAAATTGACTAAATTCAGTTAATTCGAAAGCTTTTGCTAATTATTTGAAAAAAATATTTTCTAAGGACCAATTGCATCAATATTTTTTTTTTGATTGTTCCTACCGTTATTATTTTCTCAGTGTAGACATACCATAATTTTTTTCTCTCAATCTACAACAAAATCGATAGAAGAAATTCGTGAATAATTTTTTTTTTCTTGAAGATTACCAGAACGTAATTTGTTCATTTGAAGGTACAACAATACATTTAGAAGAGTAGAAAAAGACGTAAAAAATACAATCACAGGAATAAAATACATTTTCTTTGATTTAAAGAAAAAAAAATAGAGTAAAAACATTAGAAATTACTGAGAATTTTTTTTTTTCGATTAATTTTTTTTGCCAATTTTTTTTTTCAAGTAATTTTTTCCATATATTAGTTTTTCAATTTATTTTTCTCCAATTTTTATTTTCTATTTTCAAAAACAAAAAACTTGAAAAGAATCTTCAGTTTTTTTATTTTCTCAAAAAAAAAAATTAATTCCCTTATATTTTTCCTCTAAATTAAAAATATTAAATATCTATTGATGTGTGTGTGTTTACAAGTGTGTGTTCCATTGATTTTATGATTTGTGAATGATTCAATTTATTTACTTTTTTTTTCTTCATTTTTTTCTAAGTAGAAATTAGAATCGAGGCTGATACATAAGACGATTGCAGCGTAAAGAACTTAATTCGTTAATTTTGAATCGTTGATGAATAAAGCCTGGCGATGAAAAGCTCTTTTAAAAATTAGAAGACTAATAAAGAAAGAAGAAAATTAGAAGAAAAGCAAAATATTACAATATAAGAAATTCCCATCAACAATAAATTCTTCAATAGTGAAAAAGTAAAACAAAAAAAATTCTATTTTTCCATAATTTGTGAAGAATATCTCGAAAAGTAAGCAAGATAGAGCAGTATCATGAAAACGTTTTTCGGAGCTTCTGAAATTTCCTATAAAATAGGTTTCTGCAAAAATTGCGCCATCTCGCTTAGTTTCCGAGATTTCTCATGTTTTACTTCTTCACCACAGAATTTTTAATTAATAAATTCTATCGAAGAAGAATTTGAACGTTGATAACAATTTTCATATAATATTTTCTTTTTTTTTTCATTCAAATTCTAATTAATAAATTGTACTTGCGGTCATTTTTTTTCAATTCTGAAGAAAAGCCTGATTTTTTTCTTAATTATTTTTTATCATTCGACCAATTAACGAATGACTGAAATAAATAGTCCTCTCTTCATTACGTGGTATTTTTCAATTAGATGAACAATTTTTTTTCAATGTACAGACTGAATAACTTGGCCTTTGAGATACTTGGACGGATAATTATCTCAATCTTCAAAAAAGAAGATCTCCACACTTATTATCGTGCACCAGTACCAAAGAGAAATTCAAAAAATCAGAAATCAGAGTCATCCAAAGGGAAAATCCCCGGCAAATACAGGAACTTGTTAAAAAAAATGGAAAAATACGAGAAGAGTTTTCTTGAATCTACTGATGGAAATGATCCTGGTAAATATTTCTCGTAATTATTAATTTTATGATATTATGAAAACGTTCCCCAATAGCACATTTCCTTCCTTCAACAGATGATCCAGATGCGATTTCTGCGAAATCTTGGTTTCTAGTCAATGTCCAACCATGGGGAGAAATCGTGAGAAATTGGTCGATTTCGAGATCTTTGCGTTACATTGACGCAAAATCAAAAGCGATCAAGACAGTGGCAGATTTCATTGAAAAATGGCAAATCCTCAAACTACCCGGAGGATACAAATTGATTGAGCTAGATTTGCTGCAGTTGAAGAAATTAAAAAAGTTCGAATTGAGTTTCGAACAGTTCGAAAATTTCATGCGAGAGACAATGAGCACTCACAGCGGTAATCAGCGCAGTAAGGATATTCCGGAGCTGGTTGAAATTATGACTCAAGAGAATGTTCATGAGAATTCCAAGGTGGCGACAGGGATTTTTCTACTCCCTCATTTGTTCCCACCAAAAATCAAAGTGACCAGGCATTATAAACCGTCAATTGCAGATGCGCAAGAGAGCCTAATCATCCGCGTGCAGGTAAAAAAAATTCTGCCTAATCGCACAGGATGTATTCACTGATATGAACTCAGTTTTAATCCTCATTGCATTTTGATTAGCTGAAATATTTCTTTATTTATTTATAACATCGTCATCTTTATGAATATTTTCTTTTCTTGATTAATTATTCATTCTTCTCTTTAATAATTTTTTCTCAGTAAAAATTTACTATACAATAATCTCAATGAATTAATAATGGCATTCGGCTAATTTTTTTTTCAGACTGACGAGCATTAGAGCAGTAGAATCAAAGGCAGCCAAGCTGAAGCTACCTCTTCAGCCTTTCCTCATTGTTGTTGGAGACTCGTGGACATCTATCAACGATTCCTACGTTTCTGTCAAGCAAATCCTGTACAAAATACCAAGTGTACTGAGAGGACTACAAGTGTGCTTTCAAGTATTCCACGTTTTAAATGCTGATTATCCAGTTCAAAGCCATCATCTATGGTGTCTCATTGAAGAGTGGTTATTTCTGATGCCATCAGAAAGGGATTCCTCGACTGTTGCAATTATAAGTGAATTGCGAACATTCAGTGAGGCTGAAACTGAGAAACCTACGCACTCACCAAGGCAGGAGAACAATTCACCGTTAGTAGAAATTACTAATATGCAATCAACGGAGGAGGCAGAGAAATCCCGGGAGGATCAAGATGAATTTAACTGGTGATGAATGAAACTGGAGTGTGATAAAAAATACTTTGACCGAGTAGTTATGCGTTGAAAATATAAGGAATAAAGACTGTGAAGAGTTATTTGTTTAAATGTAGGTTAAAAACAAATGTTTAATGTAACTGATATCTCATTTGTATCAAAAAAATGATTGTATGATTTAACCATGTATTTTGTAATACTGAAAAAATAATTTGATAATAAAAAAAAAAATGTTCTCTCATAACAATTATAGTACTTATTTCTTTCAAAATTATCTCTGCTTGAATCTATCAATAATGAGATCAATGCAATTACATATTCGGCCAGAGGAACTTGAACATTTGGTTAAAAGGACTACACAGTTTGTCATTTATATCTCTAATAATTTTGATTTGAAACAACATTTGGTTGAAGTGACAGATTATTCTTTTAATTTTCTCTAGAATATCATCAAATGATTATAATAAATTGTTTATTTTGAAAAAATGTTTGCTTTCATGAAATAAATTTTTTTTTAATGAAACATGGCAATGTTTTCGGTACAAAAATAAAAATGGTTGTTTTTAAACGTTGAGTTTTTCATTGTACTAAATAAGTGTTTGAAAATTTTGTTCTATTTGTTCGATTTAACTGAGGAATGTTCCCTGTCAACAAATTTATTTATTTCATTGCGAAATATTACTACTTTGAATCAATTGAATCTGGATTTTCATTTGAAAAAATACATTCAAACAATTATTCTGGGGTCGCAACCAAATATTGGTTTAGAACTATTGAAACAATCGAGATTTTTAAATGAAACTTTTATTTAGTCATTTTTAACAGCGTTTTTTCTCTCAGTGTAGAATACGAAATGATAAATAACAAAATAAGTTCAAGTTAAACATATTAGTACATATTTTACTCCTATTACTACTTATTCTATGTACAATAGTACATATTTTATGTAGAAGTCGAGTGCATAAAACATGCATAATTAGAGCATATTGTATGTCAAAGGCCAAATCATATTGTATGAAATGCTCAGTTCATATTCTATGCTCAGCTTTTTCTGTGTGTAACAATATTAAATATTCATAATATTATTTATTAACAATTCATCATCTTGGACATTGTTCTAGTATCGGTAAAATGTTAAAAAATCGAAATAGTTATAGTAATTATAATAACTAAAAAGAAAAAAAAGAAAAATCGATCATTTGAACCTGCCGCTAGGATTACCTCAAATTTTCAACGTGAAATTCGTTATAAGGTTCGTGATAATACGGGAAATTTTCATGAACCTTTGGTGTTTTCTGGTGATGGTGTTACAATTTTCATGATTTTCGTGCAGTTAAAATAATTGAAGATTCTAAGCATCTTTTGTACATCCTTCTCGTGTTCCACATTTTCGTGGTATAAGAGGAAGTGGTAGAGAGGAATTGTTTGGTATGCGCGCGCATTTACCCCCTTCGGAAAACAATGGACAATTAATGCATGCTATTTCACCGCGGAAGATTCTCACCGTTTGGGTCCATGGAAAATTCCATTTGTGCATTTTCTCTGGTTATAAAGGATGAGAGGCATTCTAGAATTCCTGGAATCATTGGAAAATCAATCGATGAGATTAACCCCTACGTTTTCTATTGGTTTGGGATTTTCCTGAATTTTTCATGAGAATGAGGGGAATTAAAAGTTTTATGAAAGAAGAAGTATTATTCGAGAGAGAGAGAAAGAGAGAACGTGAGAAATTTATGATTGTTGGAGCCGATGATTCATGTTATCCCGGTATTTCTCTTTCCACTGTACAGTGAACGGATTTTTTCCTACTGGCATAGACTATTTATTAATAGCTATAAAGTTGAAACGTACTATTTCAAATTAATAATCACAAGCAGAATTAAAATATTGAGGTTACTATTCAAGATAATTAGATTAAGAAAAGACGTGTAACATACACTTTTCAAAATTTCCGTGCAAAATTCACGGAAATTTCAAACGAGTCACATTTTCACTGAAATTTCAGATAATTACGTCATTGACAAATGAACACATCATCGCTTTTCAAATAATTTCACGCCTGGATATCAATGAAACTTGTGAATTTTAGTTTAATTGTTTCTTGAAAATTTAGTAAAAATAGGAAAAATTCAAAAAAACAATTGAAAATTCTAGTCATTTTGATTCTGAATATTCATGTTCAGTTGATAATTCAGGTAAGTTAGAGAATTTTCGTCTCAATTCTACTTAAGACTCATAGATTCCTTTTAATTTCCTCTGAAACTCACAGATTTCATAACTATCTTTCCATGAAAAAAAATTAAATATCATGTTTATGAAAATTCCCATTAAATTGTCTATGAAATTTCCATTTTTTTTTTCTAACAGTGATACCAGTTACTGTATTTTAAGCCTATTAGTGATTTCCGTATCATAATCAACACTTTACGGAGGATCATGCGGTTGAGATAATATAGAATCCACGAATTCATACTTGATGTACTAATGATAGATTTAATCCTTTGAAGCATGATGGTAAACCACATTACCACCTACATTTTCTTGAATTTATTTACATTTCAATGTATTCAGATACGATTTTCCGCATTTTGCAGTCACTTTTTTGGTGGTAGAACATAAAAATACAGTTTTATTGTCATAATTATTTCCAATATAAGATTTCTAAATGAAAAAACTCAAAAAATTAGGATTTTTTCAGAAAAATTTATTTCTGAAGAATCTATCCTAGGAAATAACTTGAAATTTAGTGTGAGTAGGTTTTTTGGGTCACTGATTACAAATCCGATGCCATATTTTCAAAATTCAAGATGGTGAATTTATGATAAAAACCTTTGAAAAATTTGAAAAAAATGAAAAATTATGAATTGTTTTTTTTTAAGTAGCATAACTAAATCTGCATTCCAACTATGGGAATTAAATTTTGCATAACTAGAACCAACAGTTTATACTCATATTTTCTATCTGATAGTTATAGTTAATTTTTTTGAATTTTTCTAAGATTTCATATTTTTGGGTAGAAATGTGAGCCCTAATCCTTTACAGAATTCGAAAATCTCACTCTTTCGACGATATCTTTAGTTTAAGTGGTGGTAGCCACTTGAGATAGGTCTTGAATGAAATGTGAGATCATTTTTCATGGATTTAGGTAGTAAAAAAATGGAAATTACTGACTTCTGAAGTATTTATTGGACATTTTTGTGAAAATCCCTTTTTGTCCTATAAGTTACTTAAAAATCAGTTATTCACCCATCATTTAAGCCCAGCTCCAAGTCATCAACACCACTATAAAACCGAGGAGATCCTCAAAAAAGTGAAATTTCCACAATTTCGTTGATTTTCTCTGAAAAAGTAAAATTTTAACAAAAATCTTCACAATGAATTCTGCATTTTTCACAAAAGTAGCTACTAAAAATATATTTATAGTCATTCTCTCTTCTACCATATTTGTAAGTTTCACATCCCAAAGAATTCTCTCGGTACAGTTAAAACAAAACATCCCTTGGATTTCAGTATATTTAAATCGTCCGAGAAATTCTCGTTTTTATTAATTTAGTATAAAATTTCGTTTTATCAAAAAAGACGTATTGCTCGTTTTGCTCATGTATCGAGTCATCATTACCAAGTATAAATGCCGCTGGGTCTCTTGGACTGTGTCAACGCTCGTATTCTGTGATAAATGCTCTTATTCTCATTCCACCATCTTTTTTTTTTTTTCCATCTCATTCGCTCTTTTCATAGTGCAAAACTACTGTCGCACAGTAAATCACTGTCGGAATTCACTTCACTGCGGTAGGAATGCCCGCACCCGCCTAACAAGATCGCGAGAAATACGAAAAGGAAAAGAGTAGAAAACGAGTGAATAAAAGAGAAGAAAAAAAAAAGAAGAAAAAAAAAATTATAATAAAGCTTCAATCATCGATGACTCTCTTTCTCTTCTGTTCTCTAATTTCTCTATTTTCACTTCGAAAAATAAAACTCTCATATTTCTCACGTATTTGGAAAAAAAATTCAGAATGACAGAATGTTGAGGATAAAAAGTAAATAGAACAAAATCGAATGTACGAATTTATACGCAGTAGGAATTTGAAAGGAAATATGATGAAAGAGTGGCCTCACAAAATTTTTTGACACAACGTCACTAACTATTGAAAACTCGAAACAACTCTTTTGGTCATGTGAAGTGGAGAACTGGGTAGAAGAGATGAAAAAAAAAAGTATAACACAAGTGTGTGGGAGTGAGAAGAAAAAGAGGAATTCTATATAGACAAAAGAAAAGAAGACAAAAAGAAAGCATGAGACTAGGGGGGGGAGTTAGGAGGAATTTGAGAGGCAAGGTCGAGTGTCCAAGTAGAACAAAGAGGGTACTCTTTAAAAAAGAAAGAAGAAAAAAAAAACAGAAAAGAGTGAAAAGGTTGCGAGAAACAGGAGAGTAGGAAAAAAGAGTGGACAAAGCGAGTGGGTTATCTGGGTAACTATGATTCAACGTTCTTCATGCAGTCCAACGAGCGTTTTTCAATAATCACAGAAGAATAATTCTCATAATTCATGAAAAAAGGTGGAAAATAAATGGTTGTAAAATTTTCCTCCATTTTCACATGTCTCTTTATTAATAGAAGCGTCCAGCTCATAGCATTTAATTTTTTTTTCAAGATTTTTTTAGCAATTTCAAAAGAAAATCCTTCTTTGATGAATAGAAACATCCAGAAATTCTCGATTATTTACGTTTGCAAAAAAAAATTGTATAAAATGTAGTAAATAACAGCGAGTACTCGTTGCTATTGGTGAATTGAATTCTACCATTTATCTTCATGTAGCTTTTCATATAAAATAGTTTTAGTCCATGGTAAGAGAAAATAATTACAACAATTTCACATAATAGCCTCAAAGTACCTAAGTCCTTATATTTATATGTATAATTTTCTTTTATTTTTATTTACTCCGTTTTGCTTTGTTAGGCAGTTCGCTTCTGTGAAAATGAGGTTTACGTATCTACGTGACTCGACTTAGTAGTCAAACATGGCTAGACGAAAGTAGACTAAAGGAATGGAAGTCTCTGGTTGTAAAGTCATTTACTGTATACATATTTTTTTATAACTCCTGTATATTCCCATTAAGCTAGAGAAATCGACATTAAATTTACGACTAATGTATCAACTGTGGTAGTTTTTGAATAATTTAGGTATAAGTTAGCATAGAAGTGAATTCATGTGCAATCTTCGAGAGCTAAGGAAATTTCAGGGAAATGGACTTTTTTCCTGATTGGTTTTGTGAATTTGTAGTGAGTTTGAATAAATATTCGTGATCAAAAATTCAAATTTTTATGAGTTATATTATGAAAATCATGAGAAATAAGTGGAAATATTTGGTATCAGGTCTTTCTGATGATTCCATTGAACAGTTGAAACAATTTCCATTACAAAATATATTTTTGCCTTAGAAACAAAGGGGCATAAGTGCTATGCTTATACACAGGACTCACGCCTCTTTGACTCTAAGGCAACGATATGTCAAAATTCTTTTTCATGAATTTGTTTAAAATTTGATTTTTTCAAGAAAAATCAACAAAATTGAAAAATTCAACTTTTTAAAGGATTTTCTCGGTTCTATTGGTGTTAGTGTGACCTAGAGATGGGTTCAAATAATAGGTGAGATCATTTTCCATCAATTCATGTGGTTTTGAAGAAAAAATTATCAATTTTTGAGGTACTTGTAGCGAAGAAAATGATTTTCACAAAAATGGCCCATAAATGACCTTTAAAAGTCGATAATTTTCATTTTTACTACGGAAATCAATGAGAAATGATCTCACATTTTATTCATGATCTATCTGAAGTCGCTATTACCTCTGAAATTGAAGATATCCTCAAAAAGATGGGATTTTTCAATTTTGCAGAGAATTAAAGCTCTCATTTGTGCTTAACGAATAGAATTTTTTAAAAATTCAAAAAAATTTATACTGGTAATTTTTTTTCACTCAAAATTTTCTCAGTTTTTCAATGGAATGCTCAGAAAAACTCCATCTCAAGCTCTTCCATCAGGATCTCCATTTCACCCCCACTTTCTCCTATTTACTAGCAAAAAGATTAATAATGACCATTCTATATTCTGATTTCCCTTAAATCATTAAAAATCCCTGATTCACCAAAAGACATCTGACTAAACTCCAGCAAATTCAATTGCATCACTAATTACCCCGCATTTCCATGACCATTCATCAGTCTCCATTTTCCCGACTACCCCCATCCCACTATTAACCCGTTGTTCCCCGTAACCCAATCCCCAATCAGAAATTCAATAACAAATTAAGAAAGTAAATTATTTTGAATTTAATCGCAATATCTTAGTCATGTTTATCCCATCTACCATGTATCTATCCAAGATACTATTTTCCTAAGACGTGCAGAATCCCATGTATCCCAGATAGCGCTATCGTGCACGTATATATCGACACTCTATATCTCTTTGGAGGCTCCATATAGGTTTCTCTAAAACATATATATATATATATATATATATATATATATATATATATATATACCTGAATGTTGGATCGTCTTACCTTGATGCTCAAAGAGAGAGAAAGAGAGTGAATCCCCAACAGTATAGTATAAAAATAGTATAAAAAAAAATGAAAGAAGCCAAGGGAAAAAAAATGGTGCGCGTCAATGGGCCAAAGCTCGGATTTCGTTGTGGCCTCGCATACAGGAGCAGGAAGAAGAGAGAATGAAAGGACCTGAACCACCAATACCCAAAATCGGTAGTGGCTCTCGCCTTCAGAATATAGCGCATACCTTACTAACAATAGAAAGCTCCTTTTTTCTCCTACAAACTTGGGTGAAAAAAAAAACATATAACTATACATGTCTTTTTCTCATTTCTTCTTCCGTATACGTTCGTACTCACCTCTGCCATGGTACGTGTTCAGCATTCGTTTCTCGAGCCATAGCTGTATCTAACCTCTTTACCTTCATTCGTTCAGCCCCTCATTCTTCCACCCCCCCCCCCTTACCATTCTCTTTCACTCTACCACTCACGTATACCCTCATTCTAACTGTCCCTCTGGACACTGTGTGCAAAAACGTGTTGTCACTAATTGGACAGGTTTTCTCACTCTAACAATTTCATATATATATATTTCTCACATATGTTTGTTTACATTTGTTTGTTTTTTTATTGGAGGGGTTTGATAATCAGTGGAAGTCAATTATAGAAGTTATTGGATTGTGAGAACGAGTGAAACTTCATGAGGAAGCAGTTTTAATTAGGGAATTTGTTTAAATGGAAAAAAGATGTAGAAAAACAATTTTTTTCCATTTTTTTTTTTGGATAAAATATGAAATATAGTTGGATTGCCCCGGTTTCTGATACTCAAGAGCTAATTTCTGACAGTATAAATCGAAAGCAGCAACTATTTGTTTATTGTATGTAATTCAATTAGATTGAAACATATTTGTTGCGCTAAAAAAGCTCAGCAATTGAATATTAAACACAATATATTGTACATCAGGAGATGCGGTAGCATCTCTCGACAAGTACGAGCCCAACACTCTGTCAGGCAAAGGCTACCGCACTTCTATACGGCTAAATAGGATTCGAAAAATTTCAATAATTTTTCCTACAGTCAAAATTCTATCTTGTGAGATGATTTTTCGGTAATATATTGCTTTTACCATTATCTTCGGATTTATGTAAAAAAAAAATTGAAAAAACGATATTTTATTATTAATTGAAAACGTTGGTCAGAATTCTTCTCCAAATCGAACTTTCTTTGGGACATTGTAACTGTGTTAGTGCCTCACCGACACTACGTAGAAGCATGCGTCACACAAACGCACGCAGTAAACATCAAACGCGCTTGGCTTTGGATGGAAATATCTCGAAAACTATTGAAAATTTATCGAGACATGCTGCGAATAAAATTTAGGGGATAAATTAACGAATACAATAAGCAAAACCCCGTGCTTGTACAACTTGTAGTTTCCGAGATACTAATTTTTTACTGAAAAGTTTAATAATGACGTGCGAGACCTAAGAAAAAATTACAGAGCTTTGATTTTACCGACCGTGTATAGATTATTTTTATTTTTCGCTCACTAATTAGAGCCGCGCGCGTTATTTTCGAATTTTTCATTGGAAAAATCATATTTCAGAAACTAAGAGTCGTAGGATAATGGGGTTTTGCTCATTCTGTTCCTTAATTTTTTCTCTAAATTTCATTCGTAGCATGTCGTTCAAGATATTTCAATTCAAAGTCAAGTCGATCAGCACGCGTCTAGTTTCGATTTAATCCATCTCTATTATATTGCTCATTTATAAATAAAAAATGAAGTGAAATGGCAGAAAAAAAACGCCAGTGCGTTTTAAAAAAAACGTCGACAAGTACGCGCCCCGATTTTATTGGAAAAAAAAAAATATGAAATGAGAATAGTACAAGTCCGGCGATCTACCTGTGCATTACTTTTTCAAATTAATTCATCATCTTATTATTCGAATACTAGATGAAATTGGCATTGTACCATGAATTTGAAAAATTGAATAGTAAAGAAATTAAACAAAAGAAACGTACTTGGTGTACCAAGTGAAAACACAGATTACAGGTACACCAAGTATGTTTCTTTTGTTTAATTTCTTTACTATTCAATTTTTCAAATTCATGGTACAATGCCAATTCCATCTAGTATTCGAATAATAAGATGATGAAGTAATTTGAAAAAGTAATGCACAGGTAGATCACCGGACTTGTACTATTCTCATGTCATATTTTTTTTTTCCAATAAAATCAGGGCGCGTACTCGTCGACGTTTTTTTTGAAAACGCACGGGTGTTTTTTTTTCTGCCTTTAAATATTACTGAGGAATTTCCAGAAATGGTCAGTTACTGGGGCATGTCACATGCCAGAAACTGGAGCCATTCCAGAGTATTCAAATGTCATTTTGTTCAGCTTATGAATTCAATTTATCCAAGTGTTTATATTCAAATATGTAAGAAAGTAAAGTTAAAGTTTTTTGAATTGGCACAACTCCCCGCGTTTTTTCTTCCTCTGAATTCCTGTTACGTGCTATAGTCTTCTTGTGTGCAATCCTATTGTAAGCGTGGTGAAGCAAAATAGACATTAATAATTCATTTAATTCAAATGAATCTAAGTGTTGCTGCTTTTTTCACGCCCTGTCTAACAAAATCAGAACAGGGGCAAAATTAACCGAGATTTTTTCATTAGAATAGAGGCAATTCAAATAGGAAAATTGAAAAAATTACCCAATGATGTACACATGTTAGAGCATCTTCTCAATTTTTTTAAAATTTTTTCGCTGAGTTCTTAACACCGAAAAAATTTCTCAATCAATTTTCTCACACTGAAAAAAAGAAAGTCGTAAAAACTGTCATATGTTTGTTTTATTGGCCCTTAGCAAATATTCTTTTTTGAAATAATTAAAGAATTTGTTCAATATTCTGAATTTCTTTCGTTTAAATGAACAAAATTCAGTAAATTTAACCAGTTAATTTATTTGAACGGGAAAATCCCGTAAATTCAACAATTTTCTTAATTATTCCATAAAAAGATTTGCTAAGGACTAATAGAACGAATATTTGATAGTTTTTACCATTTTCAACGTGGTCTTTTTTTCTCAGTGTATGAGTTAGAAACTTTGTTAAAAGTTTAATTTGTTAAAGATTTTGTTATTCAGAGAAACTAGTTCTTATATTTTTGGAAATACTAAAATGTCAATTCTGCTAAACTTTTCACTGGAAAATATTGGGTAAACTACGAATTGAATTAATCCAAGTGTTTATATTTAAATCAGAACAGTGTCTATTCAGATTTTGATATAGGTCCGTCACAGTGAAGATTGGTATAAGCACCCTTCACTTGTCTGTGATAGAGGACACACGCTTTTGAGCCGATGAATATTCATGATTGCACAGGAGAGAGAGAAGGAGGTTACGCGATACACACGAAGACACAATCACCCACCCATCTACACCCACACATACACACACACATACACACACACACACACACAAACACAAGTGATAGAGGATTTAGATGGTACTCGATGCTTGAGATTATATGCCTATCCCCTTATACCGAATAGTGTGATACGTATATGAACAAATGAATATCATTATGCATATTGAAGATGATTGGAGATTTATCGCTGATTAAGACAGAATCAAGATTGAAGAAAATTAAAATGGAGAATATGAAGTAGACACTTGATTAAATGTAAAGTGAATGAAAGACTTCGAGCATCGCAAAAATTTGTCATGTGGAATAATCAAGTTTTCCGTAAAATCTTTTACAGAATCCAATTAATCACGAATTATACATATATATTACCAAGAAGAAGAAGAAGAAGAAGATCAAATCGATCATTTGCAATTCCAATGTGACAGACATTTTTGAGATTAACAGAAGAGAGTTCCCAAGAGCTGATGAAGCTGATAATAATTGCCTGAAGAGAATCAGTTAAATTTTCTTTCATTTTTTTCTTCATCTACTGTAAAATTAATTCCATAATTTTTTTTCCTTCACCTCATTCAATTTCATTATCAATTGAAATTCAATAGCGGTGAAAGAATCTCCGAGTTTACGATAACTGAATTTTTTTTTACTCCTAACTGTGTAGAGAAAAAAGCAGTTGGTGGAGAATATTAAATGCAAAAAAAAAAAAAGAAAAGAAAAGAAAAATTAACAAAAAAATAGCATTATTAATGGATACGATCTATATTATAGTAAAGAAAATTCAACGGTCAAGAGCATTAGAAATAATTGGTATGCATCAATTTCAGTTGGTAATAAATGTCTGGCCAATATAACTCTCATTGGTATCTAGAGTCCTCCAATTGCAATACCTACAATCGGATTACTTGATGCTGTAATCCGAATTTAGGATAGCATCTGCCATGGACTGGTACTACTCTCTCTCTCGCGCACAACCATCCGCGACTTTACCCCCCCCCCCCCCCCCTTTTTCACTCCACTCTTCTCTCTGCCCCTTTCCACTCTCCACTTTCACAATATACAGAGAGAAAGAGCGAAAGAGAGAGAGAGAGTGGAGAAGAGGGTAGTGCATTAAGGTTGTCACGCGCAAACGCGAGCGTTTATCACCCTTCATTTTCAACTACGGTAAACGCAATACCTTCGACTAAAACTCCCACGTTAATTTATATGTACCATCCCTCCTCTTTCCTCCACCCTCCCTCCCCTAAAAGTCCGTCAACAAACTATTTACCATTGTAGGCTAAACATTTTGAAGATCTGTACCATCGCCTTGAGCTCCTTCACTTGAGGCGAATTTATCCGTCTACAATTGAGATTTCATAAATTTTTGATTAATTTACATAAAAAAACTCATTATGATTCGAGTGGTTGAGTTGAATTAGGGAGTAAGGATCCTTCAACTTTCGCGTTTTCCTTCCACTTTTAATTCGTTCAAGTTAATTTTGGAAAAGAGGCACGAAAGGCTGAAGGCACTTGTTGGCACTTGGAATAAGTGCAAAAAAAAATAAATAGTAAATAAAAGGATTTACGTATTTTTCATGAAGATAGTGTAGATAAATTTGAGGGTGGGAAAGAGAGGGGGGGGGGATGTCTCCCATGATAACCATGAAAAATGCAACAGATTTTCCACTCCAGATGGAATCATTCGATTAATAAAATTGGTCTACGCCATTTCCCCTCGGGTTGACGTTAAAAATAAAAATAAAAAAGTGAAAAAAAAAAACATCGAGACGACCTAGTAATGTTGCATTATGAATTACGACGTTATCTATCATGTTGAGAGGTTGCCTGAGACTCTACTCTCAACCGTTGCTGCCTGTTGTATATATATATGTATATGATAGTTTTCTTTTTTTTTATCGTTTTCTCTCTTGTTGTGCTCTATTCTTTTTAACCCTGTCCTTTTTACCCCCCGGTGTTTGTCCACTGGCTCTTGTTTTCCCACGCCTGAGAAGAAGAAAATGTACACGGCGCGTGCACCCGACACCAACTCTACTGGAAGTTGCCATGCAAAACGGCTAATTGGTATGTTGCCACCGACGACAAACCCGGATAAACTGCGATACAACTACGTTGGAATACAGAATGTACATTTGTTGTTGTTTTTTTTTTTTCTTTGAATTGTCGCTTTTTGTTGCATTATCTTTTTTAATTAATTGCTACGTTCCTGCGACATTGAAATCTGAATGTATTAATTTAAGAGAGTATCCCAGCAAAGTCGAGTACAGTTAATCCCTTATTTTTTTAATGCCGTATCAAAGACGATGTTTATTTACATTTTTCTGAATTTTTTCATAATTATTTTTTGGGTAATTTATGAGATATGAATTATCAAAGTTACTGGAAATAGGGGTGGTGGAGATGGAAAGCCCCAAATCGGACAGAAATAACGAAATTACTAAGAAATCACAAATAAAGAAAAAATCCCATTATTTAAAAATTATTGGCGAAGAGAACAGCATTTTAACTGAATAATAGAACAGGAAAATATTCAAGTCATCGCATAGTTATTGAGAAATTTTAATTCGAAGGTAGTCGTAACTATTTGCCTCTCTTCCTATATCTCATGCATGTGATAGGAGATTAATGTAAAAAAAAAAGGCGAGAGAAATAAAATTATATTCACAAGTTGAAGATATGACTTTCGAATAGTTTAATCACTTTTTCGAGTAAATTAAAGCCCATTTCCCCGAATAATCAGCAATTAATTGGAAACAAACCTATGAATCCTCATTTTTTTACTGTTCTGTTAACCATACTTTAGGATACTACTTTAATCATGTTTAACAATAGAATTCAGATGTACCTCTTTAAAAATTGTTTGAGACTGACGTCTATAGTCAAACTTTTTTCTTCCCCCCTCACAACATAAAATTTATTTTTTCCAATAATTCAGAGTTCACTTTTCAATCTGTTTAAGTGCAAACTTTGGAAAAAAAGGAGAAATTCATCGGTTTTCTCGTTTTCTTCACTTCAAACTTCCTTCCTAGCGACGACGAAAACGCCAAAAAAAAAATTTCCCCTCCAACCACAGAATTTTTTTTATTATGGAGATGAGAGAGAGAGAGAAAGAGAGAGAGAGAGAGCGTTGAAATGCGCTTGATTATACTTTTGGCCCGGGGAATAATTTCTACATTCACGAAACGGAGTAGTATACATGAGCCATGTACCTAGACACGGACATTTCAAGTTTTATGTTTCATAAATCGTACGAACGGCAATTAACCTACTTCATACATACGAATTGCGTAGAACGCAGCAAATTTAGGAGTTGAAACTGCCCGGAGATTCTTTTTTTGTCCACCCCCCACCCTTCCCCCATTTTAAAAAATTCAGAAAACAAAATAAGTCAAGAAAAATTATAATGAGCATAAAAATGTTATTTCTCTCTATTCAGAAATGACTGATTTAATATTCTACTACTTGAAAGCCAATGCGTCTGACCATAGAATTACCTAAACTACTTCGACAAAGCGATGAGAGGGAGTGGTCGTTTGGTCAACTGAGTTTCAAAGCTACCGAGTGATTTTCAAGCATTTAATGTTAATACCCAACAATACACACAACTCGAAACTAGGCTCTTTCAATTTGATATTCTCCATTAAATTGACATACCCCATTTATGTAAATTTCGTCTTTTCACCTATTTCCCTCCCGTAAATTCACTCCAATCACGATTTTCTTAGATATATAAGTTCAACTTATTTTCAATTAGCAACTATTCAATATTGTGGTCAACTATTGCGCAAAATAAGTCAGCACGTTCCATAAATCGGATAGCAGAACCCTCCAATATCTATGGAAATAAGAAAAATCAATTTTTCCATTTAATTGAATGCAAAAGAGAAATTTTTCTCATTTCATTACACAACAGAAAGAAATAAACCAGAAAATAATAAAAAAGAAAAAAGCAATAAATTGCACCAAATTTATTTCAACTTCATTTTACTCATGAACTTTAAATTATTTCCTGTTGTTCTCAAATTTTCAAAATGTAAATACAATAGAAGCAATGGAGCCTGAGACAACGAGATACACGACCGAGTGAAGATTCTCTATGTTGGCCAGTCATGGTCCGACATGAACGACTGTCCGAGATCGTATGCATATGCAAATTTCAACAGAACAGACCTTGCATTTGTGCCCTTCTACAATCTACCTCATCCTCTCTCTCTCTCTCTTCCCCATTCCTCACTTTTCACTCCTCTCTCTACCCCGTCTATTCTCCTAACCATAACCATTCTGCACTTCTACCTGTACACCCCAATCGGGTTATTCCTGCCGAGCAACTCCTCAACGGAACCTGACGAGAATATTACTATTGTATAATTTCATGTCCCATATCTAACATCCTAGGTCAGACATATTTATCTCAATAAATATATATATTTTTCCACGAAGTGTAAAATTCACTGGGTTTTTTTTTGCCTTTTGCCATTTCAACTGCGCACTTTGTACATTAAAAAATAAAATGAAAAAAAAAACAAGATAATTTAACGTGAGTTATCTTTGTGTAATAGAAAAAAATATTAAAAAAAATAAAGGTTTTCCATCATTGCAAGAAAATTTATTATTAACTGTCGAGCCATTGTTGCGATAAAATGTTTCTCCTCGACTTGACAGAGGTGCGTAGAGAATCAGCACAATTGTCGTTATCCCTCAGCCTTCCCTTTTTGCTCTAATAATAAATTCCCTTTGACGTCTTTTATTTTTTATTGAAAAAAAACAATCCCCGAGGAATTACTCACGATGTTCAAGATTTATTCTATTACAAGTTATTACGCATAAATTCACGTTTAAATTATTCTTTCATCGTAATTTTTGAAATTCATTAGAAATGATCTTTTTTTTTCTTTTTTACTGCACTCAACGTATAAATGAGAAAGAAACGTTGTTCGTATATAGACGAGCACAGTGCAGCGGTATTTTCCGCAGTAAAATTACACCATCTACGAATAATTGTCGACGTTAAAAATGCCCACGATTTTCCTTATTACGTTGACTACATTCTTTTTTCTCCCTTTTTTCTCCCTCATTCTCTTTCATTTGCACGGTTTTCATCACTCAACATTTAACTTTTAAAACTTGAGCAATTAAACATGACGAACCAGAAATGCTTTCAAGTACAGTAAGTACAATAAGCTGGAAAAAAAGCCATTGGATGTTACTATAATGACAAAAGAATATTCGATTTTCTGCTACAAGAATGAATTTCAAAAAGATAATATTACTCTGTGGTTTACGAAGCAATTTCAAGAATCACACAATTCTCATCTACAACTGCAAATAATTACGAGTTTCTTGGTAATAGAAAATTCAGTAAAAAATGAATTTCCGGTTTTAAATGAAAATTTAATGCTTGGGTAATATTGATTTAGTGATTAAATTCTGCTGGAAATAAATGAACATCTATCTTTAGATAATAATCAAATAAATGCAATGTACAAATGGCCTTTGCCTATGAACAATTGATAAATAATTCAATGAATACTCACTGAAACATACTATATCCTAATGACTACAGTGCCTCATGTTTTTATGATTATTTTAAATTGTATAACAGCAAATAAATTATTTAGAGACTGAATTATTTGTGGGAAAGTTTGAAAGCAATAAAGACTGAATTGTCGAAGAGTAATTATAAATATATTTGAACTCTTCTCTTCTCAGAGTTCATGTATATCTATTTTTGGTATTATGGAAATTATAAATCTTGAAGAATGATGAAAGAATTCGCAAAGAAAGGGAAAGGATTGTTCCAGTTAAATATGCAATTGTCCTGTTTGAGGAAACTGAACGATATATTGGAATTGTTCGATATATATTGGAATTTATTCGTTGCAGATAATTATCCACCGAGCTTAGTGATAGTCCAGAGGAAAATAAAGAGAAATATCTTAACAGTAGTGACATCTTGCGTGTGACAAAAATGATAGTAAAGAATGAAATTCCCAAACTTACCAAACATCGAACATTTCACTTATCTCCGAGATTTGATTCTGAGTTTCTTGTATTTATCCTCTGCTTGTAATATAACTCGCATTCTCTCCATCACTGGTGCTACCAGAAGTTGATCATGGAGATATCGTGGTACCTCAATAGACACATAATTATATTTATAAATAAACGAAAAACTCGGAAACTCCAGTGCATGAGATTATTTTCCAATCATTTTCACTGATATTCATAGTTTTTCCGCATCTCTACGATGTTATCTTCTTCTTCTTCTTGTTTGTCTTTTTTATGGCTGTCACCATGAGGTCATTCGGTCGTTATCTCTCTAGTCAGGATCTTATGTAATTAGCGAATATTCCGAATGACGATTCTAAGCAATAAACAAAGAAACAACTGATGAACTCAATAATCATTCAAATTTCGAATGGAGCAAGTGTTGTTGTTTGTTTCTTTTAGTATATGACCTAACAAGGGCGGTAAAGTACTCTGAAAATCTTTACTGCACGTGCAAGATACAGTTTTTTCATGCACAACATGTGAAGAGTGAATACTTTCCGCACGTCGTGCAGAGGAGTCCTTTTATTGGGTATAGGTCATAGATCTATGTCCCAGTTCCTCATATATTTGTTGGAAATGCTCTTTCCTCTCTGTATACGATTGAAATTTTTTAATTAGCTTTTAATTAGAGTACTTTTCCTAGACCGAATTTCTCTAAGCTGAACCGGATTAACTTAGCTTAAACCAGCAGTTTGATTTAAGTTAACTTCTCCCTACAGAATCTGCAAGACTAGTGCCGCGCCATGGTTCCTATTGATAACTATAACGAATTGTCTAGTTGTCTGGCGCAGTGATGAAGTTGGCTGTATAACCTAGCGGTTAAGGGGGAGGTAAGGGTTTACGCGTGAAAAAAAAACGGTTTTTTTACGAATTTTTTTTAGACGCATGGATTGAGCAACTTTATTGAAACCTCTTGAATATTATTTAGTATGGATTCAACAACAAGTAATTCTCTTATACGAAAATATCCACAAACAAGCCGGTGACGGAGCTTTTCTGAGAACGTCTATTGAAATAGACGATTTGCGGTGATCACTGTATCTCAGCTGAAAATTATCAGAAATAAAAATCCATTGAAATTTAGTCAAAGTATCATTGAATCCTCCCCCCAACGTTCCCCCAACATTGGCTCATATTTCGGTAAATATGGTTAGAACAGCTAATGTAAATTAGTAGGGGATCTAGTAGAGATCATCAAGATGCTAGAAAACTCTGAATATACTTGGAAAATACAAGCCGAAAAATTTAATTGACTTTCGAAAGGAACTTGCTCGATTTTTCCAATCGCGAGACCCCATTATTTATATTCATTGGCTCATATTTCGGTAAATATGGTTAAAACAGCTAATGTAAATTAGTAGGGGATCTAGTAGAGATCATCAAGATGCTAGAAAACTCTAAATATACTTGGAAAATACAAGCCGAAAGATTTAATTGACTTTTGAAAGGAACTTATTCGATTTTTTCAATCGAGACCCCATTATTTATAATCATTGGCTCATATTTCAGTAAATATGGTTAAAACAGCTAATGTAAATTAGTAGGGGATCTAGTAGAGATCATCAAGATGCTTGAAAACTCTAGATATACTTGGAAAATACAAGCCGAAAAATTTAATTGACTTTCGAAAGGAACTTGCTCAATTTTTCCAATCGCGAGACCCCATTATTTATATTCATTGGCTCATATTATGGTAAATATGGTTAAAACAGCTAATGTAAATTAGTAGGGGATCTAGTAGAGATCATCAAGATGCTAGAAAACTCTAAATATACTTGGAAAATACAAGCCGAAAAATTTAATTGACTTTTAAAAGGAACTTATTCGATTTTTTCAATCGAGACCCCATTATTTGTATTCATTGGCTCATATTTCAGTAAATATGGTTAAAACAGCTAATGTAAATTAGTAGGGGATCTAGTAGAGATCATCAAGATGCTAGAAAACTCTAGATATACTTGGAAAATACAAGCCGGAAAATTTAATTGACTTTCGAAAGGAACTTGCTCGATTTTTCCAATCGCGAGACCCCATTATTCATATTCATTGGCTCATATTTCGGTAAATATGGTTAAAACAGCTAATGTAAATTAGTAGGGGATCTAGTAGAGATCATCAAGAAGCTAGAAAACTCTCAATATACTTGGAAAATACAAGCCGAAAAATTTAATTGACTTTTGAAAGGAACTTATTCGATTTTTTCAATCGAGACCCCATTATTTGTATTCATTGGCTCATATTTCAGTAAATATGGTTAAAACAGCTAATGTAAATTAGTAGGGGATCTAGTAGAGATCATCAAGATGCTAGAAAACTCTAAGTATACTTGGAAAATACAAGCCGAAAAATTTAATTGACTTTCGAAAGGAACTTGCTCGATTTTTCCAATCGCGAGACCCCATTATTCATATTCATTGGCTCATATTTCGGTAAATATGGTTAAAACAGCTAATGTAAATTAGTAGGGGATCTAGTAGAGATCATCAAGATGCTAGAAAACTCTAGATATACTTGGAAAATACAAGCCGAAAAATTTAATTGACTTTTGAAAGGAACTTATTCGATTTTTTCAATCGAGACCCCATTATTTATATTCATTGGCTCATATTTCAGTAAATAAGGTTAAAACAGCTAATGTAAATTAGTAGGGGATCTAGTAGAGATCATCAAGATGCTAGAAAACTCTAGATATACTTGGAAAATACAAGCCGAAAAATTTAATTGACTTTCGAAAGGAACTTGCTCGATTTTTCCAATCGCGAGACCCCATTATTTATATTCATTGGCTCATATTTCGGTAAATATGGTTAAAACAGCTAATGTAAATTAGTAGGGGATCTAGTAGAGATCATCAAGATGCTAGAAAACTCTAAATATACTTGGAAAATACAAGCCGAAAAATTTAATTGACTTTTGAAAGGAACTTATTCGATTTTTTCAATCGAGACCCCATTATTTATATTAATTGGCTCATATTTCAGTAAATATGGTTAAAACAGCTAATGTAAATTAGTAGGGGATCTAGTAGAGATCATCAAGATGCTAGAAAACTCTAGATATACTTGGAAAATACAAGCCGAAAAATTTAATTGACTTTCGAAAGGAACTTGCTCGATTTTTCCAATCGCGAGACCCCATTATTTATATTCATTGGCTCATATTTCGGTAAATATGGTTAAAACAGCTAATGTAAATTAGTAGGGGATCTAGTAGAGATCATCAAGATGCTAGAAAACTCTAGATATACTTGGAAAATACAAGCCGAAAAATTCAATTGACTTTCGAAAGGAACTTGCTCGATTTTTCCAATCGCGAGACCCCATTATTTATATTCATTGGCTCATATTTCGGTAAATATGGTTAAAACAGCTCATGTAAATTAGTAGGGGATCTAGTAGAGATCATCAAGATGCTAGAAAACTCTAGATATACTTGGAAAATACAAGCCGAAAAATTTAATTGACTTTCGAAAGGAACTTGCTCGATTTTTCCAATCGCGAGACCCCATTATTTATATTCATTGGCTCATATTTCGGTAAATATGGTTAAAACAGCTCATGTAAATTAGTAGGGGATCTAGTAGAGATCATCAAGATGCTAGAAAACTCTAAATATACTTGGAAAATACAAGCCCAAAAATTTAATTGACTTTTGAAAGGAACTTATTCGATTTTTTCAATCGAGACCCCATTATTTATATTAATTGGCTCATATTTCAGTAAATATGGTTGAAACAACTAATGTAAATTAGTAGGGGATCTAGTAGAGATCATCAAGATGCTAGAAAACTCTAGATATACTTGGAAAATACAAGCCGAAAAATTTAATTGACTTTCGAGAGGAACTTGCTCAATTTTTCCAATCGCGAGACCCCATTATTTATATTCATTGGCTCATATTTCGGTAAATATGGTTAAAACAGCTCATGTAAATTAGTCGGGGATCTAGTAGGGATCATCAAGATGCTAGAAAACTCTGAATTTACTTGGAAAATACAAGCCGAAAAATTTAATTGACTTTTGAAAGGAACTTATTCGATTTTTTCAATCGAGACCCCATTATTTATATTCATTGGCTCATATTTCAGTAAATATGGTTAAAACAGCTAATGTAAATTAGTAGGGGATCTAGTAGAGATCATCAAGATGCTAGAAAACTCTAGATATACTTGGAAAATACAAGCCGAAAAATTTAATTGACTTTCGAAAGGAACTTGCTCGATTTTTCCAATCGCGAGACCCCATTATTTATATTCATTGGCTCATATTTCGGTAAATATGGTTAAAACAGCTCATGTAAATTAGTAGGGGATCTAGTAGAGATCATCAAGATGCTAGAAAACTCTAAATATACTTGGAAAATACAAGCCCAAAAATTTAATTGACTTTTGAAAGGAACTTATTCGATTTTTTCAATCGAGACCCCATTATTTATATTAATTGGCTCATATTTCAGTAAATATGGTTGAAACAACTAATGTAAATTAGTAGGGGATCTAGTAGAGATCATCAAGATGCTAGAAAACTCTAAATATACTTGGAAAATACAAGCCGAAAAATTTAATTGACTTTCGAAAGGAACTTGCTCAATTTTTCCAATCGCGAGACCCCATTATTTATATTCATTGGCTCATATTTCGGTAAATATGGTTAAAACAGCTCATGTAAATTAGTCGGGGATCTAGTAGGGATCATCAAGATGCTAGAAAACTCTGAATTTACTTGGAAAATACAAGCCGAAAAATTTAATTGACTTTTGAAAGGAACTTATTCGATTTTTTCAATCGAGACCCCATTATTTATATTCATTGGCTCATATTTCAGTAAATATGGTTAAAACAGCTAATGTAAATTAGTAGGGGATCTAGTAGAGATCATCAAGATGCTAGAAAACTCTAGATATACTTGGAAAATACAAGCCGAAAAATTTAATTGACTTTCGAAAGGAACTTGCTCGATTTTTCCAATCGCGAGACCCCATTATTTATATTCATTGGCTCATATTTCGGTAAATATGGTTAAAACAGCTAATGTAAATTAGTAGGGAATCTAGTAGAGATCATCAAGATGCTAGAAAACTCTAAATATACTTGGAAAATACAAGCCGAAAAATTTAATTGACTTTTGAAATGAACTTATTCGATTTTTTCAATCGAGACCCCATTATTTATATTAATTGGCTCATATTTCAGTAAATATGGTTAAAACAGCTAATGTAAATTAGTAGGGGATCTAGTAGAGATCATCAAGATGCTAGAAAACTCTAGATATACTTGGAAAATACAAGCCGAAAAATTTAATTGACTTCCGAAAGGAACTTGCTCGATTTTTCCAATCGCGAGACCCCATTATTTATATTCATTGGCTCATATTTCGGTAAATATGGTTAAAACAGCTAATGTAAATTAGTAGGGGATCTAGTAGAGATCATCAAGATGCTAGAAAACTCTAGATATACTTGGAAAATACAAGCCGAAAAATTTGATTGACTTTCGAAAGGAACTTGCTCGATTTTTCCAATCGCGAGACCCCATTATTTATATTCATTGGCTCATATTTCGGTAAATATGGTTAAAACAGCTAATGTAAATTAGTAGGGGATCTAGTAGAGATCATCAAGATGCTAGAAAACTCTAAATATACTTGGAAAATACAAGCCGACAGATTTAATTGACTTTTGAAAGGAACTTATTCGATTTTTTCAATCGAGACCCCATTATTTATAATCATTGGCTCATATTTCAGTAAATATGGTTAAAACAGCTAATGTAAATTAGTAGGGGATCTAGTAGAGATCATCAAGATGCTTGAAAACTCTAGATATACTTGGAAAATACAAGCCGAAAAATTTAATTGACTTTCGAAAGGAACTTGCTCAATTTTTCCAATCGCGAGACCCCATTATTTATATTCATTGGCTCATATTACGGTAAATATGGTTAAAACAGCTAATGTAAATTAGTAGGGGATCTAGTAGAGATCATCAAGATGCTAGAAAACTCTAAATATACTTGGAAAATACAAGCCGAAAAATTTAATTGACTTTTGAAAGGAACTCATTCGATTTTTTCAATCGAGACCCCATTATTTATATTCATTGGCTCATATTTCAGTAAATATGGTTAAAACAGCTAATGTAAATTAGTAGGGGATCTAGTAGAGATCATCAAGATGCTAGAAAACTCTAAGTATACTTGGAAAATACAAGCCGAAAAATTTAATTGACTTTTGAAAGGAACTTATTCGATTTTTTCAATCGAGACCCCATTATTTATATTCATTGGCTCATATTTCAGTAAATATGGTTAAAATAGCTAATGTAAATTAGTAGGGGATCTAGTAGAGATCATCAAGATGCTAGAAAACTCTAGATATACTTGGAAAATACAAGCCGAAAAATTTAATTGACTTTCGAAAGGAACTTGCTCGATTTTTCCAATCGCGAGACCCCATTATTTATATTCATTGGCTCATATTTCGGTAAATATGGTTAAAACAGCTCATGTAAATTAGTAGGGGATCTAGTAGAGATCATCAAGATGCTAGAAAACTCTAAATATACTTGGAAAATACAAGCCCAAAAATTTAATTGACTTTTGAAAGGAACTTATTCGATTTTTTCAATCGAGACCCCATTATTTATATTAATTGGCTCATATTTCAGTAAATATGGTTGAAACAACTAATGTAAATTAGTAGGGGATCTAGTAGAGATCATCAAGATGCTAGAAAACTCTAAATATACTTGGAAAATACAAGCCGAAAAATTTAATTGACTTTCGAAAGGAACTTGCTCAATTTTTCCAATCGCGAGACCCCATTATTTATATTCATTGGCTCATATTTCGGTAAATATGGTTAAAACAGCTCATGTAAATTAGTCGGGGATCTAGTAGGGATCATCAAGATGCTAGAAAACTCTGAATTTACTTGGAAAATACAAGCCGAAAAATTTAATTGACTTTTGAAAGGAACTTATTCGATTTTTTCAATCGAGACCCCATTATTTATATTCATTGGCTCATATTTCAGTAAATATGGTTAAAACAGCTAATGTAAATTAGTAGGGGATCTAGTAGAGATCATCAAGATGCTAGAAAACTCTAGATATACTTGGAAAATACAAGCCGAAAAATTTAATTGACTTTCGAAAGGAACTTGCTCGATTTTTCCAATCGCGAGACCCCATTATTTATATTCATTGGCTCATATTTCGGTAAATATGGTTAAAACAGCTAATGTAAATTAGTAGGGAATCTAGTAGAGATCATCAAGATGCTAGAAAACTCTAAATATACTTGGAAAATACAAGCCGAAAAATTTAATTGACTTTTGAAAGGAACTTATTCGATTTTTTCAATCGAGACCCCATTATTTATATTAATTGGCTCATATTTCAGTAAATATGGTTAAAACAGCTAATGTAAATTAGTAGGGGATCTAGTAGAGATCATCAAGATGCTAGAAAACTCTAGATATACTTGGAAAATACAAGCCGAAAAATTTAATTGACTTCCGAAAGGAACTTGCTCGATTTTTCCAATCGCGAGACCCCATTATTTATATTCATTGGCTCATATTTCGGTAAATATGGTTAAAACAGCTAATGTAAATTAGTAGGGGATCTAGTAGAGATCATCAAGATGCTAGAAAACTCTAGATATACTTGGAAAATACAAGCCGAAAAATTTGATTGACTTTCGAAAGGAACTTGCTCGATTTTTCCAATCGCGAGACCCCATTATTTATATTCATTGGCTCATATTTCGGTAAATATGGTTAAAACAGCTAATGTAAATTAGTAGGGGATCTAGTAGAGATCATCAAGATGCTAGAAAACTCTAAATATACTTGGAAAATACAAGCCGACAGATTTAATTGACTTTTGAAAGGAACTTATTCGATTTTTTCAATCGAGACCCCATTATTTATGATCATTGGCTCATATTTCAGTAAATATGGTTAAAACAGCTAATGTAAATTAGTAGGGGATCTAGTAGAGATCATCAAGATGCTTGAAAACTCTAGATATACTTGGAAAATACAAGCCGAAAAATTTAATTGACTTTCGAAAGGAACTTGCTCAATTTTTCCAATCGCGAGACCCCATTATTTATATTCATTGGCTCATATTACGGTAAATATGGTTAAAACAGCTAATGTAAATTAGTAGGGGATCTAGTAGAGATCATCAAGATGCTAGAAAACTCTAAATATACTTGGAAAATACAAGCCGAAAAATTTAATTGACTTTTGAAAGGAACTCATTCGATTTTTTCAATCGAGACCCCATTATTTATATTCATTGGCTCATATTTCAGTAAATATGGTTAAAACAGCTAATGTAAATTAGTAGGGGATCTAGTAGAGATCATCAAGATGCTAGAAAACTCTAAGTATACTTGGAAAATACAAGCCGAAAAATTTAATTGACTTTCGAAAGGAACTTGCTCAATTTTTCCAATCGCGAGACCCCATTATTTATATTCATTGGCTCATATTTCGGTAAATATGGTTAAAACAGCTCATGTAAATTAGTCGGGGATCTAGTAGGGATCATCAAGATGCTAGAAAACTCTAAATATACTTGGAAAATACAAGCCGAAAAATTTAATTGACTTTTGAAAGGAACTCATTCGATTTTTTCAATCGAGACCCCATTATTTATATTCATTGGCTCATATTTCAGTAAATATGGTTAAAACAGCTAATGTAAATTAGTAGGGGATCTAGTAGAGATCATCAAGATGCTAGAAAACTCTAAATATACTTGGAAAATACAAGCCGAAAAATTTAATTGACTTTTGAAAGGAACTCATTCGATTTTTTCAATCGAGACCCCATTATTTATATTCATTGGCTCATATTTCAGTAAATATGGTTAAAACAGCTAATGTAAATTAGTAGGGGATCTAGTAGAGATCATCAAGATGCTAGAAAACTCTAAGTATACTTGGAAAATACAAGCCGAAAAATTTAATTGACTTTCGAAAGGAACTTGCTCAATTTTTCCAATCGCGAGACCCCATTATTTATATTCATTGGCTCATATTTCGGTAAATATGGTTAAAACAGCTCATGTAAATTAGTCGGGGATCTAGTAGGGATCATCAAGATGCTAGAAAACTCTGAATTTACTTGGAAAATACAAGCCGAAAAATTTAATTGACTTTTGAAAGGAACTTATTCGATTTTTCCAATCGAGACCCCATTATTTATATTCATTGGCTCATATTTCAGTAAATATGGTTAAAACAGCTAATGTAAATTAGTAGGGGATCTAGTAGAGATCATCAAGATGCTAGAAAACTCTAGATATACTTGGAAAATACAAGCCGAAAAATTTAATTGACTTTTGAAAGGAACTCATTCGATTTTTTCAATCGAGACCCCATTATTTATATTCATTGGCTCATATTTCAGTAAATATGGTTAAAACAGCTAATGTAAATTAGTAGGGGATCTAGTAGAGATCATCAAGATGCTAGAAAACTCTAGATATACTTGGAAAATACAAGCCGAAAAATTTAATTGACTTTCGAAAGGAACTTGCTCGATTTTTCCAATCGCGAGACCCCATTATTTATATTCATTGGCTCATATTTCGGTAAATATGGTTAAAACAGCTCATGTAAATTAGTAGGGGATCTAGTAGAGATCATCAAGATGCTAGAAAACTCTAAATATACTTGGAAAATACAAGCCGAAAAATTTAATTGACTTTTGAAAGGAACTTATTCGATTTTTTCAATCGAGACCCCATTATTTATATTAATTGGCTCATATTTCAGTAAATATGGTTAAAACAGCTAATGTAAATTAGTAGGGGATCTAGTAGAGATCATCAAGATGCTAGAAAACTCTAGATATACTTGGAAAATACAAGCCGAAAAATTTAATTGACTTTCGAAAGGAACTTGCTCGATTTTTCCAATCGCGAGACCCCATTATTTATATTCATTGGCTCATATTTCGGTAAATATGGTTAAAACAGCTCATGTAAATTAGTAGGGGATCTAGTAGAGATCATCAAGATGCTAGAAAACTCTAAATATACTTGGAAAATACAAGCCCAAAAATTTAATTGACTTTTGAAAGGAACTTATTCGATTTTTTCAATCGAGACCCCATTATTTATATTAATTGGCTCATATTTCAGTAAATATGGTTGAAACAACTAATGTAAATTAGTAGGGGATCTAGTAGAGATCATCAAGATGCTAGAAAACTCTAGATATACTTGGAAAATACAAGCCGAAAAATTTAATTGACTTTCGAAAGGAACTTGCTCAATTTTTCCAATCGCGAGACCCCATTATTTATATTCATTGGCTCATATTTCGGTAAATATGGTTAAAACAGCTCATGTAAATTAGTCGGGGATCTAGTAGGGATCATCAAGATGCTAGAAAACTCTGAATTTACTTGGAAAATACAAGCCGAAAAATTTAATTGACTTTTGAAAGGAACTTATTCGATTTTTTCAATCGAGACCCCATTATTTATATTCATTGGCTCATATTTCAGTAAATATGGTTAAAACAGCTAATGTAAATTAGTAGGGGATCTAGTAGAGATCATCAAGATGCTAGAAAACTCTAGATATACTTGGAAAATACAAGCCGAAAAATTTAATTGACTTCCGAAAGGAACTTGCTCGATTTTTCCAATCGCGAGACCCCATTATTTATATTCATTGGCTCATATTTCGGTAAATATGGTTAAAACAGCTAATGTAAATTAGTAGGGGATCTAGTAGAGATCATCAAGATGCTAGAAAACTCTAGATATACTTGGAAAATACAAGCCGAAAAATTTGATTGACTTTCGAAAGGAACTTGCTCGATTTTTCCAATCGCGAGACCCCATTATTTATATTCATTGGCTCATATTTCGGTAAATATGGTTAAAACAGCTAATGTAAATTAGTAGGGGATCTAGTAGAGATCATCAAGATGCTAGAAAACTCTAAATATACTTGGAAAATACAAGCCGACAGATTTAATTGACTTTTGAAAGGAACTTATTCGATTTTTTCAATCGAGACCCCATTATTTATAATCATTGGCTCATATTTCAGTAAATATGGTTAAAACAGCTAATGTAAATTAGTAGGGGATCTAGTAGAGATCATCAAGATGCTTGAAAACTCTAGATATACTTGGAAAATACAAGCCGAAAAATTTAATTGACTTTCGAAAGGAACTTGCTCAATTTTTCCAATCGCGAGACCCCATTATTTATATTCATTGGCTCATATTACGGTAAATATGGTTAAAACAGCTAATGTAAATTAGTAGGGGATCTAGTAGAGATCATCAAGATGCTAGAAAACTCTAAATATACTTGGAAAATACAAGCCGAAAAATTTAATTGACTTTTGAAAGGAACTCATTCGATTTTTTCAATCGAGACCCCATTATTTATATTCATTGGCTCATATTTCAGTAAATATGGTTAAAACAGCTAATGTAAATTAGTAGGGGATCTAGTAGAGATCATCAAGATGCTAGAAAACTCTAAGTATACTTGGAAAATACAAGCCGAAAAATTTAATTGACTTTTGAAAGGAACTTATTCGATTTTTTCAATCGAGACCCCATTATTTATATTCATTGGCTCATATTTCAGTAAATATGGTTAAAATAGCTAATGTAAATTAGTAGGGGATCTAGTAGAGATCATCAAGATGCTAGAAAACTCTAGATATACTTGGAAAATACAAGCCGAAAAATTTAATTGACTTTCGAAAGGAACTTGCTCGATTTTTCCAATCGCGAGACCCCATTATTTATATTCATTGGCTCATATTTCGGTAAATATGGTTAAAACAGCTCATGTAAATTAGTAGGGGATCTAGTAGAGATCATCAAGATGCTAGAAAACTCTAAATATACTTGGAAAATACAAGCCCAAAAATTTAATTGACTTTTGAAAGGAACTTATTCGATTTTTTCAATCGAGACCCCATTATTTATATTAATTGGCTCATATTTCAGTAAATATGGTTGAAACAACTAATGTAAATTAGTAGGGGATCTAGTAGAGATCATCAAGATGCTAGAAAACTCTAAATATACTTGGAAAATACAAGCCGAAAAATTTAATTGACTTTCGAAAGGAACTTGCTCAATTTTTCCAATCGCGAGACCCCATTATTTATATTCATTGGCTCATATTTCGGTAAATATGGTTAAAACAGCTCATGTAAATTAGTCGGGGATCTAGTAGGGATCATCAAGATGCTAGAAAACTCTGAATTTACTTGGAAAATACAAGCCGAAAAATTTAATTGACTTTTGAAAGGAACTTATTCGATTTTTTCAATCGAGACCCCATTATTTATATTCATTGGCTCATATTTCAGTAAATATGGTTAAAACAGCTAATGTAAATTAGTAGGGGATCTAGTAGAGATCATCAAGATGCTAGAAAACTCTAGATATACTTGGAAAATACAAGCCGAAAAATTTAATTGACTTTCGAAAGGAACTTGCTCGATTTTTCCAATCGCGAGACCCCATTATTTATATTCATTGGCTCATATTTCGGTAAATATGGTTAAAACAGCTAATGTAAATTAGTAGGGAATCTAGTAGAGATCATCAAGATGCTAGAAAACTCTAAATATACTTGGAAAATACAAGCCGAAAAATTTAATTGACTTTTGAAAGGAACTTATTCGATTTTTTCAATCGAGACCCCATTATTTATATTAATTGGCTCATATTTCAGTAAATATGGTTAAAACAGCTAATGTAAATTAGTAGGGGATCTAGTAGAGATCATCAAGATGCTAGAAAACTCTAGATATACTTGGAAAATACAAGCCGAAAAATTTAATTGACTTCCGAAAGGAACTTGCTCGATTTTTCCAATCGCGAGACCCCATTATTTATATTCATTGGCTCATATTTCGGTAAATATGGTTAAAACAGCTAATGTAAATTAGTAGGGGATCTAGTAGAGATCATCAAGATGCTAGAAAACTCTAGATATACTTGGAAAATACAAGCCGAAAAATTTGATTGACTTTCGAAAGGAACTTGCTCGATTTTTCCAATCGCGAGACCCCATTATTTATATTCATTGGCTCATATTTCGGTAAATATGGTTAAAACAGCTAATGTAAATTAGTAGGGGATCTAGTAGAGATCATCAAGATGCTAGAAAACTCTAAATATACTTGGAAAATACAAGCCGACAGATTTAATTGACTTTTGAAAGGAACTTATTCGATTTTTTCAATCGAGACCCCATTATTTATGATCATTGGCTCATATTTCAGTAAATATGGTTAAAACAGCTAATGTAAATTAGTAGGGGATCTAGTAGAGATCATCAAGATGCTTGAAAACTCTAGATATACTTGGAAAATACAAGCCGAAAAATTTAATTGACTTTCGAAAGGAACTTGCTCAATTTTTCCAATCGCGAGACCCCATTATTTATATTCATTGGCTCATATTACGGTAAATATGGTTAAAACAGCTAATGTAAATTAGTAGGGGATCTAGTAGAGATCATCAAGATGCTAGAAAACTCTAAATATACTTGGAAAATACAAGCCGAAAAATTTAATTGACTTTTGAAAGGAACTCATTCGATTTTTTCAATCGAGACCCCATTATTTATATTCATTGGCTCATATTTCAGTAAATATGGTTAAAACAGCTAATGTAAATTAGTAGGGGATCTAGTAGAGATCATCAAGATGCTAGAAAACTCTAAGTATACTTGGAAAATACAAGCCGAAAAATTTAATTGACTTTCGAAAGGAACTTGCTCAATTTTTCCAATCGCGAGACCCCATTATTTATATTCATTGGCTCATATTTCGGTAAATATGGTTAAAACAGCTCATGTAAATTAGTCGGGGATCTAGTAGGGATCATCAAGATGCTAGAAAACTCTAAATATACTTGGAAAATACAAGCCGAAAAATTTAATTGACTTTTGAAAGGAACTCATTCGATTTTTTCAATCGAGACCCCATTATTTATATTCATTGGCTCATATTTCAGTAAATATGGTTAAAACAGCTAATGTAAATTAGTAGGGGATCTAGTAGAGATCATCAAGATGCTAGAAAACTCTAAATATACTTGGAAAATACAAGCCGAAAAATTTAATTGACTTTTGAAAGGAACTCATTCGATTTTTTCAATCGAGACCCCATTATTTATATTCATTGGCTCATATTTCAGTAAATATGGTTAAAACAGCTAATGTAAATTAGTAGGGGATCTAGTAGAGATCATCAAGATGCTAGAAAACTCTAAGTATACTTGGAAAATACAAGCCGAAAAATTTAATTGACTTTCGAAAGGAACTTGCTCAATTTTTCCAATCGCGAGACCCCATTATTTATATTCATTGGCTCATATTTCGGTAAATATGGTTAAAACAGCTCATGTAAATTAGTCGGGGATCTAGTAGGGATCATCAAGATGCTAGAAAACTCTGAATTTACTTGGAAAATACAAGCCGAAAAATTTAATTGACTTTTGAAAGGAACTTATTCGATTTTTCCAATCGAGACCCCATTATTTATATTCATTGGCTCATATTTCAGTAAATATGGTTAAAACAGCTAATGTAAATTAGTAGGGGATCTAGTAGAGATCATCAAGATGCTAGAAAACTCTAGATATACTTGGAAAATACAAGCCGAAAAATTTAATTGACTTTTGAAAGGAACTCATTCGATTTTTTCAATCGAGACCCCATTATTTATATTCATTGGCTCATATTTCAGTAAATATGGTTAAAACAGCTAATGTAAATTAGTAGGGGATCTAGTAGAGATCATCAAGATGCTAGAAAACTCTAGATATACTTGGAAAATACAAGCCGAAAAATTTAATTGACTTTCGAAAGGAACTTGCTCGATTTTTCCAATCGCGAGACCCCATTATTTATATTCATTGGCTCATATTTCGGTAAATATGGTTAAAACAGCTCATGTAAATTAGTAGGGGATCTAGTAGAGATCATCAAGATGCTAGAAAACTCTAAATATACTTGGAAAATACAAGCCGAAAAATTTAATTGACTTTTGAAAGGAACTTATTCGATTTTTTCAATCGAGACCCCATTATTTATATTAATTGGCTCATATTTCAGTAAATATGGTTAAAACAGCTAATGTAAATTAGTAGGGGATCTAGTAGAGATCATCAAGATGCTAGAAAACTCTAGATATACTTGGAAAATACAAGCCGAAAAATTTAATTGACTTTCGAAAGGAACTTGCTCGATTTTTCCAATCGCGAGACCCCATTATTTATATTCATTGGCTCATATTTCGGTAAATATGGTTAAAACAGCTCATGTAAATTAGTAGGGGATCTAGTAGAGATCATCAAGATGCTAGAAAACTCTAAATATACTTGGAAAATACAAGCCCAAAAATTTAATTGACTTTTGAAAGGAACTTATTCGATTTTTTCAATCGAGACCCCATTATTTATATTAATTGGCTCATATTTCAGTAAATATGGTTGAAACAACTAATGTAAATTAGTAGGGGATCTAGTAGAGATCATCAAGATGCTAGAAAACTCTAGATATACTTGGAAAATACAAGCCGAAAAATTTAATTGACTTTCGAAAGGAACTTGCTCAATTTTTCCAATCGCGAGACCCCATTATTTATATTCATTGGCTCATATTTCGGTAAATATGGTTAAAACAGCTCATGTAAATTAGTCGGGGATCTAGTAGGGATCATCAAGATGCTAGAAAACTCTGAATTTACTTGGAAAATACAAGCCGAAAAATTTAATTGACTTTTGAAAGGAACTTATTCGATTTTTTCAATCGAGACCCCATTATTTATATTCATTGGCTCATATTTCAGTAAATATGGTTAAAACAGCTAATGTAAATTAGTAGGGGATCTAGTAGAGATCATCAAGATGCTAGAAAACTCTAGATATACTTGGAAAATACAAGCCGAAAAATTTAATTGACTTTCGAAAGGAACTTGCTCGATTTTTCCAATCGCGAGACCCCATTATTTATATTCATTGGCTCATATTTCGGTAAATATGGTTAAAACAGCTCATGTAAATTAGTAGGGGATCTAGTAGAGATCATCAAGATGCTAGAAAACTCTAAATATACTTGGAAAATACAAGCCCAAAAATTTAATTGACTTTTGAAAGGAACTTATTCGATTTTTTCAATCGAGACCCCATTATTTATATTAATTGGCTCATATTTCAGTAAATATGGTTGAAACAACTAATGTAAATTAGTAGGGGATCTAGTAGAGATCATCAAGATGCTAGAAAACTCTAAATATACTTGGAAAATACAAGCCGAAAAATTTAATTGACTTTCGAAAGGAACTTGCTCAATTTTTCCAATCGCGAGACCCCATTATTTATATTCATTGGCTCATATTTCGGTAAATATGGTTAAAACAGCTCATGTAAATTAGTCGGGGATCTAGTAGGGATCATCAAGATGCTAGAAAACTCTGAATTTACTTGGAAAATACAAGCCGAAAAATTTAATTGACTTTTGAAAGGAACTTATTCGATTTTTTCAATCGAGACCCCATTATTTATATTCATTGGCTCATATTTCAGTAAATATGGTTAAAACAGCTAATGTAAATTAGTAGGGGATCTAGTAGAGATCATCAAGATGCTAGAAAACTCTAGATATACTTGGAAAATACAAGCCGAAAAATTTAATTGACTTTCGAAAGGAACTTGCTCGATTTTTCCAATCGCGAGACCCCATTATTTATATTCATTGGCTCATATTTCGGTAAATATGGTTAAAACAGCTAATGTAAATTAGTAGGGGATCTAGTAGAGATCATCAAGATGCTAGAAAACTCTAAATATACTTGGAAAATACAAGCCGAAAAATTTAATTGACTTTTGAAAGGAACTTATTCGATTTTTTCAATCGAGACCCCATTATTTATATTAATTGGCTCATATTTCAGTAAATATGGTTAAAACAGCTAATGTAAATCAGTAGGGGATCTAGTAGAGATCATCAAGATGCTAGAAAACTCTAGATATACTTGGAAAATACAAGCCGAAAAATTTAATTGACTTCCGAAAGGAACTTGCTCGATTTTTCCAATCGCGAGACCCCATTATTTATATTCATTGGCTCATATTTCGGTAAATATGGTTAAAACAGCTAATGTAAATTAGTAGGGGATCTAGTAGAGATCATCAAGATGCTAGAAAACTCTAGATATACTTGGAAAATACAAGCCGAAAAATTTAATTGACTTTCGAAAGGAACTTGCTCGATTTTTCCAATCGCGAGACCCCATTATTTATATTCATTGGCTCATATTTCGGTAAATATGGTTAAAACAGCTAATGTAAATTAGTAGGGGATCTAGTAGAGATCATCAAGATGCTAGAAAACTCTAAATATACTTGGAAAATACAAGCCGACAGATTTAATTGACTTTTGAAAGGAACTTATTCGATTTTTTCAATCGAGACCCCATTATTTATAATCATTGGCTCATATTTCAGTAAATATGGTTAAAACAGCTAATGTAAATTAGTAGGGGATCTAGTAGAGATCATCAAGATGCTTGAAAACTCTAGATATACTTGGAAAATACAAGCCGAAAAATTTAATTGACTTTCGAAAGGAACTTGCTCAATTTTTCCAATCGCGAGACCCCATTATTTATATTCATTGGCTCATATTACGGTAAATATGGTTAAAACAGCTAATGTAAATTAGTAGGGGATCTAGTAGAGATCATCAAGATGCTAGAAAACTCTAAATATACTTGGAAAATACAAGCCGAAAAATTTAATTGACTTTTGAAAGGAACTTATTCGATTTTTCCAATCGAGACCCCATTATTTATATTCATTGGCTCATATTTCAGTAAATATGGTTAAAACAGCTAATGTATATTAGTAGGGGATCTAGTAGAGATCATCAAGATGCTAGAAAACTCTAAGTATACTTGGAAAATACAAGCCGAAAAATTTAATTGACTTTTGAAAGGAACTTATTCGATTTTTTCAATCGACACCCCATTATTTATATTCATTGGCTCATATTTCAGTAAATATGGTTAAAATAGCTAATGTAAATTAGTAGGGGATCTAGTAGAGATCATCAAGATGCTAGAAAACTCTAGATATACTTGGAAAATACAAGCCGAAAAATTTAATTGACTTTCGAAAGGAACTTGCTCGATTTTTCCAATCGCGAGACCCCATTATTTATATTCATTGGCTCATATTTCGGTAAATATGGTTAAAACAGCTAATGTAAATTAGTAGGGGATCTAGTAGAGATCATCAAGATGCTAGAAAACTCTAAATATACTTGGAAAATACAAGCCGAAAAATTTAATTGACTTTTGAAAGGAACTTATTCGATTTTTCCAATCGAGACCCCATTATTTATATTCATTGGCTCATATTTCAGTGAATATGGTTAAAACAGCTAATGTATATTAGTAGGGGATCTAGTAGAGATCATCAAGATGCTAGAAAACTCTAGATATACTTGGAAAATACAAGCCGAAAAATTTAATTGACTTTCGAAAGGAACTTGCTCGATTTTTCCAATCGCGAGACCCCATTATTTATATTCATTGGCTCATATTTCGGTAAATATGGTTAAAACAGCTAATGTAAATTAGTAGGGGATCTAGTAGAGATCATCAAGATGCTAGAAAACTCTAAATATACTTGGAAAATACAAGCCGAAAAATTTAATTGACTTTTGAAAGGAACTTATTTGATTTTTCCAATCGAGACCCCATTATTTATATTCATTGGCTCATATTTCAGTAAATATGGTTAAAACAGCTAATGTATATTAGTAGGGGATCTAGTAGAGATCATCAAGATGCTAGAAAACTCTAAGTATACTTGGAAAATACAAGCCGAAAAATTTAATTGACTTTTGAAAGGAACTTATTCGATTTTTTCAATCGAGACCCCATTATTTATATTCATTGGCTCATATTTCAGTAAATATGGTTAAAACAGCTAATGTAAATTAGTAGGGGATCTAGTAGAGATCATCAAGATGCTAGAAAACTCTAGATATACTTGGAAAATACAAGCCGAAAAATTTAATTGACTTTTGAAAGGAACTTATTCGATTTTTTCAATCGAGACCCCATTATTTATATTCATTGGCTCATATTTCAGTAAATATGGTTAAAACAGCTAATGTAAATTAGTAGGGGATCTAGTAGAGATCATCAAGATGCTAGAAAACTCTAGATATACTTGGAAAATACAAGCCGAAAAATTTAATTGACTTTTGAAAGGAACTCATTCGATTTTTTCAATCGAGACCCCATTATTTATATTCATTGGCTCATATTTCAGTAAATATGGTTAAAACAGCTAATGTAAATTAGTAGGGGATCTAGTAGAGATCATCAAGATGCTAGAAAACTCTAGATATACTTGGAAAATACAAGCCGAAAAATTTAATTGACTTTCGAAAGGAACTTGCTCGATTTTTCCAATCGCGAGACCCCATTATTTATATTCATTGGCTCATATTTCGGTAAATATGGTTAAAACAGCTAATGTAAATTAGTAGGGGATCTAGTAGAGATCATCAAGATGCTAGAAAACTCTAAATATACTTGGAAAATACAAGCCGAAAAATTTAATTGACTTTTGAAAGGAACTTATTCGATTTTTCCAATCGAGACCCCATTATTTATATTCATTGGCTCATATTTCAGTAAATATGGTTAAAACAGCTAATGTATATTAGTAGGGGATCTAGTAGAGATCATCAAGATGCTAGAAAACTCTAGATATACTTGGAAAATACAAGCCGAAAAATTTAATTGACTTTCGAAAGGAACTTGCTCGATTTTTCCAATCGCGAGACCCCATTATTTATATTCATTGGCTCATATTTCGGTAAATATGGTTAAAACAGCTAATGTAAATTAGTAGGGGATCTAGTAGAGATCATCAAGATGCTAGAAAACTCTAAATATACTTGGAAAATACAAGCCGAAAAATTTAATTGACTTTTGAAAGGAACTTATTCGATTTTTCCAATCGAGACCCCATTATTTATATTCATTGGCTCATATTTCAGTAAATATGGTTAAAACAGCTAATGTATATTAGTAGGGGATCTAGTAGAGATCATCAAGATGCTAGAAAACTCTAGATATACTTGGAAAATACAAGCCGAAAAATTTAATTGACTTTTGAAAGGAACTTATTCGATTTCTTCAATCGAGACCCCATTATTTATATTCATTGGCTCATATTTCAGTAAATATGGTTAAAACAGCTAATGTATATTAGTAGGGGATCTAGTAGAGATCATCAAGATGCTAGAAAACTCTAGATATACTTGGAAAATACAAGCCGAAAAATTTAATTGACTTTCGAAAGGAACTTGCTCGATTTTTCCAATCGCGAGACCCCATTATTTATATTCATTGGCTCATATTTCGGTAAATATGGTTAAAACAGCTAATGTAAATTAGTAGGGGATCTAGTAGAGATCATCAAGATGCTAGAAAACTCTAAATATACTTGGAAAATACAAGCCGAAAAATTTAATTGACTTTTGAAAGGAACTTATTTGATTTTTCCAATCGAGACCCCATTATTTATATTCATTGGCTCATATTTCAGTAAATATGGTTAAAACAGCTAATGTATATTAGTAGGGGATCTAGTAGAGATCATCAAGATGCTAGAAAACTCTAAGTATACTTGGAAAATACAAGCCGAAAAATTTAATTGACTTTTGAAAGGAACTTATTCGATTTTTTCAATCGAGACCCCATTATTTATATTCATTGGCTCATATTTCAGTAAATATGGTTAAAACAGCTAATGTAAATTAGTAGGGGATCTAGTAGAGATCATCAAGATGCTAGAAAACTCTAAATATACTTGGAAAATACAAGCCGAAAAATTTAATTGACTTTTGAAAGGAACTTATTCGATTTTTCCAATCGAGACCCCATTATTTATATTCATTGGCTCATATTTCAGTAAATATGGTTAAAACAGCTAATGTATATTAGTAGGGGATCTAGTAGAGATCATCAAGATGCTAGAAAACTCTAAGTATACTTGGAAAATACAAGCCGAAAAATTTAATTGACTTTTGAAAGGAACTTATTCGATTTTTTCAATCGAGACCCCATTATTTATATTCATTGGCTCATATTTCAGTAAATATGGTTAAAACAGCTAATGTAAATTAGTAGGGGATCTAGTAGAGATCATCAAGATGCTAGAAAACTCTAGATATACTTGGAAAATACAAGCCGAAAAATTTAATTGACTTTCGAAAGGAACTTGCTCGATTTTTCCAATCGCGAGACCCCATTATTTATATTCATTGGCTCATATTTCGGTAAATATGGTTAAAACAGCTAATGTAAATTAGTAGGGGATCTAGTAGAGATCATCAAGATGCTAGAAAACTCTAAATATACTTGGAAAATACAAGCCGAAAAATTTAATTGACTTTTGAAAGGAACTTATTTGATTTTTCCAATCGAGACCCCATTATTTATATTCATTGGCTCATATTTCAGTAAATATGGTTAAAACAGCTAATGTATATTAGTAGGGGATCTAGTAGAGATCATCAAGATGCTAGAAAACTCTAAGTATACTTGGAAAATACAAGCCGAAAAATTTAATTGACTTTTGAAAGGAACTTATTCGATTTTTTCAATCGAGACCCCATTATTTATATTCATTGGCTCATATTTCAGTAAATATGGTTAAAACAGCTAATGTAAATTAGTAGGGGATCTAGTAGAGATCATCAAGATGCTAGAAAACTCTAGATATACTTGGAAAATACAAGCCGAAAAATTTAATTGACTTTCGAAAGGAACTTGCTCGATTTTTCTAATCGCGAGACCCCATTATTTATATTCATTGGCTCATATTTCGGTAAATATGGTTAAAGCAGCTAATGTAAATTAGTAGGGGATCTAGTAGAGATCATCAAGATGCTAGAAAACTCTAAATATACTTGGAAAATACAAGCCGAAAAATTTAATTGACTTTTGAAAGGAACTTATTCGATTTTTTCAATCGAGACCCCATTATTTATATTCATTGGCTCATATTTCAGTAAATATGGTTAAAACAGCTAATGTATATTAGTAGGGGATCTAGTAGAGATCATCAAGATGCTAGAAAACTCTAAGTATACTTGGAAAATACAAGCCGAAAAATTTAATTGACTTTTGAAAGGAACTTATTCGATTTTTTCAATCGAGACCCCATTATTTATATTCATTGGCTCATATTTCAGTAAATATGGTTAAAACAGCTAATGTAAATTAGTAGGGGATCTAGTAGAGATCATCAAGATGCTAGAAAACTCTAAATATACTTGGAAAATACAAGCCGAAAAATTTAATTGACTTTTGAAAGGAACTTATTCGATTTTTCCAATCGAGACCCCATTATTTATATTCATTGGCTCATATTTCAGTAAATATGGTTAAAACAGCTAATGTATATTAGTAGGGGATCTAGTAGAGATCATCAAGATGCTAGAAAACTCTAAGTATACTTGGAAAATACAAGCCGAAAAATTTAATTGACTTTTGAAAGGAACTTATTCGATTTTTTCAATCGAGACCCCATTATTTATATTCATTGGCTCATATTTCAGTAAATATGGTTAAAACAGCTAATGTAAATTAGTAGGGGATCTAGTAGAGATCATCAAGATGCTAGAAAACTCTAGATATACTTGGAAAATACAAGCCGAAAAATTTAATTGACTTTCGAAAGGAACTTGCTCGATTTTTCCAATCGCGAGACCCCATTATTTATATTCATTGGCTCATATTTCGGTAAATATGGTTAAAACAGCTAATGTAAATTAGTAGGGGATCTAGTAGAGATCATCAAGATGCTAGAAAACTCTAAATATACTTGGAAAATACAAGCCGAAAAATTTAATTGACTTTTGAAAGGAACTTATTTGATTTTTCCAATCGAGACCCCATTATTTATATTCATTGGCTCATATTTCAGTAAATATGGTTAAAACAGCTAATGTATATTAGTAGGGGATCTAGTAGAGATCATCAAGATGCTAGAAAACTCTAAGTATACTTGGAAAATACAAGCCGAAAAATTTAATTGACTTTTGAAAGGAACTTATTCGATTTTTTCAATCGAGACCCCATTATTTATATTCATTGGCTCATATTTCAGTAAATATGGTTAAAACAGCTAATGTAAATTAGTAGGGGATCTAGTAGAGATCATCAAGATGCTAGAAAACTCTAGATATACTTGGAAAATACAAGCCGAAAAATTTAATTGACTTTCGAAAGGAACTTGCTCGATTTTTCTAATCGCGAGACCCCATTATTTATATTCATTGGCTCATATTTCGGTAAATATGGTTAAAACAGCTAATGTAAATTAGTAGGGGATCTAGTAGAGATCATCAAGATGCTAGAAAACTCTAAATATACTTGGAAAATACAAGCCGAAAAATTTAATTGACTTTTGAAAGGAACTTATTCGATTTTTTCAATCGAGACCCCATTATTTGTATTCATTGGCTCATATTTCAGTAAATATGGTTAAAACAGCTAATGTAAATTAGTAGGGGATCTAGTAGAGATCATCAAGATGCTAGAAAACTCTAGATATACTTGGAAAATACAAGCCGAAAAATTTAATTGACTTTCGAAAGGAACTTGCTCGATTTTTCCAATCGCGAGACCCCATTATTTATATTCATTGGCTCATATTTCGGTAAATATGGTTAAAACAGCTAATGTAAATTAGTAGGGGATCTAGTAGAGATCATCAAGATGCTAGAAAACTCTAAATATACTTGGAAAATACAAGCCGAAAAATTTAATTGACTTTTGAAAGGAACTTATTCGATTTTCTCAATCGAGACCCCATTATTTATATTCATTGGCTCATATTTCAGTAAATATGGTTAAAACAGCTAATGTAAATTAGTAGGGGATCTAGTAGAGATCATCAAGATGCTAGAAAACTCTAGATATACTTGGAAAATACAAGCCGAAAAATTTAATTGACTTTCGAAAGGAACTTGCTCGATTTTTCCAATCGCGAGACCCCATTATTTATATTCATTGGCTCATATTTCGGTAAATATGGTTAAAACAGCTAATGTAAATTAGTAGGGGATCTAGTAGAGATCATCAAGATGTTCGAAAACTCTGAATATACTTGAAAAATACAAGCCGAAAAATTTAATTGACGTTTGACCGAAAATAGGAAACGATTTAGATAGTCGATTCTGGTCGAATTTTCGAAATTTAATTCTCTTTCCAAGTCTTTTTTCACCCATTTTTCTTGGAGATACGAGGTTTTTGTTGAAATTTGGCAAAAGTTGCATATAAGCACGACATTTGGGACACCCAGGAGACCGAAAATAGGAAACGATTTAGAAAATCGGTTTTTTGTCGAATTTCCGAAATTTAATTCTTCTTCAAAGTCATTTTTCACCCATTTCTCTTGGAGATACGAGGTTTTCCTTGAAATTTGGCAAAAGTTGCATAAAAGCACGACATTTGGGAAACCCAGGGGCCTGAAAATAGGAAACGATTTAGAAAAACGATTTTCGTCGAATTTCCGAAATTTAATTCTTCTTCAAAGTCATTTTTCACCCATTTCTCTTGGAGATACGAGGTTTTCCTTGAAATTTGGCAAAAGTTGCTCATAAGCACGACGTTTGGGGAACCCAGGGGACCGAAAATAGGAAACGATTTAGAAAATCGATTTTTCGTCGAATTTTCGAAATTTAATTTTTTTTCAAAGTCATTTTTCACCCATTTCTCTTGGAGATACGAGGTTTTCCTTGAAATTTGGCAAAAGTTGCATAAAAGCACGACATTTGGGGAACCCAGGGGATCGAAAATAGGAATTGATTTAGAAAATCGATTTTTTGTCGAATTTTCGAAATTTCATCTCCTTTCAAAGTCATTTTTCACCCATTTCTCTTGGAGATACGAGGTTTTCCTTGAAATTTGGCAAAAGTTTCTTAAAAGTGTGATGATGAAGGAACTGGAGGGCCAATAGCTATAAAGATTCAGAACATCGAACATCCACAGTTATGTTATAGAAACTCAGCGCGCGCGATGTAACTCTAGAGCTATATTAATAATTCTCATCAAATCAGTCAGAATGTTATAATATAATGAAGGTGCTGCCCTCTCTTGATTACTGTGCTAACTATTTCAGCCAACGTTGATAAAGAAAAATTCCGGTCCGTGACGTTACCGAACATTCAGTTTTCCGCCAAATGAGATTTCTGGCAATCGATCACTCCGAAATATTCAGTTTCCGGATTTTGTAGATATCCCGAATTGTAAAATCACCGCGACAGAATAATACCAAGACTTTTACTTTCCGAACAATTTTGAATTTCACGTTCTGCTTGTTCCATGAGAATCATTTTCCGGCCAATTTCAAACTCCGGGACTTTAAGGCCCAGGTGCATAAAGTCCATCACCGATTAGTAGCAGCCAGTTAACTGTGCTGCCGCAGTTAAGCGACAGGTGGAGTTAATTTTCTGCGATTAACTTCAGTCAGTTAACTGGGCGTGATTAGGGCGAATTTAAGTCGGCGTGCTTAAAAAGGTCAAAAACAGCTTAAAATGGCTACGGACTGACGACGACAGTACCATAACTGGAAAAATTGCTCCATCTCCATTGATTTGTAGCTGGATGAAACTAATTTCTCATTCAATTATTGGTTATGAATCCAGCTGCCACTTGGGCAGCCATCTTTAACTATCACCGAGTGAAGTTAACTACCCAAAGTTAACCATACAGTTAACTGTGGCAGCTCCGTGAGCTAATCGCCGATTAGCGTTAATCGAGCTTTATGCACCTGGGCCTAAGTTTCGTAGGTTTTCTGCGAACCGAGCAATGCTTTTTGTGATGACTGTCCCCGAGCCGTCATAAGGGCTGCCTTGAAGTAAAGCCTCGGCTTAAGGAATTCAAAAATTGTCACTTTTAGAATTTTTTTTGTTTTTATTGAAACTTTCGGAAATCATGGATGAAAGAATGAAAATCAATGAGAGATACATATTAAAGTGAATGAATAACGAATTATGAATCATACCTCTCATTCTTACAGTCACTTTTACCACTACATAGATGTTGGCTACATTTGACTAACAAAATAAAAATGAGAAAAAAATTGATGTGTAGAATATGAATCATTGAGAATTTAGAGAAATAATTTCAAGATAGAATCACTCGTTACATAGATGAATGAGTGATAAAGGGCATTAGATAGTTATTGGTTCATCCGATATAGAATAATACAATCCGTTCTTCATGGTTTCTCCTATTTTAATTATTTCCACTTAAAAATGTTGAATAAAGCATAATTTATATTAATGAACAATTGGCTATATAAAACAGATTGATTATGACTAATATCTCATGATCACCTTGTGTTCCGGGATTACATGAAGTGTTGATTGAAAAAATACCGGACAGATCTCCGTTCAAATGTTCTTGCCGAGATAATGGGGAACAGAATATCGAATAACTACGTGAGCTTTCTCAACGGAGAAGAAACGAGGAGTGAAAGAAGTCTCTTCAATGTAGAGAGCTCGATAACCAGTTCTGTATGAGTGAAAATGGTTAGAAAAAATTCTATACTGAAAAGAAACTAACAAGATGACTTTTTTCACCGATGGGCCTCCAGGCTTCTGATACCTTCAAAGAGCCAATAATCTTCAGCAGCGCTGGCTTCAAGGTGGAAAATCAATCGATTGTAGATTCACTTCTTACCGTGATAATTTATGGGAAATGATTGAAAATAGTGATTTCCTCTTTACTTCAAGGACTTCTAGGACCTAAAGAAGGGAAATCAATCGATTTTGGATGGAGAAATCAAATTCCGCAGCTCACGTTGCCCCAATTAGAAGGATATGGAGTCCCCCCTTTCAAAATATCGTGGGTAGTCGGTCAATTTCACGTCTTACCGTGAAAATTTATGGAAAATGATTGAAAATAGTGATTTCCTCTTTACTTCAAGGACCTCTAGGACCTAAAGAAGGGGAATCAATCGATTTCAGATGAAGAAATCAAATTCCGCAGCTCGCGTTGCCCCAATATGGAGTAGGAAAAAAGTTAGGACGACTTGAGAATTTCATGATGGCTGATTGGAATCGAATTTCCTTTGAAACTCGATTTTCACCCCTTTCTCTTGGAGATACGGGGATTTCCTTGAAGTTTCGCGAAAGTTGCATAAAAGCATAATGATGTGGGGACCCGGAGGGCCAAAAGCCAAAACGATTCAAAAAATCGAGTACCCACGTTATTTTTCGGGCCCAGTGGCCCTGGCTTTGTGAGAGTGACCATTTTCATTAAATCGAATTCCAAGAACCGTTCGAGATATCGTTATGAAATTTTATAGGCTGCTTCCTGATATCATAGGGAGTATCATTGTGGAATATCATTGGGAAATATGGAGTCGGAAAAAAGTTAGAACGATTTGAGAATTTCATAATGGCTAATTGAAATAGAATTCCCTTTAAAACTCGACTTTCACCCATTTCTCTTGGAGATACGAGGTTTTTCTTGGAATTCCGCAAAAGTTGCATAAAAGCATGATGATAGGGGAACCTGGAGAACCGAAAGCCGAAAACTATTCAGAATATCGAGTACCCACATGATTTTTCGGATCCAGCGGCCCTGGCTTTATCAAGATGCTAGAAAACTATGAATATCGTGGGATTCTCGAAAAAAATAAACCGGAAAATTCCATTGACGGTTTAAGGTACTTCCGCAGTAAGTAAAGGGCAGTAGATCCAAACGTGCCACAGATTTGAAACTTTGAGGATATATTCTTCTTAGAAGTAGAAATAGTTTCATAACGATCGACAACGTAGTTTTTTTTTATTAATTATTAAAATCATTAATTTACAGAGGCCCTAATGACACGTACTTTTTAATAAATTGTTTAAAAATCATCGACAATGTGCTGCAGTCTTACCCGCGCGCGAAATCACTTCCCATATTATTTATAAATATAACTTGATAATTTTTTTGATATTGTACCACGTAATTATTGAGGAATATCAATTAATCCGTGTGTCACCACCATTTTACCATAACCTCATAATTATTTTATGGATTAATCGATATTTCTCAATGATTACGTGGTGAAATATCGAAAAAATTATCAAGTTATATTTATAAATAATATGGGAAGTGATTTCGCGCGCGGATAAGCCTGCAGCACATTGTCGATGATTTTTAAACAATTTATTGAAAAGTACATGTCATTAGGGCCTTTGTAAATTAATGATTTTAATAATTAATAAAAAAAAACTACGTTGTCGATCTTTATGAAACTATTTCTACTTATAAGAAGAATATATCCTCAAAGTTTCAAATCTGTGGCACATTCGGATCCATGCCTCTTTACTTGCTGCGGAAGTACCTCAAGGAAACTTACTGGAGTTTCACAATCGTGACACGATTATCCATATTCATGTGCTCATATTTCGATAAATATGGTTCAAACAGCTCATGTAAATTAGTAGGTCATCTGGGAAGGATTATCAAGATGCTAGAAGACTATAAATATCGTGGGATTCTCGAAAAAAATGAACCGGAAAATTCCATTGACAGTTTAAGGAAACTTACTGGATTTTTACAATCGCGACACGATTATCCATATTCATATGCTCATATTTTGATAAATATGGTTCAAACAGCTGATATAAATTAGTAGGGCATCTGGGAGAGATTATCAAGATGCTAGGAAACTGAAAATATCGTGGAATTCTCGAAAAATATAAGTCGAAAAATTTCATTAACTGTTTAAAGGAACTCACTCGATTTCTACAATCGAGACCCCATTATTGATATTCATATGCTCATATTTCGGTAAATATGGTTCAAACAGCTCATGTCAATCAGTAGAGCACCCAGACGAGATCGTAATGTAGCAGTCAAAATAGAAATTTCATTGAATTTCGTAATACTTTCATCCCATGTATAGCCAACCATGATAATCTGAGTGTTCATTCATTGATCTATCAAATTTTAATAACTTGACGGGATTTATTATCGTAAAATTTTATTCCGCGAAACATCACCAGCTCTGGAAATACCACGATTAGAAGCGAGCTTGAATTTTTAATAAGTAGAAATATTTTGTTCCCATTCATTCCAGGAAGTAGAATTCGTACTCATCGCCCTCAGTTGGTTTACCACTAAAAGTGTCCCCTGTCATGGCCGTCCGGAGCCTCTTGCCAATACCAAGGTTACTGGATATACCAGGTTAAGACATCCTATGCCCCAATGTATAAGAGCTGTCGCCGTGCGAATCTATGGGAAAAAGCGCTCCACCAATCATGTAGCAGTGCGAGAACAAGGTGGACCCTCACGACACACGGTGCGGTTCGCAGTTTTTAGAATGTGAAATTATGTTTGTCGATTTCATACTGTTGTACTCCTCAAATTGTCGGAATATTTATTGTCTTCAGGATGGGAGAATGAACAATGAATGAATGAATGAGTACACACTATGTATTACCTATAGTAAAGAATATCCCTTATTTCCTCCTAATTCCTCTGCTTAAATATTTTGATAACATGGAGAATATAAAAGGTGGATATTTTCCGAAGGAATTCTTATTTTCAGTGGTGATAACAATAACATAAAAATATGTAGTCATTCAATATAAGTTAATTTGTCCATTGTCCAGAAAAAGTTTTATTTTTTTCCTCAAGGCTGAGATACCTACACAATTGAGTTTATTGAACATTTCGAAAAAATTGAGTGTAAATTACACTGAATGTAACAGCTCCCGAGGAATTCAAAAAAAATTTCTCATAGGAGTTGAAGTTGCTTGACTTGATTCGATTTACTGGATTCGACTACCCTATATTACCAAAACCAATTGATTTTCCTTCTTTAAGTCCTAGAAATCCTTGAAGTAAAAAGAAAAGCATTATTCTTAATCATTTTCCATAAATTATCACGGTAAAAAGTAAAATCGAGCGACTACCCACGATATTTTGGGAGGGGGGACCCCATATTCTTCTAATTGGGGCAGCGCGAACTGCGGATTTCGATTTTTCCATCTAAAATCGATTGATCTCCCTTCTTTAGGTCCTAGAGATCCTTGAAGTAAAGGAAAAATGACTGTTTTCAATGATTTTCCATTAATTATCATCCTAAGAAGTGAAATTGAGCCACGACCCACGATATTTTGGAAGGGAGGACCCCATATTCTTCTAATCGGGGCAACGCGAGCTGCGAAATTTGATTCCGTTGTCTCAAATCGATCGATTTCCCTTCTTCAGGTCCTAAGGGTCCTTGAAGTAAACAGGAGATTACTATTTTCAATCATTTTCCAAAATTTTGACGGTAAGAAGTGAAGTCGAGCGACTACCCACGATATTTTGGAAGGGGGACCCCATATTCTTCTAATAGGGGCAACGCGAGCTGCGGATTTCGATTTTTCCATCTAAAATCGATTGATCTCCCTTCTTTAGGTCCTAGAGGTCCTTGAAGTAAAGAGAAAATAACTATTTTCAATAATTTATCTTCAATTATCATCCTAAGAAGTGAAATCGAGCGACTACCCACGATATTTCGGAAGGGGGGACCCTATATCCTTCTAATCGGGGCAACGCGAGCTGCGGAATTTGATTTCTTCGTCTAAAATCGATTGATTTCCTTTCTTCAGGTGCTAGAGGTCCTTGAAGTAAAGAAAAAATAACTATTTTCGATAATTTTCCATCAATTATCATCCTAAAAGTGAAATTGAGCCACTACCCACGATATTTTGGAAGGGGGGACCCCATATTCTTCTAATTGGGGCAACGCGAGCTGCGGATTTCAATTTTTCCATCTAAAATCGATTGATCTCCCTTCTTTAGGTCCTAGAGGTCCTTGAAGGAAAGAGAAAATAACTATTTTCAATAATTTATCATCAATTATCATCCTAAGAAGTGAAATCGAGCGACTACCCACGATATTTCGGAAGGGGGGACCCCATATCCTTCCAATCGGGGCAACGCGAGCTGCGGAATTTAATTTCTTCGTCTAAAATCGATTGATTTCCTTTCTTCAGGTGCTAGAGGTCCTTGAAGTAAAGAAAAAATAACTATTTTCGATAATTTTCCATCAATTATCATCCTAAAAGTGAAATTGAGCCACTACCCACGATATTTCGGAAGGGGGGACCCCATATTCTTCTAATTGGGGCAACGCGAGCTGCGGATTTCGATTTTTCCATCTAAAATCGATTGATCTCCCTTCTTTAGGTGCTAGAGGTCCTTGAAGTAAAGAAAAAATAACTATTTTCGATAATTTTCCATCAATTATCATCCTAAAAGTGAAATTGAGCCACTACCCACGATATTTTGGAAGGGGGGACCCCATATTCTTCTAATTGGGGCAACGCGAGTTGCGGATTTCGATTCTTTCATCTAAAATCGATTGATTTCCCTTCTTTAGGTCCTTGAGGTCCTTGAAGTATAGAGAAAATATTTATTTTCAATAATTTTCCATTAATTATCATCCTAAGAAGTGAAATTGAGCCACTACTCACGATATTTTGGAAGGGAGGATCCCATATTCTTCTAATTGGGGCAACGTGAGCTGCGGAATTTAATTTCTTCGGCTAAAATCGATTGATTTCCCTTCTCTAGGTCCTAGAGGTCCTTGAAGCAAAGAGAAAATAACGTTCTTCAATGATTTTTCATTAATTATCACGATCAGAAGTGAAATTGAGCTATTACCCACGATATTTTGGAAGGGGGACCCCATATTCTTCTAATTGGGGCAACGCGAGCTGCGGATTTCGATTCTTTCATCTAAAATCGATTGATTTCCCTCCTTTAGGTCCTTGAGGTCCTCGAAGTAAAGAAAAAATAACTATTTTCAATAATTTTCCATTAATTCTCATCCTAAGAAGTGAAATTGAGCCACTACCCAAGATATTTTGAAAGGGAGGACCCCATATTCTTCTAATTGGGGCAACGTGAGCTGCGGATTTCGATTCTTTCATCTAAAATCGATGGATTTCCCTTCTTTAGGTCCTAGAGGTCCTTGAAGTAAAGAGGAAACGACTATTCCCAATCATTTTCCAAAATTATGACGGTAAGAAGTGAAATCGAGCGACTACCCACGATATTTAGGAAGGGGAGACCCCCTATCCTTCTAATTGGGGAACACGAGCTGCGGAATCTGATTTCTTCGCCTAAAATCGATTGATTTCCCACCTTAAAGCCAACGCTGCTGAAGATTGAGCGCTCTTCGAAGGCTTACGAAGCCTGGAGGCCCATCGGTGAAAAAAGTCATCTTGTTAGTTTCTTTCTAGTATAACATTGTTCTAACCATTTTCACTCATACAGAACTGGTATTCGAGCTCTCCACATTGAAGGGACTTCATTCACTCCTCGTTTCTCCTCTGTTCAAAAAGCTCACATAGTTATTCGATGTTTCGTTTCCTATTATCTCGGCAAGGATATTTGAACGGAGATCTGTCCAGTATTTTTTCAATCAACACTCCATGTAATCCAGCAACACAAGGTGATCATGAGAAATTAGTTATAATCAATTCGTTTCATATAGCCAATTGTTTATAAATATAAATTATACTTTATGCAATATTTTCAAGTGGAAATAATTGAAATAGGAGAAACCATAAAGAATGGATTGTATTATTCTATATCGGATGAAACAATAACTATCTAATGCCCTTTATCACTCATTCATCTATGTAACGAGTCATTCCATCTCGAAATTATTTTTCTAAATTCTCAATGATTCATATTCTACACATCAATTTTTTTCTCATTCTTATTTTGTTAGCTAAATGTAGCTAACATCTATATAGTGATAAAAGTGACTGTAAGAATGAAAGGTATGATTTATAATTCATTATTCATTCATTTTAATATGTATCTCTCATTGATTTTCATTCTTTCATCCATGATTCTCGAAAGTTTCAATGAAAACAAAAAAAATTCTAAAAGTGACAATTTTTGAATTCCTTAAGCCGATGCTTTACTTCAAGGCAGCCCTTATGACCCCAGCGACAATTCGCACGGCGACAGTTCGAGTTGTCTCAACCTGGTAGATCTAGTAACCTTGGCCAATACCTTCTTCTATCATACCTTAAGGATGTATGATCGAGGGAGTGGGGGAAACGGCGGTGGGGATGGGCTCGGGAGGTTGCGGGGCTCTCCCCTGTTTCTCTTATTGGCCGGCTGTGGCGCTCATGAGAGCAGAAAATGGCGAGCATGGCGAGAAAAGAAGCATTAAATGGAATAATTTGAATTTCAATTGGATTTTTCTTCTCAGGATGGATACATGCATAGTATTTTGAAAATATTGTCAAGTTATTACACTATCCATCTTTCTTATGCATAGTAATTTTTCATACTACGCAAACTTGAACATTTAACATTTATTTAATTTATGGCCGTAACCCCTATTTCTCCATAAGAAACCATGTATTTTCTGTCAATTTTCAATCATTTTTTTCTTTCTTATATGCATGGATAGCTACCTCGGACTTTTTACAATAAAATTCTTCGAAGAATAATCTAACTATAAAAAAAATTTGACGCCCCAAATCGAAAATTTTTGTCATGATCATACATCCTTAAATTACCGAGTATTATTCACATCGCCCTCTGACGGTAGCAAAATCATAAATATCACAAGATGTCGGAATACCTCCAGATGATAAAGTAGAGCTATGCCAACTCTGCCTATATCTAAAACAGAAACTATAACCTCCAACGTATTCCTAAAAGTACAAATTGGTACAAATCTGCCACGCGTCATTTCTCCACGAGTTTTCATTAATTTACTCGAGTTAATTAGTCAAATACTCAGTAAAAATGTCGATAGTTGCTGTTATCAATAAATTCTGGCAGGAATACACAAAGAATACTGCAAAAAAATTGAAAATCATTGATGCATATCTTTTGTATATCTTTTTAACCGGTGTCATACAATTTGTGTATTGCTGTCTTGTTGGCACCTTTCCCTTCAACAGTTTTTTGAGTGGTTTCATCTCCTGTGTTTCTTGCTTTATTCTAGCAGGTAAAGTACTCAATAATATTTTAATTACTTCGATTAAAAATAATTAATAATTAAATATATATTCTCATTGCCGTTTTGTGTTTATAGTTTGCCTGAGACTACAAGTCAATCCACAAAACAAAAATCAATTCCATGGAATAAGTCCTGAACGTGGATTTGCTGATTTTATATTCGCACATATTATTCTTCACCTTGTTGTCATGAATTTCATTGGTTAATCAAGTGAATATTTTGATAATGCAAAAATATTACTTCAATCTGATTACACTTAACTCTTTTGATAACTGAATAAAGGTATTTGTCTAGTGAAATTCGTTAGGATTCCTTTTTTCTATCCTCAACCACTAGAAAAATTCATTTAAAAAAATAGGAAAAGGATTCAATGGTAAGGATTTAATCAATTAAATGGTACGATATTTCCTAAATTCATTTTATATATTTACAATGATATCCTTACGATTGGAATTAACACAAAAAAAAATTACTCAGATCAAAAATACAATCGTAAATTAACATTGCATTACATTATTATGTGATTGCTGTGTTTTTCATTTTTATCGTTTTCTTCATTTATGTAAACGTAAATCAACAGAGCATCTCTTCTTTTTTTTTTTTATCATTAACCAGTCATTTTCGTTTCATATTTTTATTAAATCTGTGAACTTAATGAACTTAAAATAGAACAAACCACTGAAAACTCAACTAAATTGAGAGAAAAGAAGATAACTTATTGTCCAACTTTCTTAATTTCAACTTAATTATGATAAGAAAAAAAAAAATTGGAGGAAAATTAATAAAAACTATTCATTTTTTTATGAGATAAAGTTTGTAAGTATGACACACGCAAATAGTGACCGTGGAAATTTTTTTCTCTAGAATAAACACACCACTCATTTTGTCATACACATCATAGATTTTTCATACAACTTTCATTATTTTCTTTTTTTTTTAAATCTTAAATTCTTATGGTCACTTAATTATTCTAATAAATAAATATTTTATGATTAATACTATAACTAAAATTACATGAAATTTGTCAAAAAAAAAAAGAAAAATTAGGATAATCTATTGTATCATTGAAATATTATTCCATTCATAGTTTTTTTTTCTCTTTTCACTCAATCTTCCAAATTATTTGCATCTTTTACAATGTATGATGCTCCAATACAAGTTAACTATTTGGAAAATAAATTTTTATTCTTCGAAAAGGCGGAATTATGTTCAACATTTACATAGTAGATGAACCTTCTTCTTTATTCTTATTTTTTTTGTAACTTTTTTTGTTTACGTTTTATTAATTTGTTTATTTTTTTTCTTTTTCAACAGCTTAATTTAATGTGCATTGACGTGTATGCAAACTTGGATTATATCACATAAAGCAATCTAGGAAAAAAGCCGGCAGGCTCCAGCATTTTCACTAAAATAAATATCAAATCATTATACGCGATAATACTTGTTTTTTTTTCTTAATTTTTTTGTTTTTTTGATATATATAAAAATCCCAAAATTTTCAAATTATTGGAGAATCTTCGCTAAAATATACTAACAAATTTTCTTCCAGAGAAACAATTACTTATATACTTTTTTTTTTTTTCATCTTATTTTCCCTGAAACTCGCAAGCAGATCTCTCAGACTTACAATTTTCCTTTTTTTTTGTTCTTCTTAAACTTAAAATTTACGATATTCTTACATATTTTTCAATCATTGATTATTATTATTTTCTTTACATTACGTTGAAAGTACAATTGCCTGATTGCAGAGTCAAACTTGAATTTTTTATGTTTTTTTTATCATCTCAAAAAGGAAAAGACGTAACAAATGAAGAAATTGATAGAAAATTTTTCATAATTTAAAGTATTATTAGTTTTTAAAGACTAGCGAGAAATTTTATCGGCAAATTAATTAATCAATTCGTGAATTATTCATAGTCAGAGTAAGATGAAGATTAATATGAGATATAGTATATTTTTTAGAAGTGAATAATAAGATGATAATTTAAAAATACCGACAGTATCTAGCAACACTCGTAAAAGGTAAGAATTCTTTTTTTTTTTTTTGCTTTATTTTCAAAGTGCAAATTATTTTTTATCTTTACTTCGAAATAAAATAAAGTGCATTTACATTTGTTACTCATCTTTTCTTCATTGTTATCTTGGCACATGACAATGGAACGGTTCATTGTTATGAAAACTACACGAACTAAATTTAATCTAGTTTGATGAGAAGAAAAAAAAACGATAATAATAAGAGAAACATGTCTTTTTCATTATAATGCAATTTATAAAAAATTGCCAGTCGGTGTTATTGTCAAAATCAGACCTAATAATTCAAACTTTATTTTCTGAGCTCTTTGAAAAGCGTATCATAAATATCTGGAATCAATTACTTCTAATCGTACTTCTGATTGTAATTTTCATTTTAATCAATTTTTACAGAGTTTAATTCTTCTGCATTTACATAAATCATTAAAAATTTTCTTTATCAATGATTATTATTTATCGATAGTTTTATTTATCTTCATTCACATCATTTTTTCTCTATTTTTTTTCGCTCTGTTAAAATGAAAATATTCCTACGAGTCCATCTGGGTCTCTTCACTGGTTCTTTTTTCTTTCTTTTTTTTTCTAAATATTTTAAACTTGTTTTTAAGTATAACGTTGCATAAAAACACAGCCTCCCTTCACCATTAAACATACCAACGAGTTAAATTCAATTTCTTTCTATTTGATTCGAAAAAAAAGAAATTTTCTACACTCGTCGATATATAAGGGATTTTTTCATTTCTTAATCTCAGAAAAATATTATAACCGGTGTCACAGGAAATTATCATCCTGATATGCTCAATTTCCTCAACTAAGTGCATGTCAGGCTTGATTTTTGTTTGTTATTCTTTTTCATGCAATTTTTTTCTCGAAATTTTAATAAACTTCCACAAATATTTTCTCATTAAATCAAAAAATCATACGAAAACCAAAAAAAAACGAAATTCAAACCAAATTATCATTCGTCAATGGAGTAATCATGCAATAATGAATTTATCAACGTGTTCAGCAATTTTTTTGTTCATCAAAATAGTTGCAGAAATCAAATTTTTAGTCTACCAAAGAAGCATGAAAGCCTATGTTCAAAATAGTCGGTAATGTTTTTTTTTTTTTTTTTTTTCAATTTTCATTATTTTTCTCATTTCTTTTTATGTTTAAACTTTTTAAAATAAACTGATGAATAGTCTTAAGACATTACATCAATAGTGTTTGAGGCTCTTTTGGCCGTTTCAAATTCAACTTTTCTCTGTTTCTCTACGTACTTTCGTCGTGCTGTCATCAGCATGTGTTCTTTACGACGTTGAAGTATACGTTCACGTTCAGTTGAACATTTTGAAAAACGACCGCCAACAGTTGGTGATTCTTCAACACTGATAAATTAATATTCAAGATTAATCAATTTTAATCTTCATTTTTATGTGCATAAATTAAGATTTAGAGACCATGGGACGTTGGAATTATTTGATTTAACAATAATAATTAACGTGTTTCTATCTGCACAGTCAAAAAAAAAGTTAAATTTTTGTATAAAATCGTTAATAACAATTTATACGAGATAAAATTCTCGAATTTGATGAAGTGAATCTGTAAAAAATGTAATGAGGAATAAAATAAGTCTTAGAAACAAAAAATCGATCGAAAATTGGAAGATTTTTTATGGTTTTAAAAATTCCTTAATTTTTTCAAGTTTTGAAAGAATTTTCAAAACCATCAAAAAATTTCCAATTTTCAATTAATTTTTTTCTTTCTAAGACTTATTTTATTTCTTATCACATTCTTTACAGATTCACTTTATCGAATTTGAAAATTTTATTTCGTATAAATTTTGTTATTTACGATTTTATACAAAAGTTTAACTTTATTTTTGACTGTACAGATAGAAACACCTCAATTGTCAGATGAACAACGTTTTGCCTGTTTTATTAATGCTTCTTCAGGTTCTTGACATCATTAGTATGTAGTCAACATGAAAATAATTATAAAAAAATTTCATATTTTTGCTTAAATCATTAATTGTTTGAGATGAACAGATTTTTTTTTTTTCTCTCAACAATTTTAGATGGATTATATTTCCGATTGAATAAAATCATTTTTATGTTGACTACATACTAATAACGTCAAGAACCTGAGGCAGTCTGAATAAAATGGGCAAAACGTCGTTTATTCAACAATTAATTAGTATTTTACATTTAATAATTCTAACATCCCATGATCTTTACATTTTAAGGATGTATGGCAGGTACAATCGTTAAAGAAGTTATTTTTTTGCATAAAATCGTTAATAATAACTTATACAAGATGAAATTCTCAAATCTGATTAAGTAAATCTATAAATAATGTAATAAGGACTTAAATAACCCTTAAAAACACAAAATTATTCGAAAATTGGAAAATCGCTATCATTTTTTACATTCCTTTAATTTTTCCAAGATCCAAAGAAATTAAAAAAATAGTAACAAACTTTCATGTTTCTACGCCTTTTTTTGCTTCTTATTACATTCTTCAAATACTTTCTGAATCAGTTTTGGAGATATTCATCTTGTAAACATTATTATTGACGATTTCATACAAAAAAAATAACTTATTTCCGATTCTATCTCCCAATCATCCTTAATCCAAGATTAATATACTGGTTTTTTTGTTTTTCATAACTAATGGTAAGAGGAAAAAGAAATTTACCTGTCAGAAACTGGTAAGTCAAGCTTAGGATCCCAAGGTTTTTGAGTCAAGGGACTTGGTAACATGTGATTAGCTACAGATTGATTTTGTGTAACTGGCTCTGTCTCTAATTCATTCATAACATGATGAGGTAATATAAGTCTTCCATCTAAAATATTTTCTACCGTCAATTCAACAGATCTCGTCACTCTCAAATCTTCAAGAACCACATTCCTTGGATAATGTGGAAATAATTGTTGAACCTTTTTCAAGCAAAGAAAAAAAGCGTTAATAATGAAAAAAAACCATAAAAACATGATATTTTCAATAATAATAATGGAAACAATACTTACATGTCTCGCCATTGCGTCTAACTGCGAATTACTATGTGCTGATGTCAAAATATCACCTCTGAGTCTATTATGTGTAACTTCAACTGAAAAACTTGGCAACCAAGATACATATCTTGATCCATCAAAATGAAAGAAATGATTGTCATTTCTACCAACAGACGTCTGTGATTCTGGTAATTCTGGTCTCAATTCAGTTGTATTTTCACGACGATTAGCTTGCATACTCAATACTAATCTGCATGTTGGACACGATGTATCCTGTTCAAGCCATGATTGTAAACATGAATTGTGGAATAAATGGCTGCATGGTAATTTTCTTGCTGATTCCATTTTTTCCCAGCATATTGCACAGTTATCTGAATTTTCAGCTAATTCTTCTGGCACTGCCATTGGATAGCTGCAAATAAATCGAGAATAGTTAATATAAAAGAAGCTGGAGTAAAAAATATCTTAATTTTAATGTTTTATATTATGAAGATTGGAAAAAAATTACTGGAAATATTTGAGATGAGTTTTTTTTCAATGATTCCATTACAGAGTTAAGGAAATTTTCGCTAAAACTATTTTTTGTAAATTTTGTCGAAAATTCGACCTTTGTAGCCGAAAAAAGAGAATTTTTTTCTTTTATTTAGGTATATCTTCGTTTCTATTGATTTTAGCGACTTGGAGTTGATCTTAAATAGAAGGTGAGATCATTCGTCATCAATTTATATGTTTAAAATAGAAAATCGATCAATTTTTGACTTATTTAAAAGGCAAAAACTAATTTTCAGAAAATGACCCTAAATTCGAGATTTTTTTTTTAATCACATGAATAGATGGCAAATGTTCCATTTGGGACCGATCCCAAGTTACTACAAGGAATAAAACCAGATCTATCCTCAGAAACGTTAAAAAAAAATCGAAAAAAAAAGGTTTCAATCCTCATTCATGCCCGAAATAGAATTTTCAAAAGACTTCCGAAATGTATTTCCCAACCGAAATTTCCCCAGCTTTCAAATGAAATCATCATAATAATTCAACTTCCAAACATTTCATCATAATTTCCTTTCATCCCACTTTCCCCACACATAACTCTTCGCTTTCAAGCCCTACACTCACTTCTGTTCCATGTGGCTCAATACAGCAAGATAATTTCGGTGTTTTGTTATTCTCCGTTGAATTTCATGGAAAAGATATCTCAGCTGCATACATATAACCAGTGATGCCATGCTAAGCAGAATATTACTCCATAAAAGCATGTGAATATGATGCAAAAAGTCAACAGCAAGTACTGTCAATTCGCATATCAGTTCAGTATAATAGGCCAGTGGTCCACGTTTATCAGATGAACGTGGCGATGATCTTGTGTCATACAGATGTATTGCATATCTCAGCATAACATGGATTGTTCTCACAGCAAGTAGTATGCACTGAAACGAGATAAAAAAAAATGGATTATTCACGTGCTAATGATATTCAACCGTTAATTATCTTTTTTTTTTTAAATAAAAATTAAATGGAGAAATTATATGTGTGACACAAATGTTCACGATGCATTTGTACCCTTTTAACATCACGAATTTATGAGATTGTGAAAATTTTTTTGCTAATGAGAGAGAAACTTTCTACAGATGAAATTATCAGATAAAATGTGCATTCAACATTTGCACGAAGAAGAGGTGTTTTTTCTCTTTAACATTTTATACGTGTATTTGTGTGTCAGGATAAAAAGTGGGGAGAGAGAGGTATAGTAAAGCAGACCATGTAATAGTGGGTAAGAGACATGGGTTGTTGACCCAGACCTTTCTCGTATCCAAGAGTTTATCTGCTTCTTGGAGGTCGTTCTTCGACTTTTGTGTGAAGGTAAAAATGGTATTAACGTTGAATTGACTTATTCACAGGTATATAAAATTGATTTTCACACGCAATATTGAAGATCATGATGGATAATTATTCCCTTTTTTTTATGTCACGTCAATCAATTTTCATTTATGATGATTTTTTTTTCTCGCTTTTTCTCCACTTGATTAATTAATTAAGTGGCAATTAATTGTATGCAATTCACGCAGTTTTTTTTTTGATGATTTATTCAGCATTTAACACTACAGTTAATTATTCACTGGATTAAATGATGAATATGTCACCACTAATTTGTAATGGAAACTCCGAAATAAATTATTCGAACCAGGAAATTGATGAAAATAAATTGTTGATGTATTTTATAGTCATCGTATAGCAGGAAAATTATTGAGGAAAATTTTAATGCATGCAAGTGATGGAAAATTCACGATGGAAATAATTGAATTATAAGGGAATTTTAAATGGTTCCTAGGTAATTCGGTTTTTTTTCTTTAATTTAATAAAAAGAGGGGATTTATACCGTTATGCAAACTCGTTTTAATGTACCGTCATCTTGAGGCTGGTCAGTCACCTCACATTTTACTCGATATATATATATATATATAGAAATACTAAATGCATTCACATGTTTTTTTGATGAAACACTTAATGAACCGTTGAAGTTAATTATCTTATTCACAAAAGAATGAAGAAAAAAAATTTGTAGCAATATGGAAGTTTCTCTGTTTCATTATTCGAAATGTTAAATAATATACGAGGAAAATTCGAATTTTCCTGGCTTCTCTTGTATTACAAAAAAAACTGAGTAAAAACTGAATTTTTATTATCTTCAGAAGGAAAATACTTGTAGCGATAAAGGAGTAATCGACTATCAACACTTATGACCTAACTAATTTGAAAAACAGGGAAATTAAGTTGTGTTTTTTTTTCTTCATATTTCCATTTTATAAAGAGAAATTCTTGGAGAAGCCTTGACGATTAATCGAGGTGATAAACGAGCATTCGAAAAATATGTTATGTTATTTCATTCGATTCTAAAAAAAAAAACTGGTTTCTTATAATTTTTAGATGGCGCCAGTTTTTATAATTTCTCGAGAGCTAAATGCTTATTTTTTTTTAGACGAATATTTTTGTAGAATGTTCATGAGAATTGAATATTTATGAGAGTCGATCGTCTGACTGGGTTAAACATTGTCCTTGCATTTCCTTTTACTTTTGATTCGTCATATTGAATGTCAAATGAAAATTAATTCGATTTTTTTTTCAACAAATTTTTTCAAAAATTAATCCGATTTTACAGTTAATAGCAGGAGCAATGTTTCAATTTATTAAATAACATGAGTTTTTTCTTGTAATTTTAAAATTGTGTATTAGAGATATTGGAATAGCATTAGAAGGTGCATTTTGTAAGAAATAATGAAAATTGGATAGTGGAACTCACCTCGGCTGCCATAAACGCAAAAGTATTGAAGGACACGAAGAAGAAGGCTGCTGCAGTTGATAGCAGTAACATAAAAGACGACAATGCTAGAATTGCACCAAGTAGTCCTAAAAGACGTGCATGACTCCATCCTGGTGTTGTTGGCGAAAATGACAGCTAAAATCATTATTATCAACGAATTATGATTAAAATTTGAATACAAAAAAAAACTGGTTATTGAAATATTTTCAAAGTATTCCACCATGAATAACCAGTTTTAAATAATTTAAAAAACAGTTTTATCACTATTTTTATCACTTGAGATATAAAAAAAGTAAACAATGTTTCTATTTTTCTGCATACAGATAATCGACGATATTTCTTTCATCCTTTAATTTCATTCAGAAGTTAGACGAACTTGATTGGACATATGCACATTAAGAAGAAAAAAAAGACGCAATTATGGCAAGATTGTCGCCAGTAACCTGGTTACTTTATTGGATTTTCTTAATAGGATTTAACAAGTGCAGAATTCATTGCGCAAGAAGGAAGGAAAATATGAGAGAATTATCAATGCCTTGGGTTGAAGAAAAAAAAAATGATAATAAGTAAATCAATGGTGTCAATTGAATTAATTCACGGTTATTACATTTATTATGCTTATCATTAGCTTCGATGCTAATGAATTCGAACGATCTTGACCCCATAATAACTATCTCATTTTCCTTTCGTTTTTTTTTTCTAATTGATAGTATATCATCGAGATTTTTTTTTTTCATAAAAAAGTATCCAAGGTGACAGGAAAAGCATACTAACCCAATTTAGCAACGTATTGTTTTTAGCAAAAAAAAAAAAGGAGAATTATCTAGATTCTTTTCTTTTTCCAAGAAGATAGAGGGACTATGAATAAGTGGGTAGGAAAAAAAAAAATCTGTAAGAAAGAGGTAGTCCTTGAGTTACCTAAGAAAATTGGAACGCGAACAATGTTTTCAAGATTGTCTCTGAGGAGCTTTGAAGACTCTTTTCTTGTTTCTCTCATGGGATAAAAAAAAAGGAAAAAAAAATAATGAAAAAGACACATGGGAATGTGTAGAAAATGAAGTTGAAGTGTTTGTGATTTATATTTTGTAATTTTTTTAGCTTACGTCAATGAATCTTGCAACGAATTTATTTCAAATTTTTTTTTTCTCTCAAATTATTAAAATTTTGAATTTACTCCAATTAAAAATGAATTATGTTTCTATTTTTGTCAGAGAATAAGATGGGAAAAAAAAATGAAAATATCAAGGACAAAAAAAGTGAAAGGTACTTTTTAATTCATTGTCACAAGAATAATCGTACGTGATTATAGTAATTGAATTTAAATCAAGTTATTATATTACTTACGTATACAAAACGATCCTTGCAAAGTTGACTCAATAGTCCTAGAAAACCAAGTGCAGTGAACCATGCCCACCACAATACAACTTCATCTGCATACTGTACATTAAGTACACCAAATACAAATATAAATTTGTAAAAAATAAAATTTCCAAATTTATCTTTCAAGTGTTGTCTCTCTGATGCACGTAATTCACCAAATACAAGTTTTTGAATTGTTTTACCAAGTAGTATTAGCGCACAATATGCCATATTCATCAGCGGCTGAAAAAAGAAGAGAAAAAATTCGTAAAAAAATATATAATAATGATGATTATAAAATGCAACAAAAGCTGGGAAGTTTCGTTTTCTTCGTTTTTTCTATCATTTTAACTTCTGCCAAAGAATAATTATCTAAAGTTAGATTGGTGCCAAGTAATTTGTGCTTGTTGCCATACACAAAATCACCTGATTTCACGAAAATCTGGGGCTTCAATCAATGAAATAGTAACATTACTATTCTTCTAACACTTTAATAATCATTTTATCTCTCAATTTTATTATCTAAAACTAAAATTTATTGATTCTCGAATAATTGAGAGAACTTTCAAGTGTGAAAAAAAATTGTCACGTATGGATTCACTTGAATTATTGCATCAATTTCTTATCATTGTGTTTTTTCTTTCATTTCCGTTCTACATATATATATATATTTCAATACGGATATATTTAGATCACTGCACGATAATTCTTCTGGAATCAACATAAAAATCTCGGAATATTCGCAATCCATTTTACATTACTTTTTATTTCTTTACATAATGTATTATATCTAAAAAAATGATCTTCATAATAAAATGACGTCAGTCTTTCAGGGATATTACACAATTCAATATCTAAATTAATGGCTCTTATTTGGTGCCTAAATTCTCTCGAAGGTTATCACGTAGATAAACACCGAAACATTTTAAAAAATACGTAGTGACCTTGTTTTTATCCACATTTCGTTCCCCATTTTTTTTTTTCATCTTCTTTATTTGCTCCTACGTTTGCCAAAAAACTGAGGATGCATATCGTAAACGAAAAAAAAAAAGAAAAAAAAATTCAGGCAATCGCATTTCCGTATCAGTTGGTGGTAATGTAATATGAACACCATTATGTTGAAGATGAAAAGAATATTCTTCTTTACTTCATTTATTCTTTACATTGTCATTTCTTTTGCCTCTAATGAATTCCGGTTTACGTGACATAAAGACTTTGACGTATGCACAATATTATCAATTTTAAGTTTCCGTTGAAGTTCTGACAGTCTGCATTTATCAACAACATTCTCCTTCACACGTGAAAAATGATAACGAGTGTTTAAAAAATAAAAAAAATAAAAATTTAAAAAAATAGGAGAAAAAAACCACAGATTTGGGTCAATGGATTTGTCAATTTTGCTAGTTTTCTCAATGCCACTGCAAAGAAATATTATGAAAGAATCAGTCATTGTGGGTGCAAGTCTTTTTTTATTCTTTTGTCATGTCGTTTTACTTTCAGAATATAATATATATAACAAAAAAAAGAAAAAGGATAACGAAACACGCCCCTATTGTATAGGAAGAACAAGTGAATATGCAGGTTTGCGTGCATTACTCGTCTTCTACGTTACAATACACTAACTCAGTATCCATGACATGTTTTTATGAAGAAAAAAAAAGAGAGAGAAAAGAGGATTATAGTCATTAGTTTATCATGTTCAAATGCAGATACTTGAAATAATATTATTGTTTTTATATATTGTTTCAAAAAACAGAACAATATCAGGCGCAGAAAGGAAAAACATCGACATTTTCTTCAATTATTAATTAGTCTCAACATTACGCGAATAACGAGCGATGACTCAACTCAATGTATCACTAATTAATGAATGTTGAAAAAATTCACATTATTATTTTAATTTAAAAAAAAACTAAATTTCAACTCCAAAATAAACCCTCACTACTCTTCTTTTCCTTTTCCACACGTGATTGATTTTTCTACCTTCTTATTCCACGTGATTCCAACAGAATAATACTGCAAACAGCATGAATAATCATAAATTTTTAATTTCCAAAAAAAATTAAATCAATAGTGAATGACCAATGCTCGTGAATACCTCAAAGACACTTCCTTCCAATTATCCTTCAACTTTTTCCCCTTTAACAATGAAATTATTCGAATAATCTATGATAATATACGTCAGTGGCAGAATGCTAATTGTGTAAACGTAAAATATGAATCACCTGCATATGCATGAAATGTGCGCAAAGTGGCGAGATAATGGCAAAGAAAAAGCGATAATAAAAGACCATCATATGTTCAATTTAATTTTCAAATAACAGTTATAACTTACCCAAAAACAAATTGGTTCCTGTATCATACAGGCAAGTAGCTCTTTTAAATGCATTCCAGATGGTCTTGAATCTGTAGCACTTGTACTGTCCGTTGAATTTTCATCTCTCACAACAATACTTGTATGATTTGTTCTCCACGATGGATCTTTAACAATTTGTGCTGCATAATAAACTGAACATGATAGTATTGCTATACTTATAGCTGTGTAAACCCGAAAATTGGGCACTGGCAGACGTGCCAGAAATAGTGTAGGCATTATGATTAATTTTTCCTTTTAATCTTTATAAAATCCTTGATTAATCTGAAAAAAAAGGAAAAAAAGAAGATCCACAATTATTTAAATCATCACAAATTCTATTCGAATTAGTACATGACTAAGAAAAAAGCTATAGTTGTGATACCAAATTTAGTATTCAATATTTAATATTTAATATTTGAGATTTAGTATTGATGTTCTATTGCTCGGATTTGAAATGAAATAGTGATTAATATTTAATACTGTTATTTAAGGTCTGATATTTAATAATTAAGGATAAACTGACTGCAGAATATTAAAAATAAAAATGTAAAAATAATGAAAAGAGTTAAAGAGTGAAGGCGAAGGGAGGATGTAAAACATGGAAAAAATGTAACATCAAAGAAATAAATTCGATTCTATTCGAATTAACTAAAATTTAAAATATTCTTAGACTTCCGCTTCTTCAAAGATACACCCACTCATCTTCCAATTAAATTTCCCTCGTTTATCATGGAATGTAGAAGAAAAAGAGCCAGTGGGATATATCCACAAATCAATTGAATAAACATTTGTAAATCCATTAGAAAAGAAAGCCATAATTACGGAGTCAATGGAATACTATATTACAGTATTTCAAGATCAAACATCTATAACAGACAAGTGGCATCATTTTATTTGCAGATTGTATATATGATTCAGCTATTGAACGTCCACGTGATAGTTTCGTATTAAAAATTCAAGTAGCTAACTCAACACACATACATGAGCCATTCGCAAGGGAAAAAGAGCAGGGTAGTCTCGTGTGTGTATTTACAGGTCTATGAGACAAATAGCCACGTAAGAGAATTGTAAATTTTCTATTTTCTAATTTTTTTTTCCCCCTCTTTATTCCTCTGCTTTTACCTTCCTGAATAAGTTATAACACATGGATAACAGTAATTCATTGAATTTCAGGACAATAATAATTCCACATAAATATATACTTTATCAGTATTAAATTAACGTTTATACATCTTTGATACCATTAAATCGTGATACATAATATTGTTTTCGTAATTTTTTATGAATGGTAATGAAGAGTTAGTTTCGTCATTCAAGAATGACAAAATCCAAATGAATTCACGTAGAATTCATTTCCTTTCTTAAAACGTGAGGAAATAATTTATTTTAAGACACTTGGTGAAAAATAGACTATTGGTATCAATGTTATGATAGTACTAGAATTCTGAAGATAGCAAACACTTGACAATTTTCATTTTTTCAATAAATAAATGAATGAATAAAAAAAATATGGATTTGTAAATTTTTTAAAAAATGATTGCAAATTTTTCAAATATTTTTTTTTTCATGATAATTCATTTTTTTTTCAAAAAATGCAACAATTAAGAAATGTGTACCAATTTTATCATCATATAATACTAAACATTTATCAAATGAAAGAATAAATAAAAAAAAATCACTTGTTAATTGACATTATGATAAAATAATATGATGTTTTGATAATTTCTGATAAACTTGTTTGAAAAGTTACGATTTGAGGACAATGACCCTTTTCTGATTACCTACAGGCATTGTGTCCATATCAGGAAACAGACAATTACAGCCTCAATCAGACTGAGTCTGATCGCTTATAGACCGGTTTTTTTTCTCTCTTCTCTTCTTTATCAACGCCCTAAACGGAAATGTCAAAATTACTTTGGACATAATTCCTAGAAATTCGACTCATCTCGTAACTTCATCCAAACTTCGTAATTAGATACATAATCTAATTTCCTTCATAGGTACTAGTGATAATTGGGGGTCAATTGTGGAGAACCCTCCTTGTAACTATTGATTAATGCTGAACCTTAAAAAAAGAAACGATCGAAGTATATGCAAAGTACATAACACTTTGAGGTATATCCTGACCAATAAGACTTCTTTAATAATGAAGGAAATCATGTGTTTCAAGAAAATCAATAGGTTCCAAGCTTCAAGCTTTCTGTTAGAAAAAAAAATTTGAGTTAATCTCAATATTTCAATATATTCGAAATTGTAAAGATTGTATATCTGATTTTTGGAATCACGTGTTCTTTAAACCATTTAATTTAACATATCACGATGTTATATTGGGTGGATAGTAAAAACGTTTCGGGCTTTGTGTTTCACGATACTTGGGTCAACTTCAACGTTTGTCGTAACAGTATAAAGCAACATGTATGGCCAATAAGCTTCGTGTAAGTACACGTGGTATTACAGATGCCATAAAATATTCTTCTTTTTTTTTCATTTTTTTTTCAACAATATTGCAGTCTATTTTTGTACGTTTCATGTCAATTACTACATTGTATAAGAGTTTGCTAAAGCTTCCTTGTTTATAATTCACTGCAGACTGATTATTCATGTTTTTCTTTTTCTATTTTAATTTTATAAATTGATAATTTTTGTGTGTATTAGATAGACGTCACGATTAAAATCAAGGAATTCTCAAGGGCTGTGTCGAAATGTATTTATCGTGATGATGATGTTTGTTAGAAACAATGTAATGGGACATACAAATTATAGAGGTAATTGCGAAATGCTTGGTATTGATTGGGCACAACATTGAAGTTTCCAGTGAAGTTTGTCAATTCTTCGTCATCTCAATTATAATTACAAATCATTGAACACAAGTGAATATGTCCTTGCTAGTTTAATAATAGAGGAATGCTGTATCCGGTTAATTGTGGGTCAGAGTTTACGAAATTGAGAGATTTTAATTTAGTATTCCATCATTGTAGGTATAAATTAATGAAATAATTAATTTTTCTAGTTGTTCATAGGGATATTGCAAAAAAAAATTGTTAAAAACATCAAAATATTGTTAAAGCTTCTTCAGGCTCTGAAACCAAACGAGATATCTTATTCGTAATTTAGTTACTTAGTCGCGATTTGACAATTTTTTTTTAATTCCATAATTAATTTTGATGAAATAATATTTTAGGCATGAATAATACAATTGGGTTCTATTAATATTTGAGTTATTTCTCTCTATCCATGAGGGTCTCTAATGCGTAAATTGAATCGATCGAAGCCTCAAACAATTACAAACACCTAAACTTTGTTGTAAATGAGTACGACACATGAGGTTAGTCCTCTGTGACTCATCCATTTACATTATCATTATCATCACAAGAAGTAAGAGTATATTTCTCGTTATTTTTTTTTTCTTAAATTCTGAATCATCTTGAGATTATGCGGTAAAGAATGAACAGTTAAATGAACATAAAGAAGAGCTTTTTTTTGACAGCAGGTGTTGGAACATCTGGTAGTGTTAATTGCAGATTAAATTAACTTAATTCATATCATCACAAGAGAAAAAAAAAGGCAAATATTGATCTCTATGTAAAAAAAAACCGGGTAAATAAGAAAATACTATTTCGAGTGATAATCTTCCTGAAATAAAGTATTTAATACCAACTTAAATTGTCAACGCCCACTATACAATCAAGAAAGACACACTTCCATTTGAAACGTTGAGTCAAAAGTAAAAGAAAATAGAGAAGAAAAATGAAAAAATATATTAAAATAGTTTGAATGATAATTCAACGATTGTAATGGACATAGTCAAAACAATATTGATAAGCTCAACACAATTTTTTCATTTTTCATGTTGTTTTTCTCATTACGGAAATAGCCAATGAAAAATAGAAAAAAAAAAATAAATAAATGATGCAATTTTTTTTTCTCTTTTCGAGGCCAAATACACGGTATGCCAAATAATTTTTCGTCTCTACGATGTGATTTTATTTATAAACTTTGGTTATGCGTCTCACGTTTTATTGAAAGTACAAACAATCAATGACTCGGAGTTTCTTTGAGAAAGACAAATAAAATTTTTGAGATGAAAAAAAAAATGATTTTAAGATAAAATAAAGTATCACCCCTTATTTAAAACATTCTCTCTTTTTACCCTCTGACTTTTCTTATTTGGTACAGTCCATGTGGCTCACTCCACTCACCGATAAACTCTCACGTTGCGACATTCCACACTTCCTTTTAATTTTCACCAAATAAATTATGAATTATAATCACAATTTGAAGAAATTAAACGTATCACTTTGTTATTAAATTTAATTGAAATTTCACAAATTACATGAATTTTTTTTGTTTCTCAGTAATTTCATTAATTTAAGATTTTTTTCTTTAATGTTAGATAGATGCCGGATAATACTACTGTACCAGCACGTACGACCGAATCGTGTCTCAATCTGCCACTACTTACGTGTCATATTAAAAAGGTGCTGAATGGTGGTGAGAAACGCAAAATATTGCAGGAGAAGTGGAAAGTAACGCAACATACTATCGATACAACACTCGTTCTCTTTTTTCGCTTCTCAATTGGTAAGGGAAAAACAGTAGAAATAGAAGTGTATTGGAGTGACAAGTAGTAAAGTCTGGACATTGATTGAACTAACTACTGAAAAGGTCTGTCGTTAAGGGAGAAAACTACTTGGAAATGCGCATGATAGGTCGTCTCACTTTCGGAAAACATTAAGGGGCTTGGGGAGTTATCTTCAGAATATGGAATCATTTTGCGAATCATACAGGACGTTACTAATGTCAGCATTATTATGTAGTATTTTTTGAAAATTTTCATGTATTTTTTTTTAGACTAATTAACAGTCAAAATGACATCTTAAACGTGGGCTCTTATGCATTCAAACCTGGTTTAGAATCGATCTGCACTATCAACTCAGGTGGTAACAAAGGTCTCTTGCTATGACAGATTTTATGCATAAGAGCCCATGTATAAAATACAATTTTGACTGTTAATTAGTCTAAAACAAAATACATGAAAATTTTGAGAAAAAAAACTACATAATAATGATGACATTAGGAAGGTTCTGCATGATTCTCAAAATGATTCCATATTTTGGAGATAACTTGCCAAACCTCTTAAGAAAGTATGATACCGAAAATAACTGACATCTAAAGATATTTAGTCTTTTTTTTCCTTGACAAATAAATTATTTTCAAAAAAATGAAAAATATGGATATGTTGAAAATTCGAAAAACTATAAATGCAAATTTTTTAAATATTTTTTTTTGTAATAATTTACTTGTTTAAAAAAATCATCAAATTGTCAGTATCATTAAAAAAAAGTATTTTCCTTTATTTATCGTGATAATTTTCTTCGCCTAAATTTCCAGGGAAAACGCGCAATTTTTTCATGATTTCCTTTCAATTCCTCCATTTTCCCGCGTATTTTTTCCATTTAACTGCGCATTTTCTGTGTCCAACAGTATAGTAGATTTCTTTTATTTATCATTTTCCACGCATATGATTTCGATTATCTCCGTCACATTACTCAATCACTCAGTGGGCAAGTGTTTGTAACACACATTCCATACTGAAATAGCTGAGATTGAGTCAATTTTTAGAAAAACTGGAAAAAATGAAGATTTAACCTGTTTGAATATGCGGCCAATAAACCGCTTCTTTTTTTTTCTTGCCAATCAACGAAATAAGTTGAGGTGACTGGCATTTATGTGTCAGACCGTCATGTAACAACTTCAATGTGTGTTTTTGTGTGTAAAATAAAACCTCGCACAGTCAGTGAGAAGAGTTTTAGACTATCCAGTCGTACCACACATACACACATGCCAATCCCCACACTTGTTCGTTTCTCCCCGTATCTGTCTCCACAGCACACACGATTCCTCCTCTGCACTCTGGTAACGACAAAACGACCAAACTATCTATATACCAGTTAGCCGATTGCTTTCCACGGGCGAACACTTTATTAACCATCGTGATTTATACATTCAAGTTTTTCTTAATGGTAATTTACTTGTCATTGTTGAAAAAAAAAAAAAAAAAAACATTAGAGATTATTAGTAAGTCATTATCATTGATTGAGAATCAGTTAAATTTGAAAACGTGTTTAAAACGCACACATCGAATTTAAGCTGATAACGCACGTGGTGCCTAAGGAGAGGATATAAATTACAATATATATGTCATAAAGTTGGGCAGATTTTTTTAAACGATTTTTTTAATTGATTTGGGGAAAAAAGGCCATAAGTCTAAGGAACAGGTGAAAAAAGTGTATTAGGCGCCATCATACGGCCAATAGATAGATGCTAATGGTAATGTCAAAGAGGCGCTGTTATAAATGTGAAAAAGTGGGTCAAAGGAGTAAACAACAGGTACTATTTAGATATCCTGTGAACCTGTTGTCGACATTCCAGTACTCGAGACGTTATAATTCATCCACGTGGAGTTTGGCGCCATCTGAGATCATTCAAATGCTCGATCGGTAATGAAAAAGATAAATATGAAAAAAAAATCTGTTCTATCAACAGGCCATTGATCTATAATCGTTAAATAAGCGCTGAATTAGATATATATCAATGTTTTATTTACAGTGGAATTTTTTAGATTAAAATTGTCACACACTGAATACTTATCATTTATTCTTGACGCTAAACAATGTTTGGATGTATGACATGAATTTATGTCACACAGAGAAAAAGAGAGAAGATTTACATTTGCCATTGAGATTTAATAATAAACTTAGGCTTTTTGTAAATAACTGCAAGTCTGACTGAATAAGTTATAAATATTTTTTTACGTACACTGGTTATTTTCCTGAATAATATTTTTTTTGAAATTGAAAATATTGATTTTTTTATTTTATTTTTTAGAGAGTTGCATGACAACGTACTTAAAAATATATATTTTAAAATGATGACATCAATTATTTAGACCGACTACACAGTATTTCTTAATCTTGATGGAATAAAGATTATAAGAGATGATGTATCGTGGATACTCTTTATATTTTCCTTCTTGTAACTGATAAATAGGCTTTTTTATTTAGTGAAACACTCAAAAATTCACTGAACTGCATGTTTTTTTTGTTACAGCTAATGGAGAGAAGAGAAACAAGAAGAAGGAGAATGGCGGCAAAATCCGAAGTTTCATCAATTGAAACTCACGATATGGATACCATTGAAAAGGATTCACCTGAATCACCCGGTGGTAAGTGTTAAAAAAAATACTGTAAAATATTTAGATTAAATGCATCTTTACTTACCATGAAAATATAATCAGAAACACAAAAAATGAATATATATATATAAAATGAGAATACTGATAAAATGTTTGTGTAAGTAAATTGGATAACCCCCGGACCTCCGAGTGTACTCACAAAATGGCGTATTATTAATTATTTCATCCATTATAGAGAATTTATATTCAATAACAAAATCCTCTTAGAAGCTCAAAATTTAATTCTAACACTTACAACTTATTTTTATCCTTTCTTCTTTTTTTTTATCTGTAACATGCCGTGATTACTGTGCTGTCAGCCACTGATCACGTTCCTTCTTTCACCCTGATAATAGTTAGTCATTCAACTCGAATCTGTAAAAAAAAAAAAAGAAGACAATTGTCTCATAATACTTAGGATTGAAGATGTAAACGAATATGTTATTTCCATTGTTTAAATATTCCTCTATCCTCTCAGTGATAATGAATGATTGTACATAAATACAGGAAAATTTATTTAGTATTTCTGTAAACTGGAATTATCCCAACTAATTTCGTGAAAATATCAGGAAACACTTTAAAAGAGAAATTGTGTCAATAATGAAGATAGATTAGAAATTATCATCACGATTCCTTTTTTTTTTTCATTGATTAGAATTTAATTTTTTTTTTTTCAATTATATTCTCTATTCTATAACTGTATCAATTTATTCTCATTTTAAATGAAGTAAAAATTCTTCAATAAAATTTCCAGTATTTAAAAAAAAAAAAAAACACCACATACTTTAGATGATTACCCATGTAATTGCACTTAAATACCTCTACTCATCACGTTGTCACGAAGTAGACAGAATCCTTATGCATGACCCAGACCTCTAGGTGTTTTTCAAAAAAGCATTGAAAATGAGAAGGAAAAAAAAAAATTGAGTAAACGAGGACGAGGAAGAAGATGAAAAAAAAAATCCTCTCTTCAGTAATCTCACGTGACACTGGAGATGAGAACAAAAAAACCTATTCGTTATGCTTCATCTGTATATTTTTAAAATTTTTATAACGATGACGTGTATCACTGCTATTGAAAATTCATAAATTTCCTATAACACAATATGATTATCACCTAGAATATGTAATTAAAGATTAAAAATTACAAAATATTGTGTTTTTCAATTACAATTAATTAGTTAGCAATTATTATTTTTTTACATATCATTTATTGCATCATTATATTTATATTTGCTTAGTACAGCTGATTTCAACCACTATTGCATAATCAAAATCTATTCTTCCGAATGTTTGTGAGAGAAGGAATGAAGAGATATCGAATCTACTGAAATTAGATAAAAATTCTTATCAATGAGGAATACACTTTGAGTAATGATAAAAGTGAATGTTAAATTTATAAAAATAGTTTTACAATTATAATAAGTTTTCCTTGTCAAGGTTGACTGCTTGATAGTTTTTTTTTTATTTAAAAAATCCTAAATTATCTTTAGAAAGTTTCCAAAAACTACATTTGCAGATTTTAAATTAAATATTTTAAATTAAATTATTTAAAAAAAAATCTAATGGCATAATAAATAAGAATTATTATCTTTAAAAAAATTGAAAATATAATTTATTAAGAATTCTCGCAATCACTAAGTGAAAATCCTTAAACACCTATGTTTGTTCAAACATTTAATATATTATTTCAAATACAAAATGCAAAATAATCCATTGAAACAAAATGCAAGGGTTATTTTGCAATATCTACTTGTTATTCATTATGAATAATCTGCTTCGTATTCGTTATTATTCTAAGTTTCCAGACGACCCCGATGCCTGAACTTTTCATAAGTAAAGCAGGCAATATAAACCTGAGTAGGTCAAAAATATCTGTATAATTGATTAACCGTCACGCTTTTTTTTACTCTTTGATTTTCTCCTCTTGTGTCTTATTTTTTGCTGCAATTTTTGACTCATGCACTTCATTCTCTTCTCAAAGTGGATTTAAAAATGTGTATTCACGGATAATTGTTTCAACATTTACATTGTTGCCAAGGTCAAAACATCAAATTTACAATATTTTGAGAGCATCCTAACAGCATTCGAAACAGGTCTAGACGAAAGTAAACAACACAGTTGAACAGATGCTGTGTTTGATGAATCGTATATTTAGATGTAAAAATGTTCAAAGATGGCAATACTTTTGTCTCGTTAGTAGTAAATCCTTAATTAATCACTCTTCGATTACTTCATTACGATACTTGGGGTGAAGAGGCCTTTTCTTGTGCTGCGAATTAATCGAATTGCAGTACAACTAACAAAACTTGTCAATTGCTCAACTGCCTGATAAATTTTGACTAATGGATAAATTCACGGAGATAATTAAGTAGACTTGATGGAACTTTGTGCAACTAGGCTTCAAGTATGCTCAGAGATCATTAAGAGAAAGTGGAGTAGAATAGGGTTTCTGATGAAATGGCTTGAGATGGGGTTTTCTCGATGATTCTGTTGAAGAGCTGAGAAAATTTCTGGTGGAAAACATGTGTCGGAATTTCAGTTCTTAGGCTTTCGCGGCCATTGTCATTATTGATATGTTTGGTTTCCGGATGGATGCCACGTTGAGTTTCAGCGTTGCGCCGACGTTTCGCAAACGTTGCAGTTTGCATCTTCAGGGCTATGAGCTCCGATTCTGAGCTCCATGGTCAAAGGGTTGTCCTTATATACCTACTTCCTGTGGAGGGAAGGGGAAGGTGAGGGGGGGGGGGGGGAGCCAATCAGGAGTTTTTAATTGATCAGCTGGTCAATTAAAAAAATGTGTCGGAATTGATTTTTCCGATTTTTTGGGGGAAATTCTGATTTTTTGGACAAGAATGGAGGGTCCAAATCTTTCTATTTTCTATTTTTTTATTTTCTCGAGGATATCTTCGGTTCTATTGATCGCAGCGACTTGCGATAGGTCTTGAATGAATAACGAGATCATTTGCCATCGACCTGGGTGGTTTGCAATGAAATATTCCGATTTTCCAACTATTTATGGGTCATTCTGTGAATATTAGGTTTTTCCACAAAAGTATCTAAAAAATCGATACTTAAAAAAAAAAATCCCTAAATTCATTGTAAATGATCTCACCTTTCATCTAAATTCGGAATTTTTACACTACGACCAATAAAACTGGAGATATCCTCGAAAAAGTGAAATTTTGCTATTGCGTAAGGTGTTAGGGCTTCGATTTTGATCTAAAATGTAATCTCTTCAAAAAAATTATCAAAAGATAATTTTAACAGGAATTTTCCAATGTAAATTCTTTCACCTTCTCAATGGAACCATCAAAAATATCCCATTTCAAACTGTTTCATTAAAATATTTAATTTCTCCCATTTTCTCACATTTACCTGTAATCTTAATTTTATTAATAGCTCATGATAATCTTGTTTTGCCCCAGTTATACAATGAAGAATAATAATCTCAGATGCGCACATATTTATTCGATTTATTCTAAATGAATGTCTCGTTTGCGGAAATTGAAGAAAAATATGCATACTTGAAAAATTAACTAGATTACATGTGATTTTCTGTTCTCCTTATTATTCGTTTTTTTTTTCTTTTTTATTTCGAAGAAAAATGAAAGGAATCGTCATGCTATTATGGAAACTCATGTTTTTTTTTCTTTTCTGTCTAAAGGAAAAATTATCATTCAACAACTTTTTATTTCTCTTTTTTTTTCATCATCATCATTATTATTATTATTGTTGTTGTGGTTATTTTACTGCCAGATGCTTCCGTTTTATTGCAATCAAATGGATAATCATAGATTGAAGCTAATGCTGCTGCTGTCAAGTATCCGTTGCTCATGTGTCAAATCATCTTTATCGCTACTCAATGTATTCCCAGCATTTGATTTATTTATTGTATAAAAAATTGCCAACACGTTTCATATGCATGACGAATCAATGTATAGATAATATATATATTTTCATCTTCTGATAATTTAATAAATTTCTTCTTCCTTTTTTTTTTTTTCTCTTTTTCTTTTTTTAATTTGTTATTAATGCAAAAAAATGAAAAGAAAAAAGAGGTCAGACATGATAACCCATGCTGACTGGTTATGTACGGAATATTTTCAAGAATACGAGTCATATTATCACATTTCGTGTACTTGAAAACTATAGAAAAAAAAAAAAAAATTTGAAAAAATTTCTACTAGTGTAGGTAAAATATTTAATTTTATGAAAAATCACGAAATTTAATTTTCAAAAATTATTCTTAACCAAATTTTTAATAATTTCAAATAAACATTTAAATTTGATAGAGTGATTAAAAGTTTTTAACCATTCTAATTCTGTTTTTCGTTGAATTTTTATGAATTTTTCACTTTATTATCGATTCTTTCATTTTGTAGAGCCAAGAAAATGATCTGATACAAGATAATTGTTCCTTTAACGTTTCAAGTAATCAGAGATATTCTTTATCTCACCAAAAATAGAATTGGATGATAAAAAAAAATTGCTCTAATCAGACAATTGACGTTCTATATTTGCTCCACAATTTTTTTAATTCAAGCTCTCGAGCAAAAAAAAATTCAATAGAAGAATTAACACTTCAATATTTTATTCAACGAAAAATCAAATCTTTAGAAAATCAAAAAAATTCCTTATAAAATTTGGGGGAATTTCGTATCTTTATCATCGCTGATGATAAAATTGATTCCCTCAAGATTAAAAATGATGAATTTGCTCGATAATAAAAGTCATTGACAAAACGAGCGATTTTTTTTCCATAAAAAACAAAATTACACTTTTCTCATGATTCTTCAAGTGAAATGTAATGCAAATAATTATTTCATCATTTTACTCTCAATTCAGACTAAAATTTTCAATTTAAAAATAACATCCATTTTTTTTTCTTTTTTTTCTTCGTCATTTTAAATGAAGTTCAGAAGAAAGTTTCTGCCATTAATTATACGATAATACAGTATCAACGAGAGAGCTGAGTAATCTTCCACGACACGAGGAAAGCACGCGTTGTAAAATAATAAGTAAATAATCTATTAATTTTTTTCACTCAACATTTGCAAAAAAAAAAAAAAAAAAAAATCTATGTAAATAATGGCTTTATTTGTCCCAAGTATGATTTTTTTCATTCGTAATACATTAATTAAAATCCCACTGTTTCATGAAATATTTGAAAAATGAATCATACTCAGTGCATGACAGAGACAGGGGGATGCTAAAGGGGGCGGGTATTAGCGTTTGTCCGGTGTACAATACTTGTGAAAAAAAATGTGACGCATAAATGACCATGCTTTTGTCATATTACTAACAAACAGAAGCTAAATAAATGAGAAATTAATATGATTACATTAGATTAATTCTTGGATTCTCTCAAATCAAAAGATGATAATAAGTTGATTCACTCAATTGACAATTAATTAATTCAGTATTTTTTTATTTAAAATTAAAGATAAATCATTCAGAGAATTAAAATACAAGTCATCCTTTTATTGTAGCAATTTCTGCAGAATATATATGTAAATGATTACTATTATTATTATTTTGTGGTCAAGATGATGCAGTCAAGACGAGAAAAATAATTTCTAATTTTTTTTTAGAGGTTTTTTTTTAACGATAACCTTGATAAAACCCAAAATTTCCCCAAATTGTGTGTGAATCTTCAATGAGAAAATCATCTTAAAATTATCTGTTTTACTCATCCTCAGTGGGAGAAAAAACAGTGACTCGAAGAATTCAGTATCTGAATTAATATTTAATGAAGATAAGATACAGAGAGAACTGAAACTATTGACTAAAATAAGTAAAAGATAAATGAAAAAAATTTCGAAAATTCTAAGGCCCATGAATCAGTTTAGTTTACACATTGTCACTGAATTATGTCTCTAAGTAATAGATTATAAATCATTCTTCTGTCATTCTCCATAGATTTATGAAGTTTCATTGTAAATGCAGGCATAAACAATTAGTTACAGTCCTTTTCATCTTAGTAACACGTAAGTTAATGCAGTTACATATATATACCAGCTACCAGAGATTAGATTATCGGTTTAGTATATTCTCTTCTACTGTCCCCACCAATGGACATTTAACTTTTTCCCTCTTTCAAAACTGAAACTCAACAAGTCGACTGGTTTAGTATCCAACGTGTGAGCTTACCACGTAGGTCAAAACTATCGAGGAACGGTGTTCGTTAAATTTTCGTCGTTTTTTTCCTTTTTTTTTTTTTTGGTTTTTCTCAAATTGTGAACAATTTCTGCAAATGCATTGATCTTCATTTATGAAGAAAGGCTATTTTTTTATTGAGTTATTGGGATGAATTTACGCGAGTGAATATTCTTGAAAAATAATTATTTATTAAAAAATTTTAATCACCTTGGCATTTACTTTTACTTCGTTATATCAAGTGTGTGCATCATTAACTTCGAAATGCGGTTCGATGATCAACTGTTTACCATGCTTGGTGAGTTTTCTAGAAAAAAATTGCATTAAAAATAATACAAATCCTATAATTTTTGGAGCAAATTTGAAAGATGTGATTACACGTGAGAAGATCCTTGTAAAAAGGATCCTTCCTCCTTTTATCAATAATTTTTTCGTGTAAATATCTTTCTTTCTTTCTCCATTTATTCAATTAAAGACTCCAGGTCCTGAAAACCCATCGGAGCCTTAAAGTTTTACAATTGCTGATACAGTTAAGCTTTATTCCAATCAAATTAAGTGTTATAATTCATTAAACGTTTGATTATTATCTCAGAAACTATTGGTTTTGCTAATTGGGGAATTCCTTTAGAGACGTTTTTTTGTACACTGAGAAAAAAGAAGTGGTAAAAACAATTAAATATTGAGGGAAATGGTCCTTAACAAATGTTTTTTTTAAATAATTTTAAAAATTGTTGAATTTACTGAATTTAGTTAATTCAAACAGATTAACTAGTTTTTTAATCCATTTAGAGGCTCATTTTCTGGTCGCTGCTTACTAAAAAAAGATTAACTAGTTGAATTGACTAAATTTAGTAAATTCAACAGCTTTTTTTGATTATTAAAAAAAAAATTTGCTAAGGACTAATGGCATAAATATTTGATGATTTTCACCATTATTTTTTCCTCAGTGCAACCGATGAAATTCTCTAAAAAAAAACTCCCCTGACATTTTTCTCGGAAATTTAAAAAAAAAAAGGATCAATTTTAGCAGAATCTTTTTTAACGATGATCATTTGACCCATTACCAAAAGATGCGAATTCATTAAAAAAATGATTTACAATAAGGACCTGTCTTCGCCATCATACTTCTTACTACTTGTGTTTCTCTCTCTCTCAGCTGTTAGCGTATTAGCTTCTCTCATGAATTACACATTGAAACATAAACCAACAAAGGTAGAGTCTATTCCTCAAATATTATTTGAAAATAAAGAAGAAGAGAAGAGAAAAAAAAATATGAAAATTATGGAAATTTGTAAATAAACTTGAGTCCATGTCAATGGCAATACTAATTTGTGGCCTTCAACTTAACGTGTATTGATGCGCCAATCTTGCAATATAAGGGGCTAACCCATACACAGTCCACTTGACAATTCAACTCAAATAAAGTATTATTCAACTTCATATACATAAGCGCAAATCACTTTGCTCAGTTTCTCATCTCATGAAACACCAAAGACACATGCATTCCACTTACGTAATACCAAAAGAGTTGACCTTAGACAGGTCAAAACATTGCGCATTTATCCTTTGATTGATTGTGTGTTGTGCCTTCGAGAATTTACGAGATTGATAAATAATGAAAGAAAAAAAAATTATCTTCATTAATTCGTTTTATTTTCACTTTTTAATAAGTCTTCCCACCTTGTGTTTCACTTCTTGTGATTACAATCAAATTTCACACATGGGAGATGAAAAAATATTACACACACACATACACGATCAATCTGTTAATGTCTTTAATTGAAAATTCGCCGCGGGCAGTGAATTGTCTACGAAAAACTGAAAAAACCGGTTAGCCGCTCTTTTTTTGTCTACGTTGAAATGTGTTTCATGTTCTCTAAAATACATTTTTTTTCTCCAAATCTTATATTCTTTATTATTTCAAGGCTTCAAAATCATAATACACATGTAATTTCATGTTATTGGATGACATAGATGACACTGATTTTTCTGTTTCACTTCAAATGCCATTTAAAAGAAGAACACTACTCAATTAAGATTTATTTCATTTCCACATTTATTAATTTCATAATTTTTTGAACTCAGTGAAAAAAAAAAAACTCATTTACTTAAGTTCAAAACTGTAAAATTATAATTGAAATGTTTGCAACATTGTAGTAAAGTAATGAAGTGAGAAGAAAATTGCGCGTGTCGAAACGTCAAATTATGACACAAAATTAACTTTTACGTTTTGATAATAAACACTGTAATCTGACATTCATGCAGGAGAATCATAAAGTTTATAAACAAAATAAGTATAAAAGAGAAAAAAAAGAGTGAAGAAAATGAGGGAGAGTAGCAGAGGAAGAAGTGAATCATTTTTTTTTCTCTTCTTCTCTACTTCGACAATTCTTATTGTTTAGTAAGCAGGAAAATGAAGTGAACGAGTTCTACATTTATCATTTTTATTATTTTGTTTATCATTTGCTTGACTCATTTATACTTCATTGCTTTGTTCATGATATCCCTTGGTTCCAAACCTCCCATTCATTGTAATTAAATTTATATTTTTTTTTTTTGCTCAATACCGAATATAGAATTCATTAAGAAACAGAAAAAAAACTGTCAAATGGAAGAAAAAATATCATTTAGTGTTAGGTGAATTCTGGGATTCAAATTATGGCTAATTGGTATCATTAATGCTGCTGAGTTGGTTGAGAGAAAAAATGATACATCATGGTTCTTAGGAGTTAATTAATTTCTAAAGCATAGAAAATAGTGATTGGATATTCCGCTTTTTTTTTTTATTTTTTATTCATCCACTACGATTTTTTTTGCACTTCTAGTCTATTTTTATAGGCAAATAATGACACTTGAAATTATCAAATTGATAATTATTTTCCTCATTCTTGATGTCAGCTTTTTTTTTTGTTTAGTGTGAATTCATTAATTATTGTATGCGGAAGTCTATCAATGTTTTTACGAATTATTTGTCGCTTATATTATTGAAGATAAAAAAAAAAAGGCATTTCATTGCATTGATGCTAACGTTGTTTTTCACATGATTTTTCAGATTTTTAATAATGAAAAAAAAAACATATGAATAAGAAGACGATATTTCAAGGCGACAGCCCAATTGGCCGTGACTTGAAAGTCCCTAGGATTATTAATCTAACAATAATCAGGGACATTACGACGCCATGATAAACGATATCATGTTTTTTTTCTTCTTTTTCTTCTTCTTCTTCTTATTTTTTGTGCACCTGAATTGATTAATTAATTGAGTTGATAAGCAATTTCAAGATTCTAATGATATTAAATTATCTTCAATTTCATTGAGTAGAACTTGAAACTTTCCATTCATGATTATTTTTTATTGGAAATTTAAGAAAAATATATTTGAGGTGCATCGACCTCTTAATGCCTATCGAAAGACCATCAACAACTTCCGTTTTAACATATAATGAGAATTTGTGCATTACTGAAGTTCAATTAAATGCATTAAATTATTTAACTGCATTAAATTATTTAATTGCATTAAATTCAAGTTAATTAAAATTTTGAACAATGAGGATTTAATTCTATCGTCTAAATTCAGATTTGAGACAGAAAAAATTTAAAGACAAATATTTCACAAAAAAATTGGAAAGCATTCATTTATAAATGCATTTATAATTTAAATTTATTTTATACATAAATATGTTGACAAAATTAACAATTCAATCTCATAAAACAGTGAGATTGATCTGCGTGATGTTTGCGTTTTATCATTTAATTTTCCCCAACAATTGAGTTTGATAAAAATGTTTATGAATACTCCGATAAAAATTATGATTTCGCGTGTACTCACGAAATTCTTAAGAATTGATTAAGAAATTTTTGCATCCTCGTATTATTTTTTTTTCATCCGAATTTTCTTTTTAGCCGAATGATGCTAATGAAAGAAAAAAAACCGGTTTGCCAAAGCATTTTGAGATTATTACAACCGAAAGAGTCATGAACGAATATATATATATGTATATCTTTGCCTTGGAGTCAAAAAGGCGTAAGTCCCGTGTATAAGCATAGCACTGACGCCACTTTGACTCTAAGGCAACGATATATGATGAAAATTATAGAAAAAGTACATGGGCCTAGTTTTATGTCTCTAATTATTCTTAATATCCCTTCCCCCTTCCACTATAATTTTGAAGCACGCTGTTAGTGCAAAAACGTGCGTGCGTTCACAGCTGTTTCCCCAGTCGTCAACGGGCCGCGTTGAGTGATTCGCCAAGTGTGCGAGAGAGAGAGAAAAACGTAGGAGAGAATAAAAAAAAATAAGCAAAAAAAAGGCGCAAAAGAAAAAAAAAGAAACAGAGACGAAGTAAGAAAGAGAAGGATAACAATACAAGAGACACTGATATCCCCCCCCCCCTCTATTCTCTTCTTTTCATCGAGTTTTGTTATTCGCAGCGTCATTGCCCATTAAAGGTTCAAAATTGCTGCAAATTAAAATCTTTCCCGGTTCCTTTTTCTTTTACCTCGTTAAAAAATTTTGCACTGATTTGAACTTAAATATTTTCTTTAATTTCATGCTAAATATTAAACAGTTGTGGATGAAATTTAATTAATGTCATTAATGAAAATCGTGGGGATATAAAAGTGCAGTTAATGTAAATATCACGTTAAGAATAGTTGGTATCGCACACTAAAGTTATTTTCGTTAGTTTGCATAACTACTGTGACGCGATATTCTTGTGACTATCAGTCCAATTGTTGAGAGGTGTTTTTTTTTTTTTTTTTTTTTTTTTTTTTGGATAATACGGGGATAATTGAATTTTATGAACTATGCAAAATTGTGTAATTAATGACAATTTGAGTGGAAGAATTTAATTGAACACAAAATCTAATATAGTATATGAAGTGGATGATATCGTTAAAAGACTCGTGAAACTTGTTAACGATTTCAATTTATTAATTGTTTCACTTGTGTCAACGGTATCCTGTTCACACAGTGGGTTATCTTCCACTTGTACACACGATTAATTTTTCGTGATGATGAAGTAGAAGAGAATACTAGCGCCATGCTGTAAGTGCAGAGGGAAATTAAACGTAGACAGCGATACAGAAGAAGCTTCTTCAAATGTAAAAATAGAATTGCCTATTTTTTTTTGTTTTTGGCTCTTTGAAATAGAGAAAAAAAAACATCGTTGAAGGGCTATGGGATTGGCAGGTATGCTAGAATATTTATTGATATTTTTTAAAAATGTATTTAGATTTATTTTGGAAAAGAGATCGAGAAAACTGGGGGAAAAATCAACCTCTGAGTCCATATGATTCACAACTTTTTTTTCGGAGCGAAAGCTTGTTCAAAAAAATTGGGAAAAATTCACTTAAAAATTAGACATGTTGGAGCATTTTCTCAAATTTTTACAGATTTTTTTGCAAATTCCGTCACTCCGAAAAAAAAATCGTAAGTTATTTCCAATTGGGGGTCCATTTTGCCCCGATTTTCCCTATTAACATAAATATATATATATCGGTTGCGGTTATTCTGCATCATTGGATTTTTTTTTTAATTCGGGAAGTTCTCGTGTAGAATGAGAAAAAAAAGGAGAAGAACTGGAGAACAGATACCTGTGTTATTATATATTTTCGTTATAAAAAGAAAAAAGTAAGAAAAGAGTTTCGAAGTGGGTATCTCCGCTCAGTTACTTGCGTCATCAACGAAAATCTCACAGAAAACAGCTTTTATTTTTTTTTTTTTACGTTGATTTTTCATGGGTTTCTTGGAGTGAATGTATCAGAATTACTATAGAATCACTGGATATGTTTAAAGCCATTTCATAATGTTTTATGATGTCAATAGGTGCATAAAAATAATTTCATGACTTTAATAATTCGAGGAATAATCACCACTCCCATTCACTAGAAGTGAAAAACACGTGGAAAATTTAATATCGAGGTGTAATTCAGTGGCTCTAAAATATTATTTGCATTGACTCACATCGATTTTTTTTATTTGTCAATATCATTATCATTTTTTTTCCTTTGAAGATTTTTTTTGAGACTTTTTTCTATGAAAAAAAAATAAAAAAATTGCTCAACAATGTTAAAAATATTAGAGCATCTCCTCGATTTTTTTGGGTTTTTTCGGAAAGTCCTTCACTTTAAAAAAAAAATCCTCGATCATTTTGCTCCTATTAGTGTCAATAGCAGCGCCCAGTTTACAACTAAAGACATAGTGAAAAGACTGACGTATTTCTACACGTGTACAAAAGTGTTTTCGAAGAAGATAAACAAAATATTCATGAATAATTCATAAATTCGGATTTATTTTGACGATACACTGGTTTTGGGAAAAATAGATGAGGAATTTATGGAATTTTTCATTGAAGAACCATCGAATCCAATATTCCTTTCTATTTCAAAACACCAATAGTTCTATCTTGTTTACGAATTGAATTCTTGCGTATCTTAATTTCTCATCAAATCCTTTAATTTATAAAATTAAAAATTTAACGTCTACCAATTTTCCTCAATTTTGTTAACAATAAATTCATGATAAGAATTGCCTATTGCAAAATTGAATTTCATTAACTCAATAACTCCAATTTTCATTAAATAATTATCCTATATATCGTGATGAGTGTGTTAATTATGAGAAATGTGTTTGCCTGTAGGAAAATTATCTATTTCTTGCACTTTTTTTTTCAAATCGTACTCAATATTTTTTGCCTCCAATTTACCTTTATTTGTTTTTTTTTAAACCCAAGCATGAATATATCAGTAGACATTATACCAATAATCAAATGCATGAAAAAAAAAAGAATAAAAAATAGAGAAAAAAAAATACCCAGAGAGTCTTGACACTTGACCGCCACCTCTCATTTCTCGTCTGACTTCATACGTCTTTTCTGCTGACGCAAAACAGGTTGTATCTCAGGTGCAAATTTATTACAACGCTAAGAGATTGCCTGTATTAATATCGGCAATTTACGTATAGGAAGATTCTACGAATTATTTATTCATAGCAGTAGCGATAAAATAAGAGATAATAATAATAAAAAAAACAAAAAAGTATTATTAGATTTACATATGAGATTTATGTATTCTCAAATGTATTCTCTAATAGATTGAAGAAAAGTGAGAATAGAATTGTGAAATTCATTCGTTTTCATCTGATAATTTTTTTTATTATTAAGAATAATTGGGAGGTACAATCGGAAAAAAAATTAAATTTTTGTATGAAATCGTTAATAACAAACAATTGAAAAATTTTCATTATTTTTTACATTTCTTTGAATCTTAAAAAATTTGAAAAAATGTAAAAATAATGAAAACTTTTCAATTTTTAATTAATTTTCTATTTCTAGGGCTCATTTTATTCCTCATTACATTTTTTACAGATTCACTGAATCAGAATTGAGAATTTCACCTTGTATAAATTGTTATCAACGATTCTATACAAAAATTTAAATTTTTTTCTGATTGTACTTCTCATTCCTCCTTAAATAAAAAATTAAATATAATAATGAAATTTTTCCGGTGTTATGTGTCTTTTATAATGAAATAAAATTGGGGGGGAGGGGGGCGAGGAATTATCTTGCAGTAATTTTGATACTCTCTCGCTAGTACAAAAAAAAAAAGAAAAAATCCCGCAAATTACGTTTGAAATCGATGAATATTACGAACGGAGAAAGGTAATATAAACGTTTGACGGGAAATGGTATGTTACAAAATTGGCATACACACAACAGGCACATAATTCCTTAACCAACTAATTTTCAAGTATCCGTTTCAGTAGTACGATGAGAAAATTATATTTGATACTCATCGATGCATTTCTTTTATTTACCATATATATACATATATATAACGATCATTACAAATGATATGACATATTTTCATCATGTAGCTTTCTCTTTGGTGATTATCTGTTAGATTAATGATTATATATATTTTTCCAATGAGCTACGAGTAATAAAGAAAGAAAAAGAAAAATTGAGAAAATAAAGAAAAAAAGGCTTAAATTAGAACTTTTGCATTACCTCATAAAAACCAGCGGATGAAGAAAAAAAGAGGAAAAAAAAAACGAAATGGAATGAAATTTCAGGGAAAAAATAAAACAAACGCACTATCGTTTGTATGTAAATGTGTACTTTCCTCAGTTTGTTAGTCAAATATTATCAGAATCGGTAAAAACGATAGACCCAAGGACACAACGCATTCAGTTTTGACTTCATTTATTGACAATGTTAAAATATTGAGGTATTAGTGAAAAGTTTTCAAGTGATGAGAAATTTTTTTGGCTCATGTATTTTGTAATTCCTCAATGTCAGCCATCAGAAATGAAGAGAAAAAAAAAGAAAAAAAAAAAAGGAAGAGTAAAAAAAAGATGACGAGACGACCCAATTGGGCCTTGACTCAAGAGGGCCAGTATTATGTCTACAAGAAAATTTACATACTTATAATCTCATGTGTACTCGATAAGATGACCCGTGTACAACAAATCACACTATAAATTGACTTATTTCAAATGATCTAGAGGAAAAAAAGGCAAAAATAGGTCAAAAGATCTCTATTCTCATAAAAAATGAAACTCAAGTTTTTTCCCTGCCCTTTTATAAAAGTTTCAAGTATTTTACAGAAAAATAAAAAAAAATCTGTTTATTCTTTGTCAGATGAAAATATTCATGTCTTCATGTATTCTCAGAATGCATGTTATTTAACATAAATCGTGATATGAATTTCGAGTTAGCATCGTTTATAATTACGATACTGCATGCAATATATATTTTGAAATATTCCTTTAAATATTCGATTCCTATGTCAATATCTTCTGGGATATGATTGAGATGCAGAAAAACGAAGAGAATTATGAGAAAAATGCAATATTCTTGGGATCCACACAATATCCTTCAAATCTCGTGGGGAAAAAGAGGAATTGAAGCAAATCACGTTCTTGAAAGAGACATCACGGAACTTTTATAAAAAAAAAAAGAAGAAAAAAAAAACGTGGATTCCGACAGTTCCTTATATATTACTGATGCACGATGACATGCAAAATAATGAAAAAAAATACCACCAATATCATGACGCAATTCTATGCAGCACACTTCTCGTCTTCGGGGTAAAAAAAAAATCCACTGCATTACGTATGAGCTACAAACTTCTCTAAAACTTTGTGAAAAGAGGGAGAGAGAAAAAAAACTTGGGAGTAAGAACGTGCGTACAACTGTGAAATATTATGTAAATTATTTAATGCCCCCGTGTGATGAAATTGCATAATTCTTTGATTGATACATGAGGTAGGCACCTCCTTGACGTATGAACTTCCCTTTTTTTTCTGCACCTCATAAGTATATAAATTCAATGACATTCGTATGAGAAAAAGAAAAAGAGAGAGAGAGAGAGAGAGAGAGAGAGATAACTGTGCAATGTCGACAGGTCCTTTCGAAATATGACGGAATTGATAATATTCGGTTTTTATAGAAAAAAATAGGGAGGGATACTTTTCGTAATACTGTTTGCATCGAAAATTTTAAGAGCTAATAATTATTGACTCCATCCTATCTTGTTCCGATTGGATGAACCTCCTACGAAACCGGAATTCTCGAATTATCAGAAATTAAGAAAGCTCCAAGATAAATTTAACGATATTTACTAACTTATAAAATAATTAACAGTCACAATAAAATCCAAAAATAGCTCATAAATTACTGAAATTTCGATGAGCTATTGATATGCGTAAAATTTATGATTAATATTACCTCAATAACAGTACATGGAGTACACAGTTGTATATTGTTAGATGTTGAATTTGTAACATTGCGGTAGGTTGTGAACGAATGAATTCCTCAATAAGCTACTATACGATGAATAAATGTCTCAAAGACACAGTATGTGACGCTTTCGTAATAATCAACATTGGTATAAAGTCCAAAACTGATTCGTCATGATGCGGGCTGGCCTCCAATTGCCGTAGACAGTGGATTATAATATATGGATACATTTTGTGTCTTTTTTTTTATCTCTCTCATACACATAACTTGTCCTTCAAATGCATTCAAGGCTGATCGTGCCAAATTTGTGCATTAGTTCCTTTATTTCCGTTCTCTATAATTTGTTTTTTCTTTAGAAAAATTCCTACATTTTTTCTGATATTTGAAAATAAATAAGTACAGGACAATTGTATTTAACGGCAGTCACGATTGATGAGACTCTTGATAGTCTGTCTGAATTCGTGATGAGATAATGCTGAGATAGATGATTTAAAGAAAATCATTTATCATTATAAGTGATGATTAAAAGATCCTAGAATTACGATAGCATCTAATTGTTGAGGAAAGCAAAAAAAATTACTCATCGAATCCTGGAATTGCAAACGTGCTGAATTTTTTTGATATATTTCTAGAGAAAACAAGTTCAGTTATTTTGATAAAAAAAAAAAGGAAAAAAGAAAAAATACCTACAAATGCCCTGTTTATAATTTTATGCTATGGCATTTTAGAATGCCACTGAGAATAAATAAATCGCCTTCCTTTTTTTGCCTTCTTATGTACGCAAAAAAATGCACAAACGATTAAACTTTTGCCCTAAGTCCCATTTTACTGAATTTTTTATTTTTTTTTTTACTTTTTTTTTTTTATATCTCTTCTACTCTGTACCAATGTGCGTTGACACTTTTGCACTGGTAACAGATTGCGAAGTGAACGAGAGTGCGAAGGAGAGCTTGCGAAAGTATATAAAACGCAACTGCGGTGCCTAGGTTTTCCTGTCGCAATAATTAATTGCCAACGAAAAAAAAAAAAAAGAGATGCAAACAGTACTCACTTCACTCATTTTGGATTACACTGAATTAAAAGACAGTTTACTTTTGGTGTAGTTAATTTTAGAAAGTGATAAAAGAAAAAGAAGAAATTATTATGAGAATATAAAAAAAATAATAATTCAGACACAATGAGAGAGAAAATTAATAAATCATTGATGATAATAAGAACTGTTTATTAAAAAAAAATAAAAGAAAAAAAAGCAGAAGAATTTACAGTATTTAAGATTCTTGAGACACTTTTTAACATTCTCATGCATTTTTATGAAATAATATTCCAGTCCACACACAATTCAATTGCAAATTTATGTCGTGAATTGTGGAAGGGAAGAAAAAAATTGGAATGCAATTACAAAGTAGAATTCCAACTTCTCCATGAATTGCGTAAAAGTCAAATAAAAATTGGATGATGAGAGTTATATCTCCCACCTTTTCTCATCTAGTTTCTACTTGTCAACACTCACAGAAACTAATGCGATAAAAGAAAACCATTTCATTGAATGCTCCAATAAGATTGTATTCTGAGATACTGATGCTTGTGAATAATTTCATAATTAGTAATTGTGCAAATAATTAAATTAATGATGATGCAATTTAATGTATTTTGAAAGCTTCATAGCAAGAGCCTCGACAAACAATAACACTCGATAAGTTTAATTGGCACGCGGCTGCATTCGCGACATTGTGTCGGGGGCCAGAGAACCCCTGGGCTCTTTTCAATATGCATAAACTTGATACATTCATGTCTAACTCATGTGCATTTTCATAAATTTGTCCAAAAAATGAATGAATTAATCCTTGTTACTATGGCATTTATTGTCATTTCTTAGACACATGCACAAAATAAAAAATACATGACTTTCCTCTAAACGATTCTAATCAATGATGATTCTTCTCCATCACTCCCCCCCCCCCCTCCCCATTCTTCTAGCTTTCATTACAAGCCTAAATGGCTACGAATTGACTGGAAAAATTCAGAAGCTATCGTGTAGTCACTAGGCGAGACACACATACATTCACATAATGTCGATTAATTTCTGTATGAATACAGTATTGTGATATGGTATTGGTGGCTCTCGAAGATATTGTTATCAGGCAATGAGAACACATACTTCATATAAAAAAAGAAAGAAAAAAATGAAAGAAAGAGTCGTAAAGTACCCTCGAAAATATCCGTATTTATGTCTCCAGAAGATAATATTGCGTAAAAAATCATTTGGTTTTGAATTAAAATTTTTCATATAATGTAATTAAAAATTTAGAAGAAATCGTGAAATACTCTTTTTCTTTGTCAACACGAACTTGAAGAATATTTTGAAACTGCTATGTGGAGATCGATAAGGGTAGAATAACCATTTTCGATGAAAATTGTCCTCTACCCTTAAAAAAAAAATTGAAATTTCATAGACAATTTGATGGGAGTGTTATATTAAATTTGTTTTAATGTAAAGAATGATCCCAAAATTTTGAGTTTTATAGGAAATTAAAAGGAATCTATAAGTCTTAAGTAGGAGTAAGATGTAAATTTTACAGCTCACTTGAATTTTCAACTGAATCTAAATATTTAGTATCAAAATCACTTGAATTTTCAATTTTTTCTTGTCTTTTTCCTGATTTTACCAAATTTTCAGGGAACAATTAAACTTAAATTCATCAATTTCATTGATATCCCGGTGAAATTATTCGAAAATCAATAGATATAGTTGATTTTTCAATGACGAGATTATCTGAAATTTTAGTACAAATTTGGCTCGTTTTGAAATTCCCCCGTTTTGGCACAGAAAATTTAGTTGAAAATTTTTTAACAGTATATATAATGATTTTTTCTTTTTTTTAGATGCAGATTTGAGCATGGGCACCGGGGGAGCAGGTGGATCAGTCCTCGGTGTACCAGGATCTGGTGTTGCTGGTGTTTTATCACAACACTGTGCAATATGCGGTGATAGAGCAACTGGAAAACACTATGGTGCTGCATCTTGTGACGGCTGCAAAGGATTTTTCCGGCGTTCAGTTAGAAAAAATCATCTCTACACGTGCAGGTAATTATAATGTTTCATCTATATGATTGTTAAAAAAAAAAAAAAATATAAGAGAATGAAAAAAAAAAAACTAGTTAATTGTTGACCTCGCTGAATGTCAATTGCAAATGGATGTAAGCGATGTGTAAAATAAAAAAAAGGGGGAGGGGGGATCGAATCTGCAACAAACACGTGTCAGTCTCAATCAATTTATGATGAATTTGTAATGTTGGAAATTTCCATTAACATCAATAATTATATTCTTTGTTAAAGTTAAATAGTGATTAAAATTTTATATCATTCGAATTATTGTCGAAAAGTGAAAGCTCATGAATTAAAGATTCTTCGTTTCCTTCAGCAGTATCATTATGTGCTTTCTGTTATTTTAAATGATTTAACGGAATCTTGAGGGGAAAAAAAACACGGTGCAGAGTTTTAATATAAACCTAATTTTTGACGATTATTCTTTTTCTTCTGAATAATATTATAGAGTATAATGTTGGAAATGACATTGGTTTTTTTTTGGTTGAAACCGGTTTTTCTCTATATTATTATTTTTTTTCCATTCAAAATGAATCATTTATTGCTGCACGAAAAAACCCAAACACACAGTGAATGAAAAAAAGATAAAATGAAACAATCAATTCTTCACTAGAAAAATCCCAAATATTCCCTAATCAAATAAATTCTCAACAGATTCAGCAGAAATTGTGTAGTTGACAAGGACAAACGTAATCAATGTAGATACTGCAGACTACGAAAGTGTTTCAAAGCTGGAATGAAGAAGGAAGCTGTACAGAATGAACGAGATAGAATTAGCTGCAGAAGACCAAGTTATGAAGAACAAACTAGTAATGGTGGTGGATTGTCTGTTGTATCTTTACTGCAGGCTGAAATGCTGAGTAGACAAGTTGTGGCGGCCTTAGAGGTCAGTTTAATTTGGTAACCCGAGTAGTTTGAATATTTATATCCTTTTGCCCATGGTCACAAATGCCACTGAATACTGTGTGAAAGACTATAGATAATGCTTCCTCGTTTCCGCTCTTTTTTTCCCTCTTTCTCTTCCTTTTCCTTTTTTTCTGGATTATCGAATAATTTAAATTCTCTCTTTCAATTAAAATATTACAATTTCTTCGTTTTTTTCTGTAGGTTCAGCAACTTGGTAGCCCACATAACGAGACTGACCTTAGTAATAAGCAAATAGCTAACATAAATGATGTTTGTGACAGCATGAAACAGCAATTGTTGATATTGGTCGAGTGGGCCAAGTACATTCCAGCATTTTGTGAATTATCTCTGGATGATCAAGTTGCATTATTAAGAGCACATGCAGGAGAACATCTTTTACTTGGTGTAGCAAGACGCAGTATGCATCTAAATGATGTTTTACTCCTTGGAAATAACTGTATCATCACAAAAAGCTGTCCTGGTATGTATAATTCAATTGTCAATGGAATCAATAGCTTTCATAATCAGCTACTTGCACAGTGAAAAATACAAAATTGTGATGAATTTAATAGAATCATTTGGAAGATAATCAACAAAGTCGTCACTTTAGAAATAAAGTGGCATAAGTGCTGGGCATAAGCATAGCACTTACGCCCTTTTGTTTCTAAGGCAACGAAGTAACACTGCTATTGTGTGGTATTTCATCGGCTTTCTATAAATTTATTGCTCATGGGTGATGGTTTCATTGATTAAATGTATATTCAACTATAACAAAAAAAAAGTATCAATCACGGTATCAATTACATTAATATATTCGTTTAAACCTCGATGAAAAGATATAACAAGATTCCTTGCACGTATTCATTGGGGTGTAGATAGTTGACTGAGTCCGGTATTCTGGTTGGTGAGATACTGTAAATCATATTACAGTAAAGAAAAAAAGACTCGAAAATATTTGAAGAATACTGAATTGTTTCAATATCGGACTCAGTCTTATTGCTATAATTGAACGGTTTAACTGTGGTTATCAGTCATATCATTTCCAACAGAGGGACGTAATCAAGACTTGGATATGAGCAGAGTTGGATCACGAGTGATTGATGAATTGGTAAAACCCCTTAACGAGGTGCAGATCGATGATACGGAGTTTGCTTGTCTCAAGGCGATTGTATTTTTTGACCCAAGTAAGTTATACTTCATTTGATTTCCGGAATATTTTCTTTAAAGACATTCACTAAATTATGTGCTTTTCCCAATATCTAGATGCAAAGGGCTTGAGTGAACCAGCGCGAATCAAACATCTGCGTTATCAAATTCAAATAAATTTAGAAGACTACATAAGCGATCGTCAATACGATAGCAGAGGACGTTTCGGTGAAATTCTATTGACTCTGCCAGCTCTACAATCTATTTCCTGGCAAATGATTGAACAAATACAATTTGTTAGATTGTTTGGTGTAGCACATATAGACAGTCTACTTCAAGAAATGCTTTTGGGTGGTGCTAGTGCAGATTTAAATGGTGCAACAACACCACTTGCCATTCCAAATGCACCAGAAAGCTATGTTAGTAGCAATGAAAGCCCCAGTAGTCCACTAACACCAGCTAATACTGGACCACTTAGTCCACAGGATCATATGCTTGGTGCTACAAGTCCTGTTATGATACTCCGTGATTTAACACCATTACCTCAAGATGATGCTAATTCAATTGGTAATTTTCGATTATTCAAACAAGAGCCTACTTTAGAAACAGAAACGACATTTTGACTAGATAATATATTACTTCAGCTTCATGATGCTGAGCTTTATGTGCAGTGAAGTGTTATTATATATGCATATATAGATATATATATATATATATTTTGTTATATAAATAAAATAATTAAAATCGAGGCCTCATCAACGCATGAGTTGATGAGAGCATAGTGCCTTGAACTAAATCACCTGAAATCGCTCAACGTCTATTGATAATTAATTAATTAATAATTTTCGTGTTTTTGGTTGATGTCAAGTGAAAACACGTGTGTGTACTGAGCACTATTACAGCTTGAGGAACAATTTCTGTCCTAAGTGCTCAAAATTATTGCTCAATTCTAACTTTAGTGATTGCATTAGTCATGCTAAATCAACATTGAAGATCATGATCAAAGTAATGAATCAAAGGGGAGACTATCAAAATTGAAATCTTCGGAGAGATAAAGAAATAATATCAAATGAGGATTGTGATAGCTTATTTGAAGATATCAATTGAAAGTTAAGCATTAAGATTTAAAGTTTTTTTTTATAGATTTACTATGAAAGAAAAATTTCTTTGGTGTCTATGGAATTATAATAGTGCAGATGGAGTTGGATAATCAATGTTGATTTAGTTTTGATTGAAGTAATATTTTTGATAAATTTTTTCATCGATAAATGGAAAATTATGAGATGTTCTCCATAATTATTCTGTTTTTATAAAAATATGCCATTCCAATGATGCTATTATATGAAGTTTTTGACATGAAAGAATAATAAAAAGTTATTATTGTTGATGTAAATAATCTATAAAGCAGTCAATTATTGCAAAATTTAATCAATATGATTTTTTAAAAAATATTTTTAAAATCATATACGCCATTGCAATGCAATTTAATTCTAGTAAACACCAATTTTTAATTAATTTGGTGAATTATATTATATCAGGTATATAAATTCCAAAGTTCGATTTTTCACGAACAATCGTTTTGTAAATTATTTAACTAAGTAAACAAAAGAAAAACTCAGAATAAGAATAAAATCATTTATGAATAGTTAGTGACATGTTTCGGCCGGACATGAAGCAATATTAGATAATTTTAAGAAAAATGAAAATTTCTCAGCTATTTAGAGATATATTTTTTATGAAAAATGATAATGATAATAATCCCTATTATTAACATTAAAGGAAATATATCAGGGATAAAGAATTTAATTTCTACTAATATTAGTATTTCTCTAAATTTAATATTTGTAAAATCTATATATAAAAAATTGAGCAGAATTTATTCATTTTTATCAAAAAAAAAGAGCCATGCAACTATTTACTCGGTAAATTCTGCAATCAAAGGCAATATGATTTTTACAAAAATCAATTCCGATGTTCACATATGAATAAATAATTATAAAATTAAATTCAATTTACAAGTTATATTTAGCATTGGGTTGTGAATCGTTGGTTTGTTACCTAATTATCATTAATTCTATTTTGAATCTATCACTATTTGTATATATAAAAAAAATATATTTGTTATTTAATCTACAGATTTAATGTTTATATAATTGAATAAAGGGATATGTGATTTAATATACAAAGTTTAATCAGCCATCAGCGCGTTTACGTTTCCTCAATAAATTGGCAACAATTTCGGATGTTTCAATATTTCCACCGCCCTGTTTTAACCATGCAATCAATAATTCACGTGATTTACGACCAGAGATAAATAAATTTCTCTCCAGCATTGGTAGTTGACCAGCTAGAGTTGGATCTTGTACAGGATTTTGGGCCCAATCCATTACTAATCTAATTCGAGATCTGAATGTCTAAAATAACAGTTCAATAAACATTAAACATTATTTCTTTACGTTTATAAAAATTGCAGAAAAAAAATTGATTTTATTCCAACATCAGTTTTTCCCAAATATCTCGGAAACTAAGCGAGATAGCACGATTTTGCCCTAATCCTCTTTTGTAGCTCTCGAAATTCTCTACCAAAGCATCTTTAGGTCATCGCTCTATCTCGCTTAATTTCCAAGATAATTCAAAAAAACTAGTGGCAAAAGTAAATCAATTTATCTGAGATTTTCATATTCTTTCTGTTTTTTCCCTAAATTGAAGAAAAGGATTTAAAATACCTACCAACATCAAACTATCAGTGATTTTCTCGCAATCACGATTATTAAATTGCTTTACAAGCATTCCTAATTCATAATAATGTTGATTCCATTTGCTCAGTGTAACAGCACAAGCATCAGCCTCTAATATTTCTCTAAAATCATTATCAACTATGAGATATGGACCTGAAAAATAGCAGAAATCTAACAATTTTTAGATTTTTTTATTTTTCCAGGAATAAATTATTTTAAAAAAATGAAAAAAAAGCATATAATCACCTTAGAAACAAAGAGGCGTAAGTGCTATGCTTATACACAGCACTTATGCCCTTTTGTTTCTAAGGTGACGATTTGTAGTAAATTTGAAAAACTACAAATTCAAATTTTTGAAATACATTTTTTACAATATTTATTTGTTTACAAAAAAATAAAAAAAATTGTCAAATTTCTTCTAATTTCATAGAAATTTCAACTATGAGACGACAATTATAGAAGAACAATGCCTATATATAAAAGCCTATTAAAAAATCCAAATTTTAGTGAAACTAACCGATATCCTTCCTTGTAAAATTTTGGAATTTCTACACTGACAATTGGACGTCTTCTGCAGTGCAATGCCTGAGCTAACCAAAATGGAAATTCCAATTTCGTGCCTTCCTTTAAATCCAAAGATTCCGATGAAATATCCAAAAAACCTATTGTAAACAATTACAGACATATTTTTCTAAGAAAAAAAAAATGCTTTAACCCTACTTTATAGTACATAAAATCCTCGTATATTATTGAGGCAAATTCATTAATTTAATTTTTTATGTGACTTACCTAAACGTGGAAGAGTTACCTCAACTCGAGACAAAATTCGTTCTTCTGTTGCTAATATATCACTTATTGAAAAATAATCCGGAGTATAACTGTATGACACTGACATTGTTGTGTGTTTTGAGAATAAAAAAAATGAGCCACGAGAATCAACAATTTCCCGCCAATACTCATTTTAACGACGCCATGACACTTGAGGCGATAAATTTGTCACCGGATTTTATTTGCGGAAATTATCCTTCCTTCATTTTTTAAAAATTATTATTTTTTAAATAAATAATCGCAAAGTACTACCACAAAAAAAAACGTAAATGTGATATTTTTCCACACTCGTATTTATTTAAAAGTATTTATTTATTTGAGAAATTCTCACCTTTTACGAATGATCAAACTCTCGGAGAAAGACTGCATTAGATGGCAGCACACGATATATGTCATCTATTTCATTTTTGGATCACTCCCGATCGTCACTTTACGTTGAATTATTGTTTTTATTTAATTTACTGCGAGAGTTTAGCAGTTTAGTTGCTTTGGAGTCAATGAGAAGCTCGAGTCCTTTGTTTAATAATGCAAAAGGGACAGGGAGGGGGGAAGGGAAGTGGGGGAAGGCGATGCTCTTATGTTTTTTCGATCAGTTGAGAACGAGACGTCGAACGAAACGGACGTATGCACTTTTCCCACTCTTATCAAGTTTTTTTTTTTTAATTATTCGACGATTATTCCAATGTAAAGAACAATTTTTGAGGAATATTTAGTATTTTTAACTTCATTTTTTTCTATAGAATATTGTGTTGAGTGTGTTAAATTAACTGTGTAACGTTTATTGCACGATTTATGTGTTCTGTTGTGTCTAAAAATGAAGAATAATTCATTTTACACATTTGAGAAAGCTAGAGGTACGGAAAATTGTCTTTTGCATGTTTTTAACATGCAATTTGAGTATATCGTTGCGTTAGAAACAAAGGGGCGTAAGTTGCTTATACTTACGCCCCTTTGTTTCTAAGACGACGATATGTACACTTTAATGGCACTTGAGGGGTAACGAAAAACCCAGTAATATCCAAATTTTCAAATCCATTGTTTGATTACCAATAATTAGGTTTTTTTATGAAAAATAATAGAAGCATTGATTTTCTCATGTTTTTTCCCAGTAGTTGACACTTTTTTTATGGAAAAAATATTGATAAATATTGTAAAAAAATTGTTTGGAAGATTCAGTACTTACACAAGCCCTTCTGTTACCACTTGAAGACACTAACTTTACATCGTTGTCTTAGAATCAAAGGGGCGTAAGTGCTATGTATAAAACTAGCACTTACGCCCCTTTATTTTCAAGGCAATGACCTACCGAATTTAATTGCATTTATTAAAGGCATTTCTGTACCTCGAGTCTTGTTATTTCACATTTTGAAGAGTGTTCAGTGTATTTAGTGAAGATGACACTAAAAATAACAGACATCTGGCAAATTTTTTGATTCCTCTTTCTTTTAACAGAAAAATTATTTCAAAAGAAGGAAAATATGCAAATTTTAAAAATTTAAAAATCCACAAGTGTGAATATTTTAAATTTTTTTTTTATACCAATTCATTTTTTCAAAAAAGTGCACAAAATTATCAAATGTCTGCTAATTTCAATGATACTAGTGAAGAGCATCGATGATATGGCAATTCCACAGAACTTCAAGGAGATCCTAGCACATTATCAACAATGAGTGAGTGCTCCAAATAATTTTTTATTTTTTTTTTCCTTCATGGCTAGATTTTTGAGGTCAAGGTATATGCCTAAAATCATTAATTTAACAATTTGCACTAAAATTCATGATTATACTCATCTGTAATGAGTTCAGAATTCTCGCGGTTTTGTTCCTAAAATTATCAAAAATTGACTATATCCAGACACTGAACCCTCTACCGGAAAAACTTCGTAAATTTCAACAAGTACAAGGTACTGTGCTGATAAAACAGTCCATGATTTCGACGAGTTTCAGTGTTCTCTGGGTCTCATGTGAAAATTAATCACACACATACACAAAAGAATTCATTCGATTTTCTACCATTACCTGAAATTTGCAAATACTGTTTTTTTTTCAAATGAAATAGATTAAACCTATTCTTCTGCCAACTAAAATAAACACAATATAGTAATAAAATGAAATTATTTATTTACTTGAATTACTCGTGAAATAAGTGTAGAGGTTATGAAGCCGGTAGTAGGTTACTACTTGGTGAAGAACAAAATTTATTGCTCAATAAATACATATATTTATCAAAAAGTTATTTGATATTTGATTTATTAACGAAATTATGGATTATGAACAATTGCAAGCATATCAACAGCAATTGTTGAATCAGGCTCTCAATGAGGTATGTATATAGGTCAATTTTATTTTCAAAAAAAAAAAAAATTTACATTTCATTTTATTTATGCCAAAATATTGAACTTTATCATGCTTATTTATTTTGTTTACAGGGAATTAGGCGAAATAATGAACAAGTAAAAATTTGGAATGACTACAAAAAACGCCACGAGAAAGTATTAGAAGGATTGGAATTATTGCCACAAAATTTATCAATAAATTGCATGGTTCCAATTGGTAAACGTGCCCTAATGCGTGGTAAATTAGTACATACCAATGAAATAATGGTATGTCTTGGTGATGGTTATTTTGCTAAATACAGTGCATCACAGGCTATTGCTTTGTGCAATCGTAGAATTAAAAAGGCCAATGAAATGCTTGATAATTACGAAAAAGAGAGGAATTTATTGGAAATGAGACAAATGATACCCGATAATTTTGATATATTTGGTGGTGGTGGTAATAGAAAGGATCTTGTTGAGCATTGGGACGATGAAAAGCTCAAAAATTGGAGGGATGAGCACAGAAAACGTGAGAAAAATTATAGAAAGAGATTAATGCAAGCTAAAAATGACTCGAGAGGAGAGATTAAGACAGAAGAGGATTTGTTTAAAAAATTAGATGCACTTGAGCTTCAAGAAGAATTGGAGGATGAACTCAATAGGCTAGAGGATGAAAATCCGGATTTTTACAATCAGTCAGTTGATGATGAACAGCAAGAGTACTATGATGAATCAGAAGTTGACTCAGAATCTTATTCTTCTGATTACTCTGAAGAAGCAACTAATGAGATACAAGAGAAAAAATCAACAAAATTAAATCATCGTCTTCAAGTTTTGAATAGTGTAAATACATCTGAATTGGATAAAAAAAGAAATGAAAATGATGAAAACATGAAATACAATAAGACAATAAATTATACAAGTACAAATGGCAGTGATAATACATTGGATAAATTGAAATTTTGTGATTTAAAAAAATTTGAAGTTAATAAAAATTTAGATAAATTAGAAATCAGAGAGAAAAAAGTTGCATTTGCTGAGCCACAAGTCAAGTATTTTAGTAATGAAGAAGAAATGGAAGTTAATACGGAAAAAAGAAGAGTTTCAGTTATTGAACAGAGATTGTATGAATACTCGAAAGAAGACGATGAGTCAGAGGATGAGAGTGATGAAGATGATACTATTAGAATTTATATTAAACATTCTGATAGAGAGCCGGAAATTTTAACTGGCGAGGGTAATGGTATTGTTAGTCCACGTGACATTTATAAAATAATACCAGGTCCAAAATCAATTTTGAAAAAAACACTGAATAATACTAATTACAGTAAACAAATTCAAACACCAATTGAAATAACAACGGAAGAGGAGAGTGAAGATGGGCTGGAACCAGTATCTGCATACCACACTGTGAGTTTAAGGATTCCTATTTAATTAACAAATTCATGTTTTATTCAATATTATTTCATCCCTTTCTAATTCTTCACTTCAACAACTTCATGAAACTCGAGAAGTGTAATTAAACTGTAATCAATAGATTCTACTTTTTCTTCCTTTTGTTTTTCAGATTGTAAAGGAAATCAAAGAGCACGCTGTCTCGGAGATGCCAGTGAAACCAGTGGAAATACAAAAACGTGCTGTTAGTAAATTCAAGATGGAAAGAGCTGGACTCAAGAAATAAATTACGTTAATGGCTTAGGAGTGCTTTTTTTTTTTGTTCATGTCAATGCACAGACATTTATTATGATCTTTCATTTTTCTCTAGATAAATATATTTTTACTAAAAGCAATATAAATATTGAAAAAATTTTATTCTTGTTCTAATCTGCATTAATCCGCAGATAAAACGCTGGCGAAAGTCAAAGTTCGATAAATTCCTGAGGTTCTTCTCTTTTCCCAGTAAAAAAAAAAAGAATAAATCGGTGTTGTTTCCACAATATTGAAAATTCAGCATTCAGTGAATATAATATTCATGTTTTATCACTGCCATTGGAAATTTGATTTAAAAAAAAAGAGAAAAGAATAAAATCTCTCAGGACAACAATACAATTTGAGAATCGAATTGAGAATAATGTTGAAGAATCTTAGTACAAGTTGTTCGGTGATATCAAAATTCTTTTAAAACTTTGTTGAATAAAGTTTTCCACCTAAACTTGATGGCAGACATGTCTCCCACAAGTGCCTCTTAAAGTTCTTCCGAACTTGTGAGAACTGAGTTCAGTGATTGTTTGATAGAGGAGTTTTTTTTCGTCATCTGTTTGTACGAGAGCAAAGAAAAAACAAGGAGGAAATCCGTCAAATTGACCTGTGATGGGATTGGAAATCTATATATATATATATATATATATATACGATTTTGGTACCCTTTAACTCAATTTACACCGAGTCAATTGATTGATGGGAAACCCTTGTACTATTCGATCATTACACGGTAGGTTGAGATATCAGGTTTGGGATTAGGTTACTCCCATTACAAAGACCATTGAGTTAATGTTCCTGGTTAGGTGGCGGAACTGTGCTTGGTAAATGTAGATATACGGCAATACGTTATCAGATAATATTATCATTTTGATGGGGTAATTATATGACCAATAACATCTAGCCGATTGTTAATATAATTGGCTTCTCTAACACACATACACTATAAATGCATGCAAACAAATTACCTTGTCTAGACAATTTTCTTTGTGAATTAATGTTATTTTAATTGCTTTGGGAGATGATGTATTGGTCAATTTTGAATATTACTCGTACTTTGTAATTCGAATGTACGATTGTTTCTCACATTCATAAAGTCAAAATTTTTTGGAAAAAAAGCCTTTGATGTTTTCAATCATAGCCAATTTGAAATTCTTCTTTGTCAAGCTATTGTGAAATAGCATCGAGCCATCAATATTGCAATGCTTTCATCATATTTTTTTTAGCTTTAGTGTTGGATAATACAGAAAAGAACAATGCTTCGATATCTGCACAGCAATATACTGTTATGGAACAAACACTGACCTTTCACAAAACTTCAATTAAATTTTCTATTTCAGAAAAATTAATTAAATGTCATGAATAGCCACTCAATCCTACCATTGTTCCTTCCTAGCGTGATTCTACCTCTATTCGAATGATTTCGATTCATCAGAAATGAAGAATTAAAGAGTAAATTCCCATTGATAGAGCCTTGAATAATGACGTGAGCTTTCCGTTCTCGGAATAATTGCGTGCGAAGCCAATTCAAAGGGAATTATATACTTGTGGATGATAGAGTAATAGGTGTGACGCTTCGCGTCAATTATTTCACCCAATTTCAAACAAATATTTAATGGAGGAATTTACTCATCGCACGTTCATTTGAAAGCAAATATCTTTTGATTAAGAGCGTCAGTGATGATCAATATTATTTGATAAACGTACTCGTAGATTTTATGAATGCCACTGACGAAAATTGGCACAAGTAGGATATGTAATGACAGATGATGCATTCATGAAATGCATTGTTCCAATTTGAAATTCCAACTATATTCTATAGAGACAGGCTATATTCTCTCGTATTCATCAACAAATCCTATGCCTCTGTTATTAGGCTAATTTATTTTTTTGAATTACGAATGAATTCTCACGTTTGGGAATTGAATGTGTCAATAATTCCCCAGGCAGTATCTTTTCTTTATTCGCGAATACGCTTTACATGTAAAAATAATAATTTTTCTTGATGAAAATGCAACTGTGTTTGCACGATGCAAGCCATGTTTGTTCAAATTATTTCTTTCTCACAAAGCACAAACTGAGGTGATTTATGAAGTCGAAGGTTTGAATTGTAGAATCATGATTTTCGAGAGCATTCACGTGAATTTTGCCTGGATCAACCGATGCTGGAGTTTATGGAAGAACTGTGTGTATTTTTGGGAGTTTATCCTCTGGCTACAAGATAAACATACGGGTAGAGTTCCCACAGATGGATACAAAGGGAAAATAGAGGTACCCTGACACACAGAGTCCACTCTTTTCATGCAATATATATTTTACATGAGAAAAAAATAGGTATCAAACGATTTTTGACTGAATTGTTTACCTTTCACGCATCTCTAGATGTTTTAATAACGAATGAGAAATTCAACAAAAAATATTATATAGAGGTGATGGGGGCAAAATGAACCTGCGGTTCGCAATGATTTGGGATTTTTTTTAGAGTAAAAGCATGTTTGGAAAAATTTCTAAAAATTCCAATCGCAATGTTCGCATATTGAAGCGTTTTCTAAAAATTTTCAAGATTTTTCTACAAAATCCTTCACTTCGGAAAAAAAAATAATGAATCATGTTACCCCGGAGGTCCATTTTGCCCCAGTCTTCCCTGTATGATTGATGTCAAAAAAAATATTCCATGATTTTGAAAACAGCAAAAAAGACAGAAAGCAAAATTGACTGAATAAATATTTTTGTTATTTTTTCATTAAATTTATCGAACATCTACCATTTTTGTTCGCTTGTGGAACACAATTTTTCCAATCAATAGGACATTTCCTTTTTTCTTCTTATCATTCATCATTGCACGTTATAGATTTGAGTTTCAATTTTCCCCCAAAGACACATTGCAAATTACTATCTATCAATATTTGTCTTCAATAACGTCTTTGTTTATTGTCTATACCAATATGAAGATTGTGACGTTGAGTTATGTATACAATTCAATTAAATTCCCGCCTGAACACTTGGTTGTTACGAATTCACGTAACGTAGGGCAACAAATTCATCAATCCTTCGATAAATTATGTGTACAGGGTGTTGCTTTTCTTCTTATATCTGAATTGTTTTGAAAAAGGGAACTCAGAGCTATTGAGAATTTTCCTACTCTCTAGTTCACTTCATTCAATTACAATGGTAAAATCATGAAATTAACTCGCAAAACTTGAACCTTTCTTTGATAAATATGCAGAATAGGGTACTAAAAATAAATAAAATAATTTAATTTAAATTTGCCTCAGGAAGAGAGGTGGAGAAAAATGATGTAATATATATCTTGGTCAAAAATTTGAAGAAAGGTATAGGAACTCGCAATAGCTCAATTGGTAGAGTACCTGACGTGTAATTAGATGGTTGTGAGTTCAAACTTTGCTTGCGTATCCCATATTTTTTTCCGAAGATTTGACTCTGATAATTCAGTAGTGAAGAGATTAAACAGGATAAATCGACTTATCTTTATGATCATTTTGAAGGGAATATCTCGGAAATTAAGCTAGATGATGCGATATTATCTATCATTTTTGGTAGAGAGTCTAAAGAGTTAGAAAAGAGTTTCAGAGTAACGTTATTCTATTTCGCTTATTTTCTAATATTTTTCCAAATAATTGAATGAGAAAAAAATAGACTTATCTCGTTTTACATCTTCGCTACTGAATTATCAAATTTTATAGGCCGCTATTCTGCATATTTACCCTTTCTTTGAATAACGCATTTAAAATTAACCCTCACTTACTCCGAAAGTGTGTAGCACGAAGGGGAGAGAAACCTTGAACAATGAGCAATGTGCTCGTGAGATTTCCGTAAAAATGGCCAACTGTGTGTGTTTTTTTTTGTACTGATGAATTACACACAGTGCCAAAAGTGATACCACAATTTCTGCGTGCAAAAGACATGCGCACCCTGTCTACTTACCTTTCGCGCCGAATACCCAAGAGGGCGGTGAATTTTCATCCCTCTTCAGTCTCGTGCCGCGTGCGATCTGGGATAGAGGTTTTTCCTTTTGAAATTGATTCAATTGTCACGGCTTTTGTCATCTAACGATATGTAAAAAAAAAAAATCTTACGCGCTCCACTTGATTCTTGAAGAAAAAAAAAATCTCAAAAAATCCATAAATATATGTTTCACTCGAATTTTTTTTTATTTCTGAGCAAAAACATTGTTTTCATTTATATTTCAATTATCCAATGAAAAATAATAATATTTTTCATCTATAAAAGAAGTTTCGAAGGATTTTTCAAGTGGCCAATTTTTCTTATTTCATAAAACTCTTTTTATTATTTTCTATTATCCTTGTGAAAGTTTTTCCAACAGAAGAAAAAAAAAAACAAAAAAAGATGGAGAATACTTTGACGATAGAGGATGTAACAAAAATACGTTCCATTGATTTTAGATAACGCTCAAAGTCTGAACACGTGTCTCGAAGTAGGTTCTTCACCATAAAACTTCGTTCTTCTTCTCATCAGTCGTTTTAGCTTTTTTTTTTGTTTCTTTCATTTTATTTTCTTTTTTCTCCCCAAGAACTATCATAAAAGTCTTTTGAAAGATTTTCAAAAGTATGTACATCATGATTTATTCTGACTGAGTAAATCCAATAAATCGAGTGAAATTGTCTCCATACGAGTGAATTACTGAAAGATTAAATGGAGGAAATATTATTTAAAAAATTTCACAGAGCGTCTACTTGACCTCTGATCATGATGCTGAAAAACACTTTAATTCAATTGTAGTATCAAAGAATTAAATATCAAAATAAAAAAAATAATCTAGATACTACAATCATGGCTATCAGATTTAACGTCAAAATAGTCTTGGTACTGTGGTTTATTTCAATGGTAACTACCGAGGAGTTACAAATTGAAAAACCAAAAGAACTTTTAAGACATCAGCAAAGCCATCGTCCGTTTTTCATTGATCGCCGATTAACGCAAGAAACAGAAACCGAGCAACAGGAGGAATTAGCAAATTCTCAAATCAGATCAGATTCAACAAATGAAAAGCCACAAATAAGACACAGTAGATCACGTATTCATTATGGACGTATTAAATCAACAAAAGAAACATTGACATCACATCAAATAACTCATTCACAGCATCTAAAGAACAATGAAGATGTTATTTTAAATGATGAAATCCCAATTGAATCAGCCAATCAAAAACTTTCAAAATTACCGAATGACACATACATAGATTTGGACTTTGATGATCCAACAGTAACAAATTCAACACTCAACAATTCATTGAATTCACGAGAGCAATTTTTTCAGTCACGAAAGTACGGTAAAATTGTTGAAAAATTCAACAGAACACGTGCAAATAACTATCTTCATAAATTGCATAGAATTGGTACATCAACTAGTGATAAATTGAGTGTAATGAATAAAAATTTAACTAGACAAGATATTTACGGTATTATTGAACATGGACCAGATGATAATGATAAATATACATTTGATGAATTTATTGAAAAATTTGAATTAGATGAGTATGGCTATGATGGTGAACATTTACGTAATTTAACTGATAATAATTACGATAGTGAACTCGATTATCACAATGGTATTATTAAAATTGATAGTACTAAACGTATTGATAAACAGAGTGTTCAAGTTGATATTGTTACGCGTTTTTTAAGAATTATTGAAAATCAACATTTATTGGGTGAAAATTGTACGGCTGGAACGGATTTAAATCTTGGTGAGGGTGTTGTTGATCAGTATGCACAAGAAAGATTTAGATTGGAGGCTAATTTTGCTGTTAATCGTGCTAATATGCTCACTAGACTTTGGAAATATGCACCAGAAGTTATGCTATCATCTGAGTATCTTCTTCATGCTAGTGTATTGTCAATGGTTGAATTTGATGAGGATATATTTGCAGCTGGCAATTGCTATGATAAATTACAGTACAGAGAACGATGGTTATTTTGTCCATTTGCACACAGACTACCAGATCAAGATGGTGTTATAGTTAAAGATCTTGCTGTTGAGTACAAGTATTTGAGTAATAGCAGCGAGTGGTTCTTCATTGCGAGAAAAAATGCGGAGAGAGTCATTGCTAATAATAATCAATTCAGCCGAGGTGAGTAATTCTGTTGATTTAATTTAAATAAATAACGTTGGTAAATTAATAATAATTATGAATTAATGGGATTAATAATTAATGGGGATGTAATTGGATTAAAGAGAAAGTGGGGTAAAATGGGCGCAGAGGGTAAAACGGACACGTGTTTTATACTATGGAAATTATTCGAAATCAATGGAAATATTGGAGTTGGATTTTTTCTGATGATTCCATTGGAAAGCTGAGGAAATTTGCCATGGAAATCATATGTCAGAAGTTATTTTTTTGAATTTTTCAAAAATGCCATTTTTTACTCGAGATTTGAAGTTGAAACTCTTCTGTTTTTGAAGAATTTCAGTTTTTCAGAAATAACTCTGGTTCTATTAGTGGTAGTGACTTGGGATTGATCTCAAATAAAAGGTGAACCCATTTCCCATCGATTTGTGTGGTTTGAAAGAACATTTATCGTTTTTTTTACAAACATCTAAGACAGAAGATAATTTTCAAAAAATGACTTGACAAGTATTTCAAAAATTGATTTAAAAAAAATTTGAACCACATAAATCGATAAGGAATGAGCTCACCTTCAATTTGTGATTAGCCTCAGGTCACTGCGATTAACATAACCAGAGATACCGCCGAAACACAGAATTTTTTCAATTTTCCAAAGGAAGTCCCCTTCAAAATTTGCCCAAAAACGTAAAATTTTCAAAAAATTGAAGAAAATTAATTTTGACATATTTTCTCTACCTCAAATTTCCTCAGCTTTCCAATAGAATCATAGGAAAATCTCTATCTCGAATAGTTCCATTGGAATGTCCAATTTACCCTACCTTCCCTCTCATATTTTCTCATATCCAACACATTCTGTCGTTCAGAATGAAATCATTTTCTCTTAGCCCCCTTGAATTAAAGAAATCTTTTATTCTTAGTCCCATCAAATCTTCCTCAATTTAACAGAAACTCAGTGAAGCGAAAGAAATCATTGTTCATTTTTATCTCATCGCATCTTTTTAAATTGCGATTCCTATCAAATCATCACTGTACGTGAATTCAAAAAAAAAAAAAAAAGTCTTTGTCCTTTGTTTAAAGCTACTTTAGATAATTCGGTCCTTTGCATTCATCTTGAGCGAAGAAAAAAAGGAGTCTACAGTTGAAGATTTTATCGGCAGAAATTCGAGTGTATAAACCTTTCGTCCCTAATGAAACGAGTAGGATGAGGTGAGCCTCGGGGGGGGGGGGGGGGGAGGGGGGTGGTTTGGAGTAGAGTAATTAAGTATTCGCACACGAGGCGTTTCCGCAGAGCTTATCCGACTAAGAGTCTACAATCACGTCCTCGGAAAGTAGTTTTCACGAATGCCGAACACATGAAGCTATATAGAAAGAGAGAGAAAGAGAGAGAGGAAGAGAGAGTGAAAAGGACGATATGACGTGCTTGGATAATAATCTTGGAATGTCCCTGCGAGCCATTTAATTTAACCATGAAAGTGGAATGCGATAAACTTCTCAATGTCTCTTTAAGGGCCGTAAACTATTGGTTATTTACCAGATTCAGCTATTTGCGTTAAACAGTTTCACATTTTTTTTTCTCCCTCCTTTTGCCTCAGGAGTATTACACAAATCACAGTCTCAGGTAACAACACAATTTATATACTTTTGTTTTTTCTCTCGTTTATGATAAAAGTGGGATTGAATAGGGTGGAACAGGGTCATTCGACGATGTTTTATCAAGAGATTTGAGAGAGCTTAGTTTTTCATGAGTACATGAATAATTCACCTTTTTCATTAGCCAATTCAATGTGATATTTATTGAATTGTGCCAATCATTCTAGTGAATGTATCTCTGACAATTGAATTATTAATTGAGTTAAGGGCTCAATATACAAATCCTCGAATGCTGTGAAAACCGTGTAAATTTCCAGCAATTATTATGAAGGTTATCAGGTGCAATGTTAATCAAAATATTGATTTCACATGTTTTATTCATTTTTCAACTATAAGATTTTTTTTTCTTTTCCCGTTGTACCAGAAACTTTTAATGCGTTTTTGGACTGTGTCAGCACAATAATACAGTCACTTTTTGATATCTGTCACCTTTTTTTGTTTCAAATCTTCATCATTACTTTCTCTATAGTCTACGGAAAGATTCTTTTTACTTTTTCATTTTGCCCATTTTTTTATGAATTATTGAACACTAATTTTCTTTTCCATTGCATACAAAAATTGGAAATATTGTAATTTCTTTATTAAAAAAAAAAAAACTCCGGTGTCAGACTATAATTACTACATGGTTTTTTTTTGCATATCGAATAACATTTGATGAAGTTGCCATGCTGACCAGGAGACGCCATGATTTCCATCAGTAGTCCATTAAAATCAGCTGAAAATAATGTAGATATTAAAAAAAAAATAGTGATGAAAAATGCAGAATTGCGTAAATAAATAAATAAATAAAGGTAGTTGAAGAGTGGATGAAACATGTGAAATTGACATTTTAATTCATTTTCTACTCTATAACCTTTATGATAATCGTTGATTTTTACTCGGTTTTTAAAGCGCGCAGGGGTTGCAGCCCATTAAAAAAAAATTCATCACGAATTTCATTTCCCCAATAATTTCCCATTTTTTTGGATAATGTGTATTATAAATAGAGTGAATACACAATGGGGAATTATAATCGCTCATAGTAGATGAATTGATAATCCTGGAATAATCGAGATGCGCATCGATCACATCAGAAGCTATAGAATAAGAAAAAAATCGAGAATAATAGAATGAAACAGAATGAAGTTTTGTGGATGGGGTCAAATTTATTCTCATCGATGAAGAAGGAAATAACACTGTGAATCTATATTGTGGGTAGGTCGAAAGGTGAAGAGGTTATACTGTCGCATAGAAATGCCTGGACGTGCTGAGTTGTTATTGGTGGTGATTAAGAAAAGAGGAATGGCCCAAGTTTCATACGTATTAATATTTCCGTCTTTTTCAATATTTCATCTGAATTTAATTTATCAATTCCTATTTCAGTCTGTCAGTTCATCTGCATGATTATTTCCTACAAACTTATCAATTATTATTATTATAAGGTCATGTGAACTCTTTCATTCTTCCGATAATTTTCTGATTGAAAGTGGTGAAAGATCCACAGCTGATGCTGAATGGAGATGAAAATAATAAAAATCGATAGTATTTAATCATGGAAAAAGTATATTTGGACTGAACCTCAAAGTAATAGTTGTAGTGAGTGGATAGGAATAGAAAAACCTTTTAAAACTTCACCTGAATTTTTCTCGAAAAAAAAATTGAAGATGTTGCGGAGGTACAATCGTAAAAAAAAGAAAATTTTTCGTATAAAATCGTTAATAACAATTCATACAAAATAAAATTCTCGAATCTGATTCAATGAGTCTGTAAATAATGCAATGAGGATTAAAATGAGCCCTAAGAACACAAAATTAAGTAAAAACTGAAGCATTAGTAATATCATTCGAATAAAAAAGTTGAAAAATTGAAAGAAATGTAAAAATGGTATGAATTTTTTCGATTTTCAATTAATTTCCTGTTTTTAAGGCTTATTTTGTTCCTCATTACATTTTTCAAATACTTAATTCATCATTTTTGAGGCATTTATCTTGAATACACTAAAATTTACTTTTTTTCCGATTGTACCTCTCAATCATCCTTAATGATAATTAATCAGGTTAGGACGATAGTTGTGTGCAGCATCACATTGATCAGTGAAAAACTTTGTTGCACAAGTCCAGAAATTATTGCATCAAATTACGAAGTAGAAGGATTTCTAATTACCAAGTTTTTCCGTTAATTAGTTGCTTTTTTTGCAAAAAAAAAAAAAAAAAAAAACAGAATCATCATTACCACTCTACCTTTGTAGCCTATTGAATTCTTCCTATCCATGCGGCTTTCACTACCATTGCCAGGATTGGATAGGCACAGAAGAATCATAAATAGCACAGGATATGGCAGAGGCTTGAGAACGATTATGAGAATATTATCCCTGTACTGTTTTCCCCCAGGGGTGAATACAAATTTATAAAATAATGAATGAAATCCACTAAATTATCTTTCATGGCTCAATTTAGTATCTTACGTGCCCCCAAAAAAAAAGGAGTATGTATTAGAGTTATATCTATAAAATAGGGCGCGGCTTAACTATTTCCGTCCCCTAATATTCATTTTTCTAAATGATAAAAATGTGGGAGTGTCAAAATAATAAAAATATCACGTTTGGAATATTGTGGAGGCATTCATTTTGCCAGTATTTTATTTAAATAAAGGAAAATGAATTTGTGAGATAACTTTTGGAATAATATCCACTAAATTATATAGCAGAAGCTCGCATAAGCTTTTTTTCCGGGGAGAATTTTTGCGCTAAGGCTGTGTTGCTTTTTTCTCCGAGTTCTTTTGAATGAATTTTTTATAATTAAAGTGAACCCATAAGCTTAAACTGAATGGACATGTCAGCAGGGGAGTTTTTTTTTATTTTTTATTATCAAGTAGATATATTTTCATTGAGGGGAGAATAGAGATTGTGTGGATGAATTTTATCTGATGGCAATTGTGTTTTAGACTGTATATATTCTGATATCTTTGATGCATAAATTTTCTCATTCATTGACTTTTGTTTCTCTCTCTATCTGAAAATTTTGTTGCTGCGAAATTTTCCAAATAACTCTTTCAATAAATAATGAATTCACATACTTGTAGCTGTAAATTTATGAACATATTCGATTTTTCAATTGAATGCCTGTAAAAATTTATGAGAATCAATTGGAAATAGGGGAAAATTAAAAAGTTCAATTTCACTGAGTGTCAAGAGTGCACGATTTTTTCAACTGGAATTGACAATGATTATTACAGTCGACAAACATGTGTTAGGAACCTAGGAAATGCAGCCAACGTGCCAGTTCCGGACATATCTATCGGATGTGGTTGGTTTACTCACTCCAGTATTCCACCATTACCGTTCATTCTAATCTGTCGATCATTGAATTGGATTTCGAGTAGACGTGAATTCTCGCAACACTTTCGTATATTCAAACTGAAACTTTCAATATCTTGTGGTTTTTCAATATCATTTATGGAAATGTTGGCTAAAATATAATACCATGATAATTATTTCTCATGAAAATTGAATATTCGAGTACAAATGAGCCAATTTGAATGTTATTTATTGAAAATTACCTTTGATAATTCCATATTTTTCAAGGAAATCTTTACAAATGATTTTAATTGGAAATCTGAGCTTTCAGAATAATTGGTTTGTCGATATCATTTCAATTCATATATTATACATTGAAAATTGTTTTTGATAGTTCCATATTTTTCAAGGAAATGTTAACAAACAATTTTAATTGGAAATTCGAGCTTTTAGGATAATGAGCTTGTCGATATGATTTCAATTTATATGCTATATAATGAGAATAATTTTGAAAGATTCCGTATTAATAAAGTAAACCTTAACAATAATTTTAATTGGAAATTTGAGCTTTTAAAACAATAAATTCTTGTGATTATTGTTTCAATTTAATATGAAAATTGTTATATGTATTCAATGGAGAAATTTCTTTTTCTCTTTGCTATAAAATTGCAATTAAAATAAATTCTATGGATTCTGTTGGTAGCAGTGCAAAAGTCAATAGCATTCGTTATTGCTAAACGAGTGTGTGGGTAGAACAGTGAACAGTAACGATTGAATTTCGTTTTTATTCACTGGCAATTTTTTCTTTCTCTGAAAAAGAAATTCTTTCTTTTTTTAAATTTTATTAGTTGTTTTAATACAATCGTCCATTTTTCTCTGCTCACTTCATTTTGAATGGTTTGGTTCAGTTTGTTAAGTAAATAAATAATTATAATTACACTAAATATTTATATTTTAGTTATAAACAAATAAACCTTTTTTAACGTTTTAAAAAATCACATTATAAATTTTTCCTTCCTACTTCTGTTTCATTTCGATAATTAACAGTGTATTTGCTTTCTCATATCAATTAAAGTGATATTTGTGGAGGGTAAATAAGAGATGGAAAATATCAATTAAGAACAGAAGAAAAATGCCTCTATTCCATGCATTTGAACGGTTTTTTTTTACTCTTATTCACGTAAATGCACAAACATTCAATTTAAATTGAATAGTTCAGTTGAAGTGAGAAAATTCGTAAATTCCTCAGAAGTAATATAAAAAAACCGCTAGCAAAATTCATAGATTTTGAATTCCATGAATAAATTCTGTACACATCCAATTGATGCACATGAGCTAAACCTGTACAAACTTTGAATTACTTAAATTCAATGGTATCTTGTTACGTGAGAAGTTGCACATCACTCTCTGTCAGAGTAAATAGTCAAAGAACATGTACACAGTTGGTAATTTTCGCTAACAGCCAATAATGCTGTTAATGAGAAAGTCGATGGGAAAACTGAAATGTTATTGGTATGGGATAAAGTTGGTTGTATTGTTGAAAATTGTTCTCTCCACTGATACAAAATCAGCTGTGTTTACTCCAATTATTTTGGCGCCAATTTATTACATCAAAAATTCATAATTCGATTGTGTCGAAAAATTCCTGTAAACTCTAGATGATTTTTCTTTCGAAGCGAAGGATTCCATAAAAAAAATCTAAAAAAAATTGAGAAGATGCTTCAACATATTTCCACTGTTGAGGAATTTTTTTGTAAATATTTTCGTAAATGCTTGGACTCACAAAAAAAAATCCCGGACCATTTTTGCCTTTTAGGTCCATTTTACCTCGTTCTCTCCTACATAATTAAAGACAAGATATTCCCGGAATGAATTCAACGAATAAGTAGCGAATATTACGAATAGAATGCGTCGAGAATGCTGATACTTGAATAGAAGCTATGATGGAAATTGCCGTTGGCGTAATTTCCCAGCAATTTACATTCTTCTCAATTTTCAATCCTAGATATAGCCTCCGATAGATAAATCCTCAGAATGAACTTCCTTCGGGGCTTGATTGCGAGCGTATGCATCTCCTGGAAAAAAAAATTCCTGACGTATTCCGTTCGAGTATTTGATAATCAAAAATCAAATATGTCGATAGTCATGTCACATTTTCCTCGCATTTTCCAGTCGATCGAAAAAAAAAAAACCGATGACAAGTGTCCACTTGCATCACAATAATTTCAAATCGAGTGCACGAAACGTTATATCCCTGGCGAATAAAACCCCCTTTTTTTTTTGGCTTTTTTCGAGTATTGAAGAAAAATCAATCCACTCGAATTTCATTCCATTACATATAACGATCGAGAGCTGTAAATTCCCCGTCAATACCAGTGATATTTAGTGCGAATATGTCCAATTGTTATTTGTTGGTCCGCTTTACGGAAGCCCTTCATCATATATATATTGAAATTGCTCTTGTATTTCTAACATTGAATTATTCGTGAGGGCCAAGAATATTGGAATACTGCCTTTTGTGAAATACCCCAACCATTAGATAGTCACAAAGGTATCACAATGAATTGGTTTCACAAGAATACAATTCTTCAAAACTCATCTGGGATTTTCATTGAAGTACAGGTAAAAAAAAAAAAAAAAAAGAAGAATCGAAAAAAAAATCCGTATGGAAATTCCATTGTCAGTTGTCGGAATGGATTTTATCGTATGTGTCTCCTTGAATTTCCATTTTATAGTGGAATACTTGAAGGAAAAATTCATGTAGAAGAAAGTGGGCAATGGGCATTTCAATGAAACTGTTGAAGATGAAAATTTTCAAGAGATTCCATGTGAAAATTTGAGAAAAATTTCATGCCACATATTTTCTGAAAAGGAATTTTTTCATTACCTTTCATGAAATTGAAATTATCCTGACTCCAGCAATTTTATTATCTTCAAGTCTTTTATATTATCTAAAATATTATTTTACACTTTCCCTGTTTATCTCTGAAAAATGAGTAATGAATGCCCCCAAAATTTAGATTAGTTAATGGAAATTTCAGAGGAGACAATATCAGGGGGTAATTATGCGCATAGAAAAAATAGAGTAAACAGCATTATCATAATTAATTCCTGCGTAAATCTGGAATTCATACAGATAGTGAGCTTATCCAATAATCCTTGTTTTTTTTCGAGAAAAAATTGCTGTTCTTGTGTACTCGTAACCCAGACACTCATTCATCTATGTCTAGGATTTTCTGAATATCTTTATGCAACCTATCAAACGGAGGATTTGAAATTCCCATATCTCGGATAACGAATATAAGCTTCATGTCCCATCGACCACTTCAATTTCATTTTCCGTAGTTAATAATGTGGAATAATTGGATAAAATTCCATTATCCATGTGGAGATTAATTTTGTAAATTCGTTGAGAGGATTCTCATGTCACTCGACATCAGTCTGAAAATGTTCTCTTTTTTAATTAGCATGGTAAGAGGGAATTTAACGGTTTCAGAAAAGAGTCTCCCTTAATGAGTGCTATTTTGAGAATTTTAGTCTAATAAAATTAAGAGGTTTCATTCTAAATTTTTTTTTTTGCAAAGCACGTGTTCCCAATTAGCTTTTAAGACATTACTCAATTTGAAATGAGAAAAGTCTCGAATCACGTACGTCAAAGAAGATAAAATTAGAAAAATCAATTTTCTTGAATGAAAAAAGAGCACTCATTTCTATTTCAAGAGGATAATTCTTTCAGGATAAAAGCTTTTACGAGTTTCAAAACTTCAGTCAGACATTCGAAAAAATCATTAGGAATTTCACACATTTCGATGCCTTTTTTTTCTCTTTTTTTTCATTACAATTTTACAAAGAAAAGATTGGAAATCATCAAAAGAGCTAGAAAAAAAGTGTTAAAAGTGTAAAATCCTCTGTTGGAGTGCATCGAGGCTGGATCAAAAAGTGCTTTGATTATTATTTCCCTCCAACACGTTTATATTCAACAATGACCGGATACGTTCTAGAGTGCTACAGTTGGATAGCATGAAATGAAATAGTGTGAATAGTGATAGAAGTTGAATGGAATATATATCTTCACTTGCTACTATTCCACTGTTTGAAGATCGATTGAACTCGGATGGCAAACAGAAAAAAGCTATTTCACATTCCCAAAGAATGAATAAACTTCACTCATTTTTCTGACCATTTTCATTATTCTCAAATCACTTCACCAGCAGCTTTTTTCCGCTTATAATATATACATTTTTTGCACTATTCTTTTCACCCTTATTTTTTTTCTTCTTTCTTTAATATTCATACAGACCTCAGGAGCTTTTGTAGCTAGAAACTTCTGACAGTCTACGGCAACGTGACTTGAATGAGAAACGTTGCTGACGTTTTTTCTATGAAACGTGAAAAATTTCTTCCTATCGCTCCTCAGTGTGCATATATATATATCTATACATACAAAGCCATTATTCTCCAACACCTTTGAATGAAATCACCCCCTTAAGCTTATATTTTTTTTTTTACAAACTTGCAGTCGTTAAAAAAGACGTTTCGCTATATGATAAACTCTCCACTAATTCGAAGACATTTGAAGAAAATTTTATTCCATAGGCAAGTGTCTGAAGGCTGATGACTTTCAGAATTGCGCTTCTTTTTTTTTTTCATCATTTTTATTGTTACGGAGATATATTTGCCCCGAGGGAGTGAGAATGGTATGAATGGATTTACTGTATTCTCCCTTCGTGTTTAATACTCTACTTTTTTTTTCTACAATTCTCCACTGCCTCCAACATTCTCTCAGCTCTACCCCTCTGGACAGCTCGCCCTTTTCCACCCCCTCCACTTGCTCTCTCTTTTGCAAGGAGTTTTAAAATCGTTTTACGTGCCATCACCCACCGGCACAAATATCCATTCAGAATAGCCAACACATACCCTCCTAGAACCCTTCTTTTCTCGTCTCATTCTTGCACAAGGTGGTAAAAATGGAAAAAAAAAAGAGAGAAGGATAGGTTAAGTTGGAAGTCTAACTCCGAAAGGCTCCGGATATTCAGCTTTAGAAAGTGAGATGGCAAAATGAGCTTGACGTTGGAGATTTTGACGTAGATAGAAGGTGGGTGTGTTCGAATACTGTAGAAAGTAGAATAAAGGTGAGGGGAAGGTGAAAAGAGTTTGTTGAGGCGAGGAAACGTGCAGTTTGTGTAAGAGAGAGAGAGAGAGAGAGCTAGACTTGGTGAATTTCCATTTCAGCCAGAAGGAGATTGGCGGTTTACCGAATTTATCTTCAGAGACTTTATTTTTTTATTTTTTCTCTTATTTCACACACTTCAATTTCTTTTCAAGTGCTCGGTTTACTCTTTTTTTTTTTTTTCTTCTTTTCATTCATTCTGTTTCATTTTTCATTTTCTATTTCCATCATGCTTCACACATTTGAGGAAGAATCAGGATGGCAAGTGGGATATACAAGAGGTGATCGTGACACTGATCGAGCCAGAAGGATGAATGTACATATGGTTTCACGTCTTTTCGATTTCTAACTGTAGAGAAGTTGTGTGTGTGGTTGCAAAAAGGGGAATGAGAAAATTGATCGCCCCTAGCGTGACAAACTCACTCGTTGGAAGTCTCTTGAGAGACTCTAGTATAGACACAAGTCCACAAACTTCCGTACCTTGATGTTTTTTTAAAAAAAATTCTTTATTTCTTTGCTCGTGTACCGCAGACAGATGGAATGCACTCTTTTATTGAGTGAAAGAAAAGAATCGTCCTTTTTTTTCCAGACACTCAAGCAATGTCGACATCACAGAAACCCACATGCAATTTTTGGACTAATTAACTCTCTCAAAAAAAAAAAAAAATCCATAGTCTCAAATTTTTGAGGAAAAAAACACACAAATAAAAAGCCACTGAAACTATTTCAAATTTTCATGGAATCTGCATAATTTTATGCATGTCAAATACTCTCAGATGTTTCCATTACGATATTGCGGTAACTGGCTTACTGTGAATAGCCACAGGGCACAGAGAATGAAGTACGGATTATCTAATATACTTGACATGTACAGGTATATAGTGCAACAAAGTGCTAACCGCTGTTGGTTCAACAATGCAATGTGGGAGGTATTGTGGAAATGGATGTTGGCTTCAATTCAGATTTTCTTCCTAATGTTCCAGCAGGATAATTGCATAGACTTGAAATTTCCAGTGGTATTTTTTTTTCGTCTGATAAAGCCAAAATCTTTGTGTACTTAAAGTGTCATTCATTCTCTTTTATCTCGTGTATTTATAGATATTCGTTTTGTTGATGATACCGAAGGCTTACTGAATAATAAAATCGTTCACATGGATTCAATTTCCCAGCGATTATACAAATATATGATATTGTGAGACGTAAATGTGAGTCTCTTTCGAATCCTCCTCATCCCGCAATAAGAATCTAACCCAATTCATGGAAAATCCAAAATTATATGAACCTATCAGATTTATCCAAGGATCCTCACATTACTAATTTTTCATCTTATAGCACTATATAGTTTTTTTTTATTTATTGTATTAGTTTCCTTTCCTTTGCTACCTTGAAATCCTTTGAACATGCACCTTGGAAATACCTAAAATAAGTGTAGCAACAAAACAATCCAGAATATTATGTTCCAAAACCTCAAGTATTTCTCGGCATTTGAATTATATACTGAAAGATTCGTGCTTCAGAGGTTTTCAGGGTTAAATTTTCCAAGCTTCTACAATTCCAATGTACTCGAGTTATTTCATTTCAGGAATTTTGAATTATGAATTAACTTCAAAATTAATCAGTTTTAAATGCAATTCCTATTTCTCCATGAATTCCTTCAAGATTAATGTGCATCAACACATTTTCACGATCATCTGTGATATTTATTTGTGAATTGGAAGAAAAAAAATTCGATTTCCTTTAACAAAAGCATTTTTTGTACAGTTGGATGATTTGATTCAGATTGGATGCAGATTTTGATTGTTATCGTCAACTGTGCTCGTCGAAATAAATCAGTGTCGTAGAACAAAGGATGGAGAAAAAAAAAGCGATAAAAAATGATTGACGAGGCAGACGAAAAGGAGCATTGATACTGCTGATGCAATAACAAATTTTCTTAATCCTTTGTCACACAATAAGCATAAATTCGTACATTTTTTCATTCTCTAACTTGAATTACTGAAGTTTCATTGTATTATTATTAAATGTTGAAGTAATTTCTGAACGAATAATTCAATATTTCAATGATAAGAAAAAGGTACAACCGAGTTTATTAAAATAATTCAGAGCTAAGGAAGTCGAATCAAACAATAGTTGGCATTTTGCCAGATATACAGTCTGATTCATTCTTCAAATTAATGAGCATTTCTCCTGTATATTTAATTAATTCAATTCTCATTCAATCTGCAGAGTTGTACTCTTCAAACTTCCTTCAGAATTTTCTCTCATGAATAATCATGTTACTAATTTTACATATTTAAAAAATATTCATTTTCTCATCTCGTCTCATCTAATAGATTATATTCCAATAATTACCATTAACTTTTTTAAATCATATTAGCCGTTAATATCATTTTCATAACAATGCAACTATGAGTTAGCGTAAATGCAATAATTTCATCAAATTTAATAATCACAAATTTGCATATTCTCATTAGAAACAAATCATTAAAATTATATAATTCTATCGAATGAGTAATTCTGAAAGAATTCAATTTCATGATTGCACATTTCTCCTGCTAATTACATTTAGTCAGCTCATTTGTTCATTATAATCTCATTGTGCTGTTATCTCGCAGGAGATTATTAAAATAAAAGTAGAGTAGAGGAAAAAATGAACAATTAATATTTTCCTTTATTGAAACAATTCATATACAACAAAAATTAATTGACATTAATGCATTTTTTCACTCCACTATTTTTATTTTAAAGTTTATTTATGACAAAAAAAAATCGTCATTATGTACACTATTTACAGGCTTAAAAATAAACTTATTTGAAAAAACCAGCAATTAAGGGGCTATTGATATTAGCCTTTATGAGTTCAAAGTATGCAATGCATAAACTCATGTTTTAATGATTATTGGGTATATTATGATTGACATTATCGCTTTGTTCAATTATATACAATATATTGCGATTGTTTTATTGTGTGTCTCATTATTTCATGCATAAAACAGTGAAAATTCTTAAGAATTATTCAATTCGGTAAAGAAAAAAAAAACACCATAACTTTATTTTTGTGATCAACCGAGTCAAAAAGAAGAAAAAATAATAAAATGAGAAAATTTAAAATTTAATAATTAATTATTAAAACTGATTGCCGAGAGGTCTCGTGGCTAATCTATTTTTTAATTCTTGTATCTGGGTTTCTACTTCACTATCTCCTCTTAATGACCTTTCCCAGAGCCCATTTGAGCCTCTACTGACATTTCTTCCTCATAACTTATTCTTTTTCACATAAAATTTCTTTTTCAACAATGCGACGAATAGCGGTATGACATGAAAAATTTCAAATTTTATAATACGAGGGAAACTCTTATATCACCCTAGTGGAAATCGTTTTTTCTCTTCATTTCATATTGTATTTTGAGTAGAATCCTATCTTCCTCGGGTCTCCAGAAATATTCATCCTTTTTTCATCCCATGCTATTGTGATAAGAAATCAAGTAGATATTCTTAGTGACGTGGAAAAGATCCGAAAGATAACAAAATTTCTTTTTCTTTTTTCACAAAATCCTCTTTTCTATTCATCGATAGAATGGAGTTATCTGTAATCTTACAAGCACTAGAACGAATTTCATGGGTTAAAAGAAGGGGAAAAACGTAGAGAAAAAAAAACGAATCAAGAGATCTTCTGAGAATAATGACGTACTTGTTTTAATCTAATCAGTTTTCAGATTGATACCTTCTGAGTGTCGTTTACATCATCAAATTTCATGGATTCCCCCCTATTTTTTTGTTGCCATTGATGATTCAATAGGAGCAGGAAAAAAAGGAAATAATACCGATGGGTCTGCGTCAATGGATCAAGAGAGAAAAATCGTGGCAGAGTGGGTAGAGCTGACATACAGGGTAAAATTGTAACTCATTTATTACGTGAAGAAAAACAGTCGTGTAGGGCGTATGAAGGATATAAATTTCTACTGGTAAAGTGTCACTGCTGCAGATCCTCAAGAAAAGCTTTTCTCTACTCGGCTAAATTACTGATTACGTTGGAATAAGTCAAGAAAATTCCATCTACTCTAGAGCATTTGTGTTGCACTTTTAATCTGTCTCCATGTGTCAAAAAAAAAGAAAAAAACTGAAATAATTAATGCGAGTGAAATATGCTCAAGAAGGTTAGTTTCTTGATCAGAAAGTGACAAGCTTAAATTTCTGACAATAACATAACTGCGGTAAAATAAACGTGGACAAGATTTATTTGAACTATTTCACTCACTTTTTGAACTTTTTTTTCGATTTTGTTCATTTTTGGATATGTTGTTAAACAGACTAAAAAAGGTCATTTTCCATGGGACCAAAAAAAAAAGTCTTCCGCAAGAGTTATTGACATTCGAAGTTTGGACAAAACGGCTTCGGTCGCGAATTATAGAAAATTATTAAAAAAGCAATTTTTTGCAAACCACTCCGATGAATAAAACGAAAATTTAGAGGAAAATCGGAAATAGTATTCTATCTATAGAATACCTGCGGATAGAATAATTGAGCGATGAAAAAACTCGCATTTGGATTTGTTTGTTTTGATTTTTTCACCAATGTGATCGTGTGGCTTTGTAACATTTCCATTTTTGTGGTTGTGGTATACATTCATTTTATTCGTTGTTCAGTACTCTGCAAACTAATTTTTAAATTGAATGGAGTTTTTTTTTGTCCATCATTGAAAAATCACGCTACTCTAATTATTATAATTGCATAAGACTAAGCAGCAGCTTCTACAGGAGAAGTGTTTCTGCGGCAATTGCTCAAGAAAAGCGCTTCTCTACTCTGCTAATTTACTGATTACATTGAATTAGTCAATAAAATTCGCCCTACTCCAGAGCATTTGTATTGCACTTTTAATTTGTCTACGCGTGTTGAAAAAAAAAAAAAAAAAACAGAAACAGAAATAATTAACATCAGTGAAATATATTCGAGAAAATGAGTTTCTCGATTAAAAAATGAAGTGTCTCATTTAGATAATGTTTTCATACCATTGCACAAATTATTTAACATAGAGAATTGAAATATAAATGAAGAAGGAAATTTCGCGAAGTATGTTTCACTAGCCACCATTTCCACTATTTTTTATCTCTGTCAGTCTCAGTTGGTGCAATGTCACGTAATAACTTTTATTCCACTGCCCCCTCCCCCCCTTCCCTCTTCTCCCTTCTACTCTCTTCACCCTCCTGATAACATAACTTTTCGTTTTATTTTTTCCCTTTTTATGTTCATTTCTCTCTCGTCTTTTCATGTTTGACTGTAGTAGCTTCTCACACGTATATTCAACATATATATAATGCACGCACACACGTCAAAATTCCCTCAGGACAAATCTTAGATTGTCGGATATAAAGCTGTTATTTGTGATTCGCTTCTTCCTTTCATGCTTCATTCGTTCTATATATTGCTCTTGAGCTCCCCCCCAAAAACTCATCACAGTGTTAAACAGCTAAAGTTTACACCTGCTGTAATTTCTCCTTCATAATCCCATTTTGATTCATTGATAGACCCAAGGGAATAGAATTTTTGATCCTTCAGAGACAAATCAGATGACATATTTATCCTTTTATAGATGAAACATATGAAACTTGTGATAGAACGCGATACTGCTCAATTTTTCATATATACTGTGTGCAAATATTTGACGAGTTATGAATATCAATAGTATTCAATACATTCAGTCAACAAAATACTGTGTACAAAAATAATCTAGACAAAATAATTTATAACTCAATTTTCATAACTCAATTTCATGTATTTCCTCTGAATTTCTATTCTTCTTTTTCACTTGATATGCCAGAATGATATTATTAGCTATATCCCCGGGCAAGTTTTCTCCGTGTCACAACGGAAATGTCATTTCCTGAAAAGTTCTTACGATGAGAAGAGAGGGAGAAAAGTTTTACTTCCTTTTCTACTAACACTTGGCAGGTACTCAATTTATACACATTTTACTGGAAAAAGGCAGTGCTTTATAAGAGGTAACTCAGGACAATTTCAAATGTAATTCACGAGACTGTGCAAAAACCTATCACTCATTCTACTGGGAGAATGACAATAATGGGTCTATTTCTTGCAGTGGATGATTTTCCAGTGGAACACAGCTGCATCGTATTCCACGATAATTTCGAATTTAATGAATAATAAATAAGGGAAAGAAGACGATTACCCTATCTCTGGGTTTAAAATTCAATTTTTCAAGTAGAATAAAATAAGTTGAAAAATAATACCTAATTTTATAGAATTTGATTTTATCTAATAATACTTAATTTTTCTTTCTAAGGATCTCGGAAATGAGTGATTTTGCAGAAAAATATCAAGATACCTTCTTTGTAATGAATTTTCTGAGCTGAAAGAAAGCTATTGTAATAAATTATCCTAAACCTAGTTGTTTACGGAATATCTTCAAAATAAGCTACAACTGCACTGTTGAAGATTTTCGTCTAAATTACAAAACGAGCCACATTTCCACTGAAATTTCAGATAATATCGTCATCGAGAAATCAACTACATTGATTTTCGAATAATTTCACGAAGATATCAATAAAATTGATAAATTTCAGTTTGGTTGTTTCTTAAAAATTTGGTAAAATCAGGAAAAAATCAAGGCAAAATTGAAAATTCAAGTGATTTTGGTACTAAATATTTATTATTATTTGGGAAAAAAAATTCATGAAAATTTCGAAAAATTCTGAAAAAATCTCAAATAATTACAATAAAACTGATTTTTTTTTTTTCATTCAATATTTAAATTTGCATCTTTCTTCTACTTAAGACTAATAAATTCCTTCAAATTTCCTCTAAAACTCAAAATTTTGAAATTATTCTTTGAATCAAAACAAATTAAATATCACACTTACGAAAATTCCCATCAAATTGTCTGTGAAATTTCAATTTTTTTTTTCAACAGTAAGATTTTTATGCTAAACGCATGATTTGGCTGTTGCTTTTTTTTGCCCCTCTTGTACTTGCAGAACATTAATCACGAATCAGTACACATGAAATCTGGTCAAACAGGCGAGTAAGAAGTGATAATAAATATCCTGAGAGACTCGTGGTGTTTTATCCTACTGAGACACTCAGTGACCTGAATCTAAGCAAAGAAGTTGGGGTCCAAATGTCTTCTTTCTTTTTTTTCTACACATACACAAACACATACGTGAATCACATATTGCGACAATCCCAGCGGGACATAGCTCCCTGACTTGCTGTTTTTTTTCTATTTTTTTTTCTGTATTTTTCCCAGTCTCCCTCACTTCCTTGCGTAAATATCCGGAATAATTTACATCGAGTTAAAAAATGTTCGACACTACTGGGACTTGGGAAATCATCGGGAAGATATTATTCAACATACAGATAGCACGAATTGCATGCTATAATATAAAATTTTGCTATTCATGGTATCTTTATGTATGTAATGCTATAACTTTTATCAAAAAGGATCAAGTAGCTTGGGGGCAGGTCATCGAATTCATGACCTTTTCAAAATAACATTCATGCTTCCAAATAATTATTCATTGTCAGAAGAAAAAAAAAGGGGGGAATTTGTCGGGATTTTTCTGACGTCGACAAGGCTTCATATCTCGAGAAAAAGGAGACAAATTGAATGGAATAAAGAAAAAAAAACATATCGAAACTTTCAGCTGCTGGAAGTCATAGCGCTTATGACATGACATAGATTATCTAAAATAGCCTGTCAATAGAATGAAAAGAAAAGCATTTTCTACAACTTCATGAGAAAACGAGAGCAAAAAAAAATCAAATTTCTCCTCCATTTGAAACGATCAAAACCAGCTAACAGCATGTCATTCTTCAGTCTTAATATCCTAGAGAAATCTGGATACGAAGGGCATGTGAAATTGAGAAGAAGAAAAAAAATTGTTTACATATACTGATCTCAATTTTCTTCCAATTTATGAGTTTTACGATGAATTTTTCTCGTGAGTAAGCACAATTTGTTAGAAATTGTGTAACCATTCACATATTGTGGAATGGCGCCAAGACTTATTTATTATCATTTTCGAAAATTCGAGGCGAAAATAATACTGAAAGGAAACAGAAATTCAAAATGCTTTCTTCGAAATTTGATATTTGAGGTCTTTCTTTAGACAGAGAATAAAGTTTCAGTAGCTTTTCAAACATTTTATGCATCATTAAGGTAGTATCTCAGAGTATGGTCGATAAAATAGAGAAGAAAATGAGGATTTGTAACTTCGTTTTCAGTTAATTGCTGATAATCTGGGAAACCGGAATTTAATTTACCCGGAAAAGTGATTAAACTATTAGAAAGTCATATCTTCAACTTGTGAATATAATCATTTTTCTCTCGCCTTTTTCTTTACATTAATCTCCTATCACATGCATGAGATAGAGAGAGAGGCAAATAGTTACGACTACCTTCTCATTAAAATTTCTCAATAACTATACGGAGAATTGAATATTTTTTTCTTCTATTATTTGGTTAAAATGCTGTTCTCTTAGCCAATAGTTTTTAAATAATGGGTCAACCCTGTGGTTTTCCAGTAATTTCGTTATTTCTGTTCGATTTAGGACGTTTCATCTCCATTACCGCTATTCTCAGTAACTTCGACGATTCATATCTCATAAACTACACAAATAAAAATTATGAAAAAATCCAGAAAAATGTAAAAAATTATCGTCTTTGATGTGGCATCAAAATAATAAGGGATTAATTGTACTCGACTTTGCTGGGATACTGCGTTAAATGAATTTTTTAATTTTCCTGATGTGAAGATTGCATAATTGTGCTTGATTCATTAGAGATAATGTACTTCACATTATGAACGTTAGAAAATTTTAAAGCTCAAGTTAATCTGATAAATAAGCCTGTGGTTAACCTCGTCAAAAGCGTGACGTGCGCTATTACCCTTGTAAAAAGATTATATCATTTAATTCCAACCAATTCATGGAAAAATATCAGCGATTCTTGTTATTGCGTCTATTCATAGCATAATCGCACTTCAAATTGACGCAAATAGAGTCCAACATCAGAATGGTTCAAGCATAATTAATTCACAAGGCTGTCAATAGCTGAAGATTTAGGGAAGATTATTTACTCAGATCAGAGAAATGTCTGGATGAGCAGATGTGCAAAGATAGGAATTGGAAGCCTATTGAACACTGGACTCAATACTCAAAGGTGTAGGTGTACTATTGGGTAAACTGTAACCTGAAGCTTCAGCCACCGTATACACGTTGAGACTGATGGAGGTTAACTAGATTTCATCGTGGGTTTAATCGAGTTAAGTGTTCACTTCGTGAGTTCACTTATACACCCCCTTGAAAATTTATATCTTCAACTCTTCTTTCACAAAGTCCTCAACATAAAAGTACGTAATCGTGAGATTCAAGCTGTAGAACATCTCTTTAAAGCAATCCTGAGAATCAGGATAATGGAAAATATGGGATTTTCGACGTTTTATCAATCCCTTGAAATCTCGAAAAATGTGAGTGAAAGGTATTCCTTTGAAAAAGTGAATATTCACGATTTTTCAACTTTTAGAAAAATCATAACTTTTTTCTCTTTGAGGATTTCTCTCTCAGAATTTGTGAGGATAGTCTCCAGTGAATCGAGAAGCCTCAGGAAAAAATAGAGAGCGATATCTCTAACGGCGTAACAGTAATGTTTATTAAAAAATTGTAATTTTACCAATTTTCATCATTTTTCGCAAAAAATCGTTTTTTTTTTAAAGAGAAATTAGTAGAAATTAATTTTGATCTGTGTTTTTCATCGGAAATTTTCTCAGCTTTTCAATGGAATCATCAAAAAAAATCGATCTTCAACCCTTCCATTGAAATATCCACCCCCCCCCTTTTTTTCAAGCATTAATGCGTAGAATTTTAATCTTCATCCTTTTTCTCATTTTCCTCTGTAATTTGTATACCCCAAGAATTTTTCACCAACACTCATACACAACTGCTGCTAAAAAACAGAGACTAGTGCTGAGAAGTTTCTTCAGCATGCCTGACCAAGCCCACACAAATGTGCTCTGGTTTTCGTGTGAATCCTGAAAGCAAAAAAAAAAAAAGTTCATGTAATTCTTTTCCTTCATTTTTTTTTGTCCTGTGTTTTCTTCCGGTTTTTTTTCTTTCTCAACATAAACTGAGTCACGTTGTGCAACTCAACTCGTGCTACATTATTTTCTTTCTTCTTTCATACTGAAAGTCGTGTCTTTCTATTATGTGTGCATGTACATGGTTTCATGGAGAAACAGTGAGAATTGAGAAATGTAATACTGTACAGTGTGTTTTATTCGATTCTCATGAAGATTTCACGTCTCATTCTACTGCACAAGCAGTCGTGGCTTTTCACCATTAATGAATAATGATGTGCCACAAATGTACGAGGATATTTTTGCTGAGCAAATACTGAAGATAAAAAGTACAATTTAATATGAAAGTGATGAGGAGCAAAGTATTCTTTTTTGCTCATCGCCCCCCCCCTTTCATTGCTGCCCTCTTTATAGTCAATTGTTTCATTTTCAACAAATATCATATTCCATATTAAATTTTGAATGAATTTTTAAAATTCATTTTATGGATTAAGAATGATTGGGAGGTACAGTGGGAAAAAAGGTAAATTTTTGTATAAAATCGTTAATAACAATTTATACAAAATGAAATTCTGAAATCTTATTCAGTGAATCTGTAAAGAATGTAGTGAGGAATAAAATGAGCCCTGAAAAGAAAAAAATTAATTGAAAATTGAAAAATTTTCATTATTTTTACATTCCTTTAAATCTTGAAAAATTTGAAGAAATGTAAAAAACAATTAAAATTCTTCAATTTTCAATTAATTTTTTGGTGCTAGGGCTAATTTTATTCCTCATTACATTCTTTACAGATTTACCGAATAAGATTTGAGAATTTCATCTTGTATAAATTGTTATTAAAGATTTTATACAAAAATTTAACTTTTCTACCGATTGTATCTCACAATCATCCTTAAGCCATAAAATAAATTAAAAAAATTCCCTATCTTCATAATGAAAAAATTAAAATAAATTTCCATTATCTAATATTCATGTGAAATACAGAAGCTACATTGAATATTAACCAATATCTACGACATAAAGTTGGAACTAAAAGTATTCTTCAAGATTTGTTTGAAGGAACTTTAACCATTGATAAATTTCCTTCCTCATGTGTATGAATTACGCGATATACTGTTGGAGCTTCAATGGTGCAAGAGAAAAAGTTAAACCAAGATAAGAGATTGGCTCTTAGTTTCTCGACAGGAAACCATTTCAGGTGACTAATATACCTCGGTTGTGCACTGCACCAAGTACATCAATGTACTTAACTTTGTGCTTAATACATAACGAAGATCGTGTTATTTCAGAGCCCAAGAATTGGGTGAAACTAAGAGGGTAGAACGAAGATTTTCGATTTTTTTTCGAGAAATTAATGGGCAAATGATTCATTAATTTTTCCATTTTCATGAATGTACTGCTAGAGTGCCTTTGAAAAGAATTTACACTCGTGAGAAACGATGTTCAGACAATTTGTTTCTATTTCAATGCACATTTTTCCTCTACTTTTTCTAAGAAAAGAATGCAGAATATTCAGAATGTCAATGGTATCTGTTAAATGTAGCTTTATCTCAAAGGAACTTTATTTTGTTTTATTTTGTTCTATTTTGTTTTATCTTTTTTTTCACTTTATTTCATTTGCAAGAGGAAATGAAAGAGTCTACAGTCGCTGAAATTCTAACGGAAATTTAACAAGAGAAACATGCTTTGTGTTCCGGATTATTTAGCTTTCTTATTCTTCCAAGTAAACTGCAATTGGAGCATATAAACGCGCAGTGATTGACAATAGAACTAAATGAATGTTTAATAGCGAAACACGAAAGAACGGAAAAGAATTGAAGAAACGAATCGATATCTAAATATAGTGAATTACCGGGTTAGAATGAACAGGGATTTTTTTCGAGAGTGAAGGCTTCTAAGAAAAAATTCAAAAAAATTACCCAATAATTTAGACATATTGCACCATCTTCTCAAATTTTTTCAAATTTTTTCGCAGAGATCTTCATTCAAAAAAAAAATCCTGAATCATTTTGCACCGGATTTCCCTACTTTTTAGGAATGATTCACAAGTTTTGTCTTCATTGCCCGATGTCATATTCACACGCAAGATAAAGTCACATCGATGACATAAAAATTTACTGCTCAATTCCAATGAAATATTTCCAATCACAGTTCTTCTCCAGTAGATAACAACAGGTACCATTGGAAAAAATACAGGCACACGAAGTGCTACATGCTGGATGACCAATAATAGGATTTCATACGAGAAATTCAACGTCACCATGGTTTCAGTCAGTGGAGGAAACGTCGTTCTTTGCTGATTGAATTCTGATGAGTATAACAGAATTTTCCCGACATTCACTGATTAATACCAGCCAATTTCGTGAGTTCTATTTACATTCTCTTTATTGAGATAAAAGTCAATTTACTCAACCATGATTCTACAATAATTGCGTATTTATGTAAATGAGGGTAAAATTGGATGATGGTGACAGATTAATTTTGAAGTGAATAGTAAACAATTTACACTGGTACTAATCCTTGCGCATTAATATCACCCAAAATAGCCAGAAATGGTCATCTCTACATTTGTACTGTACAGTGTCAATTTATCAGTTAAATGCAGTGACTCGAAACAATGATGATACTGCACCAATAAAAAAATCAATGAATAGTAAAGACTTCTAAAGTCGATCACACATATGACTGAATCATCCAGTGGGTATATGAAAGTTCAATTATGATTCTGAATAGGATTATCCAATCATTGTGATGGAAAATGGAAAGTTCAGTCTGCTGAAATGCACCCACGTTAAATCTCTACCCAGGATAGATAAATAAAGCCAATAATAGAACATACAATAAATTTTGATCCCTGGAAATTCGATCAAACAGTTGAAATTCGGGATGATAAAAGCTTCGAATTCACCTATTTCCATGAAATGATTAATTACGTAACTCTGTTCATGAAAGCAAAAGATCTTCTTAATACTCAATTTGTATGAATTCGATAACAAAATGATATTCGCGAAAATCCATGTTAGCAATCGATTATTCGTAAACATGAGATTGTTATGATTTAGAACGCGAGGATTCAGATGAAATCCTAGCTAGGCAGCACGAACGTGTCAGTGCGGATTTAACGATCGAATGAAGCACTACAAAATCAAAAGTTTAATTCACGCAAACGTAATAAGGATTCAATACTTGTAAACAAAATCATTCTTCTCTATTGTTTATTACCGATTTAAGCTATCATCACATTGTCATTTCTATTTTCTTTTCTTACTAATGTAAGCCAAGTATTAAACATTATACAGTGAGTTATTAGGCGAACACGTGTCTTGCTTCTAATTATTATTTTTCTGACAGCGATCCTATAACGAGTTAGAAAGTTAACGATTCTAACATTCAACAAAACTATTCTGGTAGCAAAAAGGTAAAACAAGATGAGTCGATGCTTTCAAAAGTATTTCGGAAACTAATGGAAATAGAATTTTTTTGCCCTACTCTCTTCCTTTGGAGCCCTTGAAATTCCCTAAAAAGTGGATGAGGTCAAAGAAGCTTGTATCTCCATTATTTTCCAAGATTTCTCCTAAAAGACATATTAATTGCATTTATTAACATATCCTAATGTTAATTCATACCGCAATATCAAAGTTTTCAGCAGAATGTCTCTCATTATTGGTTCTTCCTGTCATAATTTATTATGCAGGTTAGCATCCAAGCTGTTGCTTTGAGAGGTAATGAGCACAGTTGTGCAGCCGTGAATAAGCATACTGCACACGAGTTGCTGCATATATATATTGTGATTGGACATCCTAATTAATGTTAGGTGAGATTGAGTACTCGAGTTTTCTATGAAAATAGTTGTTAAAAAAAACACGGTTATACTGCGATTTATCATCAGACCGTAATTAATTGTGCTATCTGTGTCCTGAGATAGCACGAATAAAATTATGCAAGTTAATATTACTTTTGTCAAGATAACTTGGCAAATAAGATGCAAATGAAGGGACAAAGAGAAGCAGCAGATGAATTTTCGTCTCTAGAACTATCACCGTAGTTATTTCGATGTTCACCGTTACAGTATTCAGGGTGTAACGATGGACCAATATTAACTCGCCTACAGCAACTATCTAAACGCTCGAAACCCTTCTGCAAAAGCTTTAGAGTCTACCCCATGTATATTATATTGAATAATATACATATATTTAGGGTGGTTCAATCGCTGTATATATGTCATATGAAGTGTTGTATCTGCTATAGTATAGGTAACGCCTATACTCGAACTCGAAATACTTTCCCAGAATTCAATGCTTTTTACTAAATTTTCATAATTTTTTTATAGTTAATTAATTACTGAAATGAAAACACTCGGACATTACATACTATTTAATAAAAATTGATTTTATCTAACATTATTATGTAATATTTTTTATTTAGCACTGAGAGTGATTGGACCTCGTTAATAAAAACGGAGTATTAAATAATTATGTTGAAAATAACTGACATGTGACAATTTTTGGATTTTTTTTATTTTTTCAACAATGAAATTATTTAAAAAAATGGAAAATATGCATATGCACAAAATACGTATAATCATAGGTACGAGTTGGAAAAAATAATAATAATAATTTATTTAAAAAAAATAAAAAAATAAAAAATTGTCTGTTGTTTGCTAATATTATCATCATTATTAATTGAATAATGCAATGCTTGACCCAAACATTTTCTACAACAGCATCTGAATCCCTACATTATTTTCTCGTATTTCGTGTTTCAATATGGTAATATGGTATTGAATTCATCCGCTACTAGAATATTCATTTCATCAGAAGCTAGTGCTCCAGTAATATGATGATTTTCTCCAATATCTTTTCTTGTATCTCGAAGGATTTTCCATGAGCCTTGAATAGAAATTGAAGAAACATCTTCTTCTCTGTTTTCATTTCTCGAGAAGTACGAGTAAAAAGATTTCGGTAGTTACAAACTGGCTGGCATTACCCGCTCCAAAAAATCCACATGAGAGGGGAAAAGAATGCTACGTATGAGGGATATGTACTTCGATCCCTGTACACAATTCTCATATTGGCTGTAAAATTCCTATTGGCTGTACGCCGAGAGTATAACCCACACAGGAGTTATATTTGTAAAATTGCAGACAAAACCGATTTTTATGCTTGTTTAACCACAGATACATAAAAATAACGACTCTACAATGTTTTTTTTTTTTTTTTTTTATTTCTGCGGTAGAAATAAAGAGAAAATAAATAAAGAGAAAAAGAGAATGAAAAAAAAAACGTGTAATTTATTTTATCATGATACCATCTAAAAATTGATAGTTTGACGTTTTGAAATGACAGGAGGAGGGGCTTTTTAAAAGTCCACTCGGGAATTCCCCTCGAGTACCCTGGAGGTTCAAATTCACACGTGACATTTTTCATGTTAGTGTCATGTTTCAATTTACCGTATCGACACATCCAACAAGACAGAAAGATCCCTTTTATTACAAGAGCACTGAAAGATTCCAATGTGACCCACTGGGATCAGCTGTAAAGTCAAACATGAGTTTGTGGTTAAAAAGATAAATTGTTGGATTGTCGTTAATTTTCGTTTTACTTTTATACACAATTTCTCGAGGGATTTTTCCCCGTTAATCCCATTTTGTACATTCGATGAACCCTTATTTTTATAGTTTCATTGCAATTTCAGGCTCAGTGTATTTTTTTTTCTCCCATTTGCTGCTACTTCTTTCTTCATCCCACACTGTCAATATAAGGCATGAGGCTCTTACGAAGTATTGAATCGCCAGGACAAAGAGAGAGAAAAAAAAAAAGAGTAACAAATCGTATATCACAATTGTAGACGAACGTAAATTTTCTGGAGGTTCTATTTTCTTCGTTTTATATTTCATCTTGTCTTGATAATACGTTGTAGTCATTGGTACTATTTCGCATACTGTGTGATAAAAGTGACCTCGTAAATTCCAATCATCTCACGATGGTATGTAAAGCTTCTTCCGTTTTTTTTCCTTCTTCTTTTTTTAACATCATGTCTTGCTGTTAAAGGGCTTAGGCTCTGATCTGTCTATGTAGAGTTCGAATCGACTCGCAGATACTCATTGCTACTATTTTGTCTCCCGCAGTATGTTTTCTTTAGTCCATCGTGAAAATAAAACACTAAAGTTCTATTACCTTCACTTGGAGATGGACGACAAGAAAAAGCACTATTGAATTATTTTCGTGCACATTATTGTGTCTATTCATCGATTAAAGTAGTTTGCTCATGAGTCATACTAGTCGTTGAGTGTTCTAGGAAGAAACGAATGAGAAAAACACTCGAAAACTAGTATTTATGATTAAAAAGCTACTTCTTGGTATTGTAAGCGAATTTAAAGAAGAACTAGGGGTGCGTAGTTGCTCGCTCGCTACGCTCGCTCGCGAATCGGGGAGTACTTGACTGCTGATGAGAAGGAATTAGTAAGAGTGTATTGTGATGAGTGTGACTCTTTGAGCCGCATTAAGAACTTCCCGATAATTTCTCTCATTTACTATTAGGAAAAATGTTGAATGAAAAGAATGATAAATAACAACAGAAATAGTAGTAAAAACTATCAAAAAAAGTTGGGGAGATCGCAATATATGAGATTAATAAAAAAATCGATTTTTCCTCCTCGGGGTCAGTACATAGACTTCGCTTATTGAGAAGTTAAGAAAAATTTAATAATGTTTTTCTTAAAAAACTAAGAAATTACCGGATCGATTTCGATCAAAATCTAATGGCCGCGAATCTATGTCAAGATGCTTCGATCACATTATTAATTTATGAGAAAACGTGAACGAAACATCTGTTTACGGACATACACACACACACACACACACACACACATACAGACATGATCGCGAAATCGATCAAAAAATGTTCAGGAGGTCTCAAAACATGGAAATCGATCGAAAAATCGATTTTCCATTTTCGGGGCCATTACATAAACTTCCCTTATCGGGAAGTTAATTAGTGAATTATATCAATTATGTACTATTTTTTCCCGAATTTTCATCTCATCGGATTTGAAGTCATTAACGATTAAAATTGCGTTTTATACACGGATTCTTGAAATAATAGGGGAAACCGGGGCAAAGTGGGATACCTAAGGGAAAGAGAGGGTTTTCAGGGCCTAAAATTTGATCTCATCTCTATTTTTACCTATCTTTTTGTTTTTTCAATCAATGAAGTCACGTCGATCATGTTGAGCACATTGGGGCAAAATGGGGTACCCATAAAAAATTGAAATTTTATAAAAAGTTGAGATTTTATTTTTTTTTTCAGTAACTGATCATTCTGTTGAGTATTTGAAGCACTTTTGGGGAGATGGTCCGTTTCCATCGCAGTTTTGGGCAAAGTGGGGTGCACGAAAAAAAAGGAAATTTTATGAAAAGTTGAAAAAAATGTGATTATTGAAGTTTGCCACAAAGAGGATTAATTCAACTATTATATTTAATATGTATTTATTGATTTATCTCGTGTCCGGACGAAAAATGATGGTTCATAATGAAAACTACAAAGGTGAACAACCGTTGTTGAATAAAACCAATTATTGTCTATATTGATGCATTTTGGCTAAAAAAAAATCAAACTCAAAAGTCCTGCACTTTCCCCTCAATTTCCCTCACGCTATAAAAAATGAGCACTCGAGCAACTATTTTTAATGAAAAAAAATATGCTCCAAAAAAGTAGGTACCCCACTTTGCCCCGGTCTCCCTTATATTCTTATAGTCTAAAATCTGTGTTACCATCGGAGTCGATAACATAGTCTTTCACTGAAACAGGTTTGATGCATCAGAGCCCATGTATAAAAATCAACTTTGACTTTCGATTACTTGGTCACCAATCACATGAAAATATTGAAAAAAAAACTATCTTATCAGGATGACATTAGGCACATCCTGTATAGATTTCAAATCCGAATGACCAAAATCCACAATCTGAGGAAATCCCTTAACAGGAAATGACGCTGATGGTATAATCATTGAGCAGAAGGAACTTCCGGTATTTGGAAAATCCTAAAAGATCCAACTCAAGCCTGTACTGTAATATTGAGTACAACAAACTCATCTCAATCCACACAGATAGATCCTCACAAGAATGAGATCACTGAGCCGGAAGGAAATAATCCTATAGTGAAGGAGCATTTTGTGAAACTGTACTATTAAGTACGGTACTCCATTTCAACCATTTCCACTTACTACTTTCTCCGTTATACAGTTCCATGCCACAGTTGCAATTCCACATCATAACGTAAATGCCACCAAGAGAAGAGTATCTCGTGGATTTTTTTTTGTCGTACAGTCAATTTCACATGAAATCACCCTACTCCTAGTTCAAAATTCTATTTCAACATTTTAATCCTAACATTTCGATTAAACTAAAATTTAATTCAACTAGAAAATAGAAATTTACTTTCAATGTTTGTATTACATTTTGTAATTTAATTGCGTGCATCATTAAAATGTGCAACATTTGTATTTACTCATTAGTATCAAAACCTCTCTTAACCCTGTTCCCACTTTTTTTTTATTTACATTGAATCCAAAAGAGATTAATTCCACGTGACTGGATGTGGATGCCTGGTGGCTGCACATCTAATTTATTTTCTTTTATTTTTCCTTTTTTTTTCTCTGTCTCTCAGTTGAAGAGAGTAAATACATGAAACAGTAAAGCTAACAAAACGACTGTATTTTTTTAAAGTCATATCATAACAAAGATTATGTTTAAATGCAGTTGTTCAACTCTGCTGTGTTTCTAACAGTACTGTGTCTCTTTTTTTTGTTGATTTTTATTTTGCACAATTAAAGTATCTCTTTGCTACTGTCATGAAAAATATATATACTGAAAATACCAATGCTTTCTGCTTCCAGGCTATCATACCTATACACTCAACGATACATCCCACACAGATCGTATTGAGGATGAAATTTTGACAGTAAAGTATGAAGATGGTCGATGGTCAAAGCCATATTACGACTGCGGTGGTGGCAACATATGGATGCTAACATATACTGTACCTTTCTTCGGCTATTCCAATGATTCATATTTTTTCAAGTATGTAATGAGTTTTATTATTGCTATTACTGTGAATTATCTATTTTTTCTGGTATAAATGAATATAATTTATGGTAATTTTATTGTTTTTTGCGCATTAACGAGGAATTTTTTAAAAATTAAATTCAAAGTTTAAGCTATTGTTATTTTTTGACAATAATTTATATTCATCAGTCAAATAACTCATTACATTTTCCAATACTCAAATTATAATACTATTCGCCTATTTATGCAGTGATGGCACCAGAAATTCACTTCTACAGCTGTTAGTGAATAATCCTTAATGTAGAACTCCTTGGGCTCGTTCCGCTGGAATGAATTGGATTCAGCTTCTAAAAGCATCTAACTCGTAGAGGAATTAGAGTACATACTTTGAAACTAATTATCAGCGATTGACCCCATAAACTTTTATTGAATGCAAATTCCATGTTGCGGATGAGTTGAGAGGCTTTGTGTGTTTGAGAATACGTTTTTCCCATTTATTCCTTTTGGAAGAGCCAAAATTCAGTTTGTTCTATATGGTGAATGGAATAAAGTCGAGAATCCTGCATATTTCAACTGCAGATCTGAATTATTACTTGACACATAATTCTTCAAGATATTCAGATCCGAGAATATAAAGTTTCCAGACAAATGGATTAAATTATATAATATTTTCAAGAATAATTCGGAGTCTTAGCGAGATAGAGCGAGCTTGTTCCAAATTTTTTTTTGGAAACAATTTCACTCAATCTCGTTTAGTTTCAGAGATATTTCCAAAAAACTGATGATGAAACTATTTGTTATCAGAGAATTGAAGAAAAGAAAGATTAATAATCCTATACAGTTCAGTCCATAGTTCAGTTTAATACAAACTCAATTTTTTTTCAATCAAGTAATCATTAATTCATGCGAAAACTTTGATCTTGAAGTGGTATATTTATTCTTGAAACAAGCGATAAGATGATCAGCTTGAAAAATCTTCAATTAATTCCAAATAATTAATGAAAATGATTTCATCCCAATCTGGATGTATTCAATCAGAGTAACGCATTATTACTTTTTTAAAATTGTGATAATTTTTCATTTTTTTTAGTTTCAAAAAATTTATTTCTTGGGAAAAAAAAGCATTTTTTGCCCCAGTATATAGATTTAACCATAACGAATTTAATTCTGATGACATTTATATTTGATTTAAAGCTTGCGTGGAATTGTTAATTTCCAATCTTTTCATTCCTCAATTCAAAGACAAATTTCTCGAATAAAATACATTTTTTTTTCTCTCAGCCATTCGCAGTCTCCCACGTTCTTCCAGTATTCAGACACTATAAATTTCCGGGAAATCAGTAGTAAACTGTTGCTTTGGCAGACATTCGTGAGAGCTCGTCTGCAAATAATCTCAACGTGAAATGAACTCTGAATGAGAATTCCCTGTTTTCAAGAAGAACAACCAAGTATCACCCCGAATTCATACTGTGACAATGCATTGTTCCAAGATTCAAAGGAGAAAGGGAATCCCCAACAGTGTCATAGCAAATTCTCCTCAAGGGAACGAAGACATATAGTACATAATTCGCTGTGAGTTGTACAAGGAAGCTGCAGTTTCTGCACATGTAAGGAGGCGTGTCTTTACTTGAATCTTGAGGAACGGCTGTGATGGTTGTAAAGAAATCCCAAGTGGTTGGATGATCATATAACTGCTTGAATTTGTCTCAGATGTTGGAATATAGTCAGAAAATACATCCTTCTACACATGACTATCTCCAAATTTCTGAAGCGTGCATTTAATTATGAAAATGTATTAACAGCAAATGAAATTATTCAAGTGCCAAAAAAAAATTTCCATTCATAAAAATTCATGAACAACATCAATAAGCTGCCAATAGAAAAAATGGAGAAAATGGTAATAACTAAAAGAGATCACGGGAAAATCCGCTTAACTGAGATTTCCATTTCAACATTTTGGATTGTTGAATCATGCGTATTTTTACTGGGGTTATACGTGAAGTAGTCTTGATCCCTTCGCACCATGCTCTGATTGGCACGATTTAACGCTGGATAAAACAAGATCCCAATCCGGTGTTCACTTTCTCAAGTTATTTCATCGAGGCATCACTATTTTTTGGAATCTGTTTAGATAACGACAACAAGTAGCAAGAGGAAAGAAATACAAAAGAAGAGTAAATTCTGAACAGCAGAAACAATTCAATTGTTCTTCGGTTTATTCTAGTATCTCAGGGAAAACAATCTATTCTGTATTAAGAAAGAGGGGAATGAGGATGAATCCAATGTGAATACTTTGTTTAGTATACTCTTTATTTTTCTATTGAATGAAAAAGTTTTGGATAAATTGTTCGAGATAAGGAGCATTGGTCATGAGATCTCATACCTCTTATCATTCAATTATCGTCATCAAGGATACTCTTGGGTATTTTAATTATAAGTTTTGGCTATCAGAATAGAATCTCGTGAAGAGTTAAGAGATGAGGTTTCTTTTCTGCCTCTGAGAATTGGTATAACTGGAGAGTGTTGAAGATTTAGTGGATAATATCTGTCTCTTTTTTGCTCCGCATTTCAGTTAAATGGATTTGCCGTCATAATTAACCCTGAAGAAGTGAAAATCAAGAGGTTTTGAGAAAATAGTGTTGTGTGCTTTTTTTTTTCTCGACGCAATTAAGCCGAATATAAATCTTTCTGGTAGAAAATTTTTATCGTTTGTGAATGTCTCTCAAGTGTACTGTACGCTTAATGCTATGCACTGCACATTCTCCACGATCTCGCGAGCACATTCTAGAAGCAGTGAAAAACCGAAGAAAAAAGAAAGAAATATAAACGGATAACGTATGGAGAGAATTTCTTGGGTTAAAATTTAGAGCTTTGAGGGAAATAACTATTTTCAACTGTGCTTGTGATTGAAATATCGAGGCTATACATATATATATACACTGTATGTTCATTCATGAAACGAATCAGAAATCCACCTCAATCGATTCTAATTTGTTAGATGCACTGAATATAATTCACCAACTGAATAAAAGTTTCCACTCCAATTTCTTAAGTAAAATCCATTTTTCTAAGAGAAATTTCATCTCAAGATATCCTTGAAGCAACTAGAATTTAGCAGAAAATTTCAGTCTCCGCAAATAGTAAAGTATTTTCTTACATCATGTAGTTTAAAAAGTTTACTTGAGATATCTTCGAATTTCAGGGAATTGAAAGTTGTGTCTATTCTAGCTTCGATAGTATCAAATGCCCTGGAAATGATGAAATGTAGACAATGAACATTAACAAAATTTTGGTTTTTGGAATATAAGGGAAAAATGGCATCATTCATGAAGTCCATTTCTGACCCATTAATTCGCATATCGCAATGAAAAGAGAAAAAATAACAAATACTTAAGGACATTCGGAATTGGACGTTTACCAAGTTTATAATAAATTCAAGGAAAGACTTGTGAATTCTATTTCATTTTTTACCATAAAAAGTAATATTGTCCCTTGGAAAATTCAAAACAGTCAATATTTCATGATAATCTTTACAACTCATTGTGTCATGAAGAATTTTATATATTGTCACCTTAGTAACAAAGTGGCGTAAGTGCAAAAAACGCTAAATTCTGATGTGAAAAAGGCGTATCTTCAAAAATCAAACAAAAATTTTGTTTTATGGTGTCCTGGGCGTTATTTGGATAACTGAAAATGAGAATAACAAAGTGGCATAATTGCTAATGTTAAAGTGAAAGGGACGTATCTTCACCTTTGCATCACTTTGATTTTTTTTCTATTTTCCACATTACGTCTTGGACTTACGTCATTTTTTAAAAAATATTCTCTTCAAAAAATCCCAATTTGGCACTTAAGCCTTTTCGTTCTTATAATTTCTACATCTGACTCGAGAATTTTTGGAGGAATGTCTTTTTGTTTTTTGAATTTTTTTAAATCTAAATAATGACCCTCACACCTTTTTTTATATAATATTTCTATTAAATAATTTTTTGGGACTTCTGCCTCTTTGTTATCGATTCAAAAGACCAAAGAAATGTATGTGCTAGAGATTCGCCTATTTTTCATCAGTATTTTTTTTTTAATTCAGAAAAAATTAAATGAAAAAACTAAAAACCTATTGGAGTAAAAACAAACAATCGCCACTTGGTTCTTTCGAGAAAAAAAAGGAAAAAATGGCACTTACATCACTTTTTTACTAAGGCAACGATATTTTATTGTTCCTGAATCTGAGATCTTCTTGTGAAGTGGATAGAACTAAGTGTAATGAATTGAACACTCGAGATTTTTTTTGAAAAATCTCAGAACAATAAAGTGAACGCCAAGTACATATGCAGACGGTAAGTTACTGCTATACAGCATTGATATATGATCTCTTGAGAACTGTTCTGAGATGAGATAACTGCTGGAGATAATGGAGTTTATCCACAAAAGCACGTCATAAAAAATACAAGAGCCACTGAGTAACATGGGGATATTATTCTCGAGGAAAATGAAGCAGAAGAAGAAAAAATTGATGAAAAGTAGTTGGATACTTCAATAAGAGTGATCATTCGAATGAACAAATAGTGAAGATCGTCAAATTATTGTGGGAATAAACTGAGCCAATGGTAGATATCCCCATTGCGTTAAAGTTTTGCAGGAACTATTGAAGATAAAACATTTATGCGGTTTGCATAAATGAAAACCATCTGTGGAATATTGTTGAATCGATTTCTGTCTATTTTTACGAGCGTATCAAATGAGCAATCGATACTTACCCCAGTGGAAATGCAATTTTAGCTTCTATTGAGTTGATTCTTTGTGGACTGATTACTGTAATGACTCGTCATGATGATCGCATTATATGCAGAGTTCGAGGGCTCTTGTATATTGAAGATAAAAAGAAGGTAGTCACTGCAATACATAATGGAATTACTCTAAAGAACCTTAAGGATTGGAATTGTAAACGGATTTATGAGAGGATACTCTTGTACAATTGAATGAACTTTTTTTTTCTTTTAAAATTGTTTTTCCAATTCTACATCGACTTTATTCGTTGTGATTGTGCATTGTAGCTCACTCAATTTCTATACAATTGAGTTTTCAATTTGTTTCTCAGTTGGGAATTAAATTAAGAGGTTCTAAATTGAGGGGCGGAGAGGAATTTATTGACGATGTCATGCAGCAAAGACGGTTGCTGGAGATCAATTTGGAAAAATTCTGGAATTATGGAAATAGTCTAGAAAATTTTCTGGAAAATTCAGAAAAAATTACAATATTGAAAAAACTGATTTCCAAGGAATCATGTGGCAAAGGGAGGTTTTTGGAGCTCTATTAAAATTTTTTTAAAAATTCTGGAATTTTGAAATTCTGAAATCTTAGAAATTTTATAAAAAATTCAAAAAATCCGATAATTGGTAAAAACTATTTTTATTTTAAATTGCAAAATCATTTTCTCAATTTCCTGTCGACTTATTCGTTGTGATTGTGCATTGTAATTCACTCAATTCCGATACAACTAAGTTTCAATTTGTTCCTCAACGGGGAATTGAATTGCGAAATTCAAAATTGAGGGGTGAAGAAGAATTGATTGACGGCTAAATACTCTTAATACATTGGAGATTATTGTGTAGTGGTATTGTCATCTATGCATGTGTCAAATCCATTATTCCTGATTAATTGAATTACAAGCTTGTCATGAAAGTACGGCTGACGCTTGGTCTCCCCTCATTTATGATTGTCGTCAGTGAATTACGAATTAAATGAGAGAATTTTTTACTTTTCAGTACCTCGTATTTTCCAACGCCTAAAAAAATTCAACGACCATGCACACATGCACATGCAGATACTCTATTTTGCACTGGAATATATGAACCAATTTGAAATAACGAGTTCTTTAAATACATATGACTATAATTATAAAAAATATTTTACTAAAAAAAAAAATGTGGACATGTGTGCTCATATTTTTCTGAATGTTCAAGAGTAGCATGAAAAAGCATAATTAGATTTTAAAAAAATTTCACGCTTCTTTCATTCACAAAAGTCACTAATTTCCCGTGGATTTCAGTCTGTATGGTTTTGAGAGTCGCTCGTGATAATATTGTTCACGAGACGTAATAATAATGAATTTTAATTTTCCCGAGACGAAACTTGGTATTTTTTTTTTTGTTGTAGTTTCTCTGTGGTCAGTAGCGAATGCGTTCATATTTGAGGTAGTATCCCAGAATACGGTTGATAAATTGGAAGAACGAGGATTTGTAGGTTGAATTTTAATTAATTGCTGATAATTCGGCAAAACGTGCTTTAATTTACCCGAAAAAGTGATAAAACTATTCAAAAGTCATATTTTCAGCTTGTGTATATAATTTTTTTTCTCTCGCCTTTTTTTTTCCATTAATCTTCTATCACATGCATGAGATAGAGAGAGAGGCAAATAGTTACGACTACCTTCTAATTAAAATTTCTCAATAATTATGCGGAGAATTGAATATTTTTTTCTTTTATTATTTAGTTAAAATGCTGTTCTCTTCGCCAATAGTTTTTAAATAATGGATCAACCCTGTGGTTTTTTTTTTAGCAATTTCGTTGTTTCTGTCCGATTTAGGACGTTTGATAATTCATAACTTACAAACGACACGTACGAAAATTATGAAAAAATTCAGAAAAGCGTAAAAAAATACCACTTATCGGATTCATTTTCATTCTTCTGAATTTCAATGTTGGAATTTTTCATAGGGATATTGGAAAATTATTAACAACATCAACTATTGTTAAATTCCGACGTTTCACTGAACATTTTCAGCTTCTTCAGGCTCTGAAACCAAATGTGACATTATTTATTTTGGTTTCAGAGCCTGAAGAAGCTAAAATTATCCAGCGAAATGTCGCGATTTGACAATAGTTGATGTTGTTGATAATTCTCCAATATGCCTGTTAAAAATTGCAATAAAAAATATTATCTTTGATACAGCATAGAAAAAAATAAGGGATTAACTGTACTCGAGTTTGCTGGGATACTACCTCCATTGAATAATGAAAAAGCTCTACTCTTCTATCCCTTCTATGATGAAATTCGAGCTCCTGCTCATCAATCGTCTATTTTTATGATTTCAGAGGTACAAGCGGAATCGATATTGATCTGCGACGAGTCGATATTGACCAGTGTCCACTACCCCTGGGTTCTACACAACTGAATATATTCGCAGCAAGTGACAAGTGCAAAAATCGCACTACTGAAGTGAGTAAATTCACTGCAAATACATTTTTTTTCATTCAAATAGCTGCAGGTTAAATTTAATAAAATGCATTGCTGCATTCGTTTCACTGCACATTTTTCTAAATATGAAGAGAACAAGGTGCTCTCTCTCTCTATTGTTACGCGAACAAAGTTGCATGGAATTGCGTCTCGCGTTGCAGAAAGACACGGGTAACAGAATCTTCTTTGTGAGCTAAGTACTTTGCAGAAACGACGCAATGACGACAACGTCAGTGGCAGAGGGTCCTTTATAACGTCTTCAAAGAGAAAAAAATCGATTCCTGGATATCAAGGCTTTTAAGGATTTCACCCCTAATATATCCTTTGTTCCGTGAAAATTTTCCCTCTATGAGATTTAAATGCAGTGCAAACATTATTCAGAAACAATGTTGAAAATGTGAAATAAATGAAATTTGACCTATTTTTGTTTCTTTTATTCTCTGTATTTTCAGTGCGTTGCTATACCAGGACTTGGATTTAGACGAGGCAGTTATCGATGCATATGCAAACGAGGATTCTATTATCCTGACACAAGGTCTACAGAGAGGTATTACAATGGAACTGTAATAGAGGAAGAATTTGAGAAACTCATGCTGGTAAATATTTTAAAAAATTTTTAACGGATTATAATATAAAGTTGATCTTTTCATCCTTCAGAGACTCTTGAAATTCTATAATGTTTTGCAGTATGAAAAGTGAAGGGAAGCGTATATAAAATATAGTGACAAACTAAAATTATTAAGCTGTCTTGAAAATAGTAAATTAAATAAATTTGCTGTTGAAGCAATTTCATTTTCAAATTAACTTGCATCTGTCGACTGACTCTTCTGGAGCGCATATGGTGACAGAAATTCTATGGTTGACATACTTCACACAACTGAGATTGCCAATTAACGAGTTTAACAGCATTGTTGTATGAAAATATTTGATGAAAAGAATAATTTCCGTAGGAAATTTCAATTTACGTTTACATTTAACACGTATTTACATGGTTCACTGCTGAGTCGGAAAAGCATTCACATCATGCGTTTAATTTTTAATTAATTTGAAAAATAAAGGTAATTTAAAAATTCTGATTGAGTGTTGGGAAATGTTGAGAAATAATGTTCGAATTAGTAAAAAGAACTGAAATAAAAAGTGAGAAAATTCTAAACGAAAAATATGTGTTAAAATTGTCTAAAATCGGAGATATTCGTAAAAATCGGATTTTTCCCAAAAATAGAGAGGGGTTGACTTGCAATTTTCACCCAAAATAGTCAAATCTCTACTAAAATCGCGAAAATCAATTCTGGCACATTTTATCCACCGGAAATTCGCTCAGCTTTTCAATGGAATCATCAAAAAAAAAAAATCGATCTCAAATCATTTCCCTGCAATGCCCATTTCGCCCCCCCCTCCCTCCTCCCACTGCCTATTCTCTCGCCTGCATTTACAACATTTCAAAAAGTATTATCAGTAACTAAATTTCATTGGGAGGTAACGGCTTATACGACTCTTCGGCTGGCGTCCGAAATCTGTTTCGACAGTGATTCGATAATCCTGTTGGCAGCTTTCTGCACACACAAAACGAACTAAAGCCCTTCATATCTTATATCCTTTCATGCACAACGTGCACACACTTGCTTCTCCAATATTACACGCTCGTAAGATTTCACGATCAGATGATACAGCAGTGATATCTTGAGGAGAGGGTCATATTGCCATAGGTACATCTAGCTACATTCCATTTACGATGATCTTATCACTATACATCCCTGACAATATTGAACCTTTTGAAATAGCATTATCATGTGCACTTACGTTTCACAATTACGATTCTCTCTCAGCAGGTATTGGTAATAAAGTTGAACTCTTTATGCCTCTTGAGATTCTCTTGTATTACACACGAATCATATAAACTTTCAAGTGAATTTCTGTGATTCTCGAATTCCAAGGAATATTCTGTAATTCCTTTGAATTTGCTAAACTGCATTACTCCATTAATACTCAAACATTCTGCTAACTATATTATCCAATTACACTCGAAAACTTCAATTGCACTTGATGCAATCAATTATAATGAAAATTCTTATGAATATAATTTCAGAATAATTTCTTCCCAGAATTTTCAACTTATCTTCATAATTTTCCTTTCAATTTCATTAAATACAAAATGAGATTGCTTTCATCCGAAATCTCATTATATTTTCCAGCACATTTTGTATAATTAAATCACAAAGTCTCATTTTCATCGCCCAATGACAGCAAAATAGTACGGTAAATTATGAATTTTGTAGATTTGTGAGATATTAGGATGAATAAAATTACTAAGAATGTCTCATCTTGGCACAAGACAGATTGACAATAGATTATTCAACGCCTCTTCGTCATGAAGTTTCATGAAACAATAGCAACTTTGGATGCAGTTGAATGCTTCACTATCAAAACTTCATCTGTAGCAGGTGGAACGATATTGATAACTTCCTTCGTTCTCTATTCAAAATGATGAGTTCATCATTTGCATCCCTAGTTATTTCGTATAATTAGAGTAATTTTGGATACAATCCTACACTTCTATTTAACACATGCAAATTACTTTTAGCAAAATTCTCTTTTTCTTTACAAACTCTGAAGATTTTCTATTCTAAATATGTTAGTGATTTTTCTTTTCTCTCAATTTGAGTCGTGTACTGTTAATACAATGAGAAAACAAAGTTTTCATTCTCATTTGCATTTTCTCATTACTTCTTTAAATTCATTTAATCTTATCTCTGTCTAGATATTGTTGTTAATACTTTTCATTGCTTTTTTCTTTCTTCACTACGTGATAGTGATTTTGTTGAGAATTATAAAATTCCACTTAAAAAAAAAAAAAAAAAAAAAAACGAGTGCTAATAAAAACAGGAAAACTTTCATAAAAGGCAGTTAAAAAAGATTATTCTCCAATTTAATATGCTACAGATACGTAAGAAACTATCGGATACCTATAATAAAAGCTTGCGATTTATTTATGTACATACCGTGGATAAAGGAATCGTTATACTTTTATTATTTTTTTCATATCCACCCCAAAGGAATTCCTAATAGATGGATATAGAACGTATAATGTTCATCAATCTTGATATAACTTCAATATTGTCATTGGAAATTCAATAATAAAAAGTGAGAAATTGTATTAAGCAATGAAAATGTCGATAATAAAACAGTTTATAAGGATACCACATTCGTATCGTTCTCCAGATTTTTTATGATTCTCGTTTAAAGCATATTGAGACTTTTCAATTCAAACCTATACTGCTCTGATAGTAAAGCTTAACTAGAAAAATTTACTTTCTTCAACTAGCTCTCTGGCTACACAATATTCACATTTATTTTATAACCTTTTTCCACTATAACATCAGACGTTTTTTTTCACAGTTTTATGACGCTTAATTCAAAACAATTTAAAATGTTCTTTTATTCGCTTTGAGGTAGGATTCTAGCGAACTCGAATACAGTATTTTTGTGATGCCGAATAAAAGATTAATATTTTTTTACATTTTTATGAATTTTTTCATAATTTTTGTCCGTGTAGTTTATAAGATATAAATGATCAAAGTGACTGAAAATAGTGGTGGTGGGAATGAAATGCCCTAAATCGGAAAGAAATAACGATATTATTAAAAATAACACATTTTAACTAAATAATAAAAGAAAAAAATATTCAAATCTCCGTATAGTTGTTGAAAAATTTTAATTAGAAGGTAGTCGTATTTATCTGCCTCTCTCTCTATCTCATGCATGAGATAAAAGATTAATGTCAAAAAAAAGGCGAGAGAATAAAAATTATATCCACAAGCTAAAGATATGACTTTCGAATAGTTTAATCATTTTTTCGAGTGAATTAAAGCACTTTTTCCCAAACTATCAGTGAAACCCATGTGCTCCTCCACAATTTCTAGCACAATCTTCATCATATGCTGTCCACAGGATCAATTTCTCCATCGGGAGCAATGCTCGGTGGAAGCTCCCACAGGAATCAGTAATTCGTGCAAACAGTTTCGATTTGCCCAAAAGCTCCATCATTTACATAAAGCGAGCTACTAAGCTGCCTACTGGCAACTTTCCGGAATTATCCCTTGGGACAATCTAAGAATGGGGGATTTCGAATATAAATATATGTGTTCTATGGCATCTATAAATTTAACGGAGAAACTACCATTCGACAATATCACGTTCTAATGAAATTGTTTCATCGATATTCAAATATTTGATTAAATTTATCCCAAGAATAACGGTTAATTAATAAATAAATCATATTCACTGTTTCATCAAGGTTATTTTGTTTATAAATATTAACATAGGTCATAGTCAACTTGTTTATTTTTGTACACAATATTTTTTGACTCTTCTACGTTAACATTAATTACAACATAACTGGCGTGAATAGAGTGTACTGTAAAATGATTTTACACTTGTCAGAGAGGTAAAACGACACTTGGTATTGTGGACTCAACCATGATAGAATGTTAAATGATCGTACGTGACGCTTGGCCAACATACATATGCTTGGACACATAACATGTAGATATACCACGGAAAGTTGCTAATTTATGAATCCCAAATGACGGTTCCGTGGCGGCGAATAATTGTTGCGGTAAGCCATGTTTCATTTGAACTCGTCCACAATCACCAGAGCTTGTCTACTCAGATGTACTCTATTCTATTTTCTTTTTCATTACTATTATCTCCATAATTTTTTATTATCAATGAAAATTTAGTTTCACATTTGAAAGAATTTTTTCATGTTGAAAAATTAAAAAAATTTTATTATGCAAAATTATTTATCATACTGAAAGTTTAATGATGCAATTTGCTTTCTTGCCTCTTTTTAGGGTGAGGACAGCCAATATTCACAGGATGGTATTTTCGAGTGTCTACCATGTGCAGAGGGTTGCGAATCATGTGAAGATGGCTCACCCTGTGTCGTTTCCCTAAATTGGCTCATGAGAACTGCTCTACTCATACTGGAATGCTGTGTTATTGCCTGCTTACCAGCAGTCATTCTTTTTACATGGAAATTTGGAAATGTTAAGGTTAGTGAAAATTCTACTTGGATATACCGCATAATTAGCATTTTGAGAGCGAAGGAGTAAAATACACGTAGAGAAAAAATGTATTTTATTGAAAAATTCATGTTTGAATGAAGAAATAAAAAGATTGGAAATTTTCAATTCCACGCAAGCTTTGAAATAAATATAAATATCATTAGAATTAAATTCGTTATGATTAAATCGATACACGGAGAAAAAAAAAATTTCCCCAAGAAAGAAATTTCTTGAAACTAAGAAAAATTAAAAATTATCAGGTTTAAAAAATTATTTATCAAAAGTAATAATGCGTTATTTCGATTGAATATATCCAGATTGAAATGAACTCATTTTCATTAATTATTAGGAATTAATTGAAGATCTCTCAAGATGATCATCTCTCCGCTTCTTTCAATAATGAATAGACTACTTCAAGATGGAAACTTTTACATTAATCAATGAGTTACTTGATTGAAAAAAATTTAAGTTTGTATTAAATTAAACTATGGATAGCTGTTGATTATTATCAATCGTCTTTTAATTTAATTCAAATATAAATTCTTTGATAATAGAATTCTCTTCCAGTGCAGGACAAGTCGATTTTTTATGCAAAAATCTGGAGGAACTAAGTGAGATAGAGCAATTTGGCTTCAATTCCTTTTTAAATCTTTTGAAATTTTCTGTAAAAAAGGATTAAAGTAAAATCACCCTATCTTGCTCTTTTACTTTTTCACTACTGATTCAGTTAGTCAAGTATTTGCTCTTGAAAAGTTCACAGCTGAAAATGTTCCAAGTATTAAACGTGGCATTAATTCTATTTGCTTTTAGTAGAAAGGGTTTGTATGGGTGATTTTTCAAAGAATCTTCTAAACCATCAAGGTTAACTCGTTAACCTTGCTGTGAGTTTAGATTTGCGACCCTGATACCACGCGATTGTTCCAAAACTGCTTAGTTGAACGTCGTTGGAGCTGACTTTAAACTACATATTGCCACGTTAAATCGATTATAACGAGCACACTCATAACCAGTTATTTCTTACGGATAAATACTGGGAGTAAAAATAATCAATAATCTCTCGTGAATCCAAAAAATAACCTGGTAATTAATTAGCAGTGAACTAAATCCTATCGTAATTTCATTGAACTGAAAGAGACGTGGCAATTAATATAATCTTTCACCGGAGGCAACTCATCAATTAGCAATGAATAATTGTATCTTAGGGTAATTATTGCACGGGCATTGTGTATTGCTTCTGAAAATACAACATCAGACTGGAAGGAATACAGGATATTCAGTAAAAAAAAGTGTATTACGTCAACCCAGTGGTATAAGAAGGCTAAAAAAGCCTAGGAAAAATTGAAAAAAAAAAAACAAAATTTAATTATTTGAACAAATTCGAATTATTAAAGATTAAAGTAGTATCTCAGCAAACTTTTTACATCTTTTCAAATTTTTTCATAATTCTTGCCTTTGCCTTTTTTTGTTTATGAGACATAAATTATCAAAGCTACTGAAAATAGCAGTGGTGGAGATGAAACGCCCTAAATCGGACTAAAATGACGAAATTACAAAAGAAATCACAGAGCTGATCCATTATTTGGATACTATTGGCGAAGAAAACAGCATTTTAACTAAATAATAGAAGAACAAAATATTCAATTCTTCATATAGTTCTCATTCATGTGATTGGAGATTGATAATGTAAAAACAATCGAGAAAAAAAAAGAAATTTTATACACAATCTGAAGATATGACTTTCGAATAGTTTAATTACATTTTCAGTTAAATTGAACTACATTTTCCCGAATTATCGGCAATCAATTGAACATTAACTTCATTGGCTGACATTAATCGTTAATAATTCGAATTTGTTTTAACAATTTTTTTTCTCAAATTTTCCTATGCTTCTTTAATTTTTTCCTATCACTGGGTAATACTGGGAAATACACTTTTCACCAAAAATCCTATATACACGACAAACTAATTGATACACGAATGAAAGACTCTTTCATATTTATGATTTCCGTTGAATTAATTTGAAACTAGTCTCTCGCCTCCCTGAAGTACTGCATTCAGAAATTGAATCGTGTGCCTGTTTTACACACAAAGAAATGGGTAAAAAACGAATCAAATACCTCTGCGGCTCACCATCACTCTGAGAAAAGCTTTGGAATGCAGGCGCCACATACAGAACTATTTTCGTTAGCTTTACAAAATACGTGTGTGTTGAATGCCAGTTGTAAATCACTAGGTACGATGGAAAAATCCTAGTTATTCATCATTCTAGATGGTATTAATCATTTGAGGAATACGAAATAATTTTTCGTTTCATCGCGTAGCACATAATTTTGCATATATCTCTCAGTTGCATCTTGATAATTCATAAACGTGAAAAAAAATGTGTTTTTTTTTTTAATTAATTATCCAGCAAGAGAAATTACTCTGAACTTATTTGGTCAAATTTGATTGGGAATGGCATGAGCCTATTTTTATGCTATATACACTAGTTAATGATATTCATGCAAGTAACTAGGAACACCAGTAGAAGTTAGTGGTATCGACGAGCTTATCTCTATAGTGCTAGAACTCCACAGAGAGTATCAATTCACTCCATACTTCCTATGATATTAGATTCCCAGGAAGTTCGATCGCAAAGACCGATCAACTCCCATAATTTGACGGAAAATTCATTGCTGCTTGGAGGCTCATCCAAAACTTGCTTTCACGTCATTATCTATGATACACTATTGGCTTTCTACTTCCAGTGTTAATCATGATTTTTAAAATCTCCAATATGGGTAATTCATGATGAGCTTGTGATCATAATAATTTTTCATGATTTTTCATTCAATTTAGAGAAATACGTTGAACTCGAGTTGGAATACGATGTTCTAGTTAAGAATAATGATTTAGGGTTAATAACACAATTTTTCCAATAATTTCATTGATATGTCCATACAAATCGAGTAAAAAAGCGAATATACATGTACTGAGGAAAAAAAAGTGGTAAAAACTATCAAATATTTGTTCCATTAGTCCTTAGCAATTTTTTTATTGAAATAATTAAAGAAGTTTTTGGATTTACAGAACTTTGTTCATTTAAACTGATTAACTGTTTGAATTTACTGAATTTTGTTCATTCAAATAAAAAAACTATTTGAATAACCGAAATTCAGTAAATTCAATAACTTTTTTTAATTATTTCAAAAAAATATTTTCTAAGGACCAATGGAATGAATATTTAATAGTTCTTACCACTTATGTTTTCTCTGTGTGTATATTCAAAAAAAAATTCAAAAAAAAATTAGTAGATGTGATGAAATGAATTATTCCAATAGTTCTTAACAGATAATTTTTCCAATAACTAATTTCGTTTTTTTTTTCAACGAAATTTATTTAATTTACCATTCGTTCCATTAGCTCTAAAAACATATTTGTTAAGGATTATTCAAACCATTCATTCCATCATACTTACTGCTATTTTGATCCCAGCATGCATAGAATCGTATAATAATTCTATTTATGAAATAGTGTTGAATGCAAAATATTCGAGATTTATTTTTATTTGATTGAAATGAATAGAAAAGAGGTATTGAAATGGAATTATTCCGTATCATCTGGACCAACAAATCCAACGGTTTATAAAATTGAAAGAAGAGCTTTTTTCATACTGAATACCGTGTACAAACTTTATCGTTATAAATCCCATGGTACGACCTAATACATTACAGCTCAAATCATTCATTTTTATTTCCTACAGTTCATTTAGCATAAACGCTTCTCTTTCACTGTGGCTCTTTTCAATATTGCTCTAGTAATACTGAATAATGAATTTTTTTTTTTGACATGAAACTTTGTATAGAAAATGTTCACCACAAAGTGTTTGAATGGAACAATGAAAATAATCCCCAAAAGAACAAAAGAGTTAGGAGATAAAATTCACGTGAAAAGGAAAAGAAAAAGTTGGAGTTTCTCATGCCAAAATAAGATCATCTATCTTTGTAATTTTTCTTTTCTCCACGTTTTTTCTTCTTTTTTCTCAACAAAACCGAAAAAAACATTGAAATTCAGTTGACCGTATACAAGCCTAATTTTTTTTTTTTTTTTTTTTCATTCTTCCCGTCCAACTGTTTTGTACTCTCTGTGGTTAAGGCAAGTACAATAAATCTCTCAGGATCTGTACGTATAGTGTAATTCAAGGAGGGTAGAAAATCCCATTAAAGCTCGCTTGTTATTCACTTGTGAAAAATGAAATTTTTAATTGTCGATGTTTTTTTTTTTTTTCTTCAATTTATCAGTAACTCATGAACCTTATTTCTTTCCGAGTTATTTCACTTGAAGCAAAACAATTAGTATTCTATTCACATATTCATAGTTCAATTACTAAAATGAATTACCTATTAAAAAAAAAAAGGAAAATATAAAATAGGTAAGAAAGAACGATTAATACTAAACGCCGTAATGAAATTCTACATTATATGCAGTAGCTACAAATCACGTTGAAAGTTAGTAACGCAAGTTGCGTGCACAATACCACTTGAAATAAAAACTTTCTATGCCATGCGGTGTCGTGATAATTAATGGTGGACCGTGTGAATTTCTTTAGCTTCACTGGACCTGTTTGAAATGGCTAGTGCAGTATAATAGAAAATTTTCTCACTTATCTCATCTTTGAAATATTTCTCTATTCATAATATCCTTTTTTTTCGCATCGAGTGCATGTGTTTTGATAGACTTTATAAGATATTAATTGTTGATTTATGTTTTTATTTTCGTTCTAATAATTAAGGTCGTATCCTGGGGAACTTGAGGACAGTTAACCCCTTATTTTTTTGATGTCGTATCAAATATAATATTTTTTTAAATTTTTCTGAATTTTTTCATAATTTTTTTCCGTGTAGTTTATGGGATATGAATTATCAAAGTTACTGAAAGTAATGGTGGTGGGGATGAAACATCCTAAATCGGACAGAAATAACGAAATTACTAAAAAACCACAGGGTTGACCCATTATTTAAAAACTATTGACGAAGAGAACAGCATTTTAACTAAATAATAGAAGAAAAAAATATTCAATTCTCCGTATGATTATTGAGAAATTTTAATTAGAAGGTAGTCGTAACTATTTGCCTCCCTCTCTATCTCAGACATGTGATAGGAGATTAATGTAAGAAAAAGGCGAGAGAAAAAAAATTATACTTACAAGCTGAAGATATGACTTTCGAATAGTTTAATCACTTTTTCGAGTAAATTAATTTACTTATTTGTTTCCCCGAATTATTGGCAATTAATTGGAAACGAAGCGACAAATCTTCATTTTTTTCTGTTTAATCGACTGTATTCTGGGATATTTACCTTAAATGCTCCGATTCCCCATCAATCAACATGAGATAATATTGACTATCAAGTAACATTGCAGACTGCTCTTATTGCCTGTAATTCAAAGTCACTCCTCATAATTCACAGAGAGAATTATTGGCATTGCTCATTCGGATACTGATCGATAGTTACTACATGTCGATACTATATTCTCCTGATATGATTAATTTACCTATAACTTTTACCAGCTCACGAGACTATCTGAATTTCTCACACTTCACTATAATGATTGATGCAGAGCCATTTGCAATGAAGCATCCACGGATTTTCATTGTCTCAGCACAAAAAAAAAATATTAAAATAATCCCTTTAAATCAAACATTTTTTTTTATAAATTCAATGATTTCAGTTTTATTCTTTGACTTTTATGATTAACGTAAATTTTTTTACATTCTCAACAAAAATTTATGACGAGCTCTCTTCGAATTACAAAACAACATGAATAACTGAGAAACGAAAAGATGCTTTTCTTTTATAGCCTCATATTTTTATTTTTCAAACATATTTTTTATTCTATGAAAAAAGTTTTCGTACAAAATATTATTATTATTTTCTGTAGTCTCCCCCTTCGGAACTCGTTATTTTCACGTGACATTTCAATGTAATATTTTTCTTATTCTCTGGAGAGTCATTCACTGTATTTCTATCAAGAATTGTTTTTCTACAATTCCCATGGAATATGTACAGCGTATTTTCCATTGATTCTATTCATACATTTTCCAACAGAATTTCAAAGCTCTCTCGTTATTTTCAATCCCTTGTTATTCAATTGAGCTCTAAAAAGGTAGATAAAAATCCACGAAAATTCAGAAAGTTTTTCAATACAACAACTTTCAAGACTCTCCGTTTTGATAAAATTATCGATAACAAAGAGAGAGATACTTGTATATTTGATCTATTCACAGTGGCTAAATATATCAACCTACTTTTCTTAACTATCGAAATTTTAAACTTTGCAAAAACTTTGAAAATTTTGATTGCATCAGAAGCTCCAAAGTAGCCTTTAATAATTTCTGTAAAGAAATTATCATGAAATACTCCAAACTTATATTAATTTTTCGTAACTTTTGCTGTTACCAAAATTTCTCAACAAAGATTAATATAGTTCTTCAATAATCTTTCATAAAAATTTCAGACGGTTAAATTCACTCCAGAATTTTGTTGTACAAACCTCTCTTAAACTATTAAAATCCCTAAGCGTTTTACTTTTCTCCCCCGTTGTAAAACCAATTTAACGTCTAAAACAGATATATATTATTTCTAACTGATGTTCTCTCATCTACAGAGAGAATAGAAATTGTAATACCGAAGAGAGCAAATATATATACGAAGAGAGACAAAGAACGAGGAAGAAATGTTAACCGGAAGTCATAGTCAGACCGAGTGAGTCAAGAGGGTGGTTTTCCAACAGAACTTATTAGTTGAGAGTTAAGCCGGAGGACAAGGGTCCTCAGCACGATAGTTCTACCATTGGTAGAAATGAAATAGCTCTCTGGCGTCAGTTCATTTCGAAGCTTCGGATGAATATGATAATAAATGGAATTTCACTCGTGGACGGCAGTTTCTTTATACCTCTCAGAATTTCAACACTAATGAGTTGGAATTATTAAAAATGAAGAATTTTACTCGTTGAAGTCAATGATAATCTTCCAAGCACAAATCCATTTTTTTTTTTTTTTTTTTTTTTTTTTTTTGGAAAGATTACTTTTTATGTGCTTGGAGTAAACTTTGTGTCTCGTTATATTTTGCACAAGCTTTTCCTTAATCCCCAGTCTCCCTCAAAACTTCCATGAGAGATCAAGTTTTTACAATACCAGTGTAAACTACGAGATTCCCAAGTTTTTTTGATCAAATGTGTTACGTTGACTGTATTTTCGTTGCAACAACATTTCGAATAATTGTTATTATACACTTATTATTATGTTTTCCTGGGTTACATTCGCGGAGAGAAAATGTCTCTCGTAATTCCCGAGGATTTCACGATAATTCGCAAGGAGAATGTACCTATTTTAGGTCAGACAGGTTCTGCAGTGATTTATTGAATTAGAATTTTAACATTAGTTTCCTCAGGGAGAGGATAAAAAACAGGGATAATTATTGTGCTTAGAACAGTGTAAATGTAGATAGTAGCTGCATTGTTATTAGCTGAGGCTGATTAAGTACCATCAGTGTGTAGTTAATAACTGCCACATACAAGTACATAATTGTGGCACGTATGGTTTACCAATTGGACCAAATGCAAAATTCACGTGTTCCCCCCTTTTTTTTTAATCATTCTGTATCCATTAATTGCAAGTGTCTGCAGAGTACACGAATACTGAACAATATTCGCTGTCATTAGCACTCTGCTCATTCCTTGTTTCTGTTTGTTTTTTTGCATGTTCTTTTTTTTTGCAGCATTCATATAGACATTAACGCTATTCAGTGGGTTCTCCGCTTTCTGTTCACTAAGCACAGTATTTTTTTTCTCCACTTGAGACCCGGGATCATTACTAATGGGGGAGACAAAAAGAAACTTCTCTTAATGCCCATTTCCCCCATGATTGAGCCGAGAAAATTATATGGGTTAATGTGGTAAATTACAAAAAAAAACAAGATAAGTTGTGCTAATTCTAGAAACACGCAAGTCTGATGTTAAAGCATTGTGGGAAAGAAAAAAATGATAATAATCCGATGATTCAGGAAGATTAGAAATTCAAGGTGACATTTCATTAAAATTGTCGTAATATCGTATTGTACCAAAGTGAGGGGTGACAGTCTATTTATGATGGTAAGAGATTGGAATGAGCTTCCCTCTGAAATTACTTGAGGGATAAATGGCAGAAATTCATGGGTATATCAGTGTCAGTTATGACTGTATTGTATTGCTTTCTGAGAAATTTAAATTCCCCTAATTTTCCAGGTATTCCTTTACCTATGAATTACAAGTATCACAGCTAGTTTAATTGAAATTCCTTGTCATGGATTTTACTTCAATGAAGTGGATACAGCAGCACATATAAAATGAACAATGTCATTTCAACACAAACAATTTCACTACATAAACCAACACTGAATTGTTTCATCAAATATCAATTTCATATTATTTCATTCTAATTTACTATATTTCAACATCAAATAATTCAATATCTGACTAATTCATTCATTTTCTGTGATGGCATTGTGAAGAATGTGACATTTGCGACTGATTCAATAATATTGAAGAGAGAATTCATTCTGATTCTCAATATTTCTTTTCTTTTTTTAAAGTTATTTGATGTGGCGTTTTTGAAACCTTAGTTAGACGTATTTTGTGACTGATCAAGGCTTTTTCAACTGGTTAGATTTCACCAGTATCACCGGTGGGAATCAAATCTGGATCTACCGCGTGTGAACCATTGTTTGTTTTTCCTTCAATTTTTTTATTTCCAGAAGCAATAGTATTCCCCAATATTTACAGTGTGTCCAGTTGAAAACTCAAGCCTAAAAAAAAAGAACAAACTCTGTTTATGAAAATATTGAAGCACGTGATTGCCGAAATTGCCCAAAAAAAGTGATGTTACGAAATAATAAAAATGATCTATATACGGTCGGTAAAATCAAAAATCTGCACTTTACAATGTGTTCGGAATAATTTTATGCATACTGCATCAGATTTTTGTTTATGGGATTTGATAGAAGAGAATTTCTGTGATACCAAATCATTTTGTATACATCGTGGGAAAATTATTTAGGATTTTATTAATTTGATAAAAAACACGGTAATATACTTGTAGACCATTGATCATATTCACAGTGCTAGACTACCGAATTAATTCTTAATATACTGGTTGAAATTTAGTTGCAATACATTCATTTGTTTCGTCATTGTTTTTTTGTATTGTAGAGAGAATGTATACTTTTATAATCAATATATTGATGGGTGACGTATTTGATAAAAATAAAAATAGTAGAAATTTTGAGTGATCATTTTTTCCTTTTCGTCTATTGTTGAATATTTCCTGTAATTTTTTCAAAAAAAGAAACATCCATAGATTAATTTCAAACGCCATAATTCTTAGAATGGATGAATTTGGAAAATTCAAGTTGACTTTTTCAAATTGATTTATCATGATTTTTTATTTTCAAATGACGTGCAGTTTTCGCCATTCAACCAAAAGTATCAATTGTTAAATTTTATTGGCTATGGTTGAGCTAGTTTGATTTGAAGTCCATACCACAGGATCTTCAATCTCCATCAAACTATCTGTCTTCCGAATTTTGGTGGTGGCAAACTTATTTGTAGTGCAAGAGTTTCAAGTACTTCCATTGTCCCATCAGAATACTTCAGTACAAACAATTCAATTCCCTCATTCTGTAAACGATGATATGGTTATTGGATAAATAACATACAGTCTTGTGATTTGCGTGAAACATCCCAACAATTCTATTCCAGCTGAGTGTAAACAGAATTCTCTACAAAGTACATCACACGTAACACATTAAATACACTACATTCACTGTCCCACAATAAATCATAAAGCTGTATTCAATACCCTGAGCGTTGTTCCTGGCGGATGTTTGTTTTTTTCATCCACTTTTTCCACAATTTTTTTACAAAAGCCTCTGCCATACTATACAATACCCAACAATTACCATCGACTACCCTCTTCACCTAATGAATGGTAAAATGTTAAAACAGCATGTTAACATCTGATATTTCCTGTTTTTATTTAGTACTTCCATCATAATTTTCCCACGAATTGGTAAAAAAATTAAAAAAACCCATAGAATTTATTCATTTAAATGTGGAATATGTAGAGTGATCGTATTGCACTCACTGAAGTATTTAATTTAAATTGTCAGCTGTATTCGATACAGCTGACACTATTTAGAGAATTTGGATGAGAATGCAGGCACTCGAATTACGTTGAACCTCGTTGGAATTTCATGGGCACTTGGTAAACTACTAAGTATTTCTGTCGGTCAATCATCCTCTCGCATACACAGATCAAATGAATTAGTAATCAAAGAAGACGAGTATTGACGAATCAAATTATTTGTAACATCAAATGAATTTGATTATCAAACACTGATAAACTTTCGATGATTAAAGCACTCAATCTTCACAACTTTTTTTTTTTTTCAAGAGTAGTATCTTGGGATTTGTACTATCATGAGGTACTTCATTTTTCTCATGGGAATAAGACAATCTGTACTTTGTTTGAACTGAAGAAAGGAAGAAGTATAGCTTCTGTTTTATTCAACTTTTGTCATTAATTTTGTAAATTTGATTATATTGGCCCTTCAAACTTTATGACAGACAATTTATTCTACTCTTTGTCACAATATTAAAAGTTTTTTTTTGTGGGGAAATGGTGGTTTTTACGAAACAATTCTTTAAAAAATTATGGAATAATTGAGACATTTTTGTGCGTCTTTTAAAATTTTTTCAGATTTTTTCATGAAATTCTTTACTGTGAAAAAAATTCCGCTATGTCTTTAAAGCTGATAGTCTACTCTAAAAATATACAAAACGTGTTGGATACAGTAAAATGCAAATTGATATCAAAGATATCTCCATTGAGAATCAAATAATCATGTAATTATCATGTTCTAGTAGATACAATTCACAGTTATATTCACCGAGGTCAGGTTTACGGTCAATAAAATGACCAGTAGATATCTGTGATCGAATTCTTGATGGTACTAAAACCCTACTTGGGGTCACTAGCACTAGTAGCAGCAAACAGTACATCTATATATACGTGGTGTACTGTCATGCTATCCACGCTGATCTGTAAATTATTCAGGTAACTAGACTGCAAAGCACGAATAAAAGAATCAAAGTAGTTTTGTGTACCACAAATTTCTGAGAATTCGATGCCAAAGCTTAAGAACTGGTAAAGGTCACAAACCCCTGAAATTTATATGTCATTTGAAGTTTGCTGGGGGGGAGTTTTTTTTTTTCTTCATAGGTACAAGTTGTTGGAGGTACTTTATACCAATAAAATTGTTTTCTGAGAATACCAGTGACATTGCATTAACTTTACCACACTTCATTGATTCATAAAGTGGATAAATTCTTTGTTTTCATGAAAACTTTTTTGTTCCAGGTGGTGAAAGCAGCGAGTCCGGTGCTTTTACGGGTCATAGTGCTTGGTGCATTCTTCATTTATTGCACGGTAATTCGAATTCCTCTGATAACATTAGTGCTAAGGAGGTGCAATCGTTGCACGTGTTAAATCAATATTATTAGATAATAATGAAAATTATTTTTTTAATAATATCTATAATATCGCGGAATTTTGATTAATCGCGTAAATTTTTGAGTATTGAATTATTAGAGAAGAAAATAGAAAATTTTCTACGATTTCTTCTATTTTAGCTAATTTTTATTTTTTTTCAAATCTCATCTAATTAACAAATGATAGTATGATTTACAAGAAAGTGCCGAGATCCTGATATCTGCTAAAAATTTGAAAGAATTGCACATTTTGGAAAATTCAATACTCAAAAATTTACACAACAAGGTCAATTAAAATTTCGAAGGTATAGATAACGACTGGAACTATTAAACATGAATGATACTGAGAATAGCATACATTTAACGAATAAATTAACTTAAAAAAAAGTAAAAATATTCGCATGTAAAAAATGAAAGAAGCTATAAGTGCAAATTTATTAATATTTTTTTTAACATTATTGATGTGAAAAAAAAACTTTGTGTTAAAAAAAAAACAAAAGAGATGTTCTAATATCGACAGAGCCAAAAAGAAGAAGAAGAATCTAATTTTTATTTAACATAGACATTGATTCCTTTCCGTAAATAATTTCTATTTGAATCAGAAAATCTCTATTTCCAATACTCCCACTGATTTCACTCAATCCAGAAGACCTATGAATAATTCATCAATTCTCCGAGGAATTTCATGAAAGTAAAATGATAGGGTTGATAAATCTGATTCTCCAAAACTTCCCAATATTCAAAATTTAAACTCAACCCTTTCGAGTATCGTCAGTGTTTCACTTTACCAATGAGACGGCTGGCAGAATTGGAGCATACGATAGTATTACGCATACCGTTAACTCGTGTGATATCCCGAGGATGTGCCCCCCCCCCCCTTTCCCTTTAAATTCACCAAGTCGGAGTTTCACAACCCTCAGCCAATGAAATTGTACCGGACGCGAGGCAACGATACGCTCAATTAACCCAGGTCTAGCCTCTGGCATTTTACCACTAGATGCCGGGAAAAGCATCGACACTGATCACTTTACACAAACTAACTCTAAGTCTCATCCCTGAGTCTCGCCTTTCCCATTTTCGAATAACACAAATTTTTCGTGAATTAAGGGGTAACACCACTGGAGAATTTTCAAAAAATCTATTTTTTTTTCTTGCTTCAAAAATTACTTTGGGCCTCCCAAAATACGGGCAAGAAAAGTTATCACCTGAAACCCATTATTTCACATGAAATTTTGAATTTTTCCCAAGGCATTTCTTCATATCCATAGCCTAAGTCAAAATTTTTTTTTTTTTTTTTTTTAAGTCAAAATTTCAATCGTGTTTTTCTCGAAACATGATTTTTCAAATTGGCACGCAGCATAACTCCAATAATTTCCATTATTTTCATTTGAATTTCCCATCAGCGTCTTGAAAACAATATTTCAAACAAAAATACGTGGGGGATTTTCAAAAATTGATTTGCACATTTTTTATTGATAAAAAATTGCTGATTTTGGCCGAAATTAGAATTTCTTTATTCAAATGGTCACAAATCCCACAAAAAACAATTTTTTTGAAATCTCCTACGTTTTTCTGTAGCTATATGTATGTAGACTGCGTCAATTTTTTTTTTTTTCATTTTTTGCCTTTTTTTTCTGAAGACTCAAATATATGCTCAATCACTCCCTCAAATATCATCATTTCATCGCCACTCTTTCTATAGAAAAAAAAAAATAGCCAAAAAACGCTTTTTTTAACGACTTTTACAGTGGTGTTACCCCTTAAACAAACACTCAATCAAACTTAAAAACTCCTGTTTTTATTAAAATATTTTATTTCAGACTATCGTCATGTACCCACGACCGAATGTGGTGACCTGTACAGCACGTGTCTGGCTCCGGGAAATTGGGTTCTCACTTACCTATGGTGCACTCATGCTGAAAACCTGGAGGTAAGTGACTTAAAAATTTAATGACTCTTTCCCTTTTTTTTTTCCTGTCCCACAGTATCAGGCTTATGAAAATTTTATGATCCATTTTCATACTTCCTGCTACTTTTTGGGTAGAAATTCATCAAGTACTCCTGGTCCTTTCGTTACCTCTCACTAATAGTATATTCTGTACCTAGGCCGGAAAAAAGTCAACAGAGATCGGCCAAAATAAATTCACATTTTCAATTTTTTAATTTTTTTCTATTTCTGTAATTTCCATCGAAAAATTTTTAATTACTTTCTTAATGAAAAATTTGGATTTTTTAATTTTTCATTAGTTTGAAAATTAATTTTTTTTCTTTTCAATTTTGATTACTATCGTAATTAAAAATTTGACTGATGAAATTTTATAATTCTTTTTCTTATTCGAAATTTTGATTCTTTCTTCCTTATTAATTGATTGGAATAATTAATTTTACAATGAAATCAACGCTACTATGTTTAATCTTCCCAAATATAACCGTCTTTCAGACAAAAATTTTGAGTTGAGAGTGTTAACTAAATGTAACACAAATAAGAACTTATAATTTAATCCAATCTAAATGACGCTTATATAACATTTATAATTCAATTTAACTAATAAAAATGTTAATAAGTTTAATAAAGAAAATAATTATGAAATTCCATCAGTCAAATTTTAAATTACAATAGTAATCAAAATTGTTAAAAAAAAAAAATTAATTTTCAAACTAATGAAAAATTTAAAAATCCAAATTTTTCATTAAGAAAGTAATTAAAATTTTTTCGATGGAAATTACAAAAATAAAAAAAATTGAAAAATTGAAAATGCCAATTTGTTCATTGCCGATCTCTGAAAGTCAACTGTTTTTTGAATAACAAATGTTAGCAAATGTTTTTCGAAGTTGACTTTTTTACAGCCGCTGTGCGTATACTAGGGCGTATACTCGCTTCACTCTGTTAGAAACGTCGTTTTTTCGTGGCCTAGGTGCAAAAAAATACAATTTATTATACGTGTAATTCTCTTTTGTGAACTCACAATTGAAATAGTACATGAGGATTACTCTCAAAGTATTAGTTCGTTAATCCGAGTACTGTGCATTGTTAAAGTGGTCCATTGGCAGCAATATATATTTGTAAATACACATATATATATATTTATATGGGTTAAATATATATAACCCATGCAAAACGATTAGAGATGTAAAACAGATTATCTAGAGTGGTGCTTCTCTCCAGTTGATAGGAGCAATGGCCCATGAGTGCTGAGATAAAAGAGGGAACGTTATAAATTTTCCAATATGAAGCCTGACTCCACTTGAGGCAAAAAAAAAGTACCAACAATTTCCCTGTTTTAAAGGTCTCCAATCCTGTAGGGTCCAGATCTGAATATATATGAGACAAAGCGACCATAGAATGTGTTGGGAAAATTGAGGAAAAAAAAGAACGAAAAAAAAAAAAAAAAATACAAAAAAATTACCATATATATTCACACTTCATTCGCATCGTACCTTTACCTGAAAAATTCATTTTTCTATCCAAAATTACAGCACCACTTTTCTTTGAAACCTTCAACAGAAATTTTTCTAGTGGTGCTGAAAAAAAGAAGAAAAAAAAATTGCTATTGTCTCTTCAATGTCCATAAAATTCAATTCTTTTCATTTTCCATGATAAATATTCCTTCACGTTCCTAATTCTTTCAATATCGTATCTAAACCACCTTGTCATCGACACTTGGCACGAATTGAAGAAACTTGGCTTGGCAAATGCGAGAATTCAATGAATTTCCAGCTTCACTACCACCAGTTCCTTCATTTTATTCTGCTCCTTTTTTCTCTCTCTCTCTCTCTCTCTTTCTCTCTCGATACATTCTCAGCTTACAATTTTTTTTAAATTTTTGCTCTTTTACTCACTGAATTCCTTAGACTTGAAGGAACTCAAACCCTTCAGAAACTTTCTCTATCACTCCAGCCCTGTCTTTCAAGTTGTCTGTTCAAATGTTATTTCTATATGGCAACTCTCTCAGGATCATAATACATATATAATATAGTTGAGAAATACATAGAAGTGAATCGACCATTCTGCATATAGATATATATATATATATATATATAGTAAATTTGAAAAGAGAAAAAATGCATTCATGTGCTTTTGCAAGTAGACTATTATTCTGAAACTAGATGATATGGTGATTGATGCATGTAGTGATCCTCTCTAGCTTCTTCATGAAATGAGAAAATACGAACTGAAATAAAAAATAGCAGAAAAAGGAAAGCTTTCTTCAAGATGACACAGTTTTATGATGGATCAGTAAAGAATTTATGGGGTTGCGAAAAAGAAAAAGAAAGAGAGAGAGAGGAAAAAAGTTGTGAAGCATCGTAAATGTTATAATACTTCTCAGGTTTTTATACGCTGGATATAAAAAAAAAAATCATGATGCATTGATGTTTTCAAACGAAGAAAATACATCCTAACTTTTCATTCAATGAAAGTATCATCTTCCCTGTTTATTTCTTATTTATTGCTGATTAATACTAAACCGCTTAGAAAACAATTTATTTTATGGAGCACTTGATCAATGATTTATACCATTGAAAAGCAATTAAATTAAATTAAAATTAATATAAATTTTTAATAAATTCAATTTTAAGAAGAAGTTATAGCTGATATTATTCCTGGCATTATTATTTCTACGAAATGCAACATGCTGGCTTTTGCATTTACGAATACAAAATTCAAGAATGGTTCTTTTGCTATTTACTGGTTTAAACGTATCATATGAATAATTCATTTTAGTGGAGAATTCTATTCAGAGTGAACACTTTAAAAAGTAAACAATTGATTTAAAATTCTTTCAATCTTCCAGAACAATCAAAGTTTTTGCATCAATTGGAATAACAGTGAATTAAATTAAGCCTCGAGTACTGCACAACCTGTCGAGAAGGTGAATTCCATGAAAATTTAATGAAATTGCGATGGTCATTTAGATTATCGATTGATAACAAGAGAATATATATTTACTGGATTTATAAATAGCTTTTCAATGAAGTTTAGACCAAGTTCCACACTGAACTTAATGTAATCTCAGTATTATATAACTTCTTAATCTTCCAGAAGTTTAATGAAAATTTGTACGGGTTTATTGTGAAAACGTGGCTCACCAAATTCAAATATGAATTTGTTTGGATGTAAAATAGAATATTTAAATAATAATTCAATTTTATTAAAGGGACTAGGATATTAAAGGGCACGAATTAAGGTAGTATCCTGAAGAACGGTCGATAAAACAGGGAAAAATGAGGATTTTTAGGGTAGTTTCTAATTAATTGATGATAATTTGGAGACATGTGCTTTAATTTTTTTAATTTACCCGAAAAAGTCATTAAAATATTTGAAGGTCATGTCTTAAGCTTGTGGATATAATTTTTTTTCTCTCGCCTCTTTTTTTAACATTAATCTCCTATCACATGTGTGAGATAGAGAGAGAGAGGCAAATAGTTACGACTACCTTCTAATTAAAATTTCTCAATAACTATACGGTGAATTGAATATTTTTTTCTTCTATTATTTAGTTAAAATGCTGTTCTCTTCGCCAATTGTTTTTGAATAATGGATCAACCCTGTGGTTTTTTAGTAATTTCGTTATTTCTGTCTGATTTAGGGCGTTTCATTCCTATCACCGCTATTTTCAGTAACTTTAATAATTCATATCTCATAAACTACACGAAAAAATATTATGAAAAAATTCAGATAAATATGAAAAAATATTATCTTTGATTCGGTATAAAAAAAATGAGGAGTTAACTGTACTCAAGTTAGTTGGTATACTACCTTCATATAAGAATATTAAGAAATGAGAGAAAATGGATATTCCAATGAAATGACTGGAGATGGATTTTTCTTAATAATTCGATTGAAAAACTGGGAAAATTTCCGGTGTAAAACATGCATTAATTTTTTTTTCTTCATTTTTTAAACGTTCGACTTTTTCAGACACGAATGAGGGTCGATTGCTTTTCATTTTCGACTTCTTTGTGCTTTTTCCAGGATATTGGAAAAAAACAATTGGAGAAATTTCCTCTCTCTCTCTCCCTCTCCTAATAAGCAAAAAAAAAAAAATTAGATTGCAAAAATATTATAACATTTGCATTTTCAAAATTAATTCAAATTTTCATTCCACAAATTGTGGAAATCCAACTTTCAATAGCACTTGCGGAATTTCACACAGAAGATTTGGTTAAATCACTGCTGGCATTGCCATGATAACTACCAACGTGTAAAAAAGTAGAGAAAAAAAACAAAGAGGAATGAAAAGAACCATCATATATATATATATAAATGTAAAGTCGAACGAGTTGAAAATCGTAGAGACAAGGTCAGTTGGTACATCTCTACCCTCGACAGAGATCGATGGTGCAAACCGTTCTCTTTTCCGTTTCTCTGTTCATTTTTTTTTTTTCCTCTTTCTTTCCTCTCCTCTTTTTTTTAATACTTTTTTTTTTTTTTTTTCATCTGGTAGAGACTTTTTCGTGATATCCGTTGAGCTCCTATAAGAGATTTCCCAGTAGAGACCAGCGGATATTCGTACCTAATGGTACTTCCGCAAAGCTATCGTCCTGTATTATCTGAAAGCTCAAAAAATATTATAAGCCACAATTTAAAGTGTCACAATTTTTATTCTTATCTTTCTGTTTTTTTTATTCTTCTTTTTTTCATTGTTTCATTATAATTGTGTGTCAAGAGTTGAATAGATGCTCTAGCATGATAATATTTTGATTGAATTATTGCTTTGAAATTAATGAAATTATTCGTTGTATCGAAGAAAATTAATTCATCTATTGAAGAAAGAAAGAAAATTAATTCATTAATTAGAAAAAAATTAAAAAATTAATTCAAAATTCAAAAAATTAATTCAAAATTCAAAATTAATTAGAAATTTAATTGTTAGTAAGTGAAAATTTCTCGATCCAATTTTATTCCATGTTTTTGCAAAATTCAGTGAATATTTACATATTTTATAATAAATTGTAAAAGAAAATAGAAATTATCTCCGCGAGCAATCATTACAGGACGTTACTCAAACAATGTCGATAACCATTAGTCACTTTAATTATAAATCAGAAGATAACCCGGAAATTCAATGATAAATATAAAATGTATTTTGTTAATAAATTATCGTAAACAGCATAAACTCTGTATTTATGAAAATTACAGGAAGAATTTATTGATTACTGGAATATAATATAGGAAATTTGTAGAGTTAACATCTTTATCCAATTTATTCATCCCAACAGGATCAAATAATTAAAGCAAACTACATTAGTGATGCATTAATTAAATCTAAAAGCATTCTCATGTGATGAAAATGTGAAACAATATGCCTGCAAAAATATTTTTCTGTAATACAACACTGAATAGAATACGATTTTTTATTTAATATTCCACATTCGACGAGAAAAAATACTGAAAAAACAGAAATTTGTCAATTTTCCTTTTTTTTCCTTTCAGCAAATGAATTATTCAGAAAACATAAAAAAATAGACATGTAAAAAATTCAAAAAACTATGAGTATAAATTTTTCAAAATAAATTCTTTACACGAATTTATTTGTTTACAAAAAATCCAAAAAAATGTCAGATTTGTACTAATTTAATGATACCAAAAATAGAGGAGAACTGACAATTTCCAGATTTTTTTCTCATCCAGCAGATAAATCATAAGAAGAAATGGAAAATATGCACATATGGAAACTTAAAAAAATCTATGAATGCGAATTTTTTGAATATTTCATTTATAATAAAGCAATTTCTTTAAAAAAAATGCACAAAATTGACAGATGTCTGTTAGTTTTATTCTCATTTAATTTCATTATCATTTGACGTGCCAATGTGCTCTTAAAAAATATTAATGTTTATTCAAATGACTATAATTCTATTTTCTTAAATTTTCCAGAATATCTGTTATATTTCGTGTGAGGTCAGCAAAAGCAGTCAAGATAACGGACATGAACCTGCTAAAACGTCTGGGTATAATAGTCACGATATTCAGTGTATTTCTTGGAATTCGTACAATTGTAGCACCACCAGTAGTTATAGTTGGACGTACTGCCGATGATCTCAAAGCTTATCTGTGTAAAACTGACTGGTGGGATCACAGCTTTACTACACGTAAGTTCAATTTATTGCTAATATTTCAAATTCTTTTTTTTTTTTTTCTTATTAACTCTTAGTAAAGAAATTCCCAGTGAATTCGAGATATTATGGCATGAGAAAAATGGGAGAAAGATGTTTTTTTTTATCTTGAGAAAATACCAATGGAGACTTGGAGGAGGGAGCAACAAGTGCTCTTCATAGAAACATTTATGTTATTGAAACACAGAAGCTGCGTTGCATCGCCCTCCATTATTACCTTTTTTTCGCTCTATTTTTATCTCCGCATTTACAAAATAAATAAAATTCCTACTATCAACAAGTTCATCAATCCAACGTTCCAAGACTCTTTTTTTTTTATTTTTTAATGCTTCTTTTTTTTTCTCATTATTCTTTGATAATCTTTGAAATTTAGATTATTTTATCGTGTAGAAAAAATAGGAGAACCTTGAATGGAAGTTCTGAAAGAAAGACGTAATTACTAGCGTGTTGATAAAGCTCCTGATAATTGAGGGGAGTTGAAGAATATACTTCTTCATTGCAAACTTTAAGGTCAAATGTTTTTTTTTTTGGTGAATTTTCATTAATTGAAATACATTATAAGATAATTGAAGGTTGTTGAAGAAACTTTACACAATTTGTTATAATTTAATTTATACAAATGTTTTTATTTGAATTTAAAAATTTCATATTTAATGGTATAATTATCAAAAAACTTTTGACATCCAATTATAGGTTTTTGCAATTTGTAAAAAAAAAAAAAAATGAGCCATGAAATTTAATGTGCGAAGGGTAGATTTGAGAAAAATATGAATAAGTTATGAGATTTCCTCGTAAAACAAGAGGATTTTTCTTTTGGTAATCTCATGCAAAACGTGTGTAAGTCACAATATATATATGTATATTTTTACTGGATAGATGTTATATATTCAGGGAGATTTTGCAAGCATTTGGAGTAGAATTCATAGGTAAAATTACAGGTAACTGTGAACTTTTTTTCTTTCAATGAAATTCAGCGAAGTAAATCACTTGAAATGTAAAATCACATAATCGTGAAATTCTTCATCCTGTTAGCCTGAGTGAAGTATATTTGAATATTGAGATGGGAACTTTCTAACAATTACTCATTGTTTTTTAATACGGATGAGTAATTAATGGTTTCTACTCCAGAAACGAAACATTTTTAAAATTCTTTATGAAAAAATTTGATAACGTAGCGAATGCGAATTTTTTAAATTAACAAATGCTTTTGGAGTACTCTCGTACAACCATGGTATTTTCCACAAATTTCAGAGAAAATACAAGTGAATTATTTTTAATAAAAAATTCCGGGAAATTTAATACCGTGAATTTTTCAGTCTATTATTCCACGTAAAAGATAATTAGTGCAATTATATTGGAATACCGATGAACAATGGATGAATGTTTTGCTGATTGTTTTTGAATGGTCCCTGCTGATATTACGTTATTACTATGAGTGGGCTGCGAAAGAGAATTAGTGTATTACACTCAATAAAAAGTTTTTTAAAGGAATTTTATAGAAGTATGGATTCCATAGGTATTACGAGCGCTTTTCAGTAATTAGGATGGGCAATACAATTGAAAAAACTCGTAACCGTGAGCTTCTTTATCAAAATTCAATCAAATGAACCACTGGTTATGAAAATTCCATGATACAGGCATTTTAACTAATTAATTGAAATGCAATATTTTCCTTCTGATAATTGGGAATCGTATGAATTCAACAGCTAATTAGTGCAATTATTTTTGACTATGGATCACTAATTAATGAAATCCATGGCTCATTCATTCAACTCTTCGTTCATCGTACAATTTGATAATACATCGTGAATACACAGTGAATTAAATGAAACAGATAATTCTGATTTTATTTCTCATAAAATAAAATGAATGCTAATATTTTTCTTTCATCTGGACTTCATCAAGAAAGTTTTTTATTTTTTCAAAATCTTCTTTTTGATTTCAGTTGAAGTGATGTTTCTAGTATGGGGTATAAGATTGTGCATTGTCGTCAGAAAGGCACCATCTGAATTCAACGAGAGCCGTTTTATTTCAATGGCAATTTACAACGAATTTCTATTATCTGTCTTTCTCAATGTCTCAATGTAAGTGTAAATTTTGTCTTTTATTTCAACGAATCTTTCACATCTATAAAATTCAATTCTTAAAATCTGTTTCATTCTGTTTTGAAATACAAACGATAAATGCATTTACGATGTAACAATTCGTAGAATAGAATGTTATTTGCCACCTTCTTTACAACCACAAAAGCCATAAATGGAGTATGTACATGTACATGCAATTCTCAATTTGGGTTACAATAGAGAAATTTTGGACTAAAAATAACACATTTGCAGTGCAATATCTAAATGGATTTCTCTCATTTTAACATTATGGTTGATTTATTGTTGTGATTCGAGTGGAACTACAAATGCACTAAATCAAGGATCGTAAAATATTGTTTCATATTGTCACCCCTAAAAGCAAAAGGGCATAAGTGTCATTTTTCCGCTTTTTTTTAGCTACAAAAAGGCGTAATTTTTTTTTGCCTAATCAATTATTTTCTCCTTTGCCGTAAATCCACAACATTTTTCTCTTCGAGTAACAAATAGGCGTGTGTCCAAGTTATTAATATAAAAGCGACATATCTTTCGCACATATGCCTTTTTGTTTCTCATTATCTTTGTTAATCATACGAGAATTTGCAGAGATACGCCCTTTTTTACTTAAGGAATTTCAAAGTGAATTGAAAATAATTGAAATATTTTTTAGTGGACACACGCCCTTTTCCTTTTGCAAACTGATCTTTTTTAATATATATGAAATATCATTTGTAAATATCATTTGAGCAAATACTTCCATTTCTCTGACCCACAATCTAAACAGAATGTCAAAGATGGTTAAAGTTCAATTTCCCTATTTTGATTACTTGAAAAAGTATCAATTCCACTGGTTCCATTTGATTTTGTCCATAAATCTATTTTATTGGTCAATATATTTAATTGGAAAAAATTTAATAACTATGTTTCAGGCTATTTCTTCAGTCTCCAGCTAATCCAGATTTATTGTACATTATATTCTTCTGTCATACACAATTAACTGTTACTCTGTTGCTTGGATTCATATTTGGTAGCAAGGTGGGTCATTATTTGTTCATTAAATGATTCATTGGCACGTCTTTTGATCCACGGTATTTGGGGCCAGCGAAAATTAATCTACGATATTTGATCCATTTTTTTCAAATCTGTGGATTTTTGATCCTGAAAACCAAAATTACTAATCGTGCACACATATTTAAAAAAAAAAGAAACATTTTCAGTATAAAAAACAGTTTTTATAAGGGAACATTCAAATATTACGTAACATTTCTACCCGGGGGGAGGGGCTCAATGAAATGTTACTATGGGGGGGGGGGGGGGTAATCATACATTGTTACGTTACATTATTATTTTCCCTGTAGATGTACCACAGGATGAAAAAGTAGAGAACCTTAAAGGACTAGAATTAATTGAAGATGACCCTAATTGGTTTGCTGGTCCTCGGTCAGAAGATGTTCGTCTTTTTTTATAACAAAATGTCCAAAAATATCAAGTTAAAGTTGACATCTTCAAATTTCTATCGTTTCCAAGTGCAAAATTATTATATTACTACATTTTAGGTTCCGAGAAAATTGTTCTGACTATTTTATAGTGGTTATCGTTGACAAATATTTATGAAGTTATTGAAATGAATTGCCCTCTATCAAAATTATCATTTATTAATTCAGTAGCGAAGAGGTAAAACAAGATAAGTCTATTTTTTCCCATTCAGTTATTTGAAAATACGCTCAAGAATAAGCGGAATAGGGCAATTTTGCCTTGAACCTTTTTTGTAATTCTTGAAATTCTCTACCAAAAAATATAAGTAATATCGCCTCATCTCGCTTAGTTTCCGAGATATTTCCTTCAAAATGATCATGAAGACAAGTCGATTTATCCTGTTTTACCTCTTCACTACTGAATTATTGATGGATATTTAAGAAAGGAACCCATAATGCTACGTAACAAATCTTAAAGGGGGGGGGGGCACATGAAAATATTACGCGGTGTTTAATGGAAGGGGAGGGGGGGGGGGGGGGGGGTCTAAAAATTAGAATGAAAATGTTACGTAATATTTGTATGTTCCCTAAACAGTTTTAATATACTATTAACGTATGGAGACTGAACGAATAAAAATGTCGATGGGTCGAAAGTTTTCCTGGATCAAAAATACCGGGTCAAATGTCGTTTAATTAAATGTCGCTGAATCAAAAGACGTGGAATCAATTATTCTAATGCTCAAAGAATATTGAATAATTTTTTTTTTTAATTTTATTAGTAAAAATCTTAGGGATTGAATTTATAAAGTTTCTGTTTGGTTATCCACAGGCTTATGTTGTATTTCGTGGAGGTGGTAAAGAAGACGCAATTGGGAAGCTTTCAGGTACAACGGGTAAATTTATTGGTAAAACGTGTCGTGCACAGGCGGCTAGTAACCAAACCAACTCAATTTCCTTGCAACAGGCTAATTTTACAGAGGAAGGCGATGGTATTACGGTGAGAGAACTCAATTTTTCTTTATATATTTTTTTACTGCACCCCTTACAAATTGAAGTATTTATTTTTGAATATGAGGTAAAAAAGGATCTCATTAGTGTTAACGACCAACTGAAGGACGTTTTATTCTTATTATTAAATAAAAAAATATGGGATAAATTTTAATCCCTTAAAACATGTCAAGTGGTCCTTAATAATCCTGTTTAATGATTCTCCATTAAAATTTCAAGTATGCAAGTTTATAAAAACAAGAGAATAAAATATTTTTTTAAACTCTTACAGTTGACTTTTTTTTTTCTATTTTTTAATTTCTTATCAAATGCAGTTGGAATTTTATGGTTCATATGTCTAGTATGTACATTTATACAGTATATGTACATTTGAATATTCAAAATTATTTCATAATTATAGAATATAATATATCGTTCATTGGATTTACATTAGGTTTCTCATATATTTATCTTTTGTATTGTGAGAAATTCATCCAAAATTTACAAAAAAAAAAATAAAAAAATTTCAAAGGAAAATGGTATTTTTGTCTTTTTTAGGAGGAATTTCGTCGCCTTTATGCTCAACTAGAATTATTGAAGGAGAAAAATATGCGGCTTGGTAATCGACATTTGACTGCAAAGATATTAGCAATGCAGGAAGCAGCAAATCGTGCTGAAACCCAAATCTCAACGATCCAAGCAATCTCCTCAACCCTAAGGCTTAATGACGTGAGTGTAACAACTGTCGTAGAATCTGAATTACTTTTTAAAAATGAGAGTGAAAAAATTGCTGAAAATTATAATGATGATAATAATAAAAATGGTAAGTCAAAGATGATATTATTAAAAAAAATAAGTGATAAAGAATATTTAAATGTTAGTAGTGATGATTTACCATCAACATCAAAATGTAAAGAAAATGAAGAAGTATCTTCTTCATTGTGTAATGAAAATTTTCATGATAATAATGAGAGTAAAAAAAATATTAACACCAGTGAGAATAATGAAACAGCTGTGAACAATAGAGTATTATCTGTTACAACAGATAATGGTGAAGTCGTTGGTGATACAAGGCCAAAAGAAAGTGAGGATAAAGAAAGAAAAAAATCTAGCCACACCCGTGCACATGCTATTGTTATAAATCTTGATGATAAGAGCCGATACTCAGAGGAGGTAACTGTTTAAATAGTTTAATTCTTTTTTTTTTATTTTTTTATTTTTACCTCTCATATCTTCTCATAGATTAATATCGAAATAATTCAAAATATTGATTTAATTCGAGTTTTTATCAATTGATATGAAATAGAAATGAAAAAAAAAGGTATTTCATAATTCGAATATTGAAAAATTTTATTATTGATTAAGTGTAAATAAAATTGTATAGTTTGTTTTAAAAAACAATCATTTATTCCACGATTTTTCTCTTTCATATTGCGCTTTTTCGCTTATCAGAGTATCACTTCCGGGAATGACTCGAAAAAATTCGTGTAACAGTGAATTTTTTCAAAAGAAAAAAAAATATTTAGAGGCTTGTTCTGTAGATTAAAATATTTAAATGACAATGTGTATATATGTGATTGTAATGGCATACATGTTCTCAAACGATATAAAAAAAATTATATTAATTAAATTGTATATATTCAAAGATACAAAAGTAAATTGAATATATATATAAATAATTATACATACCTAATTGGTAATAATTACTAGGTGGAATGAAATAAAGCATCCGCTTTCAAATGTATTACACAATTTAAATTGTACGATAAATCAATTAGCTTCGTATTTGTTCCGCTTTTTCGTTGATTATACGATGTACAATTTTGTATATAGTAATTGTTTAATTATTGAATATGTTTCACATAAATTAAAAAATCATTGAGTTAAATATTATCGTAATTTAATAATTTGTTTAATGAAGCGTGTTCATTTACTTAGACAATACGAATGAGCTGAAAAAATACGATGAAAAAAATAATTAATTGAAGAGAACTGTGGAAATGTTTGTTTTTTCTCCTTTTTATTTTTTGATTCAAATCACAGTGAAAACTAATATAAATTGCAATTTTCTCTCCAATCCATTGCACTTTTGTACATATCAATTTTAATCGTGTAATTTATTATGTAATACGTAATTTACAAGAAAAAAAAAAAGGTCAAGGAAATGAAAAAACATTCATTTTCTTTTTCTTTATCTATTCAACGTTAAGAAGGGTCACAATTACATTGGATACTTTAATCTGAGCCCCAATAAAAGAAAAATCCTCGTAATCGTAACCCTTCAAATCATGAAATTGTGATCAACTGATATTAGTAATTGAAATTGGGAATAATTGAGAAAATTATGTTCACATTAGTGGTAAAAGGATTTTGCTTCTTATTTTTAATCCCCTTTTTTTTCATCTTCAAATGTTTTTATTTACATTGAGAAAAAAAAAGAAGGAAAAACTGCCAGTTTGTTGGAAAAAAACAATTTATTTCTCGATAAAACATCGCTCTATTCCACAATTTAACATAATATTCACGCTAACATGCAAAGGCAAATTCTACTTTAGTTTAATAATTTATCCTTCGGAAATTTGAAGACGCTGGGAATATTTGAGATGGAGGCTTGTCTTCTCCATGAGTAATGAGCAAGTTTCAATCCCAAGACACGAACGAAAAGAAATACGTAATTTCTGGTATTTCCTTTTTTTTTTTTTGAACCCAAGTATTACCTCATGAAATAATAATTCTTTCGGGAGTATGCAGTAATTTTGAAAAGAGTCATGAATAATAAAATATAATAATGTAGATTGTAATATACATTCATAAAAAATTCATTGATACTTGGCAGAGATGAAAGCCAATATATTTGACAATTGCTCATGTCATTAGTGATAATTAAAATTTTATTGTAAATAAAGTGTATAGATTCAAGCACAAAAGAAAAAAAATGAAGGATGGAGACTGTGGAAATTGTTTATTGAAAAATGAAATAATTAAATGCATTTTGATTTTTTTAATTTTTTCAATATCAAAAATCATATCAAGTGCATAATTAAATGCAAATTGTAAAGTCTTTACTTTTTAATTATAAAGAAAAAAAGAATTATGAATTATAGTATATAGTATACTATTATAGATTACAATATTTATCAATTGATTTTTTGCTTTTTGATATAACTGATATCGTAATTTTATGTGAGAAAAAGTAATACTTGTATTAAAAAATTAATTTAGTGGTGAAAAGCTGAAATAAAATGAGTCAGTTTGTTTTTTGCGATTATTCGTAATTGAAAATCCTTTTTTCCACTGAATTTAATAACTGAATAATTATTTTTGATCACAATAAACTGTTATTTTATGAAAATTATTATGTGATCAATAAGAGAATGTGTCGAATGAGAATTGACGTGAAAATTAATATATGACGTGAAATTTCGTGGTAAACCATTAATTATTCGAAATGATACGAAAAATTATCGTCGTGTTTGATTGAAAATACTATAATTATGAAAGTGATTGCAGAGAATGACTGATGTACGTTATATTATAAATAAAAAATTGAACAAAAAAAAATGTGAACTAAAAACAATTTTAATAATTAATGTAGCTTGTATAATTTACGATTACTTGTTTTTTTTTCACTGGAACTCTTCGAATCTCAAATTTAGTGGAAAATCAAGTGGTATTTTATCATTCCACAGAATTTGAAGAATGAAAGTTGTCTCACGCTGAGATAGAGTTTTCATGGTGAAGCACTTGAGAATTCTGGAATACTGCCAATTGTTATACGATACAACGGTCCAATGTAAATTGGAGCAGCAGTTCTTATTAGATATACATTAAAATACATTGAAAAAAAAGTAGGAGTTAAATGATATTTTAATTTGTGAAATAGAATCCAGACGACAAAAATTTTATTTTTTCAACAGCCTCTCATATTTTTTTTTATAAATCTCTTTTTCAAGAATATCTTTCAACAAATTAAAATGAAATCAGATTTATTTCATTCGCATTTTAAATTGTCAAAACTCAATATATTTACTTTTCAGGGACAAAAGCATAATATTTATGCGCAATATCTCATCTATCGATGCTTCAAACCATAAAACCTATTTATGTCTCTGCCAAAAAATCTGCATTCATGTTTCATGATCTTTAAAATTTTGTTTTGGAAACTTGTAGTATAAATTATCGTGTCAATATAAAAAAGAAGAGCAATTATTAAACAGCGTCAATAAATAGGGGATACTGGGGCAAAATGGACCTATTCGGAAAATTAGGATTCATTATTTTTTTTTCGGAGTGAAGGACTCGGTGATAAAATCTGAAAAAATTCAAGAAAATGCTCTAATATGTGATCATTATTGATGAATTTTTTGAAATTTTTTCTAAAAGCCTTTCATTCTCAAAAAAAAAATCCCAAATTATTTTGACTCGCAAATTTATTTGGTCTTGGGGGAGACCGACTATGAAAAGACGCTCCATTAATTCGCGAGAAAATTAAACGTTTCCTCAATATTCATAATTTTCAGAAACACACAGAAAATAATTAATCCGAGCATTTAAATTGCTTCCGTCTTTCCAATATCAATTAACTCAGCTAGAATCTTTCAGCGCCAGGCACTCGCATCTATCCAGCATCAACCTGCTACATTTTCCGCATCAACTTCTCTCCTTCTCAAAGCTTCTACCTCATTCGCCTGAAAAAGCATTTATTTTCCAAAGATCCTTTATACAGTAAGGACAAGAGAGAAGAATACTGCGAAGACCCTGATTCAAAAGGATTAGAGAAGAACTTCCTTAGCTTCTGACCCCAATATATATATATATATATATATATATCTATAACGATATTAGGAAAGATTTAGTGCACCTACACATTTGTGCTTGGGGATCTATGGATTTGAGATTTGCCACAATGGCACTATGAAGCAAATCGATATATTATGAAACGTACGTGTAAATCCAGTGTCATATATATATATATGGATATATATATATACGTAAAACCGAGAGATGCCAATGACGTATGTTCAAGACAACGTCAAGCCAAGTGCATAAGGGATAATCTATGTGCACATAGAGAGTATTGGTGTTAGTGGTGTGGTACGTGAACCTTCGGCTCATAGAATCTAGGTGTTATCGTATGAAACGCATGACAGCACCATCGAACCGCCCTGCTAGCCGTCTGAACGATAAATTTAAAATTTATACCACTGGTAAGTACCACTTCTGTCTACGTCTTCCTTGCTTCTTCCGTTTTTCTTATTATTGATAAAATCGAGTTAAGGTAGTACTATTCGATTTTGAATTATCAAATGATTTTCTTTAGATTTTGAGGAAATAATTAATTATGTTATTTCTCTATTTTTGTGTAAAGTTTGAAGAATTTTTACCACAGAGTTAATGAGATAATTCTATTTTAAAGTTTGAACTTTTAGAACAGTGAATAAATTGCAAAATCTTAAGAATAAATCAAATTTGGCAGGTTTTCTGTGTTTTTCTCGAAATCCAGTAGAATGATTTTGGTAAAAAAATACATAGAGATTCTTTGAATATTTTCGAGTAATCCGAAATTAATTCAGATTTTTTCACCACGTATTTTTTTTTGTAAAGGACCGGAAAATTCGATAGAAATATAAGTGCAATGAATGCTTAGTTATATGCTCAAAAAATTTTATAATTTTCGTTTTTCCTTAAATTCGTAATTAGATGCAAAATTTCATCCTTCAATATCGAATAAATGAATTAATGATATAATCAGGATGAAAACTAATATGTGATATGTACATATATCAGAGCCCTTCCTGGGGGCGGGGAGGGGGGGGGAGGAATCGCTTTCAGATAGGATTACCTAAAGGTTTGGAAAAAAAAGGCGGAAAATTTTTGGGATTTTTCAAGCGAATTTGCTGTATCTCTGCATTATAGATAAGCTCTATTAACTCGGTTACAATTCAGGCAGGCAGATGTGGCAACACTGCCTGATGTTCATGCATTGCGGCATGACACGTGCAACCACGAAGGTTTTGGTACCTCGCACGACCAACGGAGTGTTAAAAGTATTCTCATGTGATAATAGAGTGTTTGTCCTATCTTAATGATGCTGTTGTGTGTGAGGATGAAGAAGGACCTGATTGATGTTATAAAAAACTTTTATATTACATATTTAGACAAAGAAAGAACAAAAACGTAATTTATGTCACATAAAGAACAGAAATTATGAACTTTTGGCCATGAGGCATGCACCTCCTTTTACTTGCATAATAATAACAATAACAATAATAATAATGATTATTGGAATAATTTGCTCCTGTTTTCATGGAATCAGAGGGAAAAAATGCGAATTCTTACAGATGTCCTGCAGATTCATTCAATTAATGTTCCTTTATTATTGTTTAAGTGCTAAAAAAAATGTGCAATACTCAATGTTTAATATTTTCACTCGTCTTTACGATTTCACTTATTATCTACAATATTATAGCTTGCATTATGAAATACGGCTTTTGTTGATGGACAGTAGTAACGTAAAACCAGTTTATATTACCACAGTTTAGGGTTTTGTGCATAAACACTTTTATCTCTGCCGGAATCACATGAATAAGCTATTCGTGTTGTTCATAAATTTTTTTTTTTCTCGAGATGAATACTGCTCAGGCAGTTAATATTGAAGGAAAAAAAATGAAATGAACTTCAAAACTACCACGACGGATGATTCCACTCAATCTCGAGCTTGAAGTATTCATGAAATTACACCACTGCAGTACAACCATGACTTTGTGGTAATCACGTAAGTCAGGTGAGAGCTGACTAATTATCTAATATTACATACGTGAGATAAATTACTGTTATTACATACTGCGGATCCTTTATTTCAATAATTTGTGCTTTTAATTTATTTATTTTTTCATGCTTACGTTTATGCAAATTAAATAATGAAAATATTTCGAGTTATATTTAAATGAAAATATATAAAATTATCTAAGACAGAGGCATTAATTCACAAGTTATTCTCATTTTAAATTCTTGAAACAGAAAAAAATGGGCATTTGTAGGTGAATTTTCATTTAATTACTCATAATCCCGGGAAAAGTGCTTTAATTTAGCCGAAAAAGTGATTAAACTATTCGAAAGTCGTATCTTCAGCTCGTGAATATAATCTTTTTTCTCTCGCCTTTTTTTTACATTAATCTCCTATCAAATGCATGAGATAGAGCGAGAGACAAATAGTTATGACTACCTTCTAATTAAAATTTCTCAATAACTATACGGTGAATTGAATATTTTTTTCTTCTATTATTTAGTTAAAATGCTGTTGTCTTCGCCAATTGTTTTTGAATAATGGGTCAACCCTGCGGTTTTTTAGTGATTTCGTTATTTATGTCCGATTTAAGGCGTTTCATTCCCACCACTGCTATTTTCAGTGATTTTGATAATTCGTATCTCATAAACTACACGAGCAAGAATTATGAAAAAATTCAGAAAAATGAAAAAAGATATTTTTTCTGGTACGGCATAAAAAAAATAAGGGGTTAACTATACTCGAGTTCACTGAGATACAATGTTAATCTCATTATCCCCTTAACTTTGAAATCCTTTCCTCTGTCGTATTATTTTGTCTGCATCTTTTCATTCTTCATCAGAAAGTTATTTTCAAGAATAACTTTTTTCCCTGGCATTGTCAAAAATTCAAAGAAATCCGAATGAATGTCGCCACTAACTTTACTGAAATGAATCGCAAAGATTCGGACTCATTTCTGTATTCCGTAATTCTTGAGAAACGAAAGTTAATGGAAGATTCATAAAGAATTAATGAATATTCAATTACTTTTTTCACAATTTTCAATTACTTTTCCATCGCCTCCCACTTGACCAAATTCAGTCAACAACAATCACTGATTGTTTTCTTCTATAATGAAAAAAAAAAAAGAAAAAGAAGAAAAAAACTAATGAAGAGATGAAGAATTTCATCGAAAGGAAAAAGAAAAGTTCACTGCAAGTGGAATCTCCAAACAAGCGGTCCTGCAATTTCCGCAGTAGAATCGACCAAGTGTTGGGTGAACATTCGAACAATTACAGTTCTTTCTGTTTTTGACGCAAAAGTAATTAACGATGGACAAAGTTATTTGGTGAGTTTCCACAGGGATAGATTTGAGGACAAAGTTTGTTCACAATGCTACAATAAACCTGTATACAAACAGGCCGAGTTGTTAAATTTCAGTGACAAGTATTTTGTGAATTGTTCTAAATTTAACATTAACAATTTGAGAAAACAAGAATTTTCAACTATCAAAACAATAATTCAGTCAGTGAATTTTTCTATACAATTTACGCCTTATTCTTTGATGCCGCAAAAGAAACCATAGGGTTCATCCATTATTTAAAAACTATTAGCGAAGAGAGCAGCATGTTCAACTAAATAAAAAAAAAAAAAAATATTCAATTCTTCGTATAGTTATTGAGAAATTTCAATTAGAAGATAGTCATAACTATTTGCCTCTTTCTCTACTCCTTTCCTCCCCTCTTCTTCTTCTTCTTCTTTCGCCTTCCCTTTCTTGTCTTCTTCTCTTTTCTCTTCTTTTTACGGTGGTGCGCTAGTGGGAATCCTTAATTTTAATCTTAATTTTAAATTCTTCTGCAAACGCTACATGCCCCTGAACAGCTCTGGTTAATCTGTAACAACTTTGAGCCACAAGAGGTAAAATATTGCTCGATTGTGATGCTATTTTTTATTTTTCATTTCTTCTATCTTCATTACTTCACTTTTGCTATTTTAATCAGTCAATTTTCTATCTCCCTTTTTCACGTACAAATTTGCCGTTATCATCTTCGTTGTATAGAGCATGTACTGCTGTGAATGAGTTGTTTATGAGTGCTGAAGATCGTATGGACTTCTTTTTGTCGTCAATTGAGAGAATTGTTAGTGAAGCTACTGGATTTGTGATGAAAAAAATACACCATAAGTCTTAATTCTGCAATATAAATTTTTATTTCATGTATATGTATTCTCCTTTGTTTTGTAATGTGTGTATGTATTATGCGACCCTGTTATTGGCTACTAGCTGTTGGGTCTTGATGGATAAATAAATAAATAAAATAAATTTTCATTATTTTTCTCTATTCTTAAGCTCGAGGGATTTTATTCCATTTTGTTGCGAAAGTTACTTTACTTCACTTTCTCAGTAACTTAGTTCAATACTGTTATTTTTTTGCATATTTTGAAATGTTGTATAACATGATGTACACGAATAAAAATCAATCAATCAATTAATCAATCAATCAATCAATATCTCATGCATGTGATGAATGAGTAATTTAAAAAAAATCAAGACAAAAAAAAATTATATTTACAAACTGAAGATATGACTTTCGAATAATTTAATCACTTCTTCTCGTAAATCATAGCACATTTTCCCAAATTATCAACAATTAATTAGAAATTGGCTTACAAATCCTCATTTTTCTACTGTTTCATCAACCGTACTCTGAGAGACTATCTCAAATACACAGAGGTGAGAAGAAAAAATTGAAACTCCAGGGAAATTGTGCGAGAAGATATAACTCATCATGATTGACTTCTCTTGGGGGATTAATTAACAGCCAAGTGATACACAGTAGAATACAATGGAGAATATGAGATGCAGAAGATGAGTGAGTTCAAAAACCCCGCGAGTATATCACTCAATCATAATTCATTTGAGGCACTCGTCTCTGTACTATATATAGTATCTATGTATAGATATACATAGGTTGAAATTACTGCACTTTGGTGCCTTGTCATGTATGATCAATTACTCCTGATATCAGTGATACTATTATGAGCATATTCTCGATTATTATTCCAAGCTCAGCAGCGGAAGCTTAACCACTGAAGGGGGGATTTCTAATTCCACATTTGGCATGAAGTCGGTTGGCTGTAATGTGAACTGATTTTATCTGTAAACGTGGAATTATTGGTGAATAAATTGCTTTTTATTTGAAAAATATTTGCACTGTTTTTTTAATTAAATTCACATCAAACTCCCAATCAAAATAGATCAATATGTTTTTTTCATTTGTGTGGAATTTGTTTTTTTAATAAAAAAATTTCACACAGTACATGTCACTTCTCATTCTCCACTGTCCAGCTTTTCCCATGACACTCGAATAAACACTCATGAATTTTATTTTTCGAGTGAATTGTGATCATAAAATGCACGAATACATATGTACAAAAGTATTATCTCCGAAAAAAAAAGGGGAATGAATGAAATTCGTGAGCATCAGATTAATTTCTGTTTTGTTCTCACATTCAGTGAACTGTGAGTGAATAACACCAGTGAATTTATTCTTCTCCAGTGTTTGAATAAAGAAATATTATAAAATTACTAGAGAGAGGTGGAGTGAGAATGACACGAGGCGTTAAACGGACACATTTCAATTTTTACATTTATTATGAAAATCACGTGAAATGTAAAAAATTAATTAGAGATAGAATTTTTCTGATCGTTTTATTTGAAATCTGGGGCAATTTCTATTGGGAAACGTGTGTTAAAAATCGTTTTTTTTAATTTTTTCAATGGAAATTCAACTTTTTGAGGTGAAAATGAGATTTTTAAAATTATTTTTTTTTTAGGGAATTGAAAAATTACACTTTCGGGGTTGATTTTAAATGAAAAGTGAAATAATTTGCCATCAATTTACGCGGCAAGTGTTTGCTTTTTTGAAAAAAAAAATGATTTTTAAAGTATTTATAGGTCAAAAATTGATTTTTACAAAATAGCCTATAAGTATTTCAAAAATTGCTTTTTTCGTAAGGATCTCACCTTTTATACAACACTGCCTCAAACAATCTGTGGTAAATAAAATCGCGGGTAGCCTCGAAAGAGCGGAGAAAAAAATAAAAATGGAAAACCACCCATTTTTAGGCAAAAAAGTAGAATTTTCAAAAAAATGAAGAATTTTTTTTTTTTTGTTAGCTTCCACACCCTTAGGGGCTTATTCAGCAAAATAAAGAAAAATCTTGTACTTTTCAAACGAATCGTTGAAAAAATCCATCCCAAACAATTTCATCAGAATCTCCATTTTCCCCTATCAATAATCTCCATATACTCTCTGAATGACCTTTTTCTCAATCAGTATTAGCCGAGAAAAGTGTAGTCGAAAGCTCGGTGAGTTAGAGTCTAGAGTGAGAATTTACCTCCAAAGATTTAGGGAGAAGCATACAGGGGTTGAATTAATTAAATGAAAGGCTCGTAGGGGAGGAGTGAGTAGAACTTGATCAGTAACGTGCTGTTGAAATAAAATCCCTCTTTAGAGAGAGGTAATTTTTCTCTCACTTAGACAATTTATAACGTCCACCTTTCTTTTTTTTTTTCCTATAACAAAAAATCAATTCCATTTTATTTGTTATCCGCAAAAGGGAGTCGTTGAAATATCACACAAACAGAAGAAAAAAAAGAAGAAATCTCAATGAAAGAAGAGAAAAAAAAGAAGAAGAAGCTATATTTGCTCCAATAGCAGTGGCAAATATATCATTTCTTTAAGAAGGGAGAATTTTTTTCATTTAGCACAACCCTATGAAATATAAAGAAGAAAAAAATAATGTATATATACATATATACATATTTTTCCTGACGAAAATTCAAAGTTGTAGCCACTTGGGAAAATATTATAATACATAGAGTAACTCCGGAGCGCATCTACAGGGCCTCCTCCTCAGGAATGATGTTAAGAAGGGTGGAAAGAAACATGACCATGTCAGAGAGCACCCAAATCACCTTCTCTCTTTCTCTAACCTCTCCTTTTTTCTCTCTCTCTCTCTATCTCTCTCTCTCTCTTTTTTTACCCTTCTCCACCACTTCCTCGGCCCTGATGTTCGAAAACTTCTCCAACGGGCTTTATAACTCGGCCTCGTAAAATTCAACTTCTATACGTGTCAGCTCGTTAAAAGTCACTGGGAAAAGCTGTCTGCTTGAGTCACGATCTTTTTGCAGTATTAAAAAGCATCAAAGTCGATTGGGAATAGATTTTCACTCAGTGAATATTTCCCACAGATTATCAATGCTCTGATTACTAAACTTAACAATAAAAAAAAATGACATTTATCACATTCAATTAATTGAATTATACTCCAAAAAAAGTTTGAAAAACAGTGATAATTTTCATCAAACTTAATTTATTAGAATTGTTTGCTTGTGTGTGTTATTAAGAATCGTTGAATCATGAAATTAATTGTGTGAATTGTAAGGACGTAGTGTAATTTGTAATATCAAGGCAAGTCACGTATTTGTCGGGAAGGATGTGGCGCATTCTCACGGAAGGGTATATATATTGCATTTTGGAATTGATGGAGAGACTAAATGACCAATAGTCATATTGAGAATGAGAAACCCTCATTCAATTCTGGGAAATAATAGTGTATTACACTGAGGTAAAGCGGATCATGAAATACGAACTGAGCATTTCATAGAATATGATTTGGTCTTTTACATGAATTACATTTTAATTATGCATGATTTATGAACACGATTTTTACATAAAATATGTTCTAATAGAAGCAATTATTGTTAGGTATTCTTGTTAGGTAATAATATGTCGTTGTTTTAGAAACAAAGAGGCGTAAGTGCTGTGTATAAGCACAGCATTTACGCCCCTTTGACTCTGAGGCGAGGATATTATCTGAACAGTGCGGTAAAGCACTTTTCCGATGAGTGTGACGTTGCAAAACGAGACAAAGGCAAGTTTTGCTATCACATGAGTCAGAAAATACTTTCCGCACGTTTAAGATATAGCATTTTTTTTATTTTTCTTAGCACATGTATGGCTTCTCAGCCTTTTACATTCCCTCCCCCCCCCCCCTCTTTACATGTATAATGATCCCCTGTACATGAACTTTGGCTTACATTTTTACATCGCTACAAAAAAAAAGGAGAAAGAGAACTTATCTTACTTATGACTTAATTAATCATGTAGCTTATGCTAATTTTGGCTTGACTTAACCTAAATAATCAAAATTACAAACAGTCAACAGTCTTTATACTGTTATTAATACGATAATTGCTTGAATTTTGCGTCCCTCTTTGGCCTTTTTTCGTCATGTTTGAGATATAGTATTTTATTGTACAGCGTGTGAAAAGTACCATTGATCAGACGCGTAGCGTGCATAAAGTGGCACTTTATGCACGGCGTGCAATAAAATATTTTATGCATCACGGACGTATAAAAGGTGATTTCACCAACAATTTCCCAATCCCATTTTGATCGGGCACTTTTTCCCACCCTTAGTGCATAATGCACTATTATTGTATAGCATGGGAAAAGTGGCAACTTTACGCACGACCTGCAATGAATAAACAAATTGAAAAATTACAAATTCACCTATCAAAGCAACGATTAAACCATGTTTTATCACTGGTTTTATTTGATGCCAAACATTAAAGTGCAAATAAAGCTCAATCATTTGTACACAAACCTGATATTCACGTTTTATCCTCATTTATTTATTGGATAGAGTAAAGTTATGTGTTGATTTTTCCTTTTTTTTGTTAACTCTCATACATTAACACCCACTATACACGATAACGATCTATTCTCGGTATGTGCAATTCCACTGGGTACATCCCCGAACATCACACTGATCAATAATCGCTTAATTTGACGTATGATTGAGAGGCATCAACTGTTTATATATGAAAATTCAGGATACTACAAGCACAGAATGTATATTTTTATCCTGATGGAATTAATGGACAGGATTTTTTTGCATAGGGAAGAGCTTTCCGTAAAAAACTTTGAAAAAATTCGGAAAATGCTCCAGCATGTTTTTATTATCGGAGATTTTTACAAATTTTTTAATAAAAAAAAAATTAACATTTTTTCCTCTCAGTCTTCATCCCCCCACCCTTATCTTGAAAAAAAATCCAATTCAAGCCAATTTTTTTCAGAATTTTTCCATAACGATCGAGAATGAAAAAAATCAATCATGAACAAAAAAAATCTATTCTACAGTGGAATTCTTTAATGCCTCTACTAACAGCATTCGGAAAATGTGAGAGATCCTCCATATATTTTACGAGAGAGCTGTAATGAATGAAAAAGAGGAGGAAATGAAAATTGTTGCTTTAAAAATCTAAACACGCTTGAGGACATCAAGAAAAAGAACAAAAAAGGGCTGTATAAAAGCCCAAAGCACGTTGATTGCTTGAGAATATTCCAGCTCGACAAAAGTACGCAATTACCTCTTTCATACAAAAGTACGGGGTACTAATATTTAGAATAGATTGTAAAAAATGTGAGAAAATTGAAGAATGGACTTTAAAATAAATATAGTGCTATTCGAATACATATGCACATTGATTGAAACAAATTCATGAAAATCCCAAAAATAAATGTTTTAATAATGGACGATTTTATTTCATGGTAAAATTATGCTCAATAGCTTTCATATGAATATTATCAAGTGAAAATGAATTGAAGTACAATTTAATAACTGATAATATAAATGAATTAATTTATTACAATCCAATGTATCATTTAAATTTCATAAATGCAAATTGTCCATGTGATACATTTATGAATATTTAATAACGAATATGTAAATTTTCAATTGAATTCAAAAATACTTTTGCAATTTACACTCAGTGCGAAAGTGTACTATCCCAAATATTTACAATTTATTTTTTTAATTTTTTTTTCAACTAAAAAACCTGAAAAGTATACTTGCGGTTGAAGAATCTATTCGATTTGTGTATTTGAGGAACGTGAGCCCTGGGGGCCTTGAAAAACCAACAAGTTGTACTTCCGTAAGAGTTTGAATTCAGTGTAGTTCATGAGTGGACTTGAGTCTATAAATCTACAACTTCAGAGCAAATAATTCTCAAACGTACTGAATAATTTGATATTTACTTATTAATCGTCAAAGTAAATAGAATGAGGATGTGCTCATTTCTTTATGGATATTGAGGTAGTATCCCAGGAAACTCGAGTACAGTAAACCTCTCATTTTTTTTTGATGCTTTATCAAAGATGATATTTTTTTACATTTTTTTGAATTTTTTTTGAATTATCAAAGTTACTGAAAATAGCGGTGGTGGGAATAAAACCCCCTAAATCAGACAGAAATAACGGAATTACTAAAAAACCACAGGGTTGATCCATTATTTAGAAACAATTGGCGAAGAAAACAGCATTTTAAATAAATAATAGAAGAAAAAAATATTCAATTCATTTTATAGTTGTTGAAAAATTTTAATTAGAAGGTAGTCGTAACTATTTGCATCTCTCTCTATCTCATGCATGTAATAGGAGATTAATTAATTTATAAAAAGTCGAGAGAAAAAAAATTATATTCACAAGCTGAACATTTTTTTTTCTCATTGTGTTTTCATCGCAAAACATCACATATTCAAAATTTTTTAGTAAATAATAGAAATAAATTTCAATAAATGGAATAAAATTTTAAAAATTTCTGGAGTTAACATTTTCGAAGTTTCGTGTGTATTTCGAATAATAATAGAAAATTATGATAGTTATTTTAAAGTTAAAAAATGTAATTTACAATGCAGGTGAATAATGATGCTGAAACCCCAAAAATTTTGATTGGATATGAAACCATAATAATAATAAGATAATATAACTTTCGAATAGTTTAATCACTTCTCCGTGTAAATTAAAGTAAATTTCTCAGAACTATCAGCAATTAATTGGAAATTAGCCTGCAAATCTTCATTTTTTCAATGTTTTATCGACCGCACTCTAGGATACTATCTTAATATCCTCGTGAGATTGTTAATTGAAGAAGGGAATTTCCAAGGAAAATTCACGAGAAAATCAAAGAAACTGGAAAGAGAGGTAATTTGTTATGCCATACGATTGGATGGATTCCAATTACGTAGAAATAATGAATTCACTACAGCTTCAATCAATTCCTCCTTTTTTTTTCTCTTCATAATAATGAAAAAAAAAAAAAAAACAGAAAATTGAAAGCGAGAAAGAGCCAAATGCTGTTGGCTTATTGATTTCCAATTGAAAGGAATTTTATGAGTGTAAGCGGAATTATTTGATTGGCCAGTTTTAAACCAAAAAAAAAAAGAAAAAAAAGAAGTAGAAAGAAGTAGAAAAAAATTTCCACGTGAGTTGAGTTAACAGGATACTGAATTAACTTTCTATGTAACGAGTTCTCTCTCTCTCTCCAGTCTGAAGAGATATAAAAAAAGATAAAAGAGACTGAGTAAATGGATTAAAGCATAAGCTCAACTAAAATCTGGACAAGTGACAAATTTCGTATAAATTAATGGTACAAATGTAAATTCATTCGTGTAATTTTGCTTCAATAAAACTTCAATAAAATTAAATTTATCTAACTGTGAATTGTGAAGTAATGACACGTGTCTTGAATCATTGAATGAAAGATTCAAAAGATTTTACCATCTTACTACAGTTTCAGGTAGAAATAGGCAAGTTTTTTTGAACAATGGTACGTTTTTTACCCGACCAAAGAAGAATCCAACGATGAGAAACTTCTATCGGACCAATAAAAGCGTAGATACGTGCTTTGCACACTCTTAGTTTCTTGACTGTATAGTCACTCATTCCACTTGGCGTATTGATTTTGAAATAAGGCCGTTGGATGGCTTAAGCATCTTTACCTCCCACTTTTATATCATTAAAGCTCTATAACCAGTTCATTGCACAATTTTTTTTTTTTTCCAAGAAATGTTTGTATCAATATCTTTGGGTAAAAATAGGAGAAAAATGAATTTATTTGTTTGGACACTGGAGTGAAGAGGTGAAATGGATTTTTAACTGAAAATTTTTTACCTTCTGCTATGAAGCCACAATAAAGATGTTATACTGAGAGAAAAATAAAGTATTTTATTGAGACATTCGTCTTTGAATTAAGAAATAAAAGAAATTGGAAATTTTCCATTCCACGCAAGCTTGAAACCAAATATTAATATCATCAGAATCAAATTCGTTATGGTTGAATGAGAGAAGAAATCCTTTTTTTCCCGAAGAAAGAAATTTCTTGAAACTAGGAAAAATGAAAAATTATCAGTTTCAAGAAATTATTTATCAAAAGTAATAATGCCTTACTTTGATTGAATATATCCAGATTGAAATGAACTCATTTTCATTAATTATTTGGAATTAATTGAAGATTTCTCAAGATAATCATCTCATCGCTTGTTTTAATAATGAATATACTACTTCAAGATGGAAACTTTTACATTAATCAATGAGTTACTTGATTGAAAAAAAAAAATAAGTTTGTATTGGAGTGAAGTATGGATAACTATTGATAATTTTCAATCTTTTTTTTCCATTCAATTGCGAATTCTTTGATAATAGATTTTTTTCTCAGTGTACTTGTTATTGCAAAACGTTACATTTTCAGAGATTTGTAGTGAATAGTAAAAATGAATTTCAATGATTGAAATAAAAGTTTGTAAATTTTTGGAGCCAACATTTTTTAAGCTTCACCTGTATTTCCAATAATAATAAAAAGTTATGATTATTATTTTGAAGTTTAAAAATATTCAGAATGCAAGTGAAGAATATTGCTGAAGCCTCAAAAATTTTGATTGGAAATGAAACCATACTAAATATTTGCATGACTGCTTCTACATATTCGTGAAGACTTTTGATTGCATGAAGTTCAATTTAAAATATAAAATAAAGTGGCGAATCCCAAGGGAATACTGTTAGTAACTTCACAGAGGTGAGCAAAAATATTGGTTTCAATGTTAGTGAGTACAGCATGGTAGAATAATCAAAAGCTGGTGGAATTGTTAGTGGCGACTTAAATTCAACGCATTCCCTCGGGACATCATTGAGCTCAATCGATTGAACAAGGGCAACGTATAGTTTCAACTAACAAAGGATACTTACCTAGTATGGACAAAGTAATCAGTGATTGAGAGAACTAATGAATCATTTTCTTAATTCCTCTCATTAAAATTAAATTTTTATGTGGAATTTTTCTAAAAAACATTTCAGAGGAAAAGGGGTTAGATGAAAATGAATAAAATTATTAAAAATAAAAGGAATTTGACAATTTTTTTTTGAATTCATTTAAAAAAAAAGAAAAAATTCGCACTTATATAAAAATTTAAGAATTATGAATGCAAATTTTTTGAATATTTTTTTCATTATTTTTGATTTGTTGGAAAAAATTCAGGAAAAAAAAATAAAGTGATGTCACGAAGTAATAAAAATAATCTATACACAATAAAATGAAAACTCTCTAAAAATTCAGGAAATTATCAGATATGTGAAAGTTTAATTATCACGTTTTATTAATGAAATTTTCACCAATTTCTTTTTTTTCACCTTTGGATAATTCATTTTTTAAATTTCAAAGTTATTAAGTACTAGATCACATCATAAATTCCGAATTTCTGAATAAAATTCAATATTCAATATTCAATCTTTAAACGATAAAACTTGAGCCTGATAATCTTATCGAAGATTACACTGCATCATCCTTAAGAATCAAATCTTTTGAAAATATCTTCGGTAATCTCTTTTTCAACAAACGGGGAAAGGTATGATAAACTCTGAGGGCATGAATTGCATACATAGTACAGTATATTACGATGTTATGAAGCTACTGCATCGTCCAGGTTTTCATCCTTTTTTTTTTTCTCTTTTTTTTCCAATTTAAAACTGAACTGTACAGGTTTTCTTTTCATCTACGAAATGAAAAATCTTTTTCACTCGAGGTAATTCAAGAAAAACATTTTTTTTTCTTGGTTATTGAAGGATGAAGTTATGAAGATATTAAATTAATTCACCATGAAACCTTTACAAAATAAACTTCATCAACTTTTAAATTATGCGACATCGTTCGATTAGAATCAAATGAATAATAATTAAGAGAAAATTCGAAAAAAAAAAAATTTCTTGTGTATATTTTTTTTATTAATAATAATTATTTCGTTGATAATTGATTTAATTAAAATATCGTTTCGTTGTTGCATTAAACTTTACATCCTTTTCACCCCCCCCCCCCTCCTTCTCTACCTTCTGTCTCCTGACAATTTGAAATGCTGATAATCAAGTACACGATTCTATTAGTTTTCATCGCTGAGGAAGGAAGAAATTTCCTTGAGTTTCCTTGAAGCTGAGTGTATTGAAAATGTTCTACGCAGCGAGAGAGCAGCATGGAATGAGGAAGGGGGAATTAAACGAGAGTAAAAAAAAAGAAAAGAAGGGAAAACCAATACCGTGAGACACTATATTATTGCTGATGGTGTAGTGATACCTCTTTCACGTGTTATTGAATTTCATCTGCTCCCTTTTTTCCATTACCATCACACACGATATTTTATATGATTAAATTGAAATTGAAGATCACTGGAACTATGAGGATTTCTTTATGACACATGTCATAAAATACTCAGGTGAATTTTGAATAATTATCAATTCCAATTTCAATTTTAGGACTAATAACATTTGCAAAAAAACAATTTGTTAATGTTCCATTTTTATTTTTTTGACTAATTAATATGAAATTTATCTGTGATATAATGAAAAAAAAAATGCAATTAAAAAGAGACTTGAAAATTGAGAGATTTTATGAAAAAATGTTAAAAATTTAGAAAAAACTTTTTAATGACAAAAACACAGGTAAAAAATAAGAATTATGTTCTACTTATAATGAATAGATAATTGTAAATTCATAATGTTTCCAGTATTAATAAACGCGCCTTGAAGAGGTCTGCATATAGCAGACGGAAAGTTGTTGCAAAATTTTGAAAATTTGAGTTTTTAATCTTTTTGGAGTGACCAGAATGGCCGTTTTCCCTCGTTTCCAAAGGATTCCTTTATATTTATTCAAATTACGATAATTGACAAGGTGTATTTGCTGCCTATGTTACATCAAAAATATTGCATCATGACGAAATTATATTTAAAGAATAATATTTTTCATTTCAATCATAAAATGTCTTTCAAATTATTAATTTTTTGATTGCTTTATTTTTTATCAATATTCTAATTAAAATTATCGAATTTTGTGTTCCAAATTTTATATGACATATATATATATCGCATATACCTACTCGAATATCTGTTCTCTTGGAGAATAAAAAAAAATTAAAGTAAAAAAAGTTGAAGTACAAGTGATTTTTTTTCTCTCATATTTTACGTAACATTTTCAATATTGTGGGTCATAGCCAGAGGTTAAAAGTTGTACGTTTAAAAGAAAGTACCATCAAGAGCCAGGAAATGTTTCTATTTTTGTGTTTTATGCCAATGGAAAAGCCCCGTCATGAAGCATACAACCGATTGACTTCTGCTCCAATATGTTCATGGCACAAATCGATTTTTCTAGCTTCAATTTTCGAGGGAATTTCGTTCGCAAAAAATAGTAGTACTTTTTTGTTTTTTTTTTTGAATTAGAGGCATATCAAATAATTGGAAAGTGAAGAGAAAGAGGAATGGAGGATGAATTTTGCAATAACTCGATGGATGGATCAAATTAATTTGATAAATTTTAATTACAGTGTTTAAAACCACTCATGGCATTCGAGAAAAATAGATTTTATATTAATTAATAACCAGTAAATAAAAATGTGGATGAATTCATAGGAATTTCTGTAATTTCAGTGGTTAAATATTCTGATAGAATGAAATTCCGATTAATGAGTTTTCATAAATAATTACTTTGGAAATTTTCAATCAACTCACCTCATTAACTGAAGCTTACAGAATTCCATCTCTCATAAATTTATTTTCATCAATTATAACAATTATACCAAACAAATAAAAGCAATTCTTGTTTTATCAGTTAGATCGTGAAATATGAGAAAAGTTTTTCATCATCCTTGAGACAATGATGATTGTACTTTGTCGAAAAATTCTTTCAATAGACTCTCAGCACTTGGACCCAATTGTTTCAGCATCCACTTTGCGGTACTTGGACAAACTATGATGACCCCGAGGATACTAATTGTCAGTGGAGCGAGAAAATTCCAGATGAACTAATGGAAGGAAGAAAAAAAGGGGAATAAATTGCAAAAAATTGATTATTTGATGCTAATTGAGATAGAACTTTTTTAATATTTTCAGGGAAAAGCTGAGAGGGAATTTTTGATGAAAAACATGTGTCAAAATAGATTTTTAGGGATTTTTTTGTACATTTTATGATTTTAGGCATGGATAAAAATTCAAAACTTTAAAATTTCTGAAAAAATGTTTATTTTAACGTAGTGTGCCAGAATATGTTCGATAAAACAGGAAAAAATGAGGATTTTTAGGTGAATTTCCAATTAATGATAATTCGGAAAAACGTGCTTTAATTTACCCGAAAAAGTGATTAAACTATTCGAAAATCATAATATCTTCAGCTTGTGAATATAATTTTTTTTTCTCTTGCCTTTTTTACATAAAAAGTTACGACTACTTTCTAATTAAAATTTCTCAATAACTATACGATGAATTGAATATTTTTTTCTTCTATTATCTAGTTAAAATGCTGTTCTCTTCGCCAATAGTTTTTAAATAATGATTCAACCCTGTGGTTTTTTTAGTAATTCTGTTATTTCTGTCCGATTTAGGGCATTTGATCCCCCACTGCTATTTTCAGTAAATTTGATACAGTGCACGTCTCGAATAAGGCGGTTAAGAGTCTTGTAGGGGAAGGCGATTCCTGGAATCGTCGTTCCCCCACTCCTGTCGCCAAATCAACGCGCAGTGTTTTGGGTCGGGGTGTCCGCAATAAGGCGTTCGGTTAAAGGAATTAAAAACTAGACATTTTGTACAATTAAAATTACAATCAAACTTTTTTTTATCAGGAGAGTGATGAATGCACATTGAAGAAAGTAAGTGCGCCTGATCTTTATGGTATCCTTGATGAAACTTGTAACAATGGTATTATCCCTGATGAAATCATAATAATGGTAAAACACAAGATCCATCAATGTCAGCCAATTTTTTAACAGAATCTTCGAATATTTTGTATGATATATAAGGAAAAAAATATTAAATCATCATTTTTTTATTTTTGTTAAAAATTAAAAATGAAACCCAAGTTGAAAGAAAGTTCAAAAATAACTAGATTATCCAAAAATAATTCGATTTTTTCTTTTTCTCGCTAACGCCTTATTCAAAACATCGGGACCTAAAGAAGAGCGCTGGAGGAGAAGTCCGATGGCAGGGGAATTAACTCATCGCGAATATAAACATTGCGCCCTATTCGAAGCCGCCTTATTCGGGACGTGCACTGTAATTCATATCTCATAAACTACACGGGCAAAATTTATGAAAAAATCCGAGAATATGTAAAAACTTTTATCTTTGATAACGGATTAAATTGACTGAGCTCGAGTTTATTGGGATATTACCTTAAGTATTTGCAGATGAATTTGCGCTAGTTTTTGTAAGAGTTGAAACGCATTTTGTGGGAATCCATCCGAAACCCCATGAATCAACGGCAAATGAGTTTCCCCGTATTTTCCAACGGAAATTTTCTCAGCCTTTCAATGAAAACACAAAAAAAAAGCTCCAAACTCAAACGCTTTATCCATTCCGGCACCCAGAAACCTCACAATCTACCTTTTTTTTTAATGAAAATTTGAAATTCGGATGAAGCCTGGCTTCATATCGCTTTACCCATTATTCTTGAAAATGCAAAAAATTCTACTCACGTTTAAAAACCAGCATACAACAATCCATCCAAGTAAAACTGTACCGGCTGTACTAAAATATGGTGCATACTCCGGACGCAAAAGACACTGAAGATACGGTGCTTTCTCTCCAAGATCAGCCAAAATAACCTCCATCTGTCGTGTACATGTCACATGAGAGCCATAGTGTTCATGAAAAATTAACATGGCACAGTGTTACTAAATAATTAATAGAATATTGGGCGATAAACGCTGAATTTTTAACGTTTTCAAGTCCCAACGCCATTGTAAACTTATTGATCGATGATAGAATGGAATTAGAAAAGCTGCAGCTGTTGAAAACAGAGTCTAGACTTGAATTCAAAATCATAAATTGCAAAGATAACGATTTTTTCAAAGAAATTTTAAACAAATTATCATTTAAAAAAAAATTGAAAAAATTTTCACTTTATTTTTCAAATTTTTAAAAATGTGCACTTTTTCTAGTTTTTTAAAAAAATGACTTTTTTATTTAAAAAATTGAAAGAAAAGTGAAAATTGTCAGATATCTGCTATTTTCAGTAAATAACCATGAATTAGAAAAATCCTCTGAACTCAAACGACAGTTCGTGATATCCATTATTTCCATTAAAATAATTTGCATGTACATTCACCTATTTTTTCCAAGAGGCGGTGAGAAAAAAGGAAATGATAGTGAAATAAAGTAAACTGAAGAGAAAATATTTCTTTTACAAATGTGGTTTTCAGTTCTTTTAAGGTAACATAATGGCAGCATAGCAAGCATTAAAGTAGGCGAGAAAATTACATCACCGTTGAGGCAAGTGGCACTTTTGCCTATTTTTTTTTACTCTCTCTTTCTCTCAAACGAAGAAAAAAAGAAAGAATGAAAGAAAAAAAAAATGAAATATGTATGCACGACTTTGACCAATTTCCTCTGCAACGTGCCACGAAGAGCGTGAGGGTGGAAGAGGGAAGAGGGGATGAGGATAAAAATGTTGCTTTGAAAGAAAACTAAAGTAGGATAGAAGAAAAATAAAAAATACTTACATCCATTATCCACGAGATTTTAATGAAATTTCTAGCTTATTCAATCCACAACAAATTTATTTATTTGACGTTGAGGGGATGGAATTGGTGGAGAAATTTAATGAGAGGTTACAAAATAAATGAAAAAAAAAAAAAAAAAAAATCAATTTCCTTCAAACATTTAATGTGATGACGATCAACCGGAAGTTTTCCAATTTCTTCGATTCAACCTAGTTTCACACTATTCAATAAACTTTTATCACTTTTCATTGAAAAAAATTGTTACGTGAATCCTGTATTTGAAATTCAACAAAAGATTCTTTGAACTTTTTTCATTTATGAATGCATTCTAGCAGAAAGGAAGCATTCAAGATTATTTTTGTGCTCGATTTAATTGAAAAAAAAAACAGAATTTCACTATTAATCAATTCTTATTTAAATTCTAAAATTTCTCACTTGAATGGAAATTGCCATACAACAAAAGGAGATTTTTATAGAGAAAAAAAAAAATCCATAAATTCTCATAATGATGAACATTCATCCTCATATATTATCTTGTATTTCATTGAAAAATTCGTCTTTGAATTGAGAAATAAAAAGATTGGACATTTCCAATTTCACACAAGCTTTGAACCAAATATAAATATCATCAGAATCAAATTCGTTATAGTTGAATCGAAACACTGAGAAAAAAATGCTTTTTTCCCAAGAAAAAAATTTCTTGAAACTAAGAAAAATAAAAAATTAGCAGTTTTAAGAAATTATTCATCAAAAGTAATAATGCCTTACTTTGATTGAATATATCCAGATTGAAGTGAACTTATTTTCATTAACTATTTGGAATTAATTGAAGATTTCTCAAGCTGATCATTTCATCGCTTGTTTCAAAAATAAATATACTACTTTGAGATGAAAAATTTCACATCAATCAATACGTTACTTGTTTGAAAAAAAATTGGATTTTTATTGAACTAAACTATGGATAGTTGTTGATAATTATCAATCCCTTTTCTCCAATTCAATAGCGAACTCTTCGATAACGTATTTTTCTCCTTTCAGTGTAATTGGAAAAATCAATTTTTACGAAACTATGTAGCCAAGGAAAGGTTGTCGGAGTTCAATTCGAAAAAATTAGAAAAATTCTGGAAAATCCCAAAATTGGAAAAACTTTTTTTTTTAAATACTTGAATTTTTTTTTTCATAAATACTTGAAATCGTCATTTATTCTAAAAATTTCATAAATTTCGAGTATAATGCTAAAACTGTCACCTTTATTCTCATTCCTCATTGATTGACCAAAATTACGCGCTCAACTCAAAAAACAAAATGAAAATGAAGGATAAACCAATTTTTAAAAGTAATTATCGATTATTCATAATATTTTCCAATTTAACTCGAACAATAATCATTAAAAAAAATTTAAAAAAATAGATTCAACCAGAAAAAATTATGAGATCATTTCATGATATCTATTCCTTGAAAATACTTGCTTATGCTTGAAATTTCAAAGTTATTTTAATTAAGGTACTGTGCAAACAGAACTCTCTGCGGTTGATAGCATCAAACAAGAAATGAAATTGAAACGTAGTGAGTTTATATTAAGATCGTTTGTCGGTGCTTTTGTCTAATTTCACTATGATCTAAAGACTTCATGGCAGGCACAGTTCCTCTAGCAAGCAAAATTTCATTGTGTGGTATAATGAGCAGTAGAAGTAATTATGGTTTCACTAGGATAATACGACTTTCATGTTTGTCCTTTCAAAGCAAATCCTCTATTGTTTCAAGCTCGTTGTTGAAATTATCAAAACATATTCAGCGTGTGTAATGAATTTTATTGTTGAAAATTTTGGAAAATTAAATGGCTAACATTCAATTTGAATTGGTATAGCATTGAGTGGCATCGAAGTTTAATTATTAAATCCTGAACAATGATTGAAAATTTCTCTGGCATTGAAATTATGTACTTTGTGATGTATCAAACATCAGTGGAGTAAAATTTCACAGGCGATAGAATTATAACTGCAGTTGTGTATTTCCATTTTCCTCTTCAGAGGCCTGCAAATACATTCAATAATTTTAGAGATAAATTCAATCATTTTGCAAATAATCATGCAAATACACTGAATCATTTTGGAGAAAAATCTCGTAATTCAGGAATTTTTTCTACTCATTTTTTTCTCAAATCATATCTTGGAAACTAAAAGGAAATTTTTTTGTAATTTTCGAAATTTTCTGCAAAAAAAAAAAATTAACTTGAAATATCTCGTTTAGTTTCCGAGAAATTGCAAAAGAAATAAATGAAAAAAAAATGACCATTTTTAAAGAATATCTTTGGAAACTAAACGAGATAGCGCGATTTTGCTCTAATATTTTTTTGCTAGCTTTTTATGAAAAGATTAGATTGAAAAGATGTATTTCGCTTAATTTCCAGGATATTCGCAAAAACTTGCATGAAAATAAACATACACATGTTTTTTTGAGCAAATCACGGAACTTAAGCGAGATAGCGCGATTTTGCATCAAAAGATTTTAGATAAAATTGTCTTATCTCGCTTAGTTTCCAAAATATTGCAAAAAAAAATGAATTAAAAAAAAAGTTAAAGTCCATTTTATAAGCGAGATGCGTTATTTTCCCTCAATCCTTTGTTTTAGCCTTGAAATTCGGTAAAAAAAAAAAGGATTCAGACGAAAAAAGAGCGTATCTCGTTTAATTTCCGAAATATTTGCATACAAAAAAATAGTCTTATCCTGTTTCCCTTTGTTCACAAATACTCAAATATTCATTGCCTGTAATTCCAGCTCCTGTGATTGAATCAAATCATCCGAATATTCTCCCTCCATATTCACTCTCCTATAAGGCACTGAGGCTGGAAAAGTACCAATACAGATTCCAGGACTCGACGAATGGCACAATGGAAATTCAATCGTACAACTATCAGCAGCATTGATTCCAGTTTCATTTGGACAGAGCATTGAAATTTTGTATAAAATAGCATTCGTCATCTGGCCACATCGTACGATAGAGTACTGTACTTTCAACCATAAGTTTCAAAATTAACGGATTTTCGTAGAGGATGAGATGTTATAAAACTTGGTCATACATAAACCGCAAAACTCTGTGCAGCAAGCTTCAGTGATTGATATTCGTGAATAAATTTCATTGCAGAGAGTCGAAGATTATGTAAAACCAAATGTAAGCGACAAGAATATTACTAGTGAAGTGTAATATTTCATTTTCATTTCTACCATTAATTTTCAAATTTAAATTCACCATTGAAATAATTGAATTTCAAATTACATTAAATGTATTCCCTTGATTGATAAAATCCATTTTTGTAATTTTATCACACTCGTATGATTCGAAAAATTGTGCAATTCAATCCCATGGGATACAGGAGAAATGATTTAAAAAAAAAATTGAATAAAATCATGAATTTTGTAGGAAAAAAAGTGGAGAACTTTTTATTTCTTTTTTTTTCACGATCTTTACTGGCATCTGTTCTTTTTCCTGAATTTAAGGGAGTATCTTAGAGTGTATATTCGATAATTCAGAAAAAAATGAGGATTTTTAGATTAATTTCCGATTAATTGCTGATAATTCGGGGAAATGTGCTTTAATTTACGAGAAAAAGTGATTAAACTATTCGAAAATCATATCTTCAGCTTGTAAATATAATTTTTTTCTCTCGCCTTTTTTTCTTACATTAATCTCTTGTCACATGCATGAGATAGAGAGAGAGACAAATAGTTACGACTACCATCTTATTAAAATTTCTCAATAACTATACGGAAAATTGAATATTTTTTTCTTCTATTATTTAGTTAAAATGCTGTTCTCTTCATCAATAGTTTTTAAATAATGGCTCAACCCTGTGGTTTTTTAGTAATTTCGTTATTTCTGTCCGATTTAAGACGTTTCATCCCGACTACCGCTATTTTCAGTAACTTTGATAATTCATATCTCATAAACTACAGGAACAAAAATTATGAAAAAATTCAGGAAAATGTAAAAAATTATCATCTTTGCCATGGCATCAAAAAAATAAGGGGTAAACTGTACTCGAGTTCGCTGTGAAATTAAATGTATTCCCCTGATTAATAGAATCCATTTCCATAATTTTTTTACACTCGCATGATTCTATAAATTGTGCCATTAAATCCCATGAGGTACACGAGAAATAATCGTTAGAAAAATCGAATAAAATCATGAACTGTGTAGAAAAAAAAGAGAAAAAGAAACTTGAGAAATTATTTTCCCTCGAGGATCCTAGTTTTATCCCCTTCAAAAATTCTTCAACTTATAAAATAACTTTTTATTTCCTTTTTTCCCTCACTTCTTACTCCCATCTGTTCCTTTATCCTGAATTCAATTTATTGCACAGTTTTATGAAGACACGAGTTTCCTTCTTTAACGAGAAATATCAACTGAACATTTCGACTATTTTCATTTCAAATTATTGAATTTACAAAGATTCATTAGCCTGTGAATCTACGAGAAATTTCCATGCTATCATTTATATTCTCTACAAGCAATGACAATGAAAAAAATAGACGTATCACCTGATTGAACGAATTTCAAATGCATTTGGAATTAAATTCAACTAGTATGTTTGCCCGAAAACGCGCAACGCTCCAACGAATAGCAATTGCATTTGGTAACCTATTTCTTTTTTTTGGGTTTTTTTTTTTCAACCAAGCCGTTTTCATCCTTTTTTTCACTCATTGATCCGATTACAAACGCGATAAAGGGTACACAGAAACACGAGATAACATGTTGTTGGCCAGGGTTTTTAGAAAAAATAAATAAAACTGATCTTTTAACTGAGACGTGAAAAATAAACATGGTAAAAGCTGCGTACATCCCTCCCACTCTTTTTTTTTCCTACAAACAGGTCCATATTTTATCAAGGGTAGAAATGCATAATCCTGTACTAATGGGAGATTCATTCCATGATAGAGTTTAAAACTCGAATATATGCATACAGGGAAAAGTGGGGCAAAATGGACCTGTGTAGTGAAATTATTTGGGATTTTTTTTCGGAGTGAAGGAGGTCTTGAAAAAATCTGAAAAAATTTGAGAAAGTGCCTCAATTTATGGACATTGTTGGTGAATTTTTTCAAATTTTTCTCTGGAAATGCCTTTACTTGAAAAAAAAAATTAATAATCATTTTGACATACAGGTCCATTTTGCCGCAGTTTTCTCTATCTATAAATCTTTGAACTCACGGATAATAATTGTCTGCTTTTACGCAGTGAAAAGAGGCAGACTGGTTGGGCAACTAAAATGAGGAACTCTAGTAATTTCGTGATAATTGCTAAAAGAGTGAGTAATCCAGCGATGAATATCAGCGTAAAAAATTCAGTGGTAGTTAGTATTATCTGAAAACAAATAATAATCAATGATAATGAGGATGTTTTTCTTTAAATTTTTAGGGAGGTCCATTTATATGAGTTCACTAAAGTGCAGTACCCAAAATTCGACAAATTGAATAAAAAAAATATTAAAAAAGAGAATATTGATTTTTTAAAAATGGTTAATTTTAAATTTTGTGTAATTTTTTCCCAGTAAGTCAGTAAAACTCACGGGAAAATAAATATTGCATTGCAAAAAAAGAAAATTTGCATTATACAAGAGAAACTGGGGCAGAATGGACCCCCGAGGCGAAATGATTAACGATTTTTTTTGAAGCAAAGGCTTCTACAAAAAAAATCCAAAAAATTCACCTCCAAAGTAGACATTTCGGAGTATTTTCTCAAATTTTTTCAGATTCTTTCACCAATTCCTTTATTCTGAAAAAAAACGTGAATAATTTCAACCTAGGGGTCATTTTGCCTTCAGAATTCCCCAAAATTGAAGAAAAAAAGGTCAATTAAAAAAATTATCCATGAAACTCTATGAAATTTTACATTTTTAAAAGTTCAATTTTTAAAAATTTACTCGTAGGTTAGTCGAAATTTCTAAATTCCAAGGGAAATATTGATTTTCACTATTATCCAACATTTTTATTGGTTTAATATGAGCAACGATTGAACCTCTCTAATTTATTGTTTCAAAATTTACTGTACCTTGATAATTGTCATAATTGTGAGACAAAAAGTTTCATGATGTAATTAACGACATTGAGAATTTTCAATGTATTATACTCAATTATATGTGTGTAATCCAAGTAATGAGGATTTTAATTCCCATGATGGTGGTTTGTGAGCGTGAAAAGGGAAGCTATTAAAACGGCGACAGGCCGTATTCTCCTGGGTACGTAAAAAAAAAAGTTACATCTATACAGTTATACAAATGTCGGTTCAAAAAAAAAAAAGAAAACGGAGAGGGTAAAAAAAAAGTGACTCGATCATTTGTGATTGTCTTTTCATAACGAGAGTGAATCATTCAATGTTTGTTTTTTTCCCATCTCCGTAATTTTTCTCGCAAGTACAGAGAAAAAAAATGAAGAAAAAAAAAAATTATGGAAGTTCGTACGTGTTTTTCTGTGATTGTAATTTTGACACTGAGCACGTGCTACTATGATGGCCCTAGACCCAGGTTATAAACCACCGTAACACGCTGAGGGGGTTTGAAAGAATAAAAGACGATAGATAGTTGCAGAAGAGACCATAATTTTTAGACTTTTGCCCAGAGGGATCACATAGTCTACAAGCGTAGAATATTACGAGGATGTATTTAAAAAAAAAAAAAGAAAATAATAGAGACAATTTTTTTCTGGACGAAGATAAGAGAATGAGAGAATCAGGGATAGATATCAATGGAATTACGTGATTATTTAATTTATCATGTTTTTCAATTATGAAATGAACAACATTTTTAATGGAATGCAAAAAAAAAAGTCAGTTATATTTTATTTCTTCAAAAATTTTCCAGAATTTTCAAAATTAATTTTTTTCGTTTTTCTTTCAATTTTCTCAATTTCAACCCCGACAACCTTTTTTTCCTCACAGTTCGATTAAAAACTCGATTATATTTCCCAAACAAATTACTATAAAAAAAATATTTAAAAAATTTGGACTTATAGTTTTTTGAATCTTCTACCTATGCATATTTTTTCTTCTTTCAAAATAATTTTTTCTGCAGAGAAAAAAAAATAGTAAAAAGTGTTAAATATCTGCTATTTCCAATATCATAATTTTCGAAATTATTTTGATTTTTTTTTTTCGTAATTCTCTCAACTTGAACTCTGAAAACTTTTCTTAATCCTCATGTTTTCTTAAAAATCATCCCCCCTCCAATTTGATTGAATTAACTTAAGTGTCTTTCGTGAATGGCAACATCAAACGATATTTCTCGTGATTATTCACGTTTTCAAGGGTTTTGAATTCTTGCACAAGTGTAGTGCACTAAGTGTCTTGAGTAATGTCATCAAAGCATATGTGCCTGGCATATTCACTATGTTTTAATGGACAGAGAGAAAGAGGAAGTTATTATATGAATGTGTGTAAGTGAGAAAAGTGCTTGTGTACTCTGTATATGCTCTTTCATATTTTCTAGGCCGTTTGCCAAGTACTTTTACTTGAGAAAGCCGAGGGTAAGCCAAGGATGTAGTCTATGAGATAAACTTTTTCTTTGGTAATGAAAGATATTTAATTTTTGCCCTTTATCTTTTGCAGAATGAAATTACCGAGTTGTCTGACATCTAGTAGAATATTCCACGAAATTCGTGTTAGGTCAGACACAGTCGGTTGTGCTGAACTCTACTTACCTGCTGCAAATTCAGTTACTCGTAGAGAAAACGAGGAAATCTTCTTTCTTGTTTAAAAAAAAAACACATTGCGAGATTTTATCGAACTACGATAATCGATCAGAAATGTAAAGATTTTTCGAGAAATCAATTTCGACTTTGATTCTACACATTTTGATTCTTGGAATCGATTAATCGATTGCAATACGATTGAAATCGAGAGAATCGATTAATCGATTGCAATCGATTAATCGAAGATAAGAATCGATTAAAATCGAAAGGATCGATTAAAATCGATTATTTGACCTCAAGAATCGATTGAAATCGAGAGAATCCATTAATCGACTTCAATCGATTAATCGAATTAATATAAATCGATTAATCGATATTTCTTTCTTCCAAAAATAGAAACTACACATGAATCATTTTCAAACATCGATTAATCAATGCGATATCTCGATCTAGAATCGACTCTCCATTGACTTCGAAGACTATATAAGTCGATCCTAAATAATCGATTATTTAAAAAAACACGGATTTTCAAGTAGAATCGAAATCGATTTTTCCATTCCTATAATCAACATCGAAAATATTGATAAATGAGAAGAGAATTTTGAATACATTCATTTTTTGGTCTGTAATTATTTATTCATTGAAACAATAATCATTTACATTTTCTATTAATTAAACTTTTCTTTCTTCTCTAAATCTATGTAAACATCACGAAAAATATTTATCTCTTAATTCGCTGTATACTTCTAATTCCTGCATTATCTTCTTAAATAAAGAGTAATGACTCTCCCCTAACTCAAATAAATTCATATCAATTCTGTTATTTAATCCATAATCTGGAAATAATATTGTACAAAAAGAACATAGTCACTAAATCATAAAAATCACATAAAAAAGAGGAGAAAAACAATGTATTTACAACTGATTAGAACATGACTTTCAGCCTTTTTTTTTCTTCGTATTCATCAAAATATTTGGATAATCGACTTTTTTTTTATCACGTTTCAACCATTTACTTAATTTACAACATGGTAATGATGATTATTGTCGCTAATTCCATTGGTTAATTTTTTTTTTTTTCATTACATTGTACATTAAATAATTTACAATTTATCAACGCACTAACGGGATAAAACCACTATATAAAAAAATATTGAGTGCGTAATAAATAACAATAATATTCTCTGATACTGATCATTCAATGGTTTTCCTCATTTCAATTATTATCAATTTTCTTTTTTCACAAATTATTGTCTGGTTTCAATTATATATGGATTCAACAAGCTCTCAACAATACTACGTGACTCGATCAACGAGTCATTAAAATCTCAATCTACACATGGAAAAACTATTCATTTTTGTTTATCTCAGACTTGGAGATGGGCGAGCGTCACAAAATGGTCACATGACGGTCATGTGACGTCACGTCACGGAATAGTAGTGATTATCACAAAACTTCAGTGAATGACGGTCATAAAAGACAAAAAAAAATTATGACTGTCACAAATAAAAAAGATTTAATGACGATCATTTTACATCTATATCTATATAGGGAAGAACGGGGCAAAATGGACCTGAGGATGAAATGATTCCGGATTTTTTTTGAGATCAAAGAACTGTACGGAAAATTTTTTAAAAATTCACCGAAAATGTCCATATATTGGAGCATCTTCTAAAAATTTTTTGGAATTTTTTCCTTCACTTCGAAAAAAAATCCGGAATTATGTTACTTCAAAGGTTCATTTTGCTCCACTTTCCCCTATTTTACTTTTACAAAAGAAATTCATTTCCTCATACTCATAAATTCAGTTACGACCGTCATTTTCTATTTAATTGTGTAAATTTTTGTGTTATTTTTTTTGGTCATATGACGTCAATGGAAAAATGACTGACATTGCCCATCTCTACACGAACTATTTGGAAGAATACTTTGGCAGACGGTTAATTACACAGAAGAACATGGAGCCAAAAAATGCATGCAATTCCATTTACAACATTTAAATTACTTAATATCAGAATATTTTACTGACTAATCTAAACGCAAACTAATTCATCGAGATCTTCAAATAAAATTGTGAATTCCTAAAATTTGGCATTCTGTCGTCTCAAATTATTTGGTATTATCATTGTTATTATTGCTCCAAATGCTAGCATACAGCATTGTGTTATATTTGCCCAAAAATCACCGTAATTATCTATTAGTGTACGATAAAGTATTGTCAGTATAATTCCGCAAATTTGTGTAGCTGCATTCAATATACCAGCTGATGTGCCCTCTGGTTCTGGATACGTCAATTCAGCGGCAAATTCAAAGCCAACTGGTAGATAGCCAGTCATAAAGAACCTGTTGACATTATTGAAATTAAAAAAATCAAGTGGATAATAGTATTGCTTTCCATCTGATATAGCTTTTTCTGCTAATACTTCAGCAATATGCTTCCGAATGGAAGTGATACAACTTTTTTCAAACCATCATCAAAATATCAAATTTGGAAAAATTCATTAAAACGCCAATAACTCGAGAAATAATCATGCAAATAAGCTCAAAATTGACAGGCATCTAACTGATACAACTCTCGAGATAATATATGAGTATAAATAACATGAGTTGAATAGTTTCCAGAAATTCCATTAAAAACTGATTTTCGAAAAATGGACAAATCTCAAAAATTACCGATTGGATTCTCTTCAAATAAAACTTAAAAAATAGAGTTCGCCGAGAGGAAGTTTTCCACAAAATATGAAATTTTTCTATAAAACCATTTTGCTGTAATTGAGACTTTTATGCACATATGGACATAGACAGACACACAAACATGTGCTAAAAATATAATTTTCTCTCCATTTAGATCATTTTAAGTATCTTCTATTAAAAAAATTACAACCGAAAATTCTGATGATTGCATAGCTTCCATTCGGAAGCGAAAACGATTTAATTAAATAACTTTAGGAAATTAATGGGATAAAATTAATGATGTGAAATTTTGAATTTACCCAAGAAGAGCAGCTGTTATGTATACCACGACAATTGTTCCACTATCCAGGGTGAATGTAAATATTATCATACCCAGAAATGAGCATAGATAAACGCAGAGAGTCGTCTCTCTACAAATAAAATAAATATTTTTAGTTTGATTATTTGAGCGCAATTGTATAGAGTGATTAATCAAATATTTACTTGAATTTGTGAGTTTTATCGAGAATAACACCGCAGAATACTGATCCTGCCATACCAGCACAGACAATGGCCAATCCAATTCGACCTGCATGTATTTCAGCTCCCTGCAATTAAGAATGAGCATTATTGTTAAGAATATTTTTGAAGAATGCATTTTTTTTTTAATGTTCGGTAAATGTGTATAATAGAGCCCAAAATAAAAATTGATTTGAAATTCATTCGTCAAAATGGACCTGTTGGTCATAAGATTCGAATTTTTTTGATAGTCAAGGGGTCTCTGAAACTTCTTACAAAAATTTATCAACAATGTACACATATTGGAGCATCTTTTCAAATTTTTTCAGATTTTTTTATGAAGTCCTTATCTCCGAAAAAAATTCCTGGATCATGTTGCTTTCGAGGTCCATTTCGCCCCATTCTCCCTAACATATTTATATCTATGTTGAAAGAAGTTATGAAATTCTTTTGAATGTTCTTATTTCAAATAATTGGAAATATTGTTAATAAGTCATTATAGTTTGAATTCTAATATTCTTATAAAAGATATTTGCTTCATTATTTTCCATTGCACGTAATACTAGAGATTCATTACTGGTTTATTACCGGAAAATGTAGCAGAACTATCTGATTGAGGAGAGTACTGATGCCGTAGAATATTCCGACGTTGATCCCATAGCTCAGGAGCAGTAGCATATAGCCATAATTGAGTAGAAGCCTCTTGATTGATAGGAAAAAGTTTTCCCCCTGTTCGGACTCTCTCTGGACTACTTGAGCTGCACTCGGTGGTAAAGGCGGCTCATTTTTGAAGACTAAAGCAATTTAGAAAAATGAGGTTCACGATCGATATGATGAGATTCTTATCATTCTTATCTATACGTACACAAGATGATTAGAACCAGTATCACAGAGCTAGCTGCAGCTACAATGTAGAACATCGTTTGTAATCCACGTTCGACGACTGATTGATCATCACTATTTGGCACTAGCATAGGTGGAAATAAAAAGCCAATTGCAACGCCCAACTGAAAGAAATAATTGTAAAATAAGATAGTATCCCAGAGTACGGTCAATAAAACAGAAAAAAATGAGGATTTTTACGTTAATTTCCAATTAATTGCTGATAATTCGGAAAAATGTACTTTAATTTACCCGAAAAAGCGATTAAACTATTCGAAAGTCATATCTTCAGCCTGTGAATGTAATTTTTTTCTCTCGCCTTTTTTTTTTACATTAATCTCCGAGAAAATGTAAAAAAAAAACTATCATCTTTGATACGACATCAAAAAAATAAGGGATTAACTGTACTCGAATTCACAGAAATACTACCTTGAATCATGATAAAAATGGATTTCATGACAATAATAATCCTAATCTTTAGACCTTGAAATTTTATTGTCACGATAATTTATAAATTTTATTAAACAGCTTCATTCATTATTATCAGTTTATCCTATTAGCTATTCATGACGTCCCTAGACTCCACGCAAATAGGAAGTGCTGTTCATTCTCTCTGCACGAGTAACTGAAAGTGTAATTTATCGTATCATTGCTATCACTCATAATACATAATATAACAAGTCAAACTCAATTCAGAGTAGGATCTCTGAGATGATTGTTAAATTCAGACAATTACTCTTGAACATAAGTCTTCTCCCAGATTTATCTTTGCCTCCAAACAAATGATTAAAATGAAAAAAATAAATGAAAAAATCTCTCCATATCCGCATTTAACGCAATTGCATGAACGAACGTATAGTTAATCTACTGCAATTTAAATTAAATCATCTGTTGAAATTAATTCACGCGTATAACTTACGAACCCTACAATTTATAATAGGGTCGGAAATCATTCTCCCTCCCATTTCTAATTTAACGTTAGTATTAATCGTGGGTCCCTGACAACCAACCAATTCCCATCTAATTTCCATAGCCTTCTACCACCGACAAATTGTAATTTTCAATTTACCTTCAAATTCAATGAAAACTATATAATTCACACTTTTTGGTATTCACCTTAAGTACACAGATTTAAATGCTATTTGCTTGTGTGCAGGAATGAAGGAAAACCATGAACTCATGACCTTCGAGTTAAACTGTTTGCATTAATTATTTGTCTTTATTTCAATTCTGCACTAAAATTAGCAAAAAAATGAAAAAAAATATGATTGATGCAATTAAAAGTCTTTATCAAGTCGTTTTAAAATGTTCTTGGAAAATAAGCGAGATAGTACGATTTTTCCTGAAGCCTATTCATCATATCTAAATAACACAATGTCAATTAATCACGCCTTTAATTTCCAAAAAATTTCTTAGAAAGAAGGATTAAGAGAAAAAAAAACGTATCTCCACTAGTTTCTGAGATTTCTTCAACAAAAAAAAACATCAAAAAAATGCAATACCTCTTTGCTTCTAAATTATTCATTATTATTATTATTTTTCATTCCACGGATATTCTTTTGGGTCTTTGCGTAGCTACTGAATTAATATCGTTGCTTCAATAACAAAGTGGCGTAAGTGCTGTGTATAAGCATTGCACTTACGCCCCTTTAATTCTAAGGCGACGATTTATTATTATAAATAAATTATTAATTAAATAATTAACTAAATAATTAATTAAATTATTAATTAAACAATTAATTGAATTATTAATCGAGTTAACTCACCTGATTGCCAAATACACCGATACTGCAAGCACTGCTGACCTGATCAGGACCAAACCATACAGCAGCTAATCTAGCTGGAATTGATAGTATACAGGTCTGACTGATAGCTGCAATAGTTTGTCCAACAAAAGTAACCCAAAATCTATCAGGTGAAACGCTGAATACTTTGATCCATGCACCCAATGCATTGCCAATAGCACCAATCAAGGCCGCATTTCGAAGACCCTGAGCATCATTAAAAGAAAAAAGCGAAAATAGCCTTAATTTAATTCTGAATACACACACTAAAAAAAAAAAAAAATTGCAAACTGAGTATTTCATTTTTGATTTCTCGAGATACTTGATCCTAATATCTACAGAAATGCAATTCAGGTCTCTTAAGTAAATAATCTCTCATGGAGTAATTATTTGAACCTCAATAAAATACCTAAATGTAATTTCACACAAAAATCTGAATCAGTTTTCTTTTTTTTTTCTCATTCAAGTGCATTGAAACCTATGAGAAAGGTTTATTAGCATAATATATTTATATTATATTATATACAGAAACATACATAAACATATGCATAATGTTCCTTAGTTAATTTACAATTTGAGAATATTTGTTATGTTATTGCTATTATCATTATTTGTTTTTTTGTATTCTCTTTTAATACTCAATTCGGGTTTTCTTTTTTTTTTTAGAGTATAAAAACTTTAGAGTCATCGATTAAACGTCTGTTTACTCACAAATTTATCGAGTAAGTAACTAGCTGGAAAGATGAATGGTATATATGTTACCATATAAATCATACTAGTCATATCGACAGGTGTACTTCCTACTTTGTAATAATCTTGGATAATATTTCCAATTATACTGTACTGGATCCATTGCATTGCATTTGATGCACTGTAGACAACGAAGATAGCCAAAACGAGCCATCTTCTTTTATAAATTTTCGTCTCAACTGCCTGTTGATAAAGGAAAAAAAAAAAAAAAAAGTACAAGATGATTAATTAACGACATTCCTTCACTTTTCCTCAATAAATTTCGTTTTTTTTTATTATTTAATTATCTAACTTCAATAAAAAAAATGCACGTAAATTGCAGATATTGTTGAAGCATGTGTGGTAAATGAAAGGAAAGGAAATAAAAATATATAAGATGCATGTGCACTTTATTGATCTTCTCCATGAATAATAAAACAATTAATAATAATATTTATTAGACATTAATTCATACAATTATCACAGATAATTCTCATGATTTTATATATTTAAAAAAAATATTAATATTTTTATATTAATATTAATATTTATATATTTAAAAATATTTTTGAAATTTGAAAAAAATTTCTGTATTCTTACCTGCGTTGGTGGAACTCCACACTCCATCGATTTAACGTAATCTGACGATGGTCTACCCATTTCTACAGTCTGCTGCATTAATTAAAAAATTTGGAGATAGCTCCACCAAAATTTAATAAAATCCCAATTAATTTGTCCTCCAAAATGACAAATATTCGTACATAATCCAAAATATATATCTCTCCCGTTTAATTATAACTTTTATTTGTTCTGAAATAAATGAATAATCATCAGAATACCATTCAATAATCAACACAGACGGGATATCGAGAAGCTAATTAGCCAGAATTGAGGAGTTGGGATAGATAGAGTGCAGGAAGCATCGTGGTTGTGCTCTTTGCTTAATCTAGCTTCAAGCAAACATATGAGGACCATCGAGTATTAATTAAGCGCCGAGTGCAATAGAATAGATATTCGATAACTCTCGAAATATACCGGGAATGAGCTTCCCGTGCTCTCATTATATGGATCTTCGTTTTCTTGCATTTTGCACTGTTTAATATTCTCAACTTTGATATTAAATCATTTTTTTTTAGTAGAAATTAAATATGACACGAGACATGTGCATTTAAAAGTATTCATTAATCCGGGCTCATTAGAAAACAATGATAGGGAAGACCGGGGCAAAATGGACCTGTAGGAAAAAATTATTCGACATTTTTTTTTTTTACTGAAGGCTTCTACAGAAAAAATTGGGAAAATTCACAAACAATTTGGACATTTTGGAGCATTTTCTCAATTTTTTAAAGATTTTCTCACGCATTTCTTCGATTTGAAAAAAAATCCTGGATTATTCTAATCTAGAGGCCCATTTTGCCCCGATCTCCTCTATATCGTTACCTTAGAAACAAAGTGGCGTAAGTGCTATCTATAAGCATAGCACTAACGCCACTTTATTTCTGAGGCAACACATTATTTATAGGGAAAATCAGGGCAAAATGGACCTTCGAAACAAAATGGGTTTTTGTAGAGGAAATGTGCGCTTTTGAAAATTTTTTTTTTCATTAATATCTTTAATGAAATCAACTTTTTATAGTCAATTACTGAATTTTATAATATATTTATCCAGAATAAATCAAAAATATTTGAAAATTTTTATTTTAACACGCGAAAAATAGAGTCAGTTTTGTCAGTTTATTTCATTGTTTTAATTTGTTTTGGGAAAAGGGTACACAGTGTGAGGTGAAATAATAAGGGAAAATAATCGATATTTTTGCCAAATAAAGACAGTTGAAGACGTGCACGAGTGCAAGACAGAGACCAATGGTCTTGGAGGATTTTGTCTCAGTGAGAAGAATTGTGCAAAAAAATCAAGAAGATGGTCCAATACATCGAAATTCTTTGGTAATTTTTTAGTTTTTTCTTATTGAGGCGTTAACTCCAAAAAAAATCTCGATTCACTTTACCCAATAGGTCCATTTTACCTCGGTTTTCCCTATATTTCTATTTTCATTCTCCATTAAGACGCAAATAAGAATGACCTCGCGTTAGACACGAAATATTTTTGTAACATTGTTAGAAAAAAAAAATGTGCTGTATTCCAGAATTTTCATCGCGCTAATTGGAATGCATTCTCCAACACTTTTACTGTGACAAATTACTCTGAAAACCTTTTTCCTCAAAGCCACCGTGTTTTCTCCCCAGTTAAATGCATATATAGTCGCCTTAGAAGCAAAGAGGCGTAAGTGCTATGATTATACACAGGACTTACGCCTCTTTGCTTCTAAAGTCATATAAAACATCAAAGAATGTGCGAGTTCTTGCAACTCCTCACAAGAACATAAATTTCAACCGAAAACTATCATAAAACATTGTAACACGTAATGACGTCATGAATTTGAACAAAGGTGTTATCGATTACTCGATGAATCTCCAAAATAAACTGAGACACGACAGTGCTAAGTGCATCGAAAATACATTGATCAATAAAATATGCAATTTTGTTCGTAAAAATGAGTTCATGAGAATTCACAAGAAAAAAAATTACTTGACGAAATATTCATTAACATAATATTCAACATATATAATATTCTGCTAGAAAAAACTTCAATAATAATTGATTTAATTAATTAAAATGAAACCAACAATACTGTATCAATTATTCAATATTCCATACATCATTTTTTTGAATCAATGAAAGAAAAAAAAATACTTCATACATTTCACAGTTTTATGGAAAATTGGAAGGTTAACAACAATACTTAATGATAAGCTTAAATGGGCTTCAATAAGCAAAAACGTCTCAACCAACATTTTTTCAAAATTTCTTATCAGTGAATTTTCAGGAAACAAGCTTTTCTGAACCTTTTATATGCCACCTACAAAATTTCGAGCAAAATGTTGGTTAAGACGTTATTGCTTATTATTTAATACTCATTATCATCCAAATAATAAGTGAAACGTCACAAATTGACAATCATTTAGTATTATTGTTCATAATCTTCTAATTTCCCATGAAATATTAATAAAAATAATAGCAGATGAATAATTAGAGTTATGATGGTCTCAGTTTCTGACACTTTAGAGCTAGTTTCTGACAGCGTAAATCGAAGACAACAATTATTTGAATGTAAATTAATGTTTTTGATACATTGTCGCCTTAGAAACAAAGTGGCGTAAGTGCTATGCATAAAATCAGCACTTACGCCCCTTTGTTTCTAATGTAACGACATATTTTTTGCGCTAAACGACCTCAGTAATTGAATATTAAACAGTATACTGTGCATTTGAATATAACTGGAAAATTTACAAAAATTGTCAGTTACTGGGGCCATCAAGATTTAATAAAATTATAAAATTAGCAAAATCAGTTGAATATTTAAGGAACGTAGTCCATAATTCCAAATTGGGAATATACCCTTCAAAAATCAATTACACTAGGAAAAAAATCGTTGATACCATTGGTCTTTAACAAATATTTCTTTTTAAAATAATTGAAAAATTTGCTGAATTTAATTAATTTAACTAGTTAATCGGTTTGAATTAACTAAATTCAGTGAATTCAACAACTTTTTTAATTATTTCAAAAAAATATTTGATAAGAATCGACAGCATCAATATTTGATAATTTTTATCCCTTTTTTTGTCTCAGTTTATATTAAAATGAGTAGAGGATAATTCTAAAATCAAGTTCAATTTTAAAAAAGCAGATATTTGATATAATTTTACTTCATTTTATTAAAAAAATTCCAAGCAATAATATTATATAGAATGAATATTTTATCCAAAAGTATCATTTGCATGAATATTATTTACCTGACTATTTTTTGACAATAATTGAGTAGCGACACTGTCAAGTGCACTAAAAATAAATTGCTCAATAAAATTTTCAATTGTTCGTGAATATGAGAGTTCATGAGAATCAGGTCAATAGACGAAAATAAAGTAGTGTAAAGAAAAATAAAATAACTCGATGAGACATACCTTTATTGACACGTTTCTTTCCTCAAGTTTTATTTGACGTGATAAGTGTATTTTTTTTTTTCTTCAATTTTAATAATTCTGATATTTCTATCAGATAGGCACGATATGTTTTTTTCCACTCACAATTATATAATTTAATCGAAATACTCTCGAATTTCGATGATATATTAGAAATTTATTGTAAAATGTTCTTTCAATAAAAGAAACATTTATTTCTTATTTTTTTTTATTAAGAAAATTTTATTATTGTCGTTGATTGTACTCAAGTTATAATTGTAAATCTCGTATCTTTTGTTTCCATGAATCATTGACTTTTCGATTTCACGTAAAAAAAAAAACAATTATTTTTCTATGTAGTGCCGTAATATTAGGCTCTTCTATATAGATATATATATGTATATTCAAAAATAAACTCCAGTTAACTGTTCAGTGGCACAAACAATACTGAATTTCGATATATTTCCTTTGTAATACGATATCATTGTAACAGTATATATACATTCATAATTAAATTTAATTAATTAATACTCCCACAGTGATAAGATCTATAGATCAATGTCTCCAGTAATTCGCAAACTCCTCCAGATCAACAAAAATATCACTAGAATCACTTGAAACTTCCTCGTTTTCACCCCACCACTTGATTATCGAAATTATCTTATCATTCGCTTATTATTGCCATTTAAAATTCGGATATTCGGATATTTCCGCCGTGAGAAAAATGAAAAAGAGCCTGCGTCCTCGTGCGTATTCAATACGCGCGGGAATACCAGTCAATTGGGAGAATCGCCTTTTTTCTTTTTTGGATTTTATCGATCAGGTAAAGTCAGTCAGAGAGGGGAAAAACAGAAATTGCGTAAAAAGGTAGATAACGAGGATAATTTAAACATTCATTGTTAGAAAAACGCGATATATGTAGAATTGTTATCGAAGGTGGTAATAATTATCTTTTACTTATTAAAATTGTCAAATTTACAGAATTTAGTCAAATTTACAGAATTTTGTCGAATTCACAGAATTTTTTTCAAATTTACAAAATTTAGTCAAATTTACAGAATGTTGTCAAATTTACAGAATTTTGTCAAATTTAGAGAATTAATCAGAATAAATGAATATTTTTCTGATTTTTAATGATTCATAAATATTGCGAGAAATGTCAAGTGTTAATGAATTTGAGTCATTGTTTTCTGTCAAATATAGAGAATCTTCGTCTCTAATAAATCAAGTTATCATTGCTTTTTCCCCACTCTGAATGACAGATTCTCGCTGTGATATGAATGGCAATACGCTCTGCGTTACCCACAATCCACCAACTACGTTCGAATATCAACTGGATAGTCTACACTGATACAAAGTGTAGAGAACCTTGGAAAAAAATGAGAAAGATCCGCCTGGATCTAGGCGGAATAAGTATCAGCTGTGTGTAGCTAAACCGCGCCAGTTGGGATGAAATGGGGAGCGTGGTAGTAGGTATCACGATTTGCTTCTGCGCATTAAACTACATGCGCACTCTTATCACAAACGAATTCACCAATACACTTGTTCATTTGATGTTGTATGTAAGCCTGTGGATTTTGCAATGAATGTGTTTATATTTGCAGTTTAGGTGTGTGTTAAACGGTGATGATACAGTGTCATCCGGAAATACCCGAGACACGCAGGTAATGGAAATTACGAATTTTTCGAATTTTTTTGAAATTGTTTCGGAAAATAGTGGAAAATGTGAAAAACGCTTATCTTCTATTTAGTGATAAGCTCCTCATCAACTTTTTTAAAAAATTTTTTCTTTTTCCTTGGGAAAGTTTGGGATTATTAATAATTGGGAGGTGGGTAAATGGAGAATAATTAAGGAGAATCCTGGAGGACTGGAATCTGAGGCTCCTAATTGACCTCGACAATCAGAAAGGCAATGGTATTATTGATTACAGGGGTTTAATCTACTTAACTTGGAGTGTTCGAGGGAGATTATCAGTTTCAAGGTCTAGATTTGGGTAGAAATTAATTAGAAAAGAACGGCGACACTACGAAAAAATTTGAAAAAATTATCCAACATTGGTAACATGTTGGAGAATCTTCTCAAATTTTTTCAGATTTTTTTGCAGAGTTCTTCACTTTCAAAAAAATTCCTCAAATGTATTTATTGTAATGAAATTATTTACAGCAATTTTTCAAAATTTTCTTTATGTTTTCCATTTTTATTATTCACATTATTTTTCTGAATAATAAAAATTGCTAATGAAATTCTAAACTAGCGAAGAACAGATACGCAAATAAAGAAGAATTCTGCGGAGGCAAAGAATCCTCGAAAGAATACGTAATAGAAATTTTGTATTTCTCCATTAGATCAGATTATCAAAAACTCTATTGAGCCTTTCTCGAGTACGAAATGTCTTCGAATATCTGAATCAATCACTGTCACTTCAACATATCAGTGATTAACCTGTGACGATGAGGATAAATAGAAAAAAAACAGAAAATACTGTAGTGATTCAATTGAAAAATTATGAATTCTGAAATTCATTATCTTCCAAACAATTTAAAGTCATCACACAATTATAGCAATTTTGTATTTAATCGATTTTCAATGGAAAAAAAAATTCCACTGCAATCAGGAAAGGATAATTACTATTATTTATCTCCCATATATAGTTTTTTTCGACTTTTTACAGTGGAAATATGAAACAATGAGATTGATCAGTCGAGGAAAATTCGTGAATCTATTCACAAATCATAAATAAATAGAATAAATTTTATTTTTGAAAGATAAAATAACGAAAAAGAATCTATTACGCACTGAGAAAAAAAATTTCTGGTTTAAAAAAAATGTAAAAAAATAAAAGGCTCAATATTTAAATTAACTCAAAAAGATGTATTTTACGCAAGTAAATATACTAATTTTCTATAGATATAGATATAGATATACATGATAAATGCTTTTTTGAGACAAATTCCCCATATTTCCTTGCACAAAATACATTTTTTTAGGACCAGAACCTTTTTTTTTTAGTGTTTTCAGGAAAAAGTTAATAAATTCTGAAAAATCTAACTTACAGGACTAGTCTCAGCTTCCTCATCAGTAGGAACCACATGAAAAAGTGGATTTTCTCCTCGTGTCACTGTTGAAATACCCATAATAACTGATAAACCTGATAAATCCTCTTCTCTTAAACACGTCCAAATTCACAATATTCACGTTGAATCTCCAAGAAAAATATGAAATGAGCTTAGAAGTAAAGAGTGTGTTATTCTAAGCTACTAAACCGCATGTTTGAACTTCTTATTTACATTCATTATCCATCAACTGTAATTGAGTAAAGTTGGTGAAGGCTATAAGACTTGCTCCAGATAATAATCATTATTCTGAAGATAATTCCTCAAAAATCCGTATCACCACGAAATTCATTGCACAACAAAACTCACTCCACATTAAATAATTCCTCTTTATTTGACAATTTTTTTAGTTTTTTGTATAAACTTGACTATTGTGTAGAAAATCCAGCTATGAACATGTGCAATGACGAAATTCATGATGCTGACACGAATTCAAAATTTTATCACGTCGCCTTGACGTTCTTCTTCCGCGATAACACGAAATGGGGTTTTATTACATCACTTGCCACTTTTTAAGGAGAATTGGGAGATACAATCAAAAAAAAAATTGAATTTTTGTTTTTAAATTCTTTAATAACAATTTGTACAAGATGAAATTGTCAAATCTGATTCAGTGAATCTGTGAAGAATGTAATGAGGAATGAAATTATCCCTAAAAACAAGAAATTGATTAAAAATTGCAAAATTTTCATTATTTTTTACATTTTTTCAAATTTTTCAAGATTTAAAGAAATGTAAAAAATAATTAAAAATTATTAATTTTTAATTAATTTTTGGTTTCGCAGGCTCATTTTATTTCTCATCATCTTGTATTAATTTTTATTAACGATTTTATGCAAAAATTTAATATCCTTAAACGACTTCAATACTTTAATACCACATGTCTCCGATAAAATCCCATGAATCTCCAAAAAATGTACTTTGCACCATTATTTGCTGGAACAAATTGTTTGCAATAGAGTCATATGTATTTTAACTAACGATAGAACAAGTATGCATCTCATGTTTTTGATTAATAGTCATCATCATCGTCATTCTCCCGATCAAATTCAAATTCATCTGAAAGGTCCTTGGGAACGTGCGAGAATTGATGGCAGTTATTTAAATCGCAACACTCCATCATTTCCTTCTTCCTTCTTCCGAATGGGGTTTTAAAAAAGACGTCTGGCACGTGAGGGGCTTATCTACTTCGGCAATGAAGAAATTGTTCTGGCCGACTGAGCAGACCTGGTGAATATCGATTTATGCGGAGAATATATAGATGTCATGAGACGCGGTTTTTTCTTCTTGGGTATTTCAAAAATTCAAGAGATTTTCATTTGGAAGATGAAAATTGTTGGAGAATTGAATAATTAGATGTTAAAGGGTTCTTTTCAATTCTGACCTCAATTTTTGGGAAATACGTTGAAAATGAAGGAAATGGAGAAAATTTTGTGCACACTGAACGAAAAAATGTATTATTATTGAGAAATTTGTTTTCTAATTAAGAAATCAAAAGATTGGAAATTTCCAATTTTACGAAAGTTTTGAATCAAAAATATGTCATCAGAATTAAATTTTTTATGGTTGAATCGATACACTGAGAAAAAAAAATACTTTTTTCCTGAGATATCAATTTCTTGAAACTGAGAGAAATAAAAAATTATCAGTTTTAAGAAATTATTTGTCAAAAGTAATAATGCGTTATTTTTATTGAATATATCCACATTGAAATAAACTCATTTTCGTTGATTATTTGGTTTTCTTCATTTTGTCAAAAATTAATTTCAAGCAATAATTTTGTATAGATGAATTTTTTTATCCAAAAATATAATTTGCACGAATATTTTTAAAGAATGATTTATAAAATAATATTATATCACTCTGATATTTTAACGCGTCACCATAATCAATCTTTTTTGTTCCTTAATTCGAATACAAATTCTTTAATAATAGAATTTTTTTCTCAGTACAGAGATTTTTTGGTAAAACTGATTCAGAACTATAAAAAAAATCTTTATGAATTTTCCTCTTCAATTTTTCTTTAGTTTTCGAAATATTCTTGAAAGGAAATATTTTTATAATTCCCCCAATTTTCTCTAGTTTAATGATTTAATAATTATTCTACAAAAAAAATGATGAAATATTCCGCTAAAAAAAAAAACTCTCCAGATCCTTCACCTCATATCTCCAGGCGACTGTTGAATTTATCTCTTGATATTACAGTGTTTAAAAAATTCGTGCCAAATCGATAAGGTGAAAGCAAAACGGTATGCCACTTTGGTAATAATATCAAAGTGGGCCACCTTGCGTACATTGCAGAGTGTTTATTGAGTCTTTACCATCGATATATGGCCATTTCCCATGCCCTCCACCTAATCACCAGTACATAAATTGCATGGCGAGCAATTGCATTTGCCATCTCAACCCAAATATTAGAGTCCATGAATTTCAAAAGAATCAACTCAAAGATCAAACAAGTGTCCAACGATAATGATCTTGTCCTTGTACTCTGCGAGCACAACTCATCATCACATTTTGAAATAACTCACACAAAAAGTTAAAATTCACACACACACAAAACTCAGTATCAAACTCTCAGAGGCAAAGTATCTTCCCACTACGCAAAATTACAAAAGTTAATTGCAGTTATAGTGCACAATGAACCGGGAAGTAATTCATGTCCACGGTAATATTTAGTGTGCCAAACCGAAAGTGTGTTGGTTCGTGAAAACCACCTTAGATACTCGCATTTAGCTCAGTTGAATCTTATCGTTCTAGCTGCAAACATCCGCAGAACCACCAACTCTATCCTTTTATTTTATTTTTTTCGTTTACACGTTAATAGTTACTTGATATTCACTGGTAAAACACTAAATTCCGAGAGAAATTCACAGAGTTATTTTTTAAAAAAGTGTTCATTAAGGCATCGTAAAGTTTGATTGCCTATTGTGTCATTCCATTTATCATAAATTAGAAAAATAGAATTTTTCTCGTTAAAAAGAGGAGAAAAATAACGAGAAAAATTATGTAATTATCGTTAAACTCCAATTTTCAAGAAAATTGAATTTCCACACAAATTCAATTTAATTTTCTCAGTATTTTAAAAAAAATATCGGAATTTAAGGGAGATACGCCCTTTTCATCCGAATCTTTAATTACACAAAATTACAAAGCTGCAAAAAAAGGGCTTAAATAAAAATAACTCTATCTCGCTTAATTTCCAATGAATTCCTTATTAAATAATAAATCATTTTAATTAGAAAAAAAATATTTTATGATTGATTCTTATAAAATAATCATTTTATTAAATCCAATAAATATAAAGATCAGTGATGTGCTTGATATAAGTCGTATTATCGTGCAGCTCCATCTAATTCAAAGGCATTAAGTCGACAATCTTGAAGAAAAAGAAAAAAAGAAAAAAAAAGAGAGACCCCGTGAGCTTCGGACACACCGGTATATCTCAGTACCACTTCGGATGCCGATCGAGATTATATACCTGTGGCGATTCAATGTAAATACAAGATACACACGTGCGCGGTTTCTCTATAGTTATAGTTATAGATACAGATATTAATTCAAATCTGAAATAACTTACCGTTAAGTGTTGCCTCGCGTTTTTTTTTCTCCTCTTCTTCCATTATCCATTAGCTGCTTTTTTTCTTCTATTTTCTCTTTCTGGCGAGAAGATTATCGATGAAATCGAGCGAAGTTAATTTTAAAATGCTCGTACCACCAGCGAGTGTTGGATTACTCGTTATCGTCTCGGGTATATGCTTCTATGTATTCAGCAGCCTTCGAAAGGGGTAAGTGCATACAAAAAAATAGAAAAAAAATAATGAATTGTCTTCAAATTAATCCTTTTACCTTTAGCCTATTTTATTGGTGTGATTAATTCGAGTGGAAAACAAGTGGATAATAGTATTGCTTTCCAACTGATATAGCTTTTTCTGCTGATACTTTAGCAATATGCTTGCGAATGGAGGTGATACAACTTTTTCAAACCATCATCAAAATATCAAATTTTGAAAAATTCATTAAAACGCCAATAACTCGAGAACTAATCATGCAAATAAGCTCAAAATTGACAGGCATCTAACTGATACAATTCTCGAGATAATATATGAGTATAAATAACATCAGTTGAATAGTTTTCGGAAATTCCATTAAAAACTGATTTTCGAAAAATGGACATATCTCAAAAATTACCGATCGGAGTCTCTTCAAATAAAGCTTAAAAATAGAGTTCGTCGAGAGAAAGTTTTCCACAAAATATGAAATTTTTCTATAAAACCGTTTTGCTGTAATTGTGACTTTTATGCACACACAGAAATGCACTAGAAATATCTTTTTCTCTCTATTTAGATCATTTTAAGTATCTTCTATTAAAAAAATTACAATCGAAAATTCTGATGATTACATAGCTTCCATTTGAAAGCAAAAAGAGACGAAAATAGAAATTTTTGCCGATTTCGACGACTTTCTATAGCATTAGTTATTTTATCAGTTAATATTTAATCAGTAAAACATTTCAATCAATAATTAATGCGCAAAAGTTGTTGAACCGGATTTACAATTGGATTTACATATCTTATCGTATTTTTCGTAGAATGGAGGATATCCAAGTATCCAAGTTCCGATAATCTATTTTTCCTTTTCAATTTTGTTCACTTTCGATAGAGTAGCGATGAGAAGATTTTTTCAAAATTTCCTTTACACAATGTTACCGGATACAAATTGAGACAAAAATAATTTTTGAAAAAAATCAAATTAACATTAGAACTCCATAAGCGAGATTCGGTTCCAGTTTCACTGCAACAATTCGTGGTCACAGACCTATTTTTTCCTTGTATAACTATATATATTCTTGTTCGTCAGAATGTCTATTAATTTTTAAAATCATGAAAAATGCCTGTTATCGGACAAATAGCGATGATTAATCCAATTAATTGCATGAAAACATGAATTGGCGGAAATATTGGTATTTAAAATCCGAGGATTCTCCAATCCCAGTCCTAAATGCTGGAACAGCGTCAATCAAATTCGGAACAATATTGGATATTTATAATATCATTTAATAAAAATTTATTTGGTAAAATGTTACAAAATCGAAATAATTAGAATATTTATGATAACTTAGAAGAAAGAAAAAATTAGATCATTTGGTGCTAATGGATTTCGTTAAATGGAAATTGATAAAGATTTTAGAAACAATACTGCAATTTTTTTCCCATTTTCCTTGAGAACACGTATTTTCTTGGAGTTCGAGATAAGTACAAAGTGTATGAATTGAGGACGCAAATATTCATTGAACATGTTACGTCAATTGAGTTGATTTGCCGCTTTGATGGCACGTGAATGTCAGTAATAGCCATGAAAATACGTGGATTATCTTGTCTACCATTTTTCCAACGAGCTTACTGATCGGAGGGTGGGGTAATTTCTTGAGAAATTGATTAATATTATTAGGTGATTTAAAAAAAAATGATTCTATACTTTTCTCATTAATTTTATATCATTTTTATGATCAGAAAAAATTAATCGCTGTTTTTTTATTGGAAATTCATTGGGAAATTGCAGTTATCAGTTGGCACTATCGGATTGAGCTCATGGAAGAATGAAAACAAAACGGAACTGATTAATTATCTGCCGTTATAATTATCAATTTCAACTTTTCTTGGATAAAATCGAATATTTCAAGTAAATGGTTTAAGATCGAAATTTATTTCGATAATTCTTTTGAAAAGCTGAAGAAATTTGAGGTGAAAAGCATGTGTTAGGATAGATTTTTAGAGAGTTTTTGAAAATTCGATTTTTTTGGACAGGAATTAAAGGTCAATATCTTTAAATTTTTGATTTTTTTTCACTTTTTTGAGGATATCTCCAATTCTATTGGTCATAGCGACTTGGGGTTGGTTTTAAATGAAAGGTGAGATTATTTGCCATCAATTCAGGTGGTTTGGAAAGAAAATGATCCATTTTTGAGGTACTTGTGGACCACTTTGTAAAAATAACTACTATTTTACATTCTTCTCTATAAGTATCTTAGAAATCAAAAATCATCCTTCCAAAACCCCATAAATTAACGACTAATGATCTCACCTTTCATTTAAAATCGGTCCTAAGTCCCTGCGACTAATAAAACCAGAGATATCCTCGAAAAAGTGAAAATTTTCAATTTTGTGAAGAGATAGACTCTCAATTTTTTATTAAAAAAATTCAAATTTCCAAAAAATTCTGAAAAATTAATTTTCATATTAGTTTTTAACGTCAAATTTCCTCAGCTTTCCAATGGAATCATCAAAAACCGTCTATCTCAAATATTTCCGCTTCACTCGAGCTGTTTTCCTTTAAAAAAACAGAAAAATTGCACCTAAAACTGGATACATTAATTTTCATTCCCAATCAATGAAGACGCATCATTTAATTTTGACACAAATAATATCAATAACTGAAAAAAAAAAATTCTAAAAAACAGAGAACAAAAATCAAGAACACGCGAATAAGCATGGTCGGTCTCACAGTCACGTGATATCTCAAGACTACACTCTAATCTCAATTCCATTCCCTGATTCAAGATAATACAATACTAGTAAAGCATTGTTTTCATCACCAAGTACTTGAAAAATCCGCAAATGAGAATAAACTGCAAAAAAAATAGGCACAATCATTTCGTCGCCTTAGAGTCAAAGGGGCGTAAGTGCTATGCTTATACATAGCACTTACGCCTCTCTATTCCTAAAGTAACTATTTAATTTCTAGGTAAATTGGGAATCGGATGCTGATGTTGCGAGGGAATTTAATGAGTGAGAAAAACAGTTGACTCGACAATAGAAATATTTCCTTTTCCACTTCACATTCGTAATGCTAAAGATTTTCCAGTCTGATCCATTTCTCGCGTTAATTCCATCGTTCTCCGCTTTTTTTTAAATCGAAATAATTCCCCTCACACTGAGAGAAAAAAAGGTATTTTAGTGAGAAATTCGTCTTTGCATCAAGAAATAAAAAGATTGGAAATTTTCAATTCCACGCAAGTTTTGAACCAAATATAAATGTCATCAGAATTAAATTCGTTATAATTGAATCGATACACTGAGAAAAAAAATGTTTTTTTCCCCAAAAAAGAAATTTCTTGAAACTATAAAAAATAAAAAATTGTCAGTTTTAAGAAATTATTTATCAAAAATAATAATGCGTTATTTTGATTGAATATATCCAGATTGAAATGAACTCATTTTCATGAATTATTTATACATATATCGTAAACCTTTAGAGTTTAAAGGGCGTAAGTGCTATCTTTTTACACAGTACTTACGCCCCTTTATTTCTAAGGCACCAATATATTTTCGTTAATTCAAATACGAATTATTTTATAGTAAAATATTTTTTTTTTTGAGTGCATCATTTATTAATTTACTTAAATAATTAAAATTACGTAATATTACATAAGACATTAATAATCTTAATGAATCAATTAAAACCGGATGTTGTATTAGTCACGCGCAAAGAAATTAACTTGCGTGTAGGTTCAATAACTTATTTACAATGGAAAAGGAAAGAAAAAAAAAAATTAAGATGCGTCTCTCGTAGATATTCTTAAAATGGTAAGGTATTATCAATTGCACAATGACCCCTATCATTCTCTATATGATATTTAACAATGGATGAATCGTTCAATCGACACACAAACACACACAAGCAGCTGGTAAATATGGGGAACCGGAAGCGTAGGTGCCACATGGGGCAGAACTCAGAGAGAGCTCAACAACCATAGTCCAACAATTTTCATTGTTGAAGTGTCTACTGTAGCATACAGTTTGTTCTGAAAATATCGAGTCTCATTTTAATTTTTCCTCGTATGTTTTGTATGATTTTGTGAGTTTTCATTCTATCGAAACGGTTAAACAGAAGTTTTGTTCGATACTGCAGAGAATTATATGAATATTTTATTCATGAAATCACATGAAGTGAGACGAATTCTACGGGATTTCTTTCTTGATACTATTGTCTGCAGAAAAAGGGATAAACAGTGAGTTTTATTGCGCTTTATTTTTAGATTTTTCGATTTTAATCGGTATTTCAGGATTTTTTTTAACGGAAAATCGGTTGAAATTAGGGGAAATAGATGAGTTAGGATGATTTTGATGATTTCATCGGGAAGCTGAGAAAATTTTGGGTGAAAAACATGTGTTGCACTTTATTTTTATGATTTTTTTGGAACCTCGAGGTTTTTGGAAAGAATTTTGAAAATTCGAATTTTCCAAAAAAATCACAAAAATCAAGTTTAGGATATGATTTCAAAGTGGAATTTTCCCAGCTTTTCAATGGAATGATTTTAAAAAATCGTTTTCGAACCATTTTATCACAATTTTGACGCTCATGCTAATTTCGCTAAATACTCATTTCGCGCTAAATACCTCGAGGTAATAGCTGTCAGCTGTAACTGATAAAAAAAACTGGAATGGTTGTGGACTTTAATAGCTTCAAGAGAAAAAAAAGTGAATCGCGCTCGGTGGGGGAGGATTTGCATATTGAATAAATCAATTTGTGACAGGAGAAGGGATAAACAGTGAGTTTTCTTGCATTTTCGTTGGAATTTGATGATTTTTTCTCATGAAAATCAAGGAAAATCAATGAAAATATTTGACATAGCACATTTTGGATGATTTCATTGAAAAGCTGAGGAAATTTCCGATAAAAAACAAGTGTTGCACTTTATTTTTATGAATTTTTCCAAAATTCAATTTTTCTGGAATAAATTTTAGAAATTCAAATTTTTTCTAAAAATCATAAAAATTAATTTTAGGATATGATTTCCAAGTGAAATTTTCTCAGTTCTTCAATGAAATCATCTAAAAAAATCTATTTCGAATCATTTCACTCGATAAATATCTCGACGCAATAGTTGTCAGCTGCAATTCATAAAAAACTGAAAAACCTATGGACTTTAATAATTTTAATAAAAAAAAAAGGTGAATCGTACTAAATGGGGGAGGATTTGCATATCCGATAAATCGATTTGTGATAGTGAGAAGTCAGTGTCAATATTATTATTCAATACATGAGAATTCTAAATGAAGAGTGCAGTATTGCACCGTCAGATTGAGTTGTTTATTTCTCTTTCTACCATTTTTTTTATTTTTTATTTTGAATAATTCAAATGGAACTCAATGAATTTTTTTCTTGACCTACTAACGTATCTATAGCTCATAAATTTTTTATCCATGCTAATTTACTATTCTAAAAATCAGAACATACTCATTATCCGAATTATAGTAATTTCCGTTAATTTAAAAAATTTTGTAGAAAAAAAAAAAAAATTGAATAGAATGCTTGAGATTAATCACAACAATTGTGCATTCAACTGTAAACTGTGAACAATGCTCCACTATTTTTTCAAATGAATATTCAAGAAAATCCTAATCTCAAAGAAATTAAACGGGAAATTATCAAAGTTAAAAATTTGAACTTTAAAGAAAAAAAAAATTTTACTCATTTTCCTTGAAAATACCTCTTGAGATAATTTCGGTTTTTATTATATAGAAAAAATAAAAAAATTACAGTATCAAGTGTTTGTATTGGAATCGTGAGAACAACCCATATATTCACCCCCACCTTTTCCTTTTTTTTTTTTTTTGACACACACCAAACATGTTATTCATGCACATACATTTCTTATCGCTAGTAGAACAGTAATGCTCCATATTAACGTAACTTGTGGCAGTTGGAAATGTCTCGTGAGTTCAGATCAGTTACAAAAATATTCATTGAATCGTGCAATAACTCCAGGTAATGAAGAATTTAATTATAATTAAAAAAAAAATTTTTTAATCAAATAATTTCAGAATAATTTTCGTGAAAATTCAGTATTAAAGAGATAAAACAGGATGAATCATGAAAATCATTTTTTTTTCAACAAAAAATTATTTTAAAAAAAAGAAAAAATATGCACGTGTAGAAAATTCAAAAAACTGTAAGTGCAAATTTTTGTAATATTTTTAAAAAAATAATTTATTTGTTCAAAAAAAGTAGAAATTTTTTCAGGTGTGTACTAATTTTATTATCATGATAAATCGACTTATCTTTGTGTTACGTCTTTTCTATTCTGATTTCCTTTTTGGAGAGAATTTCAAAAGCTACAAAAAAAATAGGGGTGAAATCACCTCATCTCGCTGAATTTCCGGCATATCCCCAGAAAAAAGAAATGTCGAAAAAAAATTGATTTATCCAATTTTTAACTACTGTATTGTTAGAAAAAATCCGTTTTTTTTTCATTTCTGTGTCAAAATTGTTATGAATAAATGCAAATTACGGTGGAAAATAATTCTGAGAATGCGTTTGAGTTATTTGAATTCATGCATGTTCTATAATCTACGGAATTTTCTAACTGCAACGGTAAAAAGGGATTTAAAAAAAGGAAAAAAACGATTTAAATGAAAACGGAAATACTTTATTATTTCATTCGTGCAACATTGAATTCAAATGATAAAAAAAATAATGCGGGAAATTTAAAGTTTCAAATTATTCAAATTCTCTATTTATAGTGAATAAATGAACTTTTGAATATTCAAAATATTTCCATTATCTGATTTATTCAAAGTATTCCTCATAATTCAAATGATTCGAACACTTCGAATTATTCATGAATACGAGTTTTCAAGTATTCAATGAAAATTTTCAAATTAATTACCTCTATTTAATTCAATTCAACTCATCACATGCATAACCACTGTTTTCTCACAAACTTTAACAGAGAATCGAAAAAAAAAAAAAATTAAATTGCAGATTTTGAAATATTTAACTATCAAAAATTCATGAATTACCTTATTATTTATGCAATCTTTCTGCCAAATATGATGCAACGACACAGTGATCAGTGGTGCTACAGGTCAATGGGAAAAAAAATTCCATTGGCTCTCTTATTCTTTTTGCTTTCACATGCTAACCAGTCACTGGTAATAAAAAAAAAATACTATCTCTGCAACTGGCCCAATAAAAGTGAATTACTCCCAATTTTATGTTTGCTCTCTCCGGAAAAGGAAAAAAAGTCGAGTTATCGTCTAAATTCATCAGCACATTCAATAAACTTGAATGAATGCAGTGATGAGGAATTTTGAATCGATTTTTTTGCTTGAAAATCGATTCTTTCGGGTGATTTTGAGAAACTTTAATCGATCAATCGATTTTTCGATTCTTTCTTGGAAAAATCGCAACGAATTTTTCCTTGAAAAAGAAATTATAAATGGGATTTTTTCTTGGATTAAAATTGACGAGATATGCGATATCTCGAATTCAATGCGAGATATCGAATCGATTAATCGATTTCTAGAAAATAATCGATCGAAAATTGAGGTAATATTGTTTTTTTAATTCAAATCATTTATCAAGCGATTCTCTTCAAATTAAAATAACGTGATTTGAGATATCTCGAATTCAATGCGAGATATCGCATCGATTAATCGATTTTTGAACATGATAAATCGAAAAATTTTTTTTTTCGAAGAAAAATCCCATCAAGCTAAAAGCAGTAAAACGCAACTATCGAATGGAATACGATATCTCGAATTTAATGCGAGATATCGCATCGATAAATCGATTTTTCGAAATCAATCGATCGGAAGTTGAGCAGATTTTTTTTCTTCAATTCATTTGAACAAAAATCGATTGATCGATTTTCTCACTTTGATTTTTTTTTTTGCAAAAAATTGCATTCTCTGAAGATCGATTCTTCGAGAATCGATTTTTTTCATAGATCGCCCCTCATAAGACAAATAAGCGAATCATCAATTCCATTTGAATAGAATATCCTAATTTTTCCAATAAAAATGCATAAAAAAACCTTCCATTTATTACCCCATAAAATTAATGATTGCCCTCTGTTTGGTAGTCAAAAAAGGATTTTCAAGTGAAAGTTAACATATAAAACGAAGTTTAAAATCCAGTGATTCTCAAACCCACTCATGGAAAGTCTTATTGCGTCCCCCCGTGACATAAGACCCCACTGGTTTTATATTCTGCGCTATATACACCACATAGCTCCTACCACAGTTGGGGATACCCGGTGCAGTTTCCCTCTCGACCCGCCATACACTGTCACTTTCAAACCGTCAGCCAAAGACAAAACATCGGTTTTTCATTATACAAAAGGCAAAAAAAAAACAACAACAAGAAGGAAAAAAAACCTCAATTTAATTGGAGCAAGTAAATAAAGTGCAAACAAGGATCATCCAAAAAATCAACAAAAAAAAAAAGCATAGATCACATACAAACAAACAAATACACACATGGATTAACAGCAGAATGTGGTGTAGACTTTTCCATTTATTTCGAGCATCACCAGACAATTGTTGAATTCAGTATTAAACCGGAAAAATACAAAATACACTCAACCGGAAATGTGCATGGTTGAATTTAAACGTTTTTTGTTAACTAAATTTTTACAAGTCAACGACACAAGTCAAGCGTAAAAACGTAGAATCATAATTACATGCAATAATACAATGAAGAAGGAGTTGTTTGTAATTAATTTTGAAATATATTTAGAGTATATTTACAAATAAGGGTAATTATCGTTCAATGCTCGAGACATTGAATTTTTACACAAGGACATTTGTGATGTAAAATAGAAGTGAAGGAAGAAATTTTTTTTTACCTAATTTTAAATTCATTAAAGTAGTGAAGTGTTAGATGTGATAATAATGCAACTGTGTCTGTTATGATTTTAAGTAATTTAGTTATTTAACTGGCTGCGATGATGTAAGAAAAAGAGAGAGAGAGAGAGAAAGAGGCAATTACGCACCGCAGTACAGTGAATGGTAGAGAATTGACTTTACGTTTGTGGCAATTAGAATTGGATGAAGTAATATTACATTTGAGAAAGTTGTCTCGAATTTTTGTTAATCATTTTCATGAACTTTTTTTTTTTTTAAAGAGGACAATTGCATTTGGAGAAATATGTTATTTGAGGAAAAAATATATATTATATCATGAACGCTCTATGTATGACTGAAATTGCCCAAAAAAAAGTGATGTCACGAAATAATAAAAATAAAATATATATATATATATATTTTATACATAATACATTAAATGTATATTTATATATGAATATCATGTGAATTTAGCAGACAAACCTGAATTTTGGCTTAATTCGTGAAAATAATATTTTCTCATATTTTAATAGTGATTTTTCTTGAGCTATTAGAGAGAATCAATTACTTCTTTGGTATCAAGAAGTAATTAAATACATTATTATCCTTGATTATGTAAAAATTATGTAATTTACATATCGACATCTTAACAGCGAGAAGAAGGGATAATTTCGAAGTGGCCACTTAATAACAATAATAATAATATTTCAAATATTTTTTTTCAATTGTATTTCTCATTTCCATGTTTGATAATTATTATGTCGGGATCATGGGACGTTGGCAGAAATTAATTCAACAATACTAAATAATTGTCAATTTTTTTTTATTTTTATATTTCAACATTATTTTACAATAATGTTCGCGTATTTGAGCAATTTCATGTCTACCCTACTGCTTGAGGGTGATCGAACAGTTGGCTCAGAAAGACTCAATATGGCTACTTTTATGGTATTATTTTTACTTATAACCATTGAGGTAGTTGTTGTTAAGGTCGTTACTTTCGAGATGGAGAATGATGAAGAAAGTCAATTTGGAAGACACTCGGCAGCTATATTCTTTGATCGTGACGAATAAATTAAATTAAATTAATTTTTAAGATTATGACGAATTGTCAGTTATGTTTGGATGAAAAGGCGAGAAGTCAAAATGCCAATAAGTCAAAATGAAAAAATGGAAAGCCGAGGAAACGACCAGAACTCGTCAAACACGAAAATCCGGAAAAAAACGCGAATTACGATTTTAATATTACTAAAATGAAGGCTTAGTGAAGATTTGATTATACATTTTTAACAGCTCCAGGAAATGAAGATGTACAATGAGAAAGAAATAGTAGTAGAACTGAAAAAAATTAATTGCTTCAATAGACTCTAACTTCAATTTCAAAAAATAGTCCTTAACAAATGATTTTTTCCAACTAATTTTTTTAAAAATATATATATGTGTTTTTGACCGATCGAATTGATTATTATAAGGATAATTGGCCTTGCGGTCATTTTTTTTTTTACTTTTACAAAATTTTCCCAATTCACCAAATCTAAAAAATTTTTAATTACTTCAAAAAAATATTTGTTAAGGACGATTGAAGCAATTGATTTCGTCATTTTTATCACTACTTTTTTTCTCAATGTATAAGACAATGTATGGAAAGCCGAGAAGTCAAAATAAAACGTCATAATAAGTTAAAATGACAAAATGACTGGACAACAAAATGTTCAAAACACGTCAAACGCGAAAATTCGGCAAAAAAAAACGTGAATTGATATTATTATTATTTTTATAAATTGTACCATGTCATTCGTACTTGCCTAATTTTAATACATCAATTTTAAGAAAATTTTGTAAATAAGTAGAGTACTCGAATGTTCGAGAAACTTGAATAATGTATTTTTTGCACAATAAATGAATTATAATTATATTAAAATTCTATGCAGTGTTGCAATTATTTCGACAACCTGAATTTCATGTTTTCACTCTCTCCGAATCAATCGAAAGGAATAGTAAACAGTATCGAAACATTTCAGGAGACCAGAGACAGATAAAGGCGAGAAGATAGTACTTGTAGATGACAGCCGTTGTGCATGCTGCCTGAAGCCATTTATCATAGGTAGTGGAACTCAGTGCAACGATTGTAAAGCAAGATTCTGCAGAAAAGGCTGCGGACGCTGGGAGGCAAAGGATAACATTTGGCTTTGCCTCTTCTGTTATCACAAAAGGTTTATATCTCATCAAATATATTTAATTCTTGATACAATTCAATTTATCTTGTAAAACGTGTAAAAGACCTTCAAATTAGAAGCGAAAAGGCGAAACAGAATAATTCGAAGATTTTGACTTCATTTTTTTCTTGCAGAGAATTTCGAGAGTTACAAAAGAGAATTAAGGCAAAATGACGCTATCTCGCTTAATTTCCGCGACTTAAAGTCAAAAATGTAAAAAAAAATATATATGATTAAAAATGCAATTTTTCTGTTTTTCCTCTTCGCTATAGAAAAAAAGTAGAGAAAAAAAAAGGTTTTTGTCAAGAAAATTCACTAAGTTGTAGCAAATTTCGATATATATAGATATAGCTATTGTGAAGTAAAATTTTGTTAAAAAGAAATTTTTTTCTCAATGTACTAAAATTAATTAATTCAATAATGTTAATAATGAGGAAAAATATTTCAGAACTTGGTTGAAGAAGAAGGAAAAGTGGTTCGACACATTCGGTGGTTTGCATTCAGAGGAAGAATCGACCAATAATTTCAGCACGGCAAAATCGCAGATTTACGTCACAGGTGAGTCTAAAAAAAAAAATTGAAGAATTTAAAAATAGCCATCACTGACATCAGAATCAGATGGAAAGTATAAAAATAACGAATATGGCCGACCAATGTGATAATTAATTCACTTCCTGGGCTCTAAAAAAATCCCAAAGATCAACTATTGTCCCAGATACCTCCAAAAAAAATCGGTTAAAATTACCGATTTACGTCTCCCTTGACCTTTTCATATTTTAAATCTGGAAAGGGACCGATCAAATGTCAGCATATTACGAAATGATTGAAATATTTTAAACATTACGCAAAAACCATTCACTTTATCCCAAGATTCTCGACAAATTAATATGAATATTAATATTAATATTAATAATTCCATTATTATTGACTCGAAAAATATTATTTTTTCAGAGAAAAAAAAAGTGCATTTCATCGTAAATGGAGAATCTGTGTTCCTATCGTCTTTTTTTCATTTTTTATCCATAAAATTCTCATTGTGTCTGAAGCGATGAGTACACACGTCGTAAATTGCAACTGGTTTTTGCATAAATTCGAGGAGCAGAAGAAAATCTCTTTTTTACGCAAAAAGAAAAAGACTGCATCAAAGAAAAAAAACCGTTTTTTTTCTCGAATCTATCACACTGAGGGAAAAAAATATTTTCTAGCAATGAAAATAATTTTAAGACAAAACTTCTTTCTTATTTGCGATGGACTATATAAGAAAATTAGAAGATTTAATTGAGAGGAATCAATACCTATTTCTCTTAATATTAATTTCTTTTAGTTCGAAATAACACCAGATCAGTGCTCATTTTTTGCTATTATATTTTGCTAACTGATAACAATAAATAAACAATTATTTGCCCAAATCTCCCTCCTGCATTGATTCAATCTTGATTATATTTGCCATTAATATTTTCACGTGGAATTTTTATCAAATAATAATGTATTTGCACGAAATATGAAATCTCAGTCCAAAAATAGGCCAGTTTGGCTCAAAACCGGAGTGTATTTTTCGCCAACTATTCTCTAAAAATATTATCTTATTAATCGATGTATATGTATGCAAATTCATCTTAAATATGTACGAGGATTCTTCCAAAACATAAATTGTTTAAACAAAAAAAATCCACTGGCAAACCATTTCCCGATTGACGTGAACTATATAATATAATAATAATATTTCTAGAAAATTTTTTTTTCTCTCAGTGCAATATATATAGCTGAAGGCTTAAACGTTATTTATAAGAAAAAGACCTCTCTAAAAAAAAAATTCATAATTTCCTCCCATTCTCTTTCTCTCAGAATTCCAATGATCGAAATGCAATTAACCAAAAGACAAGATACTTAAAAAAATGGAAAAAAAAAATCTCTACTAGTAAACAGCAATTGCTTTCTTTTGTATTCAATGGTTCAGTGATTCTGAATTTATTGCATGAAAATATTCAAGTCCTCGGCTTTGTACACGAGTGAATGTTAACTCTTTGCGCATTGTCTATGCTAGATTCCGGTTTGCCTTTCCTCGTTCGTCTTCCAGGATAATTTAATATTACTCACTGAGGCTAACGGGATCAGCTTACATATGCTAGTTATATATATATGTATATAAAATATAAATATAAATTCAAAATTGCTTAATCTATGTGAAAATAGCGCTGAAACTTGAGGGATTAATTGCGCAATGGGGTAGTAATGTTATTACGAATCGATTTGTGGTATCAGGGTCAGGGACAATCAGAAAAGATGAGATTTGACGTTTTCAAGAGTACGTGCTCTATCAGTATCATCGCGGATATCTTTGCCAGTCTCTTCTTGAAAAATTTATTTCTTTAGTCATTTTTTCTATCTTATCCTATTCTAAAAAGTTCATACACGTCAAATTAATGCTAAAACTGTCGCGTTTATTCCTTATTCCTCATTGGTTGACTGAAATTGCACTCTCGATTGAGAGAACAAAATAGAAATGAAGGATAAAACAATTCTTTTAAGTTATTATCGATCATTTGTAATAGTTTTCAATTTAACTTGAAGAATAATCATCAAAAAATTGGAAAAAATCAATTTGAAACAAAAAAAAAATAAGATCATTTTCCGTACGCTGGAGTGCGTGATCGGTTTCGTATATATATATATATATATATATATATATATATATATATATATATATATATGTATATCTGATCTTGAGGGACTACGTCCTATATCGTGGAAGGGGGGGGGGGGTACATTTTCCCACTATTAACATTTTATATTCTACAAAATCTCGAAAAATTTCAAAAATGTCTCAAAATCTGCAAATTTCCAGATTTTCGGTTCATTTCAAATTGTTTAAAATACAACTGATTTTAATGTTTTTGAGATTTACAAAAGGGCGTAAGTAGTAATCATATAGACAGCACTTACACCCCTTTCTTTCTGAGGCAAAAATATGTTAAAATATCTTCACTTGTTTCTTTACTGTTTTGTTTCACTTTTTACCCTATTTTACTCGCATATTTCTGTTGTTCATTAAACATTTGAGAAAAAACCTACTTGCAAATCATTTTGAATCGCTTTACTCAAATTTACATTCGACCTCTTTTTTTTCGTTCATTTTCTGAGCGAAAGTGCCCAATTTTCGAAGAGTTAATGAAGAAAAAATGCAAATTTTCCAATAAATTACTGATGATACTCTTTTTTTTTTTAATACCAAACGTAAAATTGTCTTATTTCAACAATAGAAATGATTTCCCCCTGAAATCAATTCTATCCGCAAGTTCACGAAATAGATCATCTCAAATGTCACGGTATCAATGAGGCCGAAAAAAATATCTTGTATTTACAGTAAAATGCGGGGATGAACTACTTTGATTCTAGTCTAGTATATAAACAGACTGAGTAGATGTTGTACGTGGTAATTGATACGTTCTGGTGGTGAATTGATGGTACATCTCGCATTACAAAATCAGTGTATTTTTCATTTTCTTATTTCTTTCACTCCCATTCCCTCTTTCCTTGATTTTTCCCTCTTCTTTTTCATTCAAACTCAGTCACAGAAAAAAAGGAAAAAAAAAAAAAAAACGTCAGTCGCAGAGACAGTTCATTGCAACCGAGAGCGTTGGCTCTTCCCTCGCAGACATTTATTGTCCCTAAGCTAGGTTGAAGGTGGTGAAGAACCTCAGTTATGCTCCAGTACTCTCACGGACAACATCGCGTACTCATTTACCGCCTGCGAAAGACCAGAAAATTTATCCGTTAGTTATTGATCGTGATTCTGATAATTAAACGATTGGAGTAAAAAAAAAAACGGTGGAATTGAGAAAATAATAAATAATCTATACACAGTCGATAAAATTGAATTCTGTGGAATTGCGAGTTTAATGTGAATTTTTTTTCGTTTTTTTTTTGGAGGAATGTGATAATTGTGATAATAGACTTATGGATTTTTTTGGAGATATATGACTGGTGCGAAAAAAAAGACGAGACCCTCGAGAGTCTTCGTCATTCATTTAATTTCTTTTCTTTATTTTATCTTCTGAAATTAAAGGATTTAAATGAATAATATTGATTTTTTTTATCCAACAGACATTGATAATGCTGCATTCAATTCCCAAATCAATCTTGCTGCTGGCAATACCGAGAATGTGGACTCGCTGGAAGATATTCGTAATACAATTGAAAAAATAGTTGAGAGTCTCGTTGGAAATGTGGATAATACACCGATCGATAGACTCTACGAACATCCTCTCTGTGAGTTTAATTAATATTTTAATACAATTTTTCATTATCTATTAAAAAGAATTGCGAGAAAAAAGGAAAAAACTTGGAAGATCGAGGGATAAATTTTTTTTTTCCCAAGAATTCCTAAACGATCGAAATATCGTAGATTATTTGAGAGAGAATCTTTTTGAAGTCCCCCCCACTGTATAAAGTTTACGATGCTCAATAAATCCTGATGAGAAACGACAGATTCTTCTTCTTTTCTTGATGGACCAGTTCTTTGCCTCATGAATGTGGTACAGGCATACTTCCAATGTACAACTTTTTAGCGCTCAAAATGACCGTATAAGTTTGTGCATCAGCAGCTACTGCCATCTACCTGTTGCATACACTTTATACATTTGATCGTTAAAATCCGATGATAATTCAGTTTTAATGCAGAATCAGAGGGAAAACACTATTCGAACTGCTTTAAATTCAGAAAAACCTTTTTTTAAAAGCTCATAGGAAATACATTGTAAAAACAAGTATTTGAAATTAAGATACTTCTGAAGACACTTTTTTCCCAAAATTTAAACATTTTTTTTAATTTTTATATTTTTTATAATTAATTAATTAATAAAATAAAAGCAATCGGACTTTACAACACTTTAAGAATTTTGTTATTATAATAATAATAATAATAATAATAATAATATATTATTATTATAATATATTAATGTATAATTATAAATTTAATGTATTAAGTATAAGAAAATTCTTTTGTTGTTGTTATTGAATGGCAGTTTTGAGATATTTTTTGATTCCAAGATATTTTTTTCCAACTGATATCTTAAATTAAAATACTTGTTTTTACAATGTAGTATAGTATCTCTTTTCACTTCCTTCTTGTCCACCGAAATAGGCTTCAAATGAAGAAGTCTTCAGTGGTTAATGAAAAAAAAAAAAGAGCGAAGAAATTTGAATTAGCACAACACTAACAAACTAACAATAATTAACAGATGATCGGCTTTTCGAAGAGTTTGGTGAACGTTTGACGAGGGCACTTGCGCATCTGGCAATAGCTTTACGGATGTGTATTACAAGTAAGTAGCTTTAAGTATTCAATTAACATAATAATCACCTGTTAACCGCATAATATCACCGACTTCAGAAATAAAGGGGCGTAAGTGTTGTTTATACTGAGAGAATTTTTCGAACTGTGGAACTGAAAATAGGGGAGACCGGGGCAAAATGAATCTGCCTGTCAAAATTATTTGAGATTTTTTTTTTTGGAGATTGAAGGTTTTTTTCAAAACATTTCAAAAAAATTCAGTAACAATGTTCATATATCGAAGCATCTTCCGCAAATTTTTTCAGACTCTTCCACACACTCCTTCACTCAAAGAAAAAATCATGAATCATGTTACGCTGGAGGTGCATTTTGCCCCAGTTTCCCCTCACAGTAGAAAAGACCTTGACTATAAAATATATTAATAATGAATATCATTAAGCTTCAAGTATAACTAATTTAAATCAAGTATAGCTATCAGATAGTTAACATGACTATAAACAGTTGGTTCTAGTTATAATTCTAGATGCGATAATTAATTTGGGAATATTTCGTTTCAACTATCAAGGAATAGTCATGCTCGTAGGGAAAAATCCCCTCAGTGTATAAGAATAACACTTACGACCCTTTGTTTCTACCCTGAAAACCAAATAATGGTAAAAACTATTGAATATTGATGCAATTGGCCCTTAGCAAATATTTTTTTGAAATAATTTAAAAAAGCTGTTGAATTAATTGAATCTAGTTAATTCCACTGATTAATCTGTTCAAATGAACTGAATTCAGTAAATTCAACAACTTTTTTAATTATTTCCAAAAAAAAGGTAAATTGATACCTTATGAACGCATCATAAAATATTGTTACAATTCTGTTTTTTCAGGATTATAAAAATAGATTTATGAAAATCCAGTATGTTTTGACTGTTCAGAGGATCAGTCACACAATTTCAAGGCTGGAAGTAAGAATCCTAATTAAAATTATTAAAAATTACAACCAACTTTTTCCTGGGAAGCTCAACCCATTTTTATGAAGCATCTTGATAGTATCAATTTACCCAAAAAAATATTTGCTAAGGACCAATTGCATCAATATTTGATTGTTTTTACCACTATTTTTTTTTTCTCAGTGTAAGGCAACGATATTTTCCTGTACTTAACATCTTAACATCTAAAGTGTACTCAAGATATTCAATTTTCCTTTCTCCTAATTTTCATAAAATCACAATTAATTAATCAAGAAATTTTTTTTCTTACTCATTAATTATTTACAATCAATTGTCTTCATTGAACAATTTATATATAATAACATTATGTAAAATACACGATTGGCCTTCAATTATATTGAAGAAGCATGTGCATAGAATGTAACCTTCCCACGCAAGGGAATATCAGGTACATCGTGTGTTCATTTCTACATGCGAAAATATATATATTCACATGCAGACTTCGAAACTGACAGCAACTTGGCGCCCAGCATGGGTGAGATAACGGGCTTCCTCATTCTTTCAATTGCCCTTTTCTTTTCTTCATTTTTTTCCTTTTTTTCAATTGTTATCGATACATGGAAATATCCTTGGAATATGCGACACGAATTATCAATGAGGTTTCTTGTAATTTGTGAAAGTTTTTTGTTTGTCTTTGGGTTTTGTAATTGTTACATTTGTCTACATGTGGAGAATAAAAATATACAGACGTCTGACGATTTTTATTACTTTTTATTGTTTTTTAACAAATAATGGAAAACGTCTTTTTTTATCTCGATCCATTTTTTTTAACTCTTAAAATTCTTTTAAAAGTCTGTAAAAAAAAATTTAGGGTAAAAAGGGCGTATGTCCATTAGTTTTTGACATATTTAATTGTAAAATAATGACGAAAATGAGTCGATTTGTCCAGTTTTACCTCTTTACTACTGAATTATTTTCCAAAAAAATGTAAAAATATGGACAAGTAGCTAATTTTAAAAAGTGCAAGTACCAATTTTTTAAATATTTTTTTATAATAATTGATTTGTTTTAAAAAAAAAAAGAAAAAAATTGTCAGATATGTGATAATTTCATTATCACAGTGAAAACTTTCACATCGTTCTTTTTAATTGAAATTTCTCAATCAGCGCTTGGAGGCTGAAAATTCACTGATGACAACGACATTTTCAAGGTATCAAGTTCACTCTGTGTATCTTGAATAAACTACGTCGGTGCTCTTATCTCAGTGCAAACTTTGAAGGCTCCATCGTATAATAATATGCATCTGATGAAAATGTAATTTTAAAAAAAATTAAAGTACATTAAAAAAATTATTACTGTTCAATGGATTCTCGTAATAGACTACGTGCGTCATTTTCCTATTTCTCTTGGAAATTACCGCACTATTAAATTCAACGTATCTACCTTGAAGAGTTCAAGTTCCACAGAGTGAATTTCCTCATCAATTTTTTACTATTAAAAATTCTCGAGAATTTTCATGATAACAGTAAAAATTTGACAATTTTCCCCTTTTTTCAAAAAATAAATTAATTAAAATAAATAAAAAAAAGTATGCACACCAGAAAATTCAAAAACCTAAAAATGCAATTTTTTCAAATATTTTTTTAATGTCAATTTATTTATCAAAAAAAATTAATAAAAATTGTTAGACATTTGTTAATTTCATTATCATGAATTTCCACATTTTTTCCCTCTTTTTTTTTCAAAATTCTTGATAATCAGGTCATTCGTATAATTTGATACGTTAAATAAAAGAAAAAAAAAGAAACATTCTGTCTCAATGAAATTATGCCCTGAGGATTCAGTAAAAGATAAAAAAAAAAATTGTAGAAAATAGTATTTCCCCACTAATGTGGATGAATCCGTAGAAGAATCGTATGTGGGGTATTCAACGTTGCTTGGCATATCAGGACGGTCCCAAGCATTTTACGCAGTCTCACTTGAGACCCCGAACTGTGATTACGTGCGACTTATACGCGATACTCATGATATTTTTTCAAAAAAAAAAAAAAAAAAAAAAAAAAAAGTTGAATCGTCTTCTTATATGTGTCTGTGCTATCAGCTTCTTTCCTCGTTAATTTTTTTTCTTCATTATTTGTCGACTCTATTCTTCAATGACGACGACAGTAGATTGCTACTTCCAATCAAATGTCTCGCGTGATCGATACAGATGCGCGATGGATCTCATCGAGTTCAGTACACAATTCACAAAACACTAAATCTCTTCCATAAGAGATAGACACTTGCTAACGTGACTTTTACGTTTTATATACGTTATTTCACGTAAATTTAATACACGAGTTTATTTGTAACACGTGTAATTCAATTTGTCTTATTCCACTTTTATCTGATATAATCAGTAAGTGTGTGTGTGTGTGTGTGATAGAACAGTAAATTGTCAACAATTTTGTAGAATTTCGTCACTTGTGGATATTGTGAAACAAAAATATGAGAAAGTGAATTATCACTCAGTGATTGTGTTGTAAATTGTGCTTCGATTTAATTACACGAAATAATGGTCATTTAGAGAGATAATTATTGGTAAATGGAGGTAGGGGAGAATTAGGGCAAAATGGACCTGTTTGTCAAAATTATTCGGGATTTTTTTGTCATAATCAAAATAATGAAATCAGCAGACATCTGACATTTTTATGCATTTTTCTCAAACAAAATAAATGGCTTTAAGAAAAAAAAAGTTTCGAAAATTCGAACTTATAGATTTTTGAATGTTCTATAAACGCATATTTTTCATTATTTTTTTTTTCTATTTTTTATTCGTTTGAAAGAAGAAAAAAAGCTGAAAATTGTCAAATTTCTGCGATTTTCAGTATCAAATTTTTTTTGAGACTGAAGGAATCGAGCAAAAAATTTGAAAAAATTCACAAATAATCTAAATTTATCAAAGATTTTTGTCAATTTTTTTTCAGATTTTTTTATCGAATCCTTCACTCCGAAAAAAATTCCCGGATCATGTATTGCAATAGAGGTCCATTTTGCCCCACTCTGTCCCCTTCAGAATGACAATAAATTTTCCACTGGCGCCTTGAACTTCATGCCCCTCTTTTTTTTCTTATTCTCAATGAAAGAATTATAATTTTTCCCAATCGAGATAAAAAAAGGAGAATCTTTTAATATTCAACGAGTCTGACCTCTGTGTGTCTTGAATTGCGTAAGTCGCGTTAGACTTTGATCGGAAATAGTTTTTTACCTCTATATCGACTGTGAAGCCAGGTGAATATCATAAATTCATTGGCATTTTAAATATCAAATTAAAAGGGTAAAAAAAAGAAAATTAAAAAAAAAAAATAAGTGGGACCTTGAACTCTCGAAACGCTGCGGGCGCTAATTGAACGGGAACTGCGCGAGGAATCTTACCGAAACTCCGTTATGTTATTTCGTTGCTTGCACGTGACGAAAATCACCAACAAATACCATATGAAACAAATATGTGCATTCATGCACTTTATTTCCTTTTTTTTTTTTTTTTTAAAGAAAATTTCAAAAAAATTCCCCATAAAATTGGATTTTTCAAAGTGACGGAAGAGCGATAGAGTCATTTGTTTGATTTGTTACGAATGCTTATTTCCTTTTCTTATTTTTTCTATCGATTCTTCAACGGACATACAACTGTGCAAATAACTCTTCTCACGATTATTACAAAAAAAAAAAAAAAAAAGAAAAAAAAATTATTGACAAATCGGAACGGAAATCTTTCATCTTTCGTGACTAAAAAAAAAAAAGGCAAAAAAAATCGTAAAAAAAACATCACGAAGAATGAGAACAAGAGGAAAGATATTGTTACGTAGCCAGTATAAAAGATAATACTTTTGAAATTACTGATAAAAGCCACAGAAATGTATATTTTCACCGCAATCTCAGGGTACAGTAATGTTTCAGTTAGCAATTGCCATTGTATTATATCTACTAACCCGGAACTATTCAATTCAAAAAAGGCTTTTGCAGAGGGAAATACTGTGACACTAACTTCTGATGACCGGATAATATCGTTTAAAAAATTCGCGCTTAAAAAGGGGGAGGGGGAGATTTTTTTAAATTTTCTTTATTTTCTTTTTTTTATTTGCCAATAAAAACACACTTCTGATGACCGGATAATATCATTTAAAAAATTCGCGCTTAAAAAAGAGGGGGGGGGGAGGATATTTTTTTAATTCTCTTTATTTTCGACCGATTTATTTTTATTAACCAATGGAAAAAAAGTGCGCTTATTTCTCCAGATGTTATGAGATAAATAATAAATACGTGAGAAATAATGATTTTTTTATAAATTTATTCATTTAGAAAGCAGTGTCAATTGTAATATTTCTACTGATTATATACAATGTATAGAAACAATTTAATTACACATTTGTGGTGGATAAAATAATGTGAATTGAGCGTGAATTCCGTATGTTACTACAACTAGTTCAAGAGATGCTGACGCTTCTCGGTGGGCTCATTGTCTTCTACTTTGTCTACGTATTTTTCACGAGAAAAAATGGTAAATTTTATTACGTATTGAATTTAAAACATAATTATATCTTTGTTATAAGTACAGTACTTACGTCTTTTTAACTCTAAGGCAATTATATTTAATCATTGAATTGTACCAAGAGAAAGTGGGGCAAAATGGACCTTCAGGGCAAAATGATTTGCGATTTTTTTTTTGAGGATGAAAGAGTTCGCCAAAAAATTTGAAAAAATTCAGCAATTATCTTCACATATTGGACCATTTTCTCAAATTTTTTCAGAATTTTTCATCAAGTCTTTCACTATAAAAAAAATTCCAAATCATTTCTGCCTCAAAAGTCCATTTTTTTCTCAATTTTACGTATTTAATTAATGACAGTTAATTTTCTCCTGAATTACATCAGCATAAAAATCATAAATTCATAATAATTATGAAATTTCATCGTGTGAAAATAATCCAACTGTTAAATTACCTCTGTAAAATCATATGATACTCATTAATTTCATGTCATTGTATACAACAACTCAATGTTGAGTATATAAAATTCAAGTGATTTTTCAACATTTCAACGTGGGATTTTATACACTGACTGACAAAATACCACTGTAGCCAAGGCAGTTCTAATTAATGCAGACATTCAATTAGTACCCATGCAAAAGGGTACATATAAAAGTTCCTTGGATAATTGGTGAATGTGAATTTTCCATGAAAGCCAGGAAGACATGCTTACACAAAATCCAAAGATCTTCTTGTTAAACTGATAGTTCTTTCCGGTTGATATAATCTCATGAATAGCCAATCCACACACACACACAAACACAATGAAAAAAAAATGAAAAAAAAAACAGTTAGTCTTAATACTGCACGAAATTATAATGATTCCATAACGAAGTACCTGAGGTTTTTCGCAATTTAATTCTTTAAATTGCAGAAAAATAGAATTATCAAAGTAAATTGCATATAAATTTATTCAATTTCATTTGCACTGAAGTTCACATCCTTTTTCATTTAATTTCATTTCCTCGAGAGTTTAGAAAAAAAGTGGTATAGATGGACATATCCGCATGTGCACTTGTCCCTGATACATGCACAATTTTATACAGTACACTAAGAAAAAAAAAAATTCTTGTAGCAAGAAAATTGCGTTTTAACAAAATTTTTTTTTCACAATTTTTATAGCTATATATATTGAAATTTTTTGGAGTGAAGTAATTTTTTTTACAACAATTTTTTCTGCTCAGTGTACGAAGTTTTATACAGTACTTGGGAAATGAAAGAATATCATTGCCTTAGAAACAAAGGGGCGTAAGTGTTATTTTAATACACAGGACTTATGCCCCTTTGTTTCTAAAGTGACGATAAAATTCATTTTTTAATGGAAATAAGGAAAATTGAGGTTTTATGGTAGTTTTGGTATTTTATAAGATGAGAATCATGATAAATCAGTGAAAATTTTGGAGATAAGGGTTTTTGGGTGATTTTATGAAAAAGCTAAGGAAATTTTTCTAAAGAAAACATATTTCAAAATTTATTTTTAAGAATTTTTTGGAATTTCGATTCATTTAGGAAAAATTCAGGGATTTGATACTATGAAAATCGCGAGAAATCAGTAAAGACTTCGGAGATAGGAGTTTTCTGATGATTCCATTAAAGAGCTGAGGAAATTTCCATCAAGAAAACATGAAAAAACCTGAAAACATATTTCCAAATTCACTTTTGAGAATTTTTAGGAATTTCAGGAAAATAGAGATTCATTTTTACGAATTTTTTGGAATTTCAATTCATTTAGGGAAAATTCAGGGATTTTATATTATGAAAATCACGAAAAATCATTGAAAATTTCTGAGATAATGATTTTCTGTAGATTCCATTGAAAAACTGAGGAAATTTCCATTGAAAAATCACATTTCAAAATTCATTTTCGAGAATCTTTGGAAATTTATAATTTTTTTCTGAAAAATTCAGAGACTTGACCCTTTAAAGTCGAAAAATTTGCCTTTTTCGAGGATATTTCTGGTTTTATTGGTCATAACGACTTATGGTTGATTTTAAATCGAAGATGAGATTATTTGCCATTAATTTATGTCATCATGTTAAAAAAAATTATCGATTTTTGAGGTATTTATAGGGTAAAAACTGACTTTTCATAAAATAGCCCATAAATGCCCCAAAAATCGTTAATTTTTTCATTAAAAACCTCATAAATTAATGGCAAATGATCTCACCTTTCGTTCAAGACCAGTCCCAAATGGCTGCGACCAATAGAACCGAAGACATCTCCAAAAGAGTAAAAAAAAAATCATTCTTTTCCACATTTCCTCAAGAGTCAGAAAAATGCAGTAAAGATGGACATATCCGCCTAGCATTTGTCCCTGATGTACGCACGATTAAAACCAATTATCTTCTAATCGCATGGGAAAATACGTGAGGCCCACCTGCAGAGTGAGAGACAACAATTCTCCATTTCTCGTGTCAAAAGTACTAGAAAGTGCATTAGAAGACGTCAAATAATGGAGAAAAAAAAAAACATGTTGGACGCAGTCCTAAATTTCACCTTGTAACGGAAACACTCAAGTCAAGAATTCCATTCAAGACGAGAATAAAGCAGAAGGCCCAAATAAATACCTACACACACATACACATACAAAAAATAACGATTGATCTTGGCTACAAGCCGCCTGGACCACCCGAAAATGTGCATATACACAGTCTAAAAGAGTTCACGAGGTCACTAGCCCCGGAATTTCACCGGTTGCCGGTGCTCACGAGAGATGAAAGGAAGGAAAGAGAGGATTAAAAAGGAAAAAAAAAGAAAAAAAAAAAAAGATCGACAAGGCCGCCAAGGAGAAATTACGCGACTTCTACGTGTACTGACCCATAACGGGCAAAAGTCTTCACGACCTGTTGTCAGATGAAAGTGGCGATTTCTGTTTATCTATTTTTCCTTTTTGTTTTTTATTTCTCTCCATCACTTTTGAAAATTTTCCGTTCAAAATCCCGGAAATTTCAAAATAAATCCACATTTCTACTGAAATTTCAGATAATTACGTCATTGAAAAATGAACACATCATTGATTTTCAAATAATTTCACGCCTGAATATCAATGAAATTTGTAAATTTCAGTTTAATTGGTTCTTGAAAACTTAGTAAAAATAGGAAATTTTTTTTAAAAAATTGAAAATTCAAGTAAGCTGCAGAATTTTTGTATCGATTCTATTTGAGACTCATAGATTCCTTTGAATTTCCTCTGAAACCCATAGATTTCATAACAATCTTTCCATTAAAAAAAAAAGTAAATATCACGTTTATGAAAATTCTCATCAAATTGTCTATGAAATTTCCATTTTTTTTTTTTTTCTAACAGTGTAGGGTCACACGACCAATAAATGGACACTGACCAAAAGATGGACGGTTTCTATTATCGAGAATTTTCATGAATAAATGAATGATTCTTATACTTTTCAAGTCAATTCCTGATTATTACATTTATATAGATTTATAAACTATTTATTACATACCGATTGATCGAAATTTAAAATTATACCACTGCAAATATGCAACTTTGTCCATCTATTGGGGGTTTGAGTTATTTTCCAGTTTTTCCTTGATTTTCTTTAATTATTTCTACATTATTCAAATTCAATTGATTTTTAGTCGATTCACTGTCTATTTTCCTGCAATTTTTTAACGTGTTTTGCCTATTTCATATGAATTAATAAAGTCTAATATTTCCTTAACCGTTCATCTATTGGTCATGTTATCCTACCAATGGTTAATGAATTTGTTAAGGAATAATAGGCATAAATCTTTAGAAGTATTGAAGAATAAAGATGTTTCTCAATGAATATGAGAAAAAATGCATATAATCCTATGTATCGCATAGAAAAGATCAATATTTCTCAAGAATCTCAAAATTTTTGATTAAATTCTCTTTTTTTTCCATTTTTTATAGTTCTCACCGCTATTTCTTTTCTCATCTCACAAAAAAAGTGGATAAATAAAAAAAAAATGTAAAAAAACGGGTTAATGCAGCTTAATTTCATCACTTATCTTCACCTCAAATTATCGCTCATTCACTGAATAAATAATAAAAAATAAAAAAAATGAAAAAAGATGTGGTGAAGAGTAGAAAACCCCAATCGACATGAATGCATTGGAAAAGAAGTGAATGTTCCTTACTTCTTTCTCTATTCATAAAATAGCAAAAAAAAAATTGCAGTACATTTCTTTATTACTGGTAATTCAGCTCTCACTCGATCGATTCGACTAATGCACATTTTCTTATTCTATCTTCTTATTACCGTTTACAGACAAACCAGTGGCAGACACGCCGAGTATGGCGCACACTGCACTACGAGAGCTCGTGGAACGTGCGGTTGACGAGGCACGTAAACTACCGGGTCTTGGTGATTCGGTTACTACCAGAAGACAGGATAATAGTAGTATAAATGAACAGAGCTATGAGGACTTGTTGGCAGCTGCCATACTAAACAAAGTTTGTATATTTAAATGACTTTAGAAAAAAAAAAAAAAAATTCTCATTTTTTCTATTATATTTGGAATGAATAACTGTTTTATTTAAATGTTTTTTTTTTTTTTTTTTTTCATTTTCTAGGTCATAGAAAAGTATCAAAAGGGTCGTGTAGACGGAAATAGCAATGTAGTACATGAAACAACATCGCGAATATGTAGACATAAAAGTAAGTTTATAATTATAATTCATTGTTACAAGAAGTTTTTTTTTTCTTCTTTCTATGTTTTCACCGAGTTATGGATGTTAAGTTAAATTCCTTTTCCAAGACTTTTTTTCCTTTGCTTGAGATTAAACGATTTTTTTTTTTTTAAGGATCTGAAATGGGTGGAAACGAGGGAAATGAGGGAACAAGCCAGGATGAATGCAGCAGTGAGTGCAGCTGTACTAAAACTAAACTTCTGCGGATTCATCAGGATCCTCTTTCTCTCACGGTAATAAATAATCAAAAAATAATTATCATAAAATTAGCATAGATGTGGAAATTTTTGGATTTCTTTGAACAAATAGAAATATTATGAAAAAAAATATTTGAAAAATTCGCACTTGTTTCTTGAATTTTGAACAAGTACATATTTTTCTTCTTTTTCCAAGTAATTCATTCGGAAAAAGTAAAATAAAATCCGAAAATTTTCACATTTTCGCTATTTTTAGTGTCATTAAGAAACTGGGGAATTATCGAGGATTTTTTTTCAGAGTGAAAGACTTTGTGGAAAAATCTGAAAAAATTTGAGAAAATGCTCGAACATGTCCACATTGTTCATGAATTTTTTCAAATTTTTTCATAGAAGCGCCTATCTTTTAAAAAATCCGAAAGTCCGTGAGACTCAAATTTTTCATGATTTTTCCTTATTTTTGGTGAATTTTTTTCAAATTTTTTCTGAGGCCTTCACTCCCAAAAAAAATCTCTGTTCATTTCATCTAACCGGTCCATTTTGCCCCTGATTTTCTCTATACATTGTAAAAAGTGTATAATGGAGTAAAAAAAAAGGAGGCTATCGTGTGTGTTCAGCAAGCGGTAAAGTGAGATTTATCGTGCTTACAATTGTGGATAAACGTTTCATGAATTTCATTAAAATACTTGGAATAATTAATAATTCATTATATCACATTAAAAAAAAAAAAAAACCTTGTCATTTAATTTTGGAGTAAGACTCACCATTATTCATGCGATGAGCTGAGAATTAGTTTTCTCCTTCTTTTTATTATTATTTTAATTGTGAGAATTAAAAGGCAAGAAAAAAAAAGTTGAAGAAGTTGAAATCCTTGAATAAACAAAGCTGTTGTCTGAGTGTCTGGCCTTCTTTCGAGTCAACACTGCGAAAACTAAGAGAACTGAGGGATTTTGAAGGATGAGTAGTCGCGATGCATCGAGATAATTACGCGAGAGAAAAAAAAATATGCAACTGGATGGAATTAATAAAATTATAAACATCCTTCTCCTCTTTTTTTTCTGCTTCTTTAACTAGATGTTACGTAATTTTTGTGTCTGATTTTTTTGAAATATAATCAGCGGAAGGAAATCGTGCATCAAAAATTCCATTTCATCAAGGTTTTTCGCAATGGAATTAATGATGTCTCAATCTTTGGTGACTTCAATTTGAAGCAAAATGCTTCATTTCTGTTTTTTTTTTTTCTTTTAATTTTATGATGAGTTAGCTTCTGACGCTCGTTAAAAACATCGTGCAACGTTGGCAAATTAATTAGATTACTTTCTTACGCACAATGGCATCAGTTTTGTTGGTGAAGAGACAAATAACGAGGAAAAAAAAATTCTATAAAATTATGTCGCTGCACTATGAATTTTTGAGCATTATTGTATGATAAATTGGGGAAATATACCATGGTTGACCCAGTTACCGGACACACCCCAGTTTACGGACTTAACTGCAAGATATAATTAAAGCTTGATAATAATTGATATTTAAGTGAAAAAATCAGATTTTTCAATTTTTGCAAAGTGTCAATAAATAAAAATCAACTGAATTTTTTTATTTATTTGAGTGAATTTTTAAAATCATTTTAATGATTTAATTTTATTACTGTCCGAATACTAGTGCCATTCCTTTAACTGTCCGATAACTGGTGCCTTCATGGTAGTTGTTGAAAAGGTTTTTGGAAAATGTTGAATAGTGATTCTTTAGTAATAGTTCTTTTTTTCTTTTGGTTTGCAGATAGAAGAACAGATTGAGGAAGTTACTACAACGTATACTTCCGATGAAGAGCCAAAAAATATGAAAACAAATCTACTTAATTTCCGGAATACGAGGCGTGTACCATTTCCTGAATATGGAATGGATATTGTTGATCGTAAGTTTTATGCTGTACTTGGGAAATTGGAGAAAATGATTTATTCTTTCAATTATAATAAGAGAAAAGGAGGGTTTTATAGTAGTTTTGATGGTTTATATTGTGGAAATGATGAGAAATCAGTGGAAATATTTCGAAATAGGGGTTTTTTGAGGATTCCATTGAAAATCTGAGAGAATTTTCGTCTAGAAATCATATTTTAAAATTTATTTTTGGGAATTTTTGGAATTTTCTATTTTTTTAAGGGGAAATTTAGGCATTCGACTCTTCATGAAATCGAAAAATTTGGCATTTTCGAGGATATCTCCCGTTTTATTGGTTGTAGAGACTTGTGGTCGATCTTAAATGGAAGGTGAGATCATTTGCCATTTATTTATGTGGCCATGACACAAGAATTATCGATTTCAAAGGTACTTATAGGCCAAAAGACTGATTTTTGCATGAAATAGAGCATAAATACCTCAAAAATCGATCATTTCTGTTTTCAAAACCACATTAATTGATGGCAAATGATCTCATCTTTCTTTCCAAATGAGCCTCAAGTCGCTACGACCAACAAAACCGTAAATATCTTCAAAAAAAGTGAAGAAAAATCGAAAATGGAAAAGGTTTGACCCCTTTTTCATCCCTAAAACAGTCAAATTTCCAAAAAAAAATCGAAAAAATCAATTTTCACACATTTTTTCATCGGAAATTTCCTCAGCTTTTCAATGAAACCGTCAAAAAAATCCATTTTGAATCACTTCATCAAAACTCCTATTTTACACCACTTTCCCCTACATTAAATCAATTTTAATAAAATTATTTTTCACAGCTTCCCAAGAATCCTCGGGAGAAAGTGAAGACGAGGTAGACGGTTGTGCACCAGTTGATCGTATTACTCAATCAGAAACATGGGAAGAAAATTGGCTTTTTCAAAAAAAAAGAATTCCAACACAATCAGAATCCGTTGCAATGCTCGTACCAAATCCCAGTGAGGATTATCGTGCATTAATTGGGGACAAGGACGCCGATGACATGTCTGATTTATCCGAATTCTCAGCACAATCTGATGATGAAGAGGTAGACGATGATTTAATAGAAGCCATTAATCGTGTACTTCCAGAATCAAAGGAAGTTAAAAAAAATCCTTTAAATTTATCAAATGATAGCTCAATTCTCGACTGTAATTTCACGGGTGAAATTACGAGAGAGAATTACGATAATTTAAAGTCTCAAATTGAGGACAAACGTGTATCAAAAAAAAAGAGAGGAGAAGTGAATGAGGAAGTGAAGAGAAATGTTGAGAAGATCGTTAGAGATGAATTCGAGATGATTTCGAAAGATGAAGAAAATGCGGAGAAAAAAAATGAGGCTGAGTACAAGAATCTGAGTGAAGTGCAGATAAATGAGAGAAGCGTCAATCTTAATGAGAAAATCAATATTCCAAAGACACCAGCATCTACACCAATCAGAAATTCTTTGTGCGAAAGTGACTCTTTATTACCAGAAATTTGTGATTTACGAAAATTGAGTGAAAAACTCGTTTCAATTGACAATGAAGCTGATGAAGAAGCTGCTTTCAATAGTGAATTAAGCACTGTGGAATCAGGAAGACCATCAGATATGCCAGAATCCGAGAAATGTGTCCATGAATTTCTAAAAAATGAGGAAATACGAGAAAATCAAGATTCAAGTCTACTCAATGAAGAATCATCGAATAATCTAACGTAAATAGTTTATATTCCATCATTTATCATTTCTCCTTGACAATTTTTTCGATTTTTTTTCCTCGATATTTCATTTTATTTTATTTTATTTTATTATCTCATGCACAATTCAACTTTGCAGAACGTGTGAAAAGACTGCAGTTACTAAGGCCCAATCGATTGCATCTGCAGTGGCAATATTAAATGATGGGGACCTTGAACTGTCTGCCCCACCTCGACCAGGTAACACACCAAAGCTGTCTGGGATTTTTTTTCTCCATTTTTTCTTTCATCCAATTTCTTTCGATGAATTATGACATCAGTAATCGGATTAAAATTCAAATCTTTTCAGCTTCGTTTGCATGACAATGACACCAATTTGTTGGATTTATTTTTTATTTTTTTCTTGCAGGCTCTATTGCTGAACGTGAGCATAAAAAATGGGAGAATGCAGCACCAATTCAAAATAATCCGTACAGCGAGGAAAATATTCAGAAGAGATTATTGGAGAGACAATATGCGAGAAGATCATCATCGGATGTTTCTGGGTAAATTTTTTTAATTAAAGTAGTATCGCAGTGAAATTGAGTACAGTTAAACCCTTATTTTTTTGATGCAGTATCAAAGATAATATTTTTTTACATTTTCCTGAATTTTTTCATAATTTTTGTTCGTGTAGTTTATGAGATATGAATTATCAAAGTTACTGAAAATAGCGGTAGTGAGGATAAAACGCCCTAAATCGGACGGAAATAACGAAATTACTGAAAAACCACAAGGTTTACCCATTATTTAAAAACTATTGGCGAAGAGAACAGCATTTTAACTAAATAATAGAAGAAAAAAATATTCAATTCACCGTATAGTTATTGAGAAATTTTAATTAGAAGGTAGTCGTAACTATTTGCCTCTCTCTCTATCTCATGCATATGATAAGAGATTAATGTTTAAAAAAAGGCGAGAGAAAAAGAATTATATTCACAAGCTGAAGATATAAGTTTCGAATAGTTTGATCACTTTTTCGGGTAAATTAAAGAACATTTCCCCGAATTATCAGCAATTAATTGGAAAATCACCTAAAAATCTTCATTTTTTTCTGTTCTAACCACCGTACTCTGCGATACTACCTCAAATAGTTTAATCATTTAGTTATAATCTTCATGCGCTTTTTTTCCCTTTAAAGAAACTCCGGTATGTTACCTACTAGTCCCAGTCCACCACTGCAAATCGTTATCGGCGCCAATCGACCTGATGTCCAAAGGTAAAAAGACCATTTTAACAAATCAATCATCGAATTCATTTCCATATGAATAATAATTGATTCAAAGTATCATAGGAAATTGAAAGGTTTTTTCAATTAACACTACTAAAAGATTGTCAATTGGCAACGTTTCGCTTATAATTGACCTACGACCTTTAAATATTCTATTTTATTGTATTTGTTTTTATATTATTTGGAACAAGTGATAATTTTGTAATTTTTTGTGGTTTACAGAGCTTGAAGAAGCCCAAATCATTAACCGAAACATTGTCAATTGACAATATTTCAGCATTATATTTTAAAAAAACCTTTTCATTTTCAATGATACTTCAAATGAATAATTTTAACAAATTCATCATTTCCTCATACAAATCTTTAAAAAAAAACCTTATTTCTCTGTTTTCAGATTCGCAAGAGACTACTATATAAACGAGTCGAGATCACCAACCGGTGAAAGACTACGTAGACCAGGTACATCAAGTTCAAGCAGACCAAGCAGTTCACTATCATTGAATTCAACAACAGGAAGCAGTGATTACGAGCATCAGGTGAGTCAAGGACTTGAAAAATTCGAAGAAGCTTCCCTCCGTGGTAGTTTACAAAGATCAACATATAGTGGTCCAAATACAACACATCATTTCGTTACAAATCCTCTTATACATCTGGACCAATACAACAGCAATGAATCTGCACTCGAAAACACTTCGATTATCGATGAAATTAAAATTTCGAATGGTTCAGAGGGTCCAGGATTTATCTTCGAAAATGTAGAAAATGTAGAAACAGGCGAAGATAATGGCGAATCTGTAATTACTTGCACTATCAATCCGATTTATAATTGTAAAAATAATCTGCTGCCAATGGAAAATACTGTTGATCGTGATTCTGGAATGTTCTCAATAGACTCGAGTGACTATGATCTTTCAAAAGCGGATTTAACAAGCCAATCTGATAAAAACGAGGATAATTCCTTTGCTAGACTCACTTGGAACGCTAATTACGATCAAATGTACAAGAGAAATGGTAAAAAATATTTGATTCTAGATGGATTCAACAAATTTCAAACATTCGGTGGAATAAAAAGAAGAAAAATGATAAATGAATTCGATGAAATTCTCGAGGATTTTGAAGATAATTCTGATAATTCAATAAATAAAAACAATGATACGGATTTTTCACGATTCAAGTATCAGACATTTGGTGGAATAAAGCAGAGATGTAATTTTGATAAAAATGCTATCGGTATTTGTCGAAAGCAAAAAATGAGATCATCAATCAAGAATCTCACGAAATCAAAGTTTATACCATTTGAAGCAAAACGATGTGATGTTATTCGTCAGAAAAATACGAATGAATCGCAAAAAACTGCATCTGATGATGAAAATTTGCGATTAAAACCGCCTTTAGTACCAAATGTAGTTGAACGAAATTACACTAGTCTTATTGATCTTAGAAAAGATCTTAGATGTAGAAGACGAAAAAAATGTATCCAGGAAAGAGAAAATTAGTCTCGAAAACAAATTGATAGCAATGAGGAATAATAATCTGTACTCTTCTTCTTTTTTTTTTCCTCGTAGTCTTTAATTGTGTATATATAGTATGTAATGAAGCAATCGTAGATAACAGGGTATACATATAGAGATAACGTAGCATACCTCTTGAATTTAATTCCCTCAGAATTATCTTGGTCTATACTCATCAAAAAAAAAATTCACAGGCAAGAACAAAAAAAAACAGCTAAAAACGTAGAAAATTTTAGAAAAATCTTCCAGTAATTTCAGTCTATCTCCTATTCTCACACCAAAAATAAATAAATTAATTCTAATATCTTAACTTGTACATAGAGGCACCTCTACCTATTATTATTCATTTAATTTCTTCTAATAAAAATAGCATTATATTATTTGATTCTGTTAAAATTTTTAGTGAAAACCTCATTATTCTATTATTACCACACAAATGCATGAGAAACAAGCACAATTATACTGAACTGGTAAGTATTCCGAGACCAGACTCACTAAACTACTCTTTCTACTAACAATTAATTAAAAAAAAAACTAAAAAATTAATTGATTAAATAAATATATCAGCAGAATATCATTACATAAAAAAGCGCAGAGGCAAAAAAAACAACACGAACACACATGAAATGCATATTAAAGCTATGGAAAAATTGCACGCAGCTTCTCCAGAATCTAATTATTTTTAATTCACAGGATATTAAAAAAAAACGCAATGCGCATCATTTCTTCTAATTTCTTCGATTTTCTTCTAGTATAAAAATCTACTAATCCGTCACATTTCCACCTTTTTTTTTATTAACACACATTGGGAAAAACGATTATTTTATCAATTATAAATATTCAAGTGTATTTAATTAATTATCTTTTCTGTATGTTTCAGGAATCCTTCGAGGCTATCGAAGAATCATCCAAGTCTCAAAATATGGAGGAGATACTCGAACGTGAACGTAAAAACAGTAAAAATGAAATAAACGCAAAATTAAATAATCAAGGAAATTTCGATAATTCCGTTATATTCGATGGAAAAAAGGCATTTGACGATGACAATCGAAAAATCCGTAGAATTGATTTACGCGCATATGGTTTTGCCAATGAATTCAATGAAAACGACGAAATAAAGAAGAAGAAACCGCAGAGGGTCGTTAATAAATTGGATTTACGATTATTTGGATATGATTCTGGTCTTCGCAGAACTCAATCGAACAACCAAATCGATAGCAAAGTCAATAACAGTCTAATCCGCTCGAAATTCAAAAAAGATCGAGCTGATAAATCGAATTTAACTTCAAAATCTGTTAGATCAAGACAAGATGATTACGATTGGACGCAGAGTACAGAGGATTTAAATGAGGATGGAGAAATGATTTTCGAGAAATTTGGTTCGATGAAATCAGCGAAATCCGTTCCAAATATCGCGAAATCATGCTCGTTTACTTATAATACGAATAAAGTGATTTCGGATAGTGAGGAAGATGCGGAGAGTCATATCAAGGCGATAATTAATCGGAGAAGAAGTGGAGAACGTAGAAATTCGACGAATGGAACTGATAGTTACGATTCAGATGCGCAGAATTCGAAAACCGAGTCAACTGAAGAATTGCCTCGTAAATTTTCGACTCTAAAGGAATTGAAGTATTCGCTGGAGGCGTTGGAGGGTCCTGATAGGTTCATCGATAGGCAGCTGCCAATGCCCTCGGTCAGAAGATTGGCACAGGCTTTTAATAAACCGATAGATGCGAAACCAACTGCAGCACCAAGAAGCAACAAAAATCCACAAAATTCGAAGGATCGTCCAACCACTCCGGAAATTCAGCTCATCAAAACACCGAGACAAATGCACAGTTTAACAGCTAGATCATTGTCTCGTGAATTTCGAGAGGGACTGAGGCAAATTTCATGCAAACCAAATGCACAACCAGTTTATAGCACTATCCTGGAACAAAATAAGACAACAAGTGCATCAGTTATTTCCAGTGAATTGGAAATTACTGAGAAAAACTCTGGGATAATTGCTCCTGGTAATTTAAAAAATAACATTGAATTTTGGGAGCAACTGCAGAAGAAAAATTAATTTTTAATTATTAAAATAGGAAAAGCTCAATTTTTTCTTCTATATCACACTACTACTGTGGTTATCCCAGTTTCTGACAGCAATTAGGTATTAAAAAAAAAAATTCAGTTCCATTTCAAACAATTTGAGATTCAACTAGAAATACGAAAATTTCGCTATTTCTAGACTTTTTGAGACTTTTCGAGATTCTCTCAATTATATATTTTTCCACATTTTTCGCGAAATTTCTATGAAAATATATATATATATACCTATTACACAGATATTTTCTCATTGAATGTAATTTAATTACATTTAAATATAACTGAGAAATTTGGTAAAATTGGTCAGTTACTGGAGCACTGTTCAGAAACTGGAACAATCACGGTAAATGTACAAATATTTAACATAATCACCATAAAGTTTTAACAATGGAATAAAACGTCCACAAAAAAAAACTGAAACTGCCATAATTAGTATTAATTCTATTAACTTTTTTTTTTTTTTAGTAATTTTCCATTCATTTAGGTATTTATTCGACTTTGTTAATTGGCTTGGGGAACTAATTTGAATTATTTAAATATTTATAAAGCATTTCGAAAAATCGAGAAAATTTTATAAATTCTCATTCTGTGCCAAAGGACACAACAGTGTGTCAACATCCAAAGACAGAAGAAAAATCCTTGCATAATTTTTTGTAATTAGGGCTTTTATATGATTTTTCATGCGTGAAAAATTAGCGTTGGATTCATGAGAAGCGAAAGAAATATTTAAATACAATATTATACGTATTATAATATAATGAAAAATTTTAATAAAATTTTTAATCGTATCTATACATAGTAAATGTCCGTTATATGTCAATAAAACCTTGATAAAATATTTTTTTTTTCATTCAATTACCAAGGTTTGAACATAGTAATTGCTTGTTGTTTATTTCAAATGTTTTTTTTCTTTAATGCAGATACTCTTCAATCATGTTTCGAATTGAATAAAATTTGTAATAAAATAAAAAAGGAAAGATATTCTTTTTATTTACGAGAAAAATCCCGGAAATCCTAGTAAACACGTAATTTCATCAGAATCATGAAAAATCACGATATTTCCATCTGAAAAACTTTTGCAAGAAATTTTTTTTTTTATTAAAAAAATGACTTTAAGAAAAAAAAACATATAATAAAAGAGTATCAATCAGAAGACCAGATTAACGTAATAAATGATTATTAAAATTCAATAATAAATCAGTAATAAATTGTTCTGACACGATGGAATGGTAAACTCTCCAACTTTTGTGCATTACGACGTCTATAATCCCAGAGAAAATGATCAACCACAATTGAATTACAACTGAATGGATTTATATTCAAGTTTGGATATTGCTTGATTAATGTACGAACTCCCTCAACTACTCTCTCTACAATTTCAATTGAGCAACCACGTATTTCAACTTCCTCTGGGCAACCCTCAATCATTTCTGTACCTTTAAAAATAAAAAAGATTTATGATTTTTTTGCTGGATTGATTGAAGCATTTGATTTTATAATTTCATGGGAAATTTCATTGGAATTGTGAAATTTTTTTATTCAAGAAATTTATGATAGATTCTGAGACTGAGGAGATATGATAATGGAATTAGCACAAATTTAACAATTTTCTGTATTTTTCTAAACAAGTAAATTTTTATTTAAAAAATTGCAGTTTTAGTTTTTTGAATTTTTTACATGCACATATTATTAATTTCTCTTAAATAATTTATATGTAGAAAAAAAAACACTAAAAATTATCAAATTTCTGCTATTTTCATGATTATAAAATTAGCACACATGTGACAATTTCTGGATTTTTCTTGAATAAATGAATTATTGTTCATAAAATATGGAAAAAAATTACGATTATAGTTTTTTAAATTCTCTAAATGTGCATATTTTCCATTTTTTTATGAATAATTTTTTTTTATAGGAAAACCATCTAAAACTTGATAAAAGTCAATTTAGCACAAATTTCATATTTTTTTTTGCATTTTTTGAAACAATCATTAAAAAAAAAAAATTTTACAAAATTTGCACTTGTAGTTTTTCGAATTTGCTACATGCGCATATTTTTCACTTATTTCTTTCATCATTATTTATTTGTTTGAAAAAATTAAAAGAATTGTCAGATGTCTGCTATTCAGTCATTATCATTGAGAGATTAGATTATTTTTATCGACATCAATTCTCCTTCTTGAATAAAAAGACTTCAAATAAAATGGAAATAATTTTTAATATTTACCAGTCTGAAGAGAACTTAGAAGGGGATTGCTGTATCGCATAGCACCAAAATGCAATAAAACCTGTGGAACTCTGTAATCCGCAAACATCGTTATAATATCGATGTCATTGAATTCCCCCAAGTCTTTGCCTTTGTAACATGCCCATATATCACCAACAAGTATTTGTGCACGTTTGTAAAATGAAACTGAAAAATTCATCCATAAATCAATGCTAAATCATAAAAAAAAATTAACATACTCATTTGATATTCAATAAAAACAAGAATTAATGATTCAATACCTCTGTGTCCATAAAAATCAGCTTCATCCCGGAAACACTCGAACTCTTTAATAACAAGTTTGAGTAATTTTTCAGCTGAATATTTTGAAATTTTAACACACTCAACGAATGTTCCATTATACTTTTCTACAAGTATCTTTCCAACTTGATGTAAATTTTTTACTCTCTCTTCTAAAAGTGGAGCTGGTGCTGCGTCTTGATCTGGTCTTAAAATACGAGCTAAATCTTCACTTGTTATTTTTGAATAATAACTTGGATCAATTATTGGGATGCCTTCCTGTATTTATAAGAATGTAAAGTTTGCAGAAAAATTTCTTTAATTTTTTCACCAATTTTTTGGGGGATTTTAGGAATATTTCGGTAAATAATGGAGATACGCCCTTTTTAATCTAAGGCGATTTTGTAAAGAATTTCAAGAGCTAAAGAAAAGGGATTGATGCATCGAGAGTCAAAAAAAAAAGGATTGATGCAAAATGTTAAATGGAAAAAATCCTCGGAAAAATCTGGAGAAAACTTTTCGGTAAAAATCTCATTTTTGAAAATCCCTTTAAAAAAAATTCTTCATCTTTGAAATCTTCATATTAATCTCTTGAATTATAATAATTTTGAAGAGTTTAGTTAATTTGCATGGATTTTGGCGAGAAATTATTTTCTCCTTTTAATGCTAAATTTGAGGCATTTCATATTTTAAAATCCTTTTTTTTTTAATAAGAGGAGATTTTTTTAGAGATTTTTTGAAAATAAGATTTTTAAAAAGGGGATTTTTATCCTGAGAGATTTTTGAAGGGGAATAGAACGCTTAGAACCAAAATCATGCAAAATCGCTCCATCTCGCTTAGTTTCCGAAATATTTTCAATCGAAAACCGATAATTCAAATAAATTCGATTTGTCTGAAAACTTCACAGTCGTGTATTTATTTATTTATTCTTCTCTCGCATTAGTAGTAAAAAAAACAGAATACTGTCGTTTTTTATTATAAAATGTCAATTTGAAATTAATCTAAATTGAATAATGGTGCAGCGAAATTCAAATATTTACACAGTATTGAGAAGCTTGAAGAAGCCAACGTGAGAAATCAAAAGAAATTTATAAAAACTGCTCGAATCCGTGCGAGTTTAATTTAATTAATGAATTATCTTCTTCAAATTTGGATGACATTAAAAAATAGCAGACATCTGACAGTTTTTAGATTTTTTTTTCTAGCAAATAAATTATTTTTAAAAAATGAAAAAATGCATATTCAATAAATTCAAAAAAACTACAATTACAAATTTTTTAAATATTTTATTTTTCATAATTTCGTTTTTTTTTTTAATTCAAAAAAATTGTCAAATATTTGCTAATTTCATGATCATGAATTTCAGGGTTTTGGATAAGATCATTGATTCCGTGCCTAAACCAAAGGGAGCAGTGCCGAATTTCGGTCTTCCGAAATGGAGATCATTGCCATTAGAAACGAAAATTCCCCTAATACCAGGACCATACAATTTCACCCGGAAAAAAATCGGGCAAAAATTGTACAAGCCTTCACGTGGAGCTGAGTTCGATTTAACTGATCCAAATAATTATGAATTTGATTTTAAATACGATCCCCTGCATGATCATCATCTGGCGCATTTCTTCTCCAACAAGAATACAATAAGGCAACTAATTGATTTGGGCTTCGTTACGGAAAATTACGACGCCACGTGTTCAGTCAAGGAGTACAATATGTATCGTAAATATTTGAGAAAGTTGCATGGCGATAGTGTGAAGAGAGAATTGAAGAGAAGAGAGAGAATAGAGGCTGAACAAAGAGCTCTAGATTTTGCTTATGCAGAAGCTCAGAGAGAAGCTTCCAAGTAAATTTTTATGATACTAAAGATAGCAGAAATCCGACAATTTTTTTGATTTTTTGAAAACAAATTAATTATTACTAAAAAAAAAAATGTTGAAAAAAATTGCATTTAGGGAAAGATGGGGTAAAATAGAGACTCCAATCGAACGGTTCGAGATAGAAATTTTCTGATGATTTCATTGAAAAGCTGAGGGAATTTTGGGCGGAAAACATGTCTCAAATTTTTTTTTTTCAATTTCTGGAATAATTCACTTTTTTGGTCAAGTTTTGAAGGGGTTTTACTTTTGAAAATCGAAAAAATTCAATTTTTCGGTGATATCTCCGGTTCTGTTGGTCGTAGCGACCTGGGGTTGGTCTCAAATGAAAGGTGAGCTCATTTATCATCAATTCATGTGGTTCAAATTTTTTTTTAAATCATTTTTTCAAATATTTATAGGTCATTTTCTGAAAAACAGTTTTTACCCTATAAGTACTTGAAAAAATTGATATTTTTCTTTCTAAACCCCATAAATCGATGCGAAATGAGCTCATCTTTCATTTAAGATCAACCCCGAGTCACTACGATCAATAAAAGCAGAGATATTCTCGAAAACCTGAAATTTCGCAAAAACTGGAGAGTTATACCTTCAAATCTTGCGCAAAAAATGAAATTTTTGAAAAATTCCAAAAAATAACTTGTGACACATGATTTTCATGGCAAATTTCCTCAGCTTTCCAATGGAATCATCAGAAAAAACCTATCTCCAATATTTCCATCAATTTCCACTAATTTTCATTGTACAAAATAACAAAAATCAATTCGTGTCGATTTTACCCCTTGGGTCCATTTTACCCCACCTTCCCCTACATGTCCATATTCCTCATTTTTTTCTAAATAATTCGTTTGTCAGGAAAGGGAAAAGACTGAAAATTGTCAAATCTCTGCACTTTTCAATATTATTAAATTTTCAACAATTCCCTAATTTTTTTTTTTTTAATTAAATTCCCTACCAATTAAATGCGCATTATAATTTCATCTCTTCAAAACACATTCTTGTCTCTCCATAAATTCAAATTTTTACAGATTGATAAATACAGAGAAGACAATGAATCTTCGTGATAGAATGAGAGACGAAGTGGAGCAAAGAGATGCAGAAAAAAGACAGAGGCAAATATTGAAATTAGAACATACTGAAGAGAGACTTAAATTATTAGAATTAAAGAAGTATGAAAAGCACGAACAGATGATTTTACGTGGTAAATTACGTGATGAACATGCTAAACTTAAACAAAGACTCGTGGCAGAGAGGGAAAGGCAGAGAATCGTTGGAGTATTGCTGAAGTGGTTGAAGAAAGAGAAGGATAGAAAGAGATTTCAGAGAGAGTTTATTATCAGAAAAAAAGAAGATAAATTTGAAGCTATTGCAAAGAAGTATTGGAATTCTATAATTAAAATGAAAAAATCATTGAGATTTAAATTTAAATTTAATCTTAATGGATAAATCTTTTGCAGATGGGCTGAACGTGAGGATTACCAGCAGTTGCAATTAACAAAGGAAAATTTTGTACTTGAATATGCTGCTGAAGAGGCGAAGAGAAATATAGCTAAATATATGAAAAAAATTGAGAATGAACGAAAAAAAATAGAAAGTGAGAATTTTTTTTTTTCAAGAAAGAACTTAGAAGTTTTTTCTTTTCTTTTTAAATCAAAGTATTTTTTTTCAAAAAAAGAAAGAACTGGATTTAAAAAAAAAAAGAAAAAACTGGATATTTTTTCGAAAATTTGATTTTTTTTCTCATTAAGAATTATTTATATTCCTTTTTTTTTTTTCTGTTGCAGGAAATATAAAGAATAATTCAAAATTCTGGAAGTGTTATAAAATGCGTCGTGCAATGAATACAAATAAATGCTGCAGTATAAAAAAAATAGATAAAAATCTCAAAAATAAATTAAAATCATATGAATCATTATTTGATGATAAATATGAAATTGCCAATGATGAATGTGAAATGACAGAAAAATGTAAATGTAATATTGACAATGATTATTGTATGGACTTACGTCAATTGCTCTTTTAATTGATGCACAAAGTGCAAAGTATCCACTTTGTCCATTGACTTTCCATCTATTATCTGTATTATTACTCCAGAATGAAAAATTTAATGTATCAAGTACAAATATCCAATCAATGGCCTTGGAATGTCCGGCATTTGGATGAAATTCAGATTGTGAAAAATTATCAATTGATATTGTACGATTTTTCAAACCCTCGAGAACCTAAATAAATTCATTAAAATTTCTCATTCAGTTGTAATTTGAATTTTTTCCCTTTTTTTTAAAGCAATTCATGCAATTATTGATAACAAAGTGATAAGAAAATTTCCTACCTCACAGGCCAGACGTTTGATGCCCTCTTCCTCGATGAAAACATTTTTCGCGAGTCTTGCGATTAATTTCCCCGATTCACGAGGCATTAACGCCATTATATCAACGTTTAATACGTAAAAAAACAGGCAAATTTGAATTTAAATGTTCTATCACCGAAACACAATGCAAAACACTTGTTTTAACATATGATTTAAGCAACTACGAACCGGCATGATCCTATCATGCCTGATTAACAAGTGTACGAAGACGCAGGGAGTCGAAAAAATGAATAAAAAATCGGCGAAAAGGGTCACGTGGTACTATATAGTACCAATTCACGTCACTGTTTGAATTTTGGCGGTAAAATCGCTGCGCGCGCTTTTTTTGAACGACAAAGCTACTTTTTTAGAGGTACAGAAATGCTTTTAATGAATGTATTTAATTCTTTATATAATGTTAGTGTTTTTAAGTGTCATTTAAGTGCACGTGAAGTGCAAGTAATTTAATATATACTTAAAAGACATGTTAAATACACGAAAAAGGCACTTTAGACATGGGAACACATGCAAACAGCATTTTAGACATATGGAAACCCGTAAAATTTGATGAATTTTTATGGCGCGAATTTGAGCGCTTTTTTGAAATAATTGCGGGCAATTAATTGCAGGGTCCTTGCAGAGAAAATTGCAGGAAAACTGGTGAAAAGGGGAATAAAGGCGTTTAAAAATAGGAAAATGCTCTCTTATTGAGCAGAAAATCACGTAATTCGTATTAATGCCGATAGAGGTGCTCTACTGGATATTAAAACATAAACAAATATGGCTGAAAATGTCAAATTCTGTATAAATGTCAAATTTTTGTATGAGTTTTTATGAATTTATCGGTGAATTAACTGGACAACATCTAATTGGAGATTTAATGACTGCATTTTCCAGTTGATTCAGGTAATATTTATCATATTTATCATATTTTTTTTATTTTTACTTTTTTTTTACTGGAAATTGAAGAGAATTGATTGATGAATCATACTTTTGTTGGGTATGAATTTTTAATAGACACAAATTAGGAATGTTTTCTATAATTATTCTCTTCAATTTTCGATTAGATCCATTTTTCCGCCTCTTTTTTTTGCCTAACAAGCAAACAAAGATAAAAAGCGTCAGACTTGCAATGAATTTTCATTTAATTTTCTTTTTCTCTTTTTTTTTATTATAAAATGAAACAATCCAGTCATAAACTTCATCAATACAATCGAGGAAGCTTACAGTTTCTCTTACTTCGAAAGTTTGATTTGAATTACAGATTAAATTACTAAAGAGAATTTCTTTCTTTTTTCTTTGAAAAAAAAAAAAAAAACAATGAAATAAACAATAATTTTAAGCAAATGGTAATTCATAGCTTAATGAATAATGAATATTTTATATATATATAATATATATATAAATTTGTTTAAGTACAGATTTGCTTTTTTCTTTCTCAAAGTGTCATATCACTTTATTCGCTCAATATTAACATTCATTAATACACAATTCAACCAATTAAATGGATTTAATTATTTTCTTCATTCTGCTATTATTCCAATCATTTTTTTTACACATTACGATATAGTCAGCTGTAAGTTTTTTTTTTTGAATAATTCTATAATGTAGATTTTTTTTATTTCCATTTTTTAATTACCTCTCCCATTTAATTCATTAAATTTATCTCGTAGGCAACTATTTTTTTTCTTTTTTAGAGTTTGATAAGACTCGAAAACTTGAACGCCTATATAATTTTTTTTTCATTATGCATTCATTTCAATTTTCCATCTTCTTTTATCTATAAAACACAAAAAATCGTGAACTTTATAGTCTCAACTGTTGCAATATTCATTTTTTTATAGATTAACGATGGAGGCAGTGAGTAGTTTTATTTAATTAAAAAAATAAAACCATCTTTTTTAAATAATTCAATTTAAATGTTATTTTTTATTGCCTTAATTGACAATTTTAACAATTATTAATTAGTGAAGAGAAATAAATGGAACATTGCAGCAGTAAGAGAAACTCGAGTGATGTAAAATGTTCAGGCAAATGATTGTTTTCAGATATTTATACTAAATTTGTTTTTTTTTTTTTTTCAAAATCCTTTTTGCTTTGTGAAATCATCGAATGCTGGGGCATTGTATTTTATTCGTGGCAATTCTTATTATTTTTTTCTTCTTTTTTCATTCATCCGAAAAAACCTATTTACATACAAAAATTCGTAGTGAAAATAAGGAAACAAAAAAACAGATTGAAACAATAATTCAATTAATTGTGAAACATATTAAGGCTCCAGCAGGCTATCATAGGCTACAATCTACAATGTACAATGTATTTATGTACTTCATTATGAATCAATTTTCATTTTATTTAATTATTTATTTAGTTTCTTTTTCTTCACCCTCTTCTTCTTCTTTTTTTTTTTATTATTCTCTTTAATTTTATTTCTCTTACGATTTGTTCTTTTTTTAAACTTTTTGCATTTTAGTGTGTCTGGCTGTGTAATGTGTGGCAAGCTAATAGCACCAAAAAGTCACTTAACTTTCTGCTTGGCACAAAAAACCAAAAATTCTTAAGATATTTGTTACACAAATATTGATATCAACAATTTAATTTTTTTTTTTCCTATTAAATCAAATTCACAATTTTCAAACTCCTCAATCACTCCCATTATAACACAATGGATTGTAGAAAAAGTCAATAGAAAAACCGCAGAATTTCCTTTTTTTTTTGCTGATAAACTCACATACACTCAGTGTTTTTTTTTAGTAATAAAAATATATAATATTGATTTTAATATTTCAATCAATGATATTCCTTTTTTTTTTTTTGATGAATAAAAAATTTTGTAAAATAAGTGATTATTGAATTTGAGTGATCAATTTTGTTTCTCATAAAGTATTAAAAAAAAATTGCACTAGTCTACGAATGAAATTTGAGTTTATTATTGTGCGAATATCATCAGCTCAATTAGTTTAAATGCAGTGAATTTCATAGATATTCGCTATGTAATTCACTCGATTTGATTATTCATTAATCAATCGAAATTGTAAATGCAATAAAAGGATTTTTTTATCTTAGGTCCAATTGTGAAAGCTTCGAAATTGAAGGCTTTTATTAATTTTTTTAAATTTTACTTGAATAATTTTTGTGTTTGCACAGTTTACATTGTTGCCCACGTGCACATCACACTTCCAGACTGATTTATTACCTTTATTATAATAATAATAATTAATTTCCAGTTTAGTTTCTTTTTTTTTTTTGTATTTTCAGCAAAATGCCATTTTATCAGTTTTTTCTCATTTTTTTAAATAATTTTAATTCTCTTATTTAATTAATATAAAAAAATCTATCTTCTATTGACTCTTAAGCTCTTTCCCAATACTGTACGAGACAATTTTGTTCCAGTCAATTTTCGTTCGCATAACAGGAAGTTGCCTTCGAAGTGCTTTAAATGTTGTATCAGACATTGTTTGATAATTTTCTGATATTGCAGTTTGATAATCATTCTCTGATTCTTCAACAATACGTATTAATTCCTTAGCCGTTTGTTTTTCACTCGTTATTGGTAGACTCTCTTTGATCTCTTTACTGCTTACCAATTGTACATTACCATCTTCATAATAATGCACTTGTACTTTAAGACTACCACGTAATTCAGCATTACTTGAACTTGTGCTAAATGAGACTGTCCATACAGAACGCCAGCGACCGTTCCAAAAGTTTTTCGGTTGAAATTGATGGTCCTCTATGCACACAGTCAGTGTTATATTTCCTAAAAAAAGAGAATTTCAACAATTTAATTAAAATTTCAAATCTAAATCATAAAAAAATGAGCATGATAACGAAATTAGTAGATATCTGACAATTTTTTCGGATTTTTTAGTAAACACATAAATTATTAGAAAAAAAAATATTTGAAAAATTGCAGTTATAGTTTTTGAAATTTTCTACTTGTGCACATTTTTCATGTTTTTTAAAAATAATTCATATAAGGAGCAAAAAGAAACTAAAAATTGTCAAACGCTGCTATTTAAAGTGTCATGAATGAGCACACATCTGGCAATCTTTTGGATTTTTTTAAATGCATAAAATATTATTATGAGAATATTCAAAAAATTTGGACTTATAGTTTTTTGAATTTTCTACTTGTGCATATTTTTTATTTTTTTGACTCATTCATTTATTAACGAAAAAAAACTCAAGATTGTCAGATGCCTGTTATTTTCAGTGCCATAAATTAGCACATACTTGACCATTTTTGGTATTTTTTTGAAGAATCAAATGAGTGCAATAAAAATATGCAAAAAATTCGCATGGTAGTTTATTCAAATTTTCTACTTGTCCACAATTTTTTTTGAATAATTCATTTGTTAAAAAATAAAGAAAAAATTGTCAGATGTCCTCTATTTCTAGTGTCATGAATTAGGAAACATTTAACAATTTTTTTGGAGTTTTTTTTAATTAAACAAATAAATGATCGCAATAAAGATATTTAAAAAATTTGCGTTTATAGTTTTATAACTTCTCCACGAGTGCATATTTTTTATTTAAAAAAAAAATCATTTATTTCTCAAAAAAATGCAGAAAATTGTCAGTATCATCAATTCTCCACTCATTAAATCCACACATACCTGCTTGGCTTTTTCCAAAGACAGAACAAACACCATGTCTATAGTGGCTCTGTGTATAACTTATAATTTCATCCTGTAGTGCTGATCTCCATGGCTCAGCTGTTGGATCAGGTTCATATGGTTCATAATCCGTGGCCTCTTTTCTCAAATGATCGTACTTAAAACTTTGCTTACTACGTGCATCATAAAACCTGTGATTACCAAGATCATTGTGCTCAGTTATTAAAGCTGGATAGTCGCTACCCTCAATCTGTAAAAAAAAACACCAAAAGAATAAAAATTCAAAAATCATATATTCGAATTATTCAAAATGATTCTAAAAATAGCAAACAATATTTTTTTTTTCTCTAACAAATAAATTATTTAAGTTAATTATTTATTTAATTATTTAAGTTATTTAATTATTTAACAAATAAATTATAAAAAAATTCAAAATATGCACATATAAAAAATCCAAAAAACTATAATTACAAATTTTTTTAAATATTAAAAAAAAAAATTTCTAACTTCAAAAAAATCCGAAAAATTGTAGAATTTTTGCTATTTTCAGTATCATTCATTCAACATGATTTTAAACATTTCCATTTGCAAAAGGCAATAGATTCCTATCTAGAAATAAAATAAATGATGTTTCAGCATGCGATATAGGTTATCTCCTCAAAGGATGAGTCATTTGTGTCTCAGGAAATACCGTCATGTCACATTTTAAAAAAAGAAGCTAAACCCACCCATAAAAAAATCCTCTCAAAACCCCAAAATTCCCATTTTTTTTGAAATAATGTAAAAAAAGACGAAAAAAATTATAGGAAATTTATGATAGCGTAAAAATGATTATAATAAAGTGGTAAATCGTCAGTCACGACCGTATAAGTATTTTCTGTGCTCCAATTACATCCAACCAAGACAGTAGACGTCAGTAAAAAAGTGAAAAAAAATAAAATATCAATAAAATTAAAGAAAAATTGAAAAAAAAAAAGGTTTTTAAAATTTTAGGAAAATTTTTTTTTTTTCAATTTTCAAAAAATGAAAAGAATAATTTTTTTTTTTTCATTTTATTTTATGATTAAATAATGAAAATTGATGGGAATTTTTACGAAATATTTTTTTTTTTATATATATATATATTTTAGTAGTGGTTTGAAGATGTACCTTAACAGGCGTGAGCTGGTCCTTATTGTATTGAGCAAATGCCACTGATGCACCCTCTTTTAATAATGTATCGTTGTTCAATAAAACCCTCACATCGTTAAAAACTTCATTAAATTCACCAGGTGGTGAATGGAGTATAAAATCTGATACAACACGTACTTTTTCCTGATCAGAAATCGTGACAAACTCATCGTCCGCCATCTTAACTTATCCAACACAAAAACTGGTTACGCGCAAACTCCAGTGGTGGTATACTAGTTATATATATACTACTACATGGAAGAAGAGAAACGTTATATATACATGCACACATATACGACACTATTGTCGAACTAGCCAAAGAAGGGACCTCCGAAGTCGACACGAACTTGAAATTCACATGTTTTAGTATAGGAACCGAATATTCCCGAGGTTAATTCGTTGGCCTTCCTACGACTTTAGTCCTTCCTACTTCGCTTGTATATAGAGAATGTGATTGTTGTATATGTGTCAAAATCCAAAACGGCAGTTCGTGGACCGCAGGTTGGTCTCCGCACCGGCCACCAGCTCTCTGCTTCAATCTAACGGGTGTCAATGAAGTTTAACTCCTTTTTTTTTAAAAATTGACACTTTGATGAAATAATTACTTGGTTGAAAAAAAGCAGTCTTATTTTAATATTTGGGATTTTTTCAGAATTTTCGAATTTTTGTTTAAGTTTTTTGAAAATGTTTTTCAAATTTTATTTGAAAACAATTTTTTAAATTTTATTTAAAAACAATTTTTCAAATTTTATTTAAATTTTTTTTTCCATTTTTTCAAAATAATTACTTGGTTCATTCAGTAGTGGACATTTGACAATTTTTTGGATTTTTTTGAACAAATAAATTATTTTTAAAAAAACAATATTTAAAAAAATTTGCAATTGTAGTTTTTTGAATTTTTTTGGATGTGGTTTTTTTTTTTTTTTTTTTTTTTTGATTATTTATTTGTTGAAGGAAGAGGAAATATGAAAATTGTCGGATGTCTACTATTTTTTTGGTCTAATTATAATAATGCACTTATCATGATTTCATTTTTTATTGTTTTTTTGTTCTAGAGAAAAGTTGAAGAAAAAATGGCAGATGATCCTAATCGTGATATTCTACCGGTCAAAGAAGGTTCTTGCATCGGCACTTGTCGCAGTGCCTTAGGTAATTATTTTCTTCCCTGAAAAAAATTCAAATCTCGTTACTCCAGAATTTCTAATAGGGAAAGATTGAGGTGGAATGTACACATTCCAATTCAACGATTTGACACAGAGATTTTCTAATGATTTCATTGAAAAGCTGAGAAAATTTTAGATAAAAAACATGTGTCAAAATTATTTTTTCTCAATTTTTTGAAAATCCCACTTTTTTGGCCAAGTTTTGAAGGGGTATTTCTTTCGAAAATCGAAAAAATTCACTTTTTCGACAATATCTCCGGTTCTGTTGGTCATAGCGGGCTGAGATTGATCTCAAATGAAAGGTAAACTCATTTCTCATCGATTAATGTAGTTCAAATTTTTTTAAATCAATTCTTCAAATATTTATAGGTCATTTTCTAGAAAATCAGCTTTTGCCCTATAAGTACTTGAAAAAATAGATATTTTTCTTTTTAAACCCCATAAATCGATGGGAAATGAGCTCACCTTTCATTTAAGATCAACCCCAGCTCGCTACGACTAATAGAACCAAAGATATTCTCAAAAATCTCAAATTTTTCAAAAATAGAAGAAATTTTACCAAATCTCGAGCAAAAACTGAAATTCTTAAAAGAATTCAAAAAAATAACTTCTGACATATCATTTCCATGTCAAATTTCCTCAGCTTTCCAATGGAATCATCAAAAAAAACCTATCTCCAATATTTCCATCGATTTCACTTAATTCCCACAATACAAAACACGTGTGTGCCATTTTACCCCACCTATCCATTTCATCCCCCCTCTCTCCTTACTTCACTCATCAAAAAAAACCTTTTAGTTACAGGAATGAATCCAGAGCTCCGAGAACGTCATGCAGTCTGCAAGCTCGACCGTTACGAATTGGAAGACCGATATCTTCGTCTCCTAGACGACATGCAAGCCCTAAAAAAATCCTCAAACGCTCAAGAAGACAAGTTAAAATGTTTGACAACGAAATTAATGCGAATTACAGCATCATCACGTCCATGCCTAGCTGCACTGACTCTCCACGACGAGAAAATCAAAATTGAGACACTAGAACGTGAAAATGCCAAGTTAAAGGACAAATTATTTATATTAAGAAATCAAATAGTTAATTATTGTGTTTTGAGGAGATCACCATCGAGAAGATGCATATCTTCTGGTGCTATGACTTGTCGCAGTGAAGGTGCACGTCCAAAGATAAACTCTTCAAATTCAAATTCGAATTTTAGAAGCAGTAAGGATGACGTACGAATTGAGATTCAGAGTTATACAGCGAGGATCGAAGAATTTGAAGCTGATAAGAAGAGCATGATGACGAGAATATCTGAACTGGAAGATGAATTGGAGAATTATCAAGAAGAGATTCAGAGGCGAAAGGAATCTGAAAATGAAGAGAATTTGAGACTTTTGGAAAAATTGAAGCAACAAGAGGAGCAATTGGAAACTGCTGATGCTCTCAATGCTTCTTTGAGAAAAGAGCTCAAAATTCTGCAGAAGCTGCTTGACGAAACTTCGAACAATAACGACAGAATATCGGCGACTCTTCTTGCGGAAAAGGAAAGGAGTAAAATAACGGAGTTCGACGAAGTCATGAGCAGGTCCAAAGACTCGCAGATGGAACTGCGCGAAAAAGATGAGCAAATACGAGATTTAATGAGCGAGATTCGAATACTTCAGGAGCACAATACAGAGCTTATTTCGCTTAGCACAAAGTACAGTGGGATTGAAGTCGATAATTTTGAGTTGAGGAAGAAGATATCGGAGCAGCAGGTTGATAATGGTAAATTGAAGAGCGCTTATAGTAATGAACAGGCGAATATTGCGGCTTTGCAGGCTGCTAATGGACAGCTTATGGAGAAACTCCAGGAACTACAGAAAAATATGGACTCTTTGACTATTCAGTTGAAGGTAAATTCGAAGAAAAATGCAATTTTTTCTTATATTAAGGGGGTATATATCCTTGGAAGCGCTAAAAATCGTGTGAATTTCAAAACTTTTTATTTAAGTTACAGGATAAAGAAAAAAATTAACTTTTAAATTTATATTGTTCATTGGTCTTTCAACTATAAGAAGAGAGATTTTTTATTTTTCTAAATATCGCCCCTTTGTTTCTGAAATGACGATATTATCGTTATTTTTTACGATCGTGAATGGATAAACGTTGAAAAACGCTTGGAAATTCGGCTTAAACAACCCTTATTGCCATAACTTTCTAGCAAAGCGGAATTTTGGCATAATTTTTTTTTTGAAAATTTCTTACACGTCTGAAGAAAAAGAATCCTTCAAAAAAATTGATTTTTTTTTAGAAATCTCACTGATATACACCACTCTTAATCCTATAATATTTATTTTACTTAATAATTCTTATCTTTTCCAGTCATTCAAGAATCAAAATGGTAAATCCGAGAAATCTGATGAAACTAAGAGACCCAGAACAATTGATAGACCAACGAGCATGAGTCCCAGGAGTCCCCAAAAAAGTGAAAAAGGTGACTATTCTCCAGAGAAACTCCAAAAGAGTTTACAAACTTGTGAAAAATTAGACGCGGCTGTGCAAACTGAAATTATTGAAACCGCAGACAAAACATTCTGTTCTTCAGAACGTCTGAATAAAACATTCTGCTCTTCAGAACGCCTGAATGATCCAGAATTCGATAAACCATCGCCCTTGAGGAATCATGGTAAACCAGTAGAGAGTATAGGTAATGGGAAATTGTCTAGAGATGATATGTTGAAGCTTTTGGATCAAGCACAGATTAATGTACCTTTAGACAGTCACAATGCTGTGAAAATGAGGCAACTTGAGGGATTCAGTCCCGGTCACAGACAGAGGCAAGTAGTTGCACTTGAAACACTTTTATTTGGGGACACTGGGTGCTATTAATGCAATGTGTGCCTTTTTTATATCGAGCAGTCATAAATCTACGTCCATGTGTGTTCGCAATAAGCTATAATTAAATTATTTAATGAGTGCTTCCTGATTAGGATTTAATGTTCAAAAAAAATGCGGAAATTAGGTGTAAAAATGTTCAGTTTTTTACAATTAGAAATTATCTTTTATCTATTTATTCTGAAGAAGAAAAGAGACTTTTGATATAGACTCTTATAATATTTAATTTAATATTTAATATTTAATATTTAATTTATTTAAATGTAATAATCATTGTCGTAGCTTTAATTCGTACAATAATAATGCTCTATGTGCAATGAAAATTCTTTTTCTCCCTTTTCTCTGTTCATCTTTCCTTTACGAACAGAGAATCATGTGGCTGCTGTGAAGTCAGTGGATGTCACTATGATCCTGAAAACCAGCAGATTGTGCGAACCCTGACTGAAATCCTAAATGATCCTGATAATCCAATGATTTCGAAAAGTCGAGAGTCATCAGAGAATTTCGATGAAAATAATAACGTGAGGAATGTGAACATTCAAAGATCTACACGTAATGAAATAGTGGAAAATCCTGTCTGTAAATTTTCAGAAATTCCAATTTCATGTTGTAATTGTTGTGCGAGTAATGATAATTACTCGGAAAAATACTCGGAGGGAGGGGACTGTCCATGTGATTATCCTGGTGACTCTTTCAGAGCTGCTTTCGAGAAAATTCAAATGTCTCTGAGGAAAACACTGAGTAATATCCAAACATCTCGGTAAGTAGTTTCGCATTATGCATTGAAAAAAAAAAAGAAAATACTTCATTCCAAAAAATTTCGATATCCTATATATAGGAGGAATTTGAGCAAAATGGACCTGCGGTTCAAAATTTTGTTGGAATTTTTTTTTTAGAATGAAAGCGTCTTCCAAAGAATTTGGAAAAATTCACCAACAATGTCCACATATTGTAGCATCTTCTCGAATTTTTTCAGATTTTTCCCATGAAGTGCATCACTCTGAAAAAAAATCTAGAGTCATATTGCCACGGAGGTCCATTTTGCCCCACTCTATAAATCCTCTATAAATATAGATAGATATAAGAAATTGTGAAGGAAAATTTTGTTCTAAAACCATTTTCTTGGCCCAAAAATCTCTTTTTTTAATATATTCAACCATTTTTCAAGACAAATATTCGTTTCCAATAGGGAAGAAGCCGCCTTGAAGCATTACGAAGTCCTTCCAAAACCGCGGAATAAAGTAGATTGCAGAAAACTTCATCTCAAGTGTATCAATACACGAAAATGTCCTGAAGACTCGGAAAAATCGCATTGTCCTATTCTCTTGAGTAACGAACAAGGTTTCCTTGAAATTCACATCACGTCACTCCAACTATCTTCATTTGTTAGTAATTAATTATTATATAATTAATTTTCATGATTTTCATTAATGATTTCCCCGAGAAATATTATTTTAGCAGAGAAAGTCGAAGAAAGATCGATGTAGGAGGAAAAAAAAACGTGTTTCCCCTTAAAAAAGTGCGATTAACCCGGAAAATCCTTTTTCTCTTAATTTTTTAAAATATATTTTCATTTTTGCATATCATAGGATATTTTGTAAAATCAAATTTAAAAAATACTAATAAATTGTCAATCGGCGATTTCACAATTTATTTTTAATTTTTTAATTTTTTTTTATTTTTCACAATTTATTAATATCATTTTATTTAATTTTTTAGTAATTTTCTTCAATAAGCTTTAATTTCCCTCGAAAAATAAACTCAATGAATTTTCCCATTCCCCCAAAATTTCAGGCATCTCATCATATTTTCGAGGACTTCAATGCAAATCCTTTATTATTCGTGAGCTGTGACTTTTGTGGTGAAGGATCTATCTTCACGCCATCCCAAAGAAATCAAAAATTGACATTCAACACATCCTGCGTTTATCGAGTTCCCAAACTATCGAAATTCCTGAACAGTCTCCTCAAGGATCACATGTTTTTCCACGTTCACATGACGCAATTAGGTGGAACTCCTTGCGTAATTGCCCAAGGAAAAATAAGCGTCAAGGATATTCTCGATTTTCCACAAAATAAACTGTACTATATAGTTCATATGGAGTGTACTGTTCCTTGCTATCATGAAGCGAATTTCGGGGAATTGTTCTTCTGGATTCGATTGAGCTGCGATGTTGATCATGTTAGAAGATTTAAGAAGCAGAAGGATGAATCCTGCGGTATTAAAGAAGATCCTTCGGAGACGATTCGATTATCGAACCGAATTCGAACTGAATTATCGTCCGGGGATCGAAATTCAAGAGATTCAAGATCTTCGAAGAATCTTTCGGCAAAACTTAAGACAATTCACGAGAGAAAGAGCAAAAATTCGGAGGATTTCGATTCGGAAAGGAATTCTATTCGATCGAATGTGTCTTTGCATTCGAACTTGATTTTTAACGATCAAACTTCGGATCCGAGAACGACTTATGGGGAATTCAGAAGTGATACGAAAAGGAATGGATCCTGGAGAGACTGGACCGGTGATCTTCAGGTTCGGAATGATGAAATCGGTGAATCTCAACTGAAAATTGAGAAGTCAAAGGAAGCTATTGATCTTGAGAATCTTTTTGACGATGAGAGTCCGGAGGGATCGAATGAAAATTGGCTGAAACACACGAAGAAATCGTGGAATGCTCAAGCAAGTTAGATTGAGCAATATCTTTAGTAGTTTTTGGATGGGGGAAATGGTGAAAAGAGGAATGTAAGAGATGAAATGGGCACATTTCAGTTTTCTGATGATTCATATCATGAAAATTGTTGAAAATAAGTGGAAATATTTTAGAGAAGGTTTTTTTCTGATGATTCCATGGAGGACGTCAAGATATTTACGTTGGAAAGCATATTTCGAAAATCATTTTTGAGAATTTCTTGGAAATTCTACTTTTTTGGGAGAAAATTGAGAATCTAATCCTTTGCGAATTTGAAAATTTGCACTTTTTCGGGGATATTTTTGGTTTTATCTTGTCGTAATGACTTGGGACTGATTTTGTATGAAAAATGAGAGCATTTGCCATTATTTTATGTGGTTCTGAAGGAAAATAATCGATTTTTGACATACTTAGGGGGGCAAAAACTGATTTTTACAAAATGGTCCGTAAGTTTGTTAAAAAATCGATTTAAAAAAAATTGATCCTCATAAATCGATGGGAAACTATCCCACCCTTCATTCAAACCCAGACTCAAGTCGCTACAACGAATAGAATCGGAGGTATTCTTAAAAAAAGTTTAAAGAAATCGAAAATGCCAGAAAAGTCGATTTTTTAAAAACTTCAAAAGAATTAATTCTTACACATCTTTTCCAGTCAAAACTTTCTCAGCTTTTCAATGGAATCATTAAAAAAAAAATATCTCAAGCCGTTTCATCGAAATTCCCATTTTCCCCTACTTTTCCCCATTAATATTCAATTTCTTTAAACAGGTTCACAGCAGTGATGCAATTGTTATCAGACTAGAACGTTTGAGTTTATTCCCAAGATGTTCTCTTCTAAATGACCCAGATGTTCATCAACTTTATGTCGAGTTTTCATTTCTCGGATATTACGGACTTGATCTAGAGACAGTATCCGTACCAATTCCCGAAGCTGCTCCGTATCATCTATTCTTCAACTACATGAGAAGTAAGAAATCGATGATATCAATAATAATATATCGATTGTGATATCGGAAGTGGAAGAAGGGTAATCTTCTTTCACTTTCAATACCACTCAAAGGGAAAATTAATTTTTAGAATTCTCCATCGATGCAAAATCCCATTCGGAGCAGCGGAAAAAGCTGCAGGAAATGCTGGTGGATGAAGTGAGTTCAACAATTAAATTTACGATTGTAAATGAACCGCTGATCGAGGACATGGAGACTAAAGAATGCGTTGAAGTTGGGTAGGTTGATGATTTATGAGTAAAATCATGGAAATTTTAGTGATGACCTCTTTTTTTTAGTGAGGATCTCTTCTTTTTTAGAGCATTTCTACTAAAAAAAAAAAGGGTCTTCCCTTTTTTTCAGAGGATAAAAATTCCGAGGGAATATCCAAGAAAAAAATGATAGTGGAATTAGCACACATCTGAGAATTTTTTAGATTTTTTTGAAACAAATAAATAATTATTAGGAAAATATTAAAAAAAATTGCACTTATAGTTTCTTTTATATGAAGTTTTTGCATGTGCATATTTTTCATTTTTTCTTATAATTTATTCATTCGAAAAGAAGAAAAAATCTAAAAAATTCGTCAGAAGTCTGCTATTTTCACTTTTATAGAAAAAAATTGCTAAAAATCGATCAGAATGCTAATTTATTGTTTTCCATGAGCAGTCATGCATATCTGAATCTGAGAGAGCATGTTTTGAGTGGAGGACATCACGACATATCTCTCTTTATCTCGAATATCGATGCTAGTGATACAATTGGAACATTGAAGGTAAAAATCATGTTGAACTCGATTCTGTATGTTACATTTAATGTTATCCTTTATGATTATTCAATAGATTACACTACTGGGTGCTGATTCCATTCGTGATTGTCTCCCAACTGAGGCACAATAAATAGAAAACCTTTGTTATGAAGAAAATCTATGTTTTTTTCTTTTTGCGCTTTGGATTGGGCAAAACTCGTCGCAGTGCTTCATTGTAAACGCTGATTGAAGCTCGCAGATCTCGACAGCCTTTTGGCTCTCGAATCACTGACCAGACACCTTCAATCGTATCAACACCTTGACAAACTCTGCATGCACCTGTATATTTTTAATTAAATTCACTTCAAACTTAATTTTATGATAGTAACAATAGCATGATAATGAAATTAGCACACATCTCATAATTTTTTACATTTTTTAAAAATAAAAGTATTATTATAAAAATGAATATTTGAAGAATGTGCATTTATAGTTTTTCAAATTTTTTAAATGTGCATATATTTTTTTTAAATAATTTATTTATTTAAAAAATAAAAATAATAATTGTCAGGTGTCTGCTATTTACATTGTCAAATTAAGAGAAACTCTCTACTTTAAAAAAAATTAATCTTACCAACAAACGTTGCTAAGGATTTTACGTAACTATTTGTTGCTAGAAGAGAAAAAGGAGCTCCTCGTCGAAAAGGCACGTGTCCACTAATATTCCACGTTGTATTAATAATTCCACTATGAATTTTATCAGCTGTACTTATTTTCTCCAATGTCACAGATAACGTGTGATTCGTTACTTTCATTTTTAATTCTACACCTGCTTGAATTGTTACCCAAGTACCTGAAATTTTGCAGGGTAAACCTGTTCAAAAGAAAAAATAACAAAGATATCAAACAAATGAGTTATCGGATTTATTTCCATTACTTTGAGATATTATTCTAATTAATCATAGGGGTATTGGAAAAATCATTAACATCAAATTATTGTCAAATCGCGACATTTTGCCGGACAATGCCAGCTTCTTCTTGACAATAATTTGATGTTGTTAATGATTTTTCCAATACTCGTACGATTAATTCAGTAGTGTAGAGGTGAAACAGGATAAATTGACTTATCTTTATGATCATTTTGAGGGAAATATCTCGGAAACTAAGCGAGATAAGGCGATATTACTTATCTTTTTTGCTAAAGAATTTCAAGAGTTACAGAAGAGATTCAGGGAAAAATTGCCCTATCTCGCTTATTTTCTATCGTATTTCCAACTAACTGAATGAGGAAAAAATAGACTTATCTCGTTTTACCTCTTCGCTACTGAATTAGAGTAATATTAACCAAATGTCTTCTCATGGAATTAATTATTTTAAATTAATCAAAAAAACCTTCTCTAGGATTGTTCCTATTGTGATCGACCTTAAGCTCCTCCAGTTCTTCAATTATTTCATTCAAAATCTCATTAGCAACTTGCTTTGTTTCCAGTCCTGTGTAATTTCCCTGGGATTCATGAACCGCTTCTTCTGGAGGCTTTGAAGAAGATGATGAATGATATTCCGACTCTTTTGCCTGTTGTCCACGACTCTTCGCCACTTCCAAACTACTGTTAGATCTTTCGGTTGTACAGTTTACAGTCGTATTTTCAGGTGAAACATCGTTTTTGGTGATGTGCAGAGCCCGAGGATTAACCGGTCTCCTCATTTTCCCCTGAATCTGCTGAATATCATCAGGATCCCTCTCAAAAGAATACAATCCAATCGGATTCGCTGGATCCCGAGGTAAATTATCATCAGGAACATAAACTAAAGGATTTTCATCAACATCCACCAACGGCAGTGCCTCAGAATTTAAATAATCGTAATTAACATTTTGATTTCGTCTAAAATTTCTCCCTAAAGGATTTTTTTCATACACTTTCTTCGAATTCCTCTTCAACGAGCTATTTGGCACCTGTCTAGATCTTCTTATACGTTCTGATGATTCTGGATAAAATGGTTCAGATATTGGTAAAGGATGTCTTATTGGGTTCAAGAATATTGATCTATTTATTGTGCAATCCATGTCATTACGTTTTACTTGAATCTTTCCGGTTTTTAGGTAATTTCTTCTTTTTGCATCATTGGAATTGCCTGAAATCTGTTCTGTGTGTATTTAACCCTAGACTGGTCATCTAATGCGTCCCCTAAGACTTCAGTTCCGTCATGAAGAATTTGCCGATGGGTTATTTTGGCTGCGACGTTGCCGAATTTACTCTACACTGGTCGAGCAAGTTTAGCGAGTTTTCGGCAACATCGCTCAATGGACAATTTTATTTAGCATTGGAAAAAATTCGCCAATTCATAGAATTTATCGTATTTTCGACGTTTTTGCTATGTTCAAGTCGTATTGAAAAGTGTATTTTCTGCGAGCGGTAAAGTATTTTTTTGACGAGTGTGAGGTTACAAAACGAGGCAAAGGCAAGTTTTGTGATGACAAGAGCTAAAAATACTTTTCCGCACGCCGTGCGAAAAGTGGCTACTTTCCACACGTTGTGCATAAAAAAACAGTACCTTACAAGTGCGGTAAAGATTTTCAGACTCGTGTGATTACAAAACCTTACACTCGTCAGAAAAGTACTTTACCGCACTTGCTAGGTAATATACTAATTTCGCACGTGTAAGGTACAGTATTTTATTGTACATTATGTGGAAAGTGCCACTAAGCGCATGCGCAGTGTGCGAAAAGTGGTCATTTTACGTACAGCGTGCGATAAAGGCACTTTTTCGACACGAGGTGATTGTAGCAACGATATTGAAATAGTGCATTACGTAACAAGTGTGGTAAAGTAATTTTCTGACGAGTGTGAGGTTGCAAAACGAGCGGAAGACGAGAAAAGAATATGTAATTTAAAAAATATAATAGTTTGTTGAACATTCCAATGAACAAATCCGTTTTTTCGAAATTTTACAAATTCTGCCAAATTTGAAAATGATGAAAAAATAAAAACAGCGAAGTTCGGTGAATTCTTCATGAATGGACCAGTCTAGGGTTAACATAATTTCCATTGATCATTAACATTTTTGATGAATTGCTTCACCCACCTGCTTCTCCAACCGTCGTTTTCGTGTATTTTTGTGGTGTCCATGTTTCTTCCGGTGTTTTTTTCCTCGGTGCTTGTGTTTCTTTCGCTTTCGCTTTCTGTGATGCTTCTTTGGCACTTCACTGTTCTTTACTCTTCGGTTTTTAATGACCGGACTGATCTCCGTCAGCTTTTTCAGGGTTTCTTGGGTTCTTGGCGATCTGAGAGCTTCCTTCGCTAGTTTTTCAGCCAAAACGTGAGTTGATGGCAGTTGCGGATTTGACAGAATTGCTTTGACATATGTTGTACGTCCATGCCGATTCTTTAAATTCAATTCACTCGGCTCTTCGAATATTAAAGCAGTTCTCTCGTCAGCTTTTATGCAAGTAACGGTTATTAGTACCAGGATGAAAATACTGGGGAGAGGAATGGACATTTGTTATTGATTGGAAAATAATGAAATTGAGATTTCGAACCTGTGTACAATATTGCGCATTTTCCGGTGAAATTCATAAATTGCACTTTACTCGAAGCCATAGATTACTTCTCCAGGTTTCTTTTTCTATTTTGCTTCAAAATCAGGGAGAAAGAGTTTGGGGGAAAAAAATGGTTATAAAAAGTGTAAATACAAGTTTTCATAAAATTTTAATCGTCTTCTTTTTTGAAAATGCTTTAACTTCACTGTGAAGGTCAATTTTTTTTTATAAACCGAGACGTTCGATAATTCTCGGGTAGATTAAACTCTTATCGTGATTAAAAATAGATGATTAACATGAATTTTATCGATTTTTATTATGCGGAAATGTTTTTCATCAAGAGGCGCAATTATTTTTACATCAGAAATTGCTAAAAATCGAAATTTAACATTTTTTAGTATGGAAATTAACTTGAAATCGATGGGAATATTGGAGATAGGTTTTCCCTGGTGATTTCATTGGAAAGCTGAGGAAATTTGATATAGAAATCATATGACAAAAGTTATTTTTTTGAAGTTTTCAAAAATTCTATTTTTAGCGCGAAATTTAAAAGTGAAATTCTTCTGTTTTTGAAAAATTTCTGTTTTTCGGGAATATCTTTGGTTCTATTAGTCGTAGCAACCTAGGGTTAATTCTAAATGGAAGATGAGCTCATTTCCCATCGATTCATGTTGTTTCAAGAGAAAAATATCAATTTTTCAAGTACTTATAGGGCAGAAACTGATTTTCAGAAGAAAAAAACTATAAATATTTGAAAAATCGCTTTAAAAAAAATTTGAACCACATAAATCGACGAGAAATGAGCTCACCTTTTATTTCAGCTCAACCCCAGCTCGCTAGGACGAACAGAACCGAAAATATCACCGAAAAAGTGAATTTTTTCGACTTTCAAAAGGGAAACCCCTTCAAAACTCGTCCAAAGACGTAAAATTTTCCAAAAATAGCAAAAAAATAATTTTAACACATGTTTTCCACCTAAAATTTTCTCTGCTTTCCAATGAAATCATTAAAAAATCTCTATCTCCAACCGTTCAATTGGAATGTATTCATTTTACCCCATCCTCCCCCTATTTTTCAATTGAAATTAATTATTTAAAAGATTTTCTTCACTTTTTAAATTTGAATTTATTCAAATTTCGCCCCAAAGAGCCACTTGAAGTGAACGTCAAGTGTCGAAGCGTGCACCGCATATCGAAATCGAAAAGTGCTCAACTTCAGGCATTAATTTTGTTCCCCTCCCCTCCCAACTTGTGATAGTGGGAATGAAGAAAAACATGATCAACTCCCCACACAAAATACCACTTGCTGTCAACTCAGACTGTTGCGCGGTGTTATTCAGTTCACTCGAACGCTTTTACTCATGTCGCGGCCACCTTTCAAAAGGAAATAGTATCTTCTCCACCGACAAAGTGTACGCAGTTAACATACGGCGTTTTATTCAGTGTTGAAATTCATTATTTCCACTTTAATTCGAGGCGAAAAAAGAGAAAAATTAATTTATAATCATGGAGATTGACAAGAGATTGATCAATGTATTGACCCTCAGTTTTGGATTCATGCTGGTATTTACCGCATTTCAAACAATGGGCAATATAGAGGTGAGTTATTGTTTTTATTATTATCTACTTGCTTTTAATTATTCCATTTGAATTAAATCCCTGGGCTAATCGATGTTTTCCTTTCTGACGTCTAAACCGCGTGTGCGCGCAAAAACGTTACACGTGTCTTGAAAAAAAAGCGCGCCATTCAAAAATAAAAAAAAACTCAAAATCATTCAAAATATCCGGAAGTTAATGGAAAATTCATCATTTCCTCATCATAATAAAATTAACACAAACCTGACAATTTTAAAATTTTTAATTTAAACAAATAAATTATGATAAAAAAAAAAATTTCTTTAAAATGAAAATATTCAAACAATCAAAAAATATTTTAAAAAATTCGCGCCACTTTTTTTTTGAATTTTTTTACGTGTGCATATTTTTAATTTTTTAAAATTTTTTTTAGATTGGAAGCAAAGTGGCTTAAGTGCTATGTATAATCATAGCACTTACGCCTTTTTGTTTCTAAAGTGACGAAATAATTTATTTGTTAAACGAAAAAAAATTATTAGATTTTTGCTATTTTTTATTTAAATATTATATTTCCTCTCGAACTATTTTATCATCAAAAAGTCATCAATAAAGTCCAGGATAAATTGGCAATTGTTCAATTAAGATAATTTATCAATGATTTCCGGCTTCCTCGTTTATTCCTCATTATTTCAGACTTCAGGGACACTATCGATGAATAACCCTGTAACCAGTATTTCCTCGTGAAACACAATTTTACAGCAAAAATTCATGATAAAACGTCCTTGTAATTGGAGAAGGAAGGGCTGACATTCTCGCCTGTACGTGAAATACATATGCAATTAGATCTTGTTGAATTCACGTGTGTCTGCACGTATCCTCGTTATACATGATATGATATCCGGAATGAATCTACACTTTTCTAGCAATAAAAATGAAAAAAAAAAAATCTCATTCAGGAATTTTAAGAAAAAATTATCAGGAAAATTGTGTGAAATCTTTGTTTTTTTAATTTTATTTAATCTTCATGCGATTATTTTGTGCAATGAGGAAAAAAAGTGGTTAAAACCAGCGAATTTTGATACTATTGGTCTTTAGCAAGTATTTTTTCAAAATAATTGAAAAAATTGTTGTATTCACTGAATTTTTTTCATTTAAACAGATTAATTAGTTGAATTCACTAAATTCAATAAATTCAACTTTAAAAAAAAAATTATTTCTAAGAAAATATTTGCTTAGAACTGATGGTATTAAAATTTGATCATTTTTACCACTTTTTGCTTCCGAATGAAAGCATTTTTTTTCTCAGTGTGGGAGTGATTTAAAAAAAAATGAAATTATTATTAAATGTTCTTTTGTTCAATGCATCCTCTATCTCAAGAGTTCAATGTATCATTGTATTATCATTCTGCCTCTTTATTGGCAAATCATTGATCAATTTATCGAGTGTCCAAAAAGAAGTGTCTTATCTAATGCAGACTGCAAATAGCCGGAAAAAAACATTAATAAAAGGAAATTTTTTTGAAAAATAATTGTTATTGGACTAGATTGATTGGACAATAATGATCTCAATTGATAAATTTATTTATGTCAATGACTCTATATATCTGATTGCACTGATTTTTTTTAAAGTTTAGATAGAAAAACTGAATTTCATAACTGAAAATAGCAGACATGTGACAATTCTTATTAGTTTTTTTTTTTTTTTAATAAACAATCTATTTTTAAAAAAAGAAAAAAATATGCTTATGTAAAATATTCAAAAAACTTCAAGTATAAATTGTTTAAACATTTTTTTTATTAATAATTCATTAAAAAAAATATTTAACAAAATGTCAAATTTTTAAAAAATAAAATTATTATTTAAAAATTGTTAAAAAAATGTTTAAAATTGTCAAATGAGTGCTATCTTCATCATCATGAATGAAATGTTATATTCCTCATGAATATTAATTGGGTTTAATTGAATAACAGTTATTAATACATCAGCCGTTGGAAAGAATTAATTTTAGAACACACCTGATTATAGAAAATGAAAGTAGGCTCACTTTGACCTTTCCTAATGTCTAGAAATCCCACATTCTTGAGAGCTTTAATATTAAACCGGTTTCATAAAAATTCACTCGTCCTGTAATTCAATTTTTTTTACATTTTTTTCCTCATTTTATTAAATTTTTAACATTTATCGCCGAAAAATTCTGTTAAATGAAAATAAAATTGATATTGCATAAATTGTGTGGTGAGTAAAAAAATTATCTCAGCGTAATTCGGCGATTTGTCGCGTAACTCGCATAAAAAAATTACGATAACTCCGCGATATAATGCAATTTAATTACTCGCGAATTTATCAATTACGTTATGAATAAATGAGTGGGTAAAATACAAGTATAATATTCCACGTTTTTCTTTTTTCTAAGTGGAGAATAAGAATTTACGCGTGCGTTGAACCGAAGTGAAAGTATAGAATATTGAGAGGCGAGCCCCCAAGTTATCTGGACAAATCGCGGATAGCCTGTGCCTTTTTTTTTCTTCTGGGATTTTGACTGGAATCATTTTTACAAAAAGACAATTTTCCCTCAAAAATATCAATTTTACTGAAAATTGCACATAATCGATTTTTTTTCTTTTTTGTTTCATCAACAAATAAATTATTTTCAAAAAAAAAAAAAAACGCAAATGTAGAAAATATAAAAAACTATAACTGCAAATTTTTTAAATATTTTTTTAGAAATAATTTATTTATCCAAAAAAATCCTAAAAAATTTTAGTCTTATGCTCATTTTGTTATCATTTCATATTGTTGTCTTAGAAGCAAAGTGGGGTGAGTGTTATGCTTATATATAGCACTTATGCTATGTTGCTTCTAAGATGACGATATTTTTCCTCTATTTTTCCGAATTTGAATTATCATCTTTCTAAAATTAGCACAAATATCAATTTTTTTTGAATTTTTTTAATCAATGAAATTATTATTATTAAAGAAATATTCAAAAAAATCCGCATTTTCAGTCGGTTAAATCTTCCGAATGTACTTATTTTTCATTTTTTTTCAAAATAATTTATTTCTTACAAGAAGAAAAAAATGTGAAAATGATGAGTTATCTATTATTTTCAATGAAACTAAATACACCACATATCTGAGAATTTTTAAAAAATTTTAAAGCAAATAAATTATTTTCAAAAAAATATTCGAAAAAACTCGCATTTGTAGATTTTCGAATCGACTACATATACATATATTTTTCATTTTTATCAAATATTTGATTTTCGTTAAAAAAAAAATCTGAAAACAATCAGATATTTGATATTTTTACTGTCACTATTTTTATTTTCCTCTATTAATCCCTAATTTTTCCTCTTCTTTCAGAAAACCATCCTAAACAGTATAAAGCAAGACGACAAATCCTTCAACGGAGATGGTTACACGAGTTTAGCCATAATATACGCAGCCCTAGCAGCCTGCAACTGGCTCGCCCCATCCTTCATCTCGATAACAGGCCCAAGAGTAGCAATATTCGTAGGATCCTGTTGTTACGCATTCTTCATAGCAACATTCCTCTTCCCAAGTGCAGCTCTCCTCTACACAGCCTCCGCAATTCTCGGTTTCGGTGGTTCCCTAATCTGGACCGGTCACGGTCAATACCTAACCGAGAACAGTGACTCCGAAACAATGTCCCGAAATTCCGGTCTTTTCTGGGCAATTTTCCAATCCTCCCTATTCGCCGGAAATCTCTTCGTTTACTTCATGTTTTCAGAGGAAAAGATCGATGGACCAACCAGAAAACTTGTTTTTTGGGTTTTGACAGCACTTGCGATAGTAGGAACAGGTGTTCTCACGCTTTTACGAAGAACTCCCCAGCGATTGTCTTTGGGTGAAGCAGAAGGTGTCTCAAGTCATGATAAGGAACTCGCAATGCCAGAACCACAAGGAGAAACTGGCTATATCGCAGCTTGGCATGCTTTCAAAGATGCTATTAGGCTCTTTTTGACCCCAAAAATGATGCTGCTGTCATTGACCTTTATCTACACAGGTTTAGCATTGACATTTTTCTCCGGTGTTTATTCATCGAGCATTGGTTTTACCGAGGCCATGGGAGATAAACGCAAGAGTCTCGTTGGCCTTTCTGGAATTTGCATTGGAGTGGGAGAAGTTGTTGGTGGAGCTATCTTCGGAATGCTTGCAACCAGAGGATCAAATGCTTTCGGAAAATGTACAGGATGGCCAGTTGTTACTACTGGCTTCTTCGTCACTCTATTTGCTTATATCACTGTTCTCCTAAATCTACCGAATAAATCACCGTTTGAAGACACAAGTGATGTTGGATTCATTGATGCATCACCTGTACTTGCTATGGTTGGAAGTCTCACTCTAGGATTTGGTGATGCATGCTTTAATACACAGGTTTATGCACTTTTGGGGGTTTTATATGCGAAAGAAAGTGCTCCTGCTTTTGCATTATTCAAGTTCACTCAGTCTGTTGCTGCTGCTATTAGCTTTGTTTATAGCAGCTATTTGGGACTGCATGGACAATTGGCTATTTTGCTGGTGTCTATGGTTCTTGGAACTGGAGCTTTTATCTTTATTGAGAGACGACAGTCGAGAAATAAGCATGAGAGGGTAGAGATCAATCCTGCGTTGGGGGACAGTGTTAGTGCTGAAGAGTAAAAGGATAATTGTATTTTGGGGGGGGGGGGGTATTTTATACTTGTCAATGTTTTTAGGGGGGGGGGGGGGATTTTATATTTGTCATTTGGGGGAGGGGGGGGGGTGTGTAAAACATGTGATTAGATATCATTTTTTAGGGTGAAAAATTGAAGGCTTTTAGCAAGTTACATGAGAATTGATATATTGTAGTGATAGATTGATTTCGGAAATTGATATGGCAATGATAGAACGTGATAAAGAGATAAATGCGAAAGTTAATGTCTTGACGATTTTTTTTTTTTAGATATTGTTAGAACTTGGATTTATCTCTTTACCACAATTCCAGCGATTTTTCGAAGCATAATATGTACTATTTTTAAGGATTCTGCAATTATTGACATGATGTTAATTTCAAGTGCCACAATTATTGAAGAACGAAATGATCAAATGGATTTGATGATTTTATAAGGGGGACTGGGACAAAATGGACGATCAGGTCAAAAGGATTCAGTGCGCAATAAAATGTGGAAGAAAAAAGAAATGAAAAGTGTGAGAAACAGAAACTTGAAGAATGGTAGAGTAAAAACGATTTTTAAAAGACGCGCGGCTTTGTAGGAAAATTTGAAAAAAATTGAGAATGATGAAGACATCCTAGACCATTTTCTCAATTTTTTTCAGATTTTTCCATCGAGTCCTATAGTACTAAAAAAATTCTGAAAAAAAGAAATCAAAACTATTAGAGAAAAAACTCAAAAAATGGGGAAATAAGCTTGATTTCTTTAGGACATGCGGCTTCATGAGAAATTTTGAAGACAATTTGACAATAATGGAGACATGCTAGATGAAGTAATCGGTTATGATGTTGATAATATCAGATTTTAAGAGTTTATAAGAAGTGAAATGTTCACAAATATTAATTGTACATAAAATGAATTTAATTCAAATGACGTTGAAACAATCACGAGAGCGTACCTGAAGATTCTACGTTCCATTAAATTTTAGATATGCTTTATAATTGTTGAAACTCCCTAAATGATAAGTATCAACGCCTCAAATTGCTCAATCAATCAATTTTGTATGTGTACAACGTTACATTATAATTTTAATCTTTTTCCTCTCTTGAAAATTAATCGACATTCCAAATGCTGATAAATGAGCTGTAAATAGTCATTTTAATCTTTTTTTCATTATTCAAACATATCTAAAAATTCTATTATACCTGTAAAATCTCAGATTATGTAATTTTAGAAATTTATTTTTCTGTAATATGAAATATTGTTAAATAAATCATTGTTTATAAATTAAGTCATCTTTTTCTCAACATATAAATCATTTTTTTATTATTAAAAAAAATGCACTAGTAGAAAATTTAAAAAACTATAAGTGCAAATTTTTCAAATATTCCTTTTTCTAATATAATTAATTTGTTTAAAAAAATTTAAAAAAAAATCAGATATGTGTGCTAATTTCATTTTTCATTTGAATCCAATCCAGAATATTTTCGAAAAAAAAAACCGCCAATAAAAACCGCATATCATATAAGTAAATAAATAAATATTCTTTTTTCAAATATTTTTTTAACAAAAATTTCAAAAATTGTTCTAAAAAAATCTAAAAAATTGTTCAGTCGTCCAATAATTTCATTTTCCTTTGAACTCGATCCAAGAATATTTTCAAAAATTCCCGCCAATGAGAATTGCGCTCCCCCTACCTTCAGAACCGCGAAATTTTAAACTGCCGATACTGCAGATTGAATTTTTTTTACCGCCCGAAACACAATTCGCGAAAAGCTTCTTTTTTTGTTGCAGTCAAAACAAAACAAATAGCATACATTAATCATTCATATATATATCATCCCTCGTTCAAGTGCATCATCCACACACAGCTCAACACAAAATAATATGAATTGTCTAGTGGAGGGGGGTTAGTAAAGTCCAAATCGTTCAATAATTCCAGAACAATTAGGGTTCCACCTGACAGACTTAAAAGGCACTAGATATAGTACACGAGAGTAGATATATATATATATATATATATATAAAACGAGTCTACCTGCGGCATCGTTGGATATTTTATCGGAATTGCAGTTTCAGTGATTTTACACATAAAAACCCACTGGAAATGCGTTTCTCATCAGTGTCTAATAATTGTAAAAAAACAAATAAATTAACTGTAATATATAGTAATAATCAGATAAATCGAATTATGTTTTTCGATTATTCTCCAAAAATAGAGATAATTTTTTCATTTGTTCAGCGATAATTTTTTTCAATTTTATTGAAATATTATTGTCGGTTTATGTGTGTGTGTGTGTGTCTGTCTGTGTGTCTGCCTGTGTGTGTGTGTGTGAATGAGAGAGAGACAAATGGATCTTGAGACGCCCGTTTTACAGGCAATAGTATTTTGATTAAAGATGGAGGAAAGTGGAAACGACAAGTTTCTTTTGCGAAGACGCGCTGTCACATTAAAAACACTTAAAGTCAAAGATGAACGTGTTGCTACATTAAAAAAGGCAAGTTATTTTGTAAATTATTGGCAATTTAAAAAGTGCAAAAAATAAAAAAAAAATTACACATTTTTCAAAAAATGTAAACATTGATTATTATTGTTATTACAGGTTGCTGCCATACTGAATAAATTGGAGGTGGATAGAAGTGCTGAGGAAATTGAATTATTGTCTTCCTGTGGTGATATCGTGAAAGAGGTTAACCTCAGGTGTGTCTCATGATAAGGAAGTTCAGCAGACTTCTAACAATTTTTTTGAATTTTTTTTTCAAATATTGAAACAAAAAATACTTCCATTTAAAAAATGCAAAAAACATTCGAAAAATTCGAATTTTTATATTTTTGAATTTTTTACATGTGCGTATTTTTTATTTTATTGTTCAATAGATTTTTTAAATCACAAAAATCGAAAAATTGTCTGATATCTGTCATTTGTGTTTCTGTCCTCAAAAAGAAAGAATTTGCTAGTTTTTTTAACGAAAATACAAATAAAGGGGTGATTGCACTTGTGAAATACACTTGTAATGTACATTCAAATGGAGAATCTCTAAAAAATCTTCGGAATTCTTTCAAAGATGCTGTGAATTTTTGGAATTTTTGAAATCTTGTAAAATCTAGAAGAAAATCTTGGAATTATCCGCAAACTAGAAAAAAAAAACGATTGAAATTTCATGAAATCTGTCAAGTTTTTGATATTTCATTCAAAATAAATAGTGATAATGTCTGAAAAATTGATTTGAGGACTTGAGAAAAGTCATGAAAGATTTTGAATTTTGTTGAACATTATTCTAATTAAATTTTGGTTTTTTTAAACATTTTCGTTTCTGCCATGAAAGGCTGAAGGCTCTGAAGATTTCCTGAAATCTCTTGGATTTTCATAGAAATCTATGAAATGTTCAGAAATTAATACAATTTTCATAGATTTCAAGAAATCTCATAGAATTTAATGGAGTCTACTGAGAATTCGGCAATTTTTCCATGTTTTGCAATTTCAAGTTTAGTGTAAACAGATTTTAGGAGTGATTAGCCCTTTAAGAACAGTTGTTAATTCATGCAATCGGAAAAAAAGTGGTAAAAAATATAAAATATTAGTTCCATTGATCCTCAGCAAATAATTTTTCCAAAATAATCAAAAAAGTTGTTGATTTTGCTGAATTTTGTACATCCAACCTAATCAACTGTTTGAATTTACTGAATTTTGTTCACTCAAACACATCAACTGCTTAAATAAACAAAATCCAGTAAATTCAATTCAAAATTCAACTTTTTTTTTAATAATTTCAAAAAAATCTCAGTTAAAAACCAATAGAACAAATATTTGATAGTTTTTACCACTCATTTTTTTCCTCATTACAAAGAATGTTGCTTAAAAACTCGCGAAATGATTAAATTCTACAAAATTAACGTTAAAATATCTGGAAATTTCGCCAAGAAATGAACCTCCACTTCTTTCTCCTCTCCCCCTTTTTTACAGTCCACAAAACCCTATCCTTCCAAATCCAAAAACCGTTCTTCTACCTTCATAATTTCATAACTTTCCCCTAAAATCCAACATTCCTTCCACTGTCTCATAAATAAATCAAAAAATCTAATTAAAACCACTGGATTTAATTTACAGACAGGAGAAGAGAGACAAAGTCAAAGCTCGTCTCGAGGAAATTGAAGACCCCCCTGGGATTTTAGAGGAAAAATGTATGAGACTAGCAGCAGCAATAAGTCGTGCATCTTCTCTCGCTGTGTACACTGGCGCCGGTATAAGTACAGCAGCATCAATTCCAGATTACAGAGGGACAAATGGTGTCTGGACACGAATGCAGCAGGGAAAGGACATTGGGTAAATTCACTTCTCTCTAAACATTCTCTTTCTTCTTTGATCCTAGAAAAAAAAAAGACAAAATATATGTAAAATATTTGAGAATACAGTAAGAAATAGACTAGAGACAATGTCATAAATATGACAAATTTAATGTATTTTTTCTTCTTTTCAACAGAAATCATGATCTCAGTTTGGCAGAGCCAACAGTCACGCACATGGCCCTTTATGCACTTTATAAAGCGCGTGTTTTAAAACACATTGTATCCCAAAATTGTGATGGTCTACACTTACGTAGCGGTATACCACGTACATTTTTATCCGAAGTCCATGGTAATATGTACGTTGAAGTTTGTAGAACATGCAAGCCATTTCGTGAATATCTACGTTTATTCGATGTTACTGAAAAAACAGCAAGATACTCACATGGTACAGGTAGACACTGTCACAAGTGTAATTCAATCCTCCAAGATTCAATAGTACACTTTGGTGAACGTGGTAATTTACCATGGCCAATTAATTGGAATGGTGCATGTCGTGCATCAAAACAAGCTGATGTTATACTATGTCTAGGATCTAGTTTAAAAGTATTGAAAAAATATCCATGGCTATGGCAAATGGATAGACCAGTACACAAACGTTGCTCATTGTACATAGTTAATCTTCAATGGACACCCAAGGATGAAAATGCAACGTTAAAAATTAATGGTAGATGCGATGATGTTATGAAAAAAGTTATGAGCCATTTAGGATTAGATATACCTAATTATGATAGATCAAAGGATCCTATATTTTATCATGCTATAAGACTGCAAAATAGTGAACAATCAACAACATCACAGCCCTATCTTGAGGAACCAGTATCTGTTAATAATTCGACTGATAATTATGATGATGATGATGATAATGATGATGATGATGGTATTGATCAAACAGAAATTAAGGAAGTTAAAGTTGAGGATGACGAAGAAATACCAAAAAAAAATGAAGAAGACTGCGTATCACAGATTAATCTTGCTGAGCCATTGACCGCCTATTCTGCACCATTTTTCACAGCATTACCCTTCCTATCAATGGGCTTACCATTTCCACCCATGTTTCTTTATCCACAATTGACATCATTACTTTACTATCCATTAATTCAGGCATCATCAATTAAGAAAGAGGATATAATTGAACAGCCAAAATTACTACCAGCATGTAATTTCTGCATGGAAAATGAACAATCATCAATTTGTCTGTTTTATCAGCGCAATACTGATGAACAAGTGTTGAGTGAGACACCAGTTTTAACTGAAACACCAGTTTTAACTGAGACAGTTGATACAATTACAATTGACAATGATAATGATAATGATAATAATATTGAGGCAATACCAGAGTCTGATGATGCTTCCAAGGCAATTGCCAAAAATCCAGGATGGTTTGGCAAAGGCTACCGGAAGGGATTTAAAAAGAAACGGTAGCATTTATTGACGCAAAAATCAATGAATTCTCAGAATGAGATTAATCGAAAGGGCAGAAGCTGAATAGAATTGTAGAAAAACAGACAAACACACACATCAGTATCGAATGTAATCCTCCACTGATTAAGGAATCCTACGTGAAATATGTCGATGATATCCTGTGTCCTCAAGATGAAAAAAAGAAGAAGAAAGAACTCTTGGATGTTCTTCAAGTTAAAGACATTGTTGAATTTTTCATTTTCTTGTTTCAAGTATTAACTCAAATTATTTATTTATGATATAGAGAGAGAGAGAGAAGAAAAAAAATCAGTAATTTTTTTTTAATTAACAAATTTTAATATGATTTTACTATCGAAAAGCTTTCCTTTTTTTTTTTTTTAGTGTGAAATTAAACGTATATCCTGAAGAGATGAGATGAAAAAAAATAAGAAAAAAATTAAAGAAAATCGTAAAAAATGAATGAGCCGATTTCTCTGGTTTCACCCGTCCAAGTCGTTTGTCATCCATAAAAAAACACCATAGGGGTGGCGAAAGGCACAGCAGAGCAGAAAGAAAGAGAGAGACACTAAACAGGTGAGATCCAATACTACCCCCCCACCCCCTCTTGATCGTACCAACACCATTCTGTCACACTTTAGGTAAATTCATCCCAGAATCTAGCCCCCTCATTGGAATGGGGGAGGAAAAAAAATCCCTTTTTCCTGTTTTCTTACTATCTCTCGTTGATCCTATCATTTTGCCATAACCGACATTACCCCAAGTTTTCATACGAAATGGCGCATACGTGGGTTAGATATATATATACGTAAAAAAATAAGTAAAAAAAAAAAATATGAAAAAAATAGAAGTGAGACAGATATACTTTGGGTTGTGTCACGGGACCGGCGAACCAACCCCCAGTTGTGTGTGCTAGGGGTACAATCGATATTCGCGTGGAGCTCCCATGGCCAGTGGGTGGGAGGGGGGGGGGGGGATAGAATGCGAGGGATGTATAATACTCAGTACTAAAATGAGAAAGATAGATGAAGAGGAGGAACTAAGGGGGGAGGGGGTGAAAGAGGTGGAGGATGAGGGGGAGGAGGGGGGGGGGAGTGAAAGAGGTGGAGGAGGGTGGAGGGAGTGTAGGCAAAAGCGAGGCGAGCGAAACGGTGCGGCATAGTCTGGTGTTTCCCCCGAAGAAAAATATGGAGAAAGAGAGGGACTGAGTACCGAGGGTTTTTTTTCTCTGTGTGTCCGGGAAGCGCGTACGTGAGCCAATTTTTTTTTTTTCTATTAACCTACCTCTTTTTTCGTGAATCTTTAAAGATTGAGAATTCGTCGAATAAAATAAGTAGGTAAAACTGGGGAAAAATCAGTGGGGAAAAGACGCAAAAAATGATATTAATTTGTGGATTTCTGGGATTTTCATAGAATTTATCATACTTATAACTGTATGTATTTTGTGGATTTATATGTGGAAGTTGGTAAATGGTGGGTGAAGCACTATCTCCAAAGTCCTGTGGATTTCTGTGTTTAGCAATGCTAGAAATTGTGTATACACCAACAAGGTTCAGTCCGGATGTTCACCAGTAGCGTTTCACTCTTCAGTCCTCGTGCTGCTGGTATTCATCTGAAATTGTTTTCGGTGAGTTTTGTTACTGTTGAGAGAGAATGGGTGAGAGAGAGAAAGATAGAATAGGATGTTGAAGAGAATGAGGAGAATGGAGAGAGGAATTGGTTGAAAGTAGCAGTAACAGTGTAGTTGAACGTCAATGGGGGGTAGGAAAGAGGGGAAAACTAGTGGAGCTGGTGTACTCATGGGGACACATAGCTGCCAGAAGTACTGCCAGAGAATTGCAATAGAGTGGAGGGGGGAGGTATTACATGGAGAGAAATAGAGAGAGAGATAGAGATAGAAGAGGAAAAGCCGTGGTCTGTTGCCATGGTGATACCCCTAAACTGTGCATAGGATCTGCTGAAGTCACGAGGGGAAAGAAAAGAAGGAGAAAAAGCACACACAAAAAGAGAGGAAGAGAGAAAGGGAAAAGCATGGGGGTGACTGTCTTCTTCACCTTCCACCGGGTGTACTACCATGCCTTCCAAGCTGTTGATACTTGACTGTGGACTCGTGTGTGCCTCTAAAGGGAGAGAAGACAGAGGCAAATGCTCATAGGGTATCAGGGGGGGTCCACAAAGAGACTTACGAGACTTTTACTCGAGACAACTGTCGACAGTCAACAAGGACGATTCATTTGAAGAGAAAGAGAGAGAAAGAAGGGAAGTGTCTCTCCTTACACCTGGATTTTTATTTATTCACTTTTTCATGCCCCCAGTGTTGGGGGAAGTTTTATTTTTACTTCTGTCATGTTTTTTTTTTTTTAATGCTGAAGTCCTTCATAATGTTTTTTTATTCGTCAAGGGAGCCGTATAATGGCTCATGAGATGTGTTTTTTCCACTTTTTTCGGTTTGAATTGTATCCTCTCTACACATGATATTCTCATTTCTCTTTTAATGAGGATATACACGTAGAGCCAAAGAAACCTTCCAATTAACGCCTCATTATGTATTCAATGTGTTGCAAAGTAACTTTAGCGTAGTAAACACACGTACTTTAGAACATACATATATATATATAATACACAATGTGTGTGGTGTAGTTGACTATTGTCAATGGCTTTCAAACTTCCGCCAGTGGCATGTGTGTAGTAGAAAAGGGAAAAAAAAAAAGAAGAGGAAAAGCAAAACCATAGTAAAATAGGATTAAGCAATTGACGTTGATCGGGGTTGAACGAAGTGCATTTGAGTTGTACGGTATATCACTGGGTTTTAATGGTATCACAAAAGCCTTTGCAGTCAATTCCTACACACACACATATAGGCACATAGACACACAAATGCTCTGGTCAATTCTGAGTGCTAAACAACATCTATCCTTTTTTTCTTTTTTTTATATACCTTTTTTTTTGTCCTTTTCCTTTTCTCTCACTCTGCGGTAGTTACCGTACAAGCTTAATACTAAACTGGTCCCCAACCGTAATTGATGTTAATTAGAGCCATTGTACTAAAGCCCCAACGTCCAATCAGCCAGACTAACGCCAATGTTGTATACGCATTCATTTCTCTTTCTTGAGAGAAAATAGGATATTGCCTGAAACATATTATAATAATATAATATGTGAATTTATGTATTTAAAAAAGGAAATATTTGCATGAGACTTTAAGGATAATTGGGAGGTACAATTGGGGAAAAAAGGGAAATTTTTGGATAAAATTGGTAATAACAATTTATACAAGATGAAATTTTCAAATCAGATTCAGTGAAGCTGTAAAGAATGTAATAAGGAATAGAATAAGCCCTAGAAACAAAAAAATGATTGAAAATTGAAGAATTTTAATTATTTTTTGCATTTCTTTGAATCTTGAAAAATTAGAAAAAATTTAAAAATTAATGAAAAATTTTCAATTTTTAATACATTTTTTCTTTTGCGAGCTTATTTCAATTCTCATTTGCTGAATCACATTTGAGAATTTCATCTTGTATAAATTGTTATTAACAATTTTATACAAAAATTTAACTTTCTTCCTATTGTACCACCCAATCATCTTTAAGATTGATGGATGAATTCATTTCCATATTCATAGTGAATTATATTGTAGTTTCATGGAAAATTGGAAGGTTGTAAATAACAATACTAAAAGATTGTCAATTTGTGACGTTTCGCTTATTATTTAAGGTTCCTCAAGGCTCTTGACATTTTTTTAGTATCTAGTCATGTTAATCCTAAATAGTTTCATGATGAGAACCAAAAATATTACACAATTATTTAATACAGCAAATACACAATATATTACACATTTGCTATTGCTATTGCTATATGGACAGTAATAAGCAATAACGTCTTTAGCAACATTAAAAAAAAAAATTTCTTGACAGTGTATTTTCAGTAAACAAGCATTCCTGAACCCAAATATGCCATCTACAAAATTTCGAAAAAAAATGTTGATTAAGACGTTATTGCTTATTGCCATCCACATGATCTTTAAGATTATTCTATCTTTTAGTATAATAAGAAAATGTTACTTATTATTCATTAGTTAGAGAGAAATTAAATTAAAGTTTTTTTTTTGGATCTCCTTATACTCGTGCTTGCTCATTTTGTCTCCATTTCTTCCTTTGTGTCTTCCGCTTTTTACTTCACCTTTTCAACAATTGTAATGCGATGAGTGCCTCTGTGGTGCACTTTACAGTCACTTTTTTTTTCTTCTTTATTTAGTGTATTCACACACTAGTTTCTAAGGCTTATCTAATCATTCCCCTATATTTGTCTCCCAGCATTATCTCGTTCAAACGCATCGTCGTGAGGAGGGGAGGGGGGGGGGGGGGGGAGTGTACGAGGGCTGTCTAGGAGATACACACGTCGTTGCAATCGGGTAGAAAATTAGAAGGGGGAGGGGGGGAGATAAAATGCACGGTAGGTGTGTATGTGTTGTTACAGAAAACCAAGGTGACCTTTCTGGCCGGAATTGAGTAATAAATATAAGTAATAGGAGGTAAAACGCATGGGAAATGGGAAATTGTTCCAACTGTTTTTTATCTTAAGGGAGTATACAAGAGTACGGTCGATAAAACAGGAAAAAATGAGGATTTTCAGGTGATTTTTCAATTAATTGATGATAATTGGGGGGAAAAGTGCTTTAGTTTTGACGAAAAAGTGATTAAACTATTCGAAAGTCATATCTTCAGGTTGAGAATATAATTTTTTTTCTCTCGCCTTTTTTTACATTAATCTCCTATCACATGCACGAGATAGAGAGAGAGAGACAAATAGTTACGACTACCTTCTAATTAAAATTTCTCAATAACTATACGGTGAATTGAATATTTTGTTCTTCTATTATTTAGTTAAAATGCTGTTCTCTTCGACAATTGTTTTTAAGTAATGGGTCAACCCTGTAGTTTTTTAATAATTTCGGTATTTCTGTCCGATTTAGGGCGTTTCAACCCCATCACCGCTATTTTCAGTAACTTTGATGATTCATATCTCATAAATTATACGAACAAAAATTATTAAGAAATTTAGAAATATGTGAAAATATATTATCTTTGATAGAGCATCAAAAAAATAAGGGGTTCATTGTACTCGAATTTATTGGGATACTAACTTGAGGGGTGACAGAAGGCCTTGTATGTATTGAATTTTCCAACCAATAGCTTGACGATATTTATCGATATTTTCAGAATTGAAGAGTGTCAACGACTGGGGGAAGAAATTAAAAATTTACTACTTCTATTAATTCATGAAAAAAAAAAATCATAATTTTTCCCGAGTACCCCCAAATTTTTTAAACTTGTGCCTTAACAATTTTCTTAATTTAATGAATTTAATTCTTTAATTTCTTCAATTTAATTAATTTAATTCTTCGATATTCCATCTTTTTACGCGATAATACGAGTTTCAACTGATAAAAATTGAAAAGACTAGGAATTCAAAGCCACAAGCAAATTTGGAGCTTCTGTCCATTTAATTTCAACCAAAATCTCATGAACAAAACTTTCTATAACTGATAATACCCTTAAGAGAAATAATGTTCTTAAATAATAACAAAAATCATAATTATTACTAAACAATGATTTTACAAATTGAAAAATTTGAAATTTCCCGCGATTTCCCGTTATCCCTCAAGCAAAAAAAAACATGTCCAATTCAAAAGTTATAACTGCATGACCACCGATACCTCAAGTACCATAATTTTCCGGTTGTTCTCCCATAATAAACCTTACTACCATACGAAAAAAAAAAAAAAATAGTTCAGTCATTAAACTTATACTTAATCTCTCAATACCACTATATCCCCCTGATTTCTCAACATTTCCTGATAAAAAAAATCCACTCATCCCAAAAAGTTACGAAATCAACTTAAAATTTCTCTCATCACTCGTGTATGTTTATACCCATAAACACAATATTCTCATCCCAGTAAAAAAAAAAGATAGTTGTAATCGTACTTATGGACTCTATAAAATGTGGAAGTTTGCAAGTGCCCACACATTTTTTTTTGTCCACTATATATCGTCGCCTTAGAAATAAAGGGGCGTAAGTCCTATGTATATACAAAACACTTACGCCCTTTTAACTCTAAGGCAATGATATATACTATATACATATACACTATATTACTATGTATTACCGATATTACCTATCGTTGCCTTAGAAATGAAGGTGCGTAAGTCCTATGCTTAAACACAGGACTTACGCCCCTTTTATTATAAGGCAACGATATAGTATACATACTGTAACAAAATCAAGAACTCTTCATTGATTCTTCTGGCTAACGATCAATAAATAATTAATTAAATTAGCAGCAAAACAATCGGTTGTCAATAGACAAATTGAGAAAAGTTTATTATTCTTTTGGGCTTCGTGTCAAGATGTCTATAAAATAGTAGCAGTAGTTTATTGTTTATAAAGTTACATAAAAAATCTTTGTTACAATAGGTGAATCATATTTTTCTTTTTGTATTCCAGTGTAATGTTGATATTAATTTTAATTAATTACGTGTTATCTACATTTTCAATAAAGCTCTTACTTTACAACTGCTTATGACAAAATAGAAGATTGCCTTTATAATTTTTTTTTATTCTCAGTCTCAAGTATTCGTTTCATCGAAAATTCGGTATGGTCACAGTTTTTACCAAAATACTGTCTGATTTTTTATGTATCTCTATAAATAATAAACTACTACTACTATCTCAGGATGTCTATAAAATAATCATAAATTAGATAAAACATTTTTTATAATAATTTAAAGTCGTCCAATCATTTCAATGCTATATATACACTATATGTGAGTACTATGCGTTACCGATATTATCTATCATCGCCTTAGAAACAAAGGGGCGTAAGTGCTATGCTTATTCACAGGACTTACGCCCCTTTGATTCTAAGGTGATGCTATGTGTGTTTTCTTTGTGTTGCGCGCGTGGTACAGTAGTGAAGCCGGTGCACGGAGAGAAATTCTGACAAAAATATCATGAAAGATCTGAGTAAAAAGTACCGAACCATTCCGGAATCGCGGGACATTTCGTGATGTGTACAAAATATTGAAAAAGTTCTATGGCAATTTTCCACAGGAGTACATCAAAAAGTCACATCTGAACATCAAAAATGGCGCTGTTAGCGCGTCAAAAATTACTGAACCATGTTCGTTAATTTTTGACGCGGTAACAGCGCCATTTTTCAAGTTCAGATGTGACTTTTTGATGTACTCCTGTGAAAAATTGCCAGGGAATTTTTTCAATATTTTGTACACATCACGAAATGTCCCGCGATTCCGGAGAGTTCGGTAATTTTTAGCGAGACCTTTCGGGACTTTTTACTGATAATTTCTCTCCGTGTGGTTACGGAATGGGAGAAAAAAAAAGTGGGGGGGGGGCAAAAATATTTTACACGGTACAGTGTAAGAGCGAGTAGAGGAGAGAAAGGAGGGGGGGGGGGAGAGTTGTACGCACGGTGGTCGGGACAATGGACCCGCCCGGGCACTCTGGCGGTGGCTCGTTGCACTAATAACCAGTAGTACTGCTCGAGCGACCGTGCGGAACCCTGTGTACCGTCTATCGTATACTGTCCACCTTTACGCGTCGACGTGTGCCATTTGGCAGTTTTTAAAAGTAAGAGAAAAAAAGGAAATAAAGTACGTGAATATGTAAAGATAAAAATGTTTTAAAAAATTAGATTAATTGTTTAAATTAAAAATGGTTAAATGAAGAATTGTGTTTTTCTGTGATTTTTTAAAAGAGGGAATGATGAAAAATTGATGGTTTTTAACTTGTGTTTTTATGCTTTGAAGTAATACTGTGTGTTTCTTGGTTTTATATATATATGTATATATATATTGGCGTCCTACAGTTACGGCGTCCTGTTGTGTCGTTGTCGAAGCATGGCGCGCGGGACTCGTATAGTAATTTATAACACTATCTCGATAGAACGCAGGTGATATAGTTTCTGACAATTAAACGTGAATATATATATATATATATATTGTATATATATATATATGTATATGATTCTGTAGTGAAGTGGAACAGAAAGAGAGAGAGATTAAAGTTTGCGGCAAATAATGTGAGTTTAAAATGCAAATTGTTTAATTTTTTTGAACTGAAAACTGTAAATTCTTCTTTTGTTGCAATTGCAATTTTAATGGAAAACTGGAAAATTTCCGATTCTCAGTGATTTTAAATTTTGAATCTGACACGGGGCGTCCTTCAAATTTTTTATCTAGAATCCATGAATACTAATTGGAGTTTTATAAAAATCCATTAAAAATGTCCAAAGAATTCATAAATTTTCTTGACAATTACAGTTAAAAAATAAAAAATAAAAATTCAAAAAATAGTTTTGAAAGAAAAAAATAAGAGACTTAATGAAAAAAAATAAACAAAATTGATTAAATTGATCTTTCATTTCCACTTTATTCCAGATTAATGTTTTTCATAATTTGTTATGGTGTTAATACGATATAATCGTCATACTGTTGAATCAACGTGAGCTGGATTTTTTTTTTCGTGCCGCCCTCGCCGCGCAATTTGTATGTGTGTGCAGAGATAACCAGGCGGCAGAATGAGGAGAATAAGTGGTAAGACACAACACGCTCTTGTAATGAATTTTTTTTTATAATTATTTTCAAACTCAAAACGATAAGCACATATATATATATATATATATATATATATATATATATACAAACATAGATAGACCGGTGTGTAGAGTCGAATGACGGATATAATTGGATACTACGAGTGCCTCGCAAAAGCCTTTAAATCGTATTTTATTAGTCTTTAATGGTAAAAAAAAAAAAGGAACAAACATGACACATGTGCCTTATTTACCTATACTACGTGTATTTCAAACTTGACTGACAGATAAAGGGAAAAAAAAGTTGGAGCACACGACAAGAGTGATTATTCCATAAACTCGCAGAAATATTTGTCCGAAATTTTTGTTCGAAATGAATTCTGAATGGCAAAGAACAGAATATAATCATGTAATTAATTTAAAAAAAATTATGGGAGACTGGAAGGTTATAAATACAATTCTAAGATATTGTCAATTTGCCACGTTTCGCTTATAATTTAAGCTTCTTCAGGCTCTGCAATACAAAAATTACAAATTATTCACTTTTTTCCTCAGAAATAATCATAGAATATAGAACACACAATGCAGCTCCACTTTTTCCAATGATATTGTTGGCTTAGAAACAAAGTGACGTAAGTGCCATTTATGAGCATAGGACTTACGCCCCTTTAATTCTAAGGCCCCTGATATTGTCAATTGTGTTGCGAGTCACGCGATATATGCGGGCTTTCTTTACTCCTCTCTTTCTCTTTCTATCTCTCTTTTTCTCCAATTTTTATCCAAATGGTGTGGGCCCTGCATGCCAGGGCAAATTGAAACGCAGCTGTTACCATAGAGTGTCTCGTTTTAAACACAATATCGCCTGACATCCAGCTACAATATTGTGTATATTCAAGTAAAAAAAAAAAAAAAAAGGCCCCATCTTTTTATTTTTTACTCAATTTGATTTCCGGGTTTTCTCTCGAAGCCTTACACATTTCCCCATCAAATTAGACCAACAAAATCGTTTCAACCGCACTATTCAAGGAAAAAAAAAAACGGAGAAGGAGAAAATCCTCCCTTTTTTTTTTTCATTGTGAGTATCGTCTTGCAAGGAGGGAGAGGTCAGTCTCTCTCTTTACTCGCAGAAAAATAAGAAAAAGTCCAAGTATCAGCTTACGGAGTTTGAGAAGGGCCCATCGTAAAATCTTTGCCTTCGATCCTTTCTTCCTCCATCCAACCCCCCCTCGTTCCACCTATCCGGTCTTCCGTAACGAAGCGTAAAACGTACGGACCAATGCGAATCGTATAGTTTTTTGCTCTTTCCCCCCCTTTTTTTTTTATTATATATACATTTTCGTCGTTTTTTTTTACGATCAGCTCGTGTGTAGTCTCACAGGGCTCTTCTCGTTTTTCTTCCGGGCCAATGGCGGAGGAATAAAAAAAAAAGAAGCAGGGTAAAGAACTCGCACGATTCAGCGATAATACTCGCGAGAGATCGTGTGTGGTGGGAGGGGGGGGGGGGAGAGGTGATGAAAATTCGTGAACTCAACTCTATCTGCAGAGAATTCACTCCAGAAAGAGTTGCTTTCATCGGATATGTTCAATATATATATATATATATATATAGATATATATGTATATGTGTGTACATGCATAAAGTTTATTTCATTGGACTCTCGCAAACACAAAACGCAGTCATGATTCTCTCTGAGTTACAAGCATTGATGGGGCATCCCATCTCGTTCTCGTTGCGTAAAAGAGATCCACTCGTAAATAAAACCAGATCCCTGGCTTAACGACTCTGGAGACTAATTACAAAGTATTTACTGTGGCACATCGAAATTTCATGGAGAACTGCTTTTTTTTCTGCTCTCTCTTTCTCTCTCTCTCTCTCGGACTCTTTGTTATTTATTTTTATTTCCATTTTTTTGGTCCATGGGGATTCTCTCCTGGTGTCTTCCTCTTTTTTTTTTCCCTGGATTTTTCGTAGTCTTGCCACGAACGGTTGAAGGGGCTCGATCGACGAGTGCACTTGGACCGAGCCCAAACGAGCCAGAGAGTGCACCAAAAAGAATCCGAGAGATTCTCTATCTCTCTTTATATATACATATATATACATATCTCTTTTCTTCCCTTTTTTTTTCAAATAGAAGTAAAATCGATTTCTATGCGGAGAAAATTGTCGACGTGTGTCGACAGCATTATCGGCTTGACAAGTTTGCTTCAACACGTATACAATAATAAATTCACACGTTTATCTCTGCTTATCATTTTCTTTTTTTTTCTTCTATGGGATATATTTTCCTTCGTAACAGAAACATTTACACCTTTTTACTGCACTTTTTTTCTTCTTTTTTTTTTATTCTTTATTTTTAAGTCTCAAATTTCATTTGGCACTTGAGAACGTGATAAAATTGACAAATAGTACTTCACAAACTGTGAGTACTCCGTGAGAGAAGAGTTCTTCTCTTTCTCTCTCTCTCTTTTTCTCTTTTTTTTTTCGTGCATATTAAATTTTCCTCTACGTGCCCCGTTGATTATCATGAAAAGCACTTGAAATTTCAACTAAATGCGACTTTTCATTACAATCTTGATATTACAGGTTTTTTTTTTTTTTTCAACAATACACACAATAAATTCACACATTTAACGCTTTGTGTTTAATCATTTTTTTTATCCAACTCTTTTTTGAATTTAAGGTATCTATGATACGTGGGGACACATACAAATACGCTTTAATCCAACCGTCACAGTTGTTATCATTAATTCAAGATAGTAGAAAATTTCCTGTATTTGTGTGTGTGTGTCTGTGTGTGTTTGTGTGTTTGTAGGGGTGTTGGAAGGACCGATATATATATACATGTATATATCCAGTACAAAAAAACTCTCGAGCGATGACGTGCGACCGAGCAATTAATGTCTAGGATAAAATATACGACGCATGTACATTTAATTTAAAAAAGAAGTCTCACCCATTGCCACCCTCTTGGCGAAAGAAACCCCTCTTTTTCTTTTTTTTTTCCCCTTCAAAACAAGTAGTACGGCGCATTTCTAATATAACACGCGCATGCACAAAACCGCAAGAATTCTCACACAATTATGCAGATCTTGTGATTCTGAAACGCAAGTCGTGAAAATTGAAAGAATACAAGATATCGAGTTGCTTTTTCTCGGTAGGGTGCCTTTTCCCCTCTTCTCTTTCTCCCCCTTCATCCCCTCCGATGATAATGTCTGAAGAAAGATCCACAAAATCCTGATTTACTATATATAAGACTCTGTAGAAAAAATTTGATACGGTATGGTTAATCGAAATATCGTCAAACTTCCTTGGAAACAAAGGGGCGTAAGTACTATGCTTATACATAGCACTTACGCCCCTTTGTCTCTAAGGCGATGATATGATAGTGAAATTAGCACACATCTGACTTTTTTTTTTATCCTAGACAAATGCATTATTAATAAAGAAAAGTATTCAAGAAATTGACATTTATCGTTTTTCAAAATTTCTATATTTCCATTTTTTTAGAAAAATTTTCAATAATTTAGAATAGAAAAATAGAATATTTATTGCTTAACAGGTACATTACCCCATGGCATGGAGAAACTTGATATTACAAAATACAAATTTGATATAGTAATATATACATCGAATATACAAAATTCATACAAGAATATACAATTATTCGTTTAAAATAAAAGTTCTTAAACGGTAGAAAGCAATTGTATAGTGATATACAGCTGAAATTGATTTAATGTCGAAATTGTTTAAAATATCTTGGATTTTTAGTGGATACTGGAAGTAGTTTAAATAATTTATTTTTCAAATGAAATGAGAAATCAAAAATTGTCGGATGTCTAATATTTTCAGTACAATATGAAACATTTCCATACTATTTCACTCATTTTTGGGTTTGATGATTTTTGATTCTGTTCATTTTTGGATACGATGTTGAAATAGCTGAAGAAAGTCATTTGGCATTGGAGCAAAAAATTTTGAAAAAAAATCCGAAATTTACGAACATTATGAGTTTGAAAAAAAACGCTATGGATGCCCATTTCTCTGAACTTCAAATGCTCGTATTAAAATTCCGAGTGCTTTTTTCCCCTTCTTCTCTCTCTCCCTCCAATGATAATGTGTGAGAAAGATTTCCAAAATCCGTAGACGTCTTGACGTGGTCACGAAAGCTACTCAGTTGTATGTGACACAAATAAATAATGCCTGTGATGAAAAATCCCAAAGAAGAAAATTGCTTTAATCCTCAGAAATATATAAGGGGGGAATGAGATTTTTATTCATAAATATTCAATTGCTGCATAACACAAACACACAAAGAAGTGCCAACAAAAAATAAACGAAGAACGGGAGATCCTGAATATCGCGTGACAACGGAAGTAGTTATCACGAGATTATATAGACACGGTAAATTAAAATCATAGTGGAAATTAGTGAGAGTGTAGAGATGCAGCTAGTTCTCCAGTGGTGTAGTAAAGAAAAAGAAGAAGAAAAAAAAAAATCCTCACACCCATACATACATGAACATTATCATTTTCGTAATGGTTTTGTGATGGCCTTTTTTTTACCTCTTCTTTCTTTCTTTCTCTCCTGAAAGCCAGAACTCGACCTTCAAACGGCCTTTGTTTCGTCGAGGACGAGAGAAGAACCGGTATACGGTTCGCAGGAGTCTAAAACCTGGGGAGATGTCAGTAGAGAGATTACGAAATAAAGGGGATATTAAAAAATGAAGAAGCACATATACACACACACACATACGCACATATATGTGCATTTTGTCAATTAGAATCGATCAACTTGACACATGCCAGTGGAATATTCGCAATTTTTTTACAATGAAAGCTCATGTACGGTTTCTCGTGTCTCGACGTCTTTTCTCTTGCAGAAACTACCCCTTGGTAGTTTTTTTCCACATAAAACTCGAAGGAATGAAAGAAGAGGGGTTCTTGAGTGCTGAGGGAAGGAGATTAGCGAGGTGCCTCTCTTTCTCTCTACTCTTCATAAGCATTGGGGCCTTTTTTCTGCTTCTTTTCTCTTTCTTCGCCTTTATTTTTTCTCTGCATCAGTGACGGTCAAAACTAATATGGCGACAGCAACAGGGCAGAGACCCCCCTCGGGTTATTTGACTCCTTTGTCATAGGCAAGTGCCCAAAAAGAGGGGCAGATTGTGTGTGGATATGTGTGTGTGTGTAAGTATAAGGGTGTACAGATAGGTGGAAGGTCCTCGAGGTAACGTGCTCGTGTGATTTTCATTGTCAAGCGCAGAGAATAATGCTGTAATTAAGTGGAATATGGAGATGAGTGTACTTATTCAGGGTTTAATGATTTTTTTATCTTCATGGGGGCTATTTTGAGAGTGGGGTAGGATAGGTGGAGGGACAGTATGAAAAATTAGGGAGATTTAATATTTTGGAGGAGGATAGAGATGTTTATTCAGACCCTAAAAGAGACTCAATCACTGCTCATGGTGAATAATAAAAAATACTGATTGATGAAGATCAATTTTTTTTAATAGCTTGAGTCTTTATCTATACTATCATGGAATTTCGATATTATACTGGAAATAACAAATATCTAACAATTTAAATTTTTAGAAATTTTCCAACAAATAAATTATTTGAAAAAATTGAAAAATATACATGTATAGAATATTTCAAAAACGATAAGTGCAAATTTTTCAAATATTTTTTCCTATAATCATTTATTTATTTAAAAAAATCGAAAAAATTGTCAGATCCATGCTCATTTTATTATTATATTTCCATTAACCTTACTGCATAATTTATTTTCTGAAGAGTCTTATGGGAAATCAGAATCTGGGCACTCCTCTTCAAATTATACTATCATTTGTCGATTATATGGAATTGAAAAAAGGTGAAAATTAGATTGTTGAAACTTACAAATTCTCTTTTTTGTAATAAAATATTTACTTTACCGTGGAACTGACTGGATTGATTCGAAAACATTCACATAAAATTAAAGATCAATCTACATTCGATTGAAGTCAAAATGTTTGGAAAAGCTGCATTTGACTTTTTTTTTCAAATAACATTGCCTATTCTAATAATAAAAGCTCTTGCAATTGTTTTATTTTCAATTCAAATGATTTTTTTATCAATTTTTTAAATTTAATTTGTTAAATTCTGAATACTACACTTCATTTGACTCATCTGCAGATGAATTCTCCCTAATTTTCTAAATTTTTTTGAAACTCTTGTTTTGAACGCCATTAAAATTAGTACATTACAACATTGAAAATTCATTGGGTTATCACGATGCTGAGATTCCAATGACCTCTGACTCTTTATCACTCCCGATAATTCAATTAACAACCAACGGAACATTTGAAAATTGAGAATAATCGTACAGAAGTTTCTAGTTTAAAAACAACCTTCCATCCATTTTCAGAATAAATCTACACCGAGTGGTGGTGGTGGGGGGTAAAAACACAGCTCTCCTCGTTGAATAATGGATTATCTCGTTCTATTTGTAACCCAGAAAATTTCCTCATTTACCTCAAAATTTATTCTTCTCTTTATCATCTACTAGCAACGTAGAATTATCGATCACTGTTTATCATTCCCAAATGATAAAACTTCCAAGTCCTTTGAAATACAAATGTTCAGTGAATAGATAATCCATCCTATCAGAGTTAATAACATTTTAACTTTCAAGTACAACACCCAGTAGTACATATTATGTGCCTACGGGTGTTTCAGTAATTTATGTGTGTTGTGTTGTGTGTGTATAAAAGCCCCCGTATGTATGATACACAAGACCCATGAGTGGACGAGTTAGACAGCATGGAATGACATGGTACAAGCCAGGAATCCACAGGAATGCCGTGTTATAACGTACTCGACATAACTGGGTACTCACTTCTTTGAATTCTCCATCCAATGCTTTAAAAAAAAAAATGAGGAAAAAAAAACCTACTCGCGCCTCTCTTTTGTGTTTACACAGTTTAATACTGGCTCAAGTGTGTACAACTGTGTTCAGGTCAATCGTGTCTTCTTGCGCCATTTAGTCTTTACTTCTTGAGCGTAGAAAAGAAGAGAGGAAAAGAAAAAAAGAAATTGTCCTATTGAGGTAATCTGAGTGCTGGCCATGTTACCCGAAACGTGCAACGCTGCCTGGTCACGTCTTGTTTACACGGGGGCCCATTGAGGCGTGGCAACAGTGCACACTTTAAGGGGGGGGGGGGGACCTATTTGGGCCTTCAGAGTAACTATTTAATGAGCCTGAAATCGATAGCTAGTTCCTCCAAATTTAGCAAACTTGTGCTTCAATAATTCCTCAATTTAATGAATTCAATTTAATTAATTCCTTCAATTTAATCAATTTAATTCTTTAATCTCCCATCATTTACGTGCTAATATAGGTTTCAACTGATAAAGATTGAATAGGTTAGAAGTTTGAAGATTCAAGCAAATTTGGGACTCCTGTCCATTTGAATTCAACTAAAATTTCATGAAGGAACGCTTCTATGACTGATAAGGGCCTTAAAAAAGTGACTTCATGAAATAATCATTATTTGATGATCTTTTAACTCTACTAGATTATAATGTGCGTTTCGCGTGCACCTTGCGAATTGTGGCTTTAACCTGACCAATAGTCATGCATGTTGTCATGCGTCAACATTTTTCAAAACTAATAAGGAAATTTTGCTTCTTTTTAAACATAATTGGTTGTTTTTATTAATCGGAAGAAATGCAACATATTATGCACGATATTTTAATACGAGGCATTCATTTTTATGTTCGTCTGCATTGAGATAAGCACACGTCGAATATGCTGCGAGAGGATAGCTCCAATTGTTCTTGCCAATAGATGCAATGGAATTTAGGTCCTAAAGGATTTCGATAAAATCTTGCAATGTCTTTTTTTTTAGAAAGAAAAATTCTTTTTTTTGCTGTGTACTTTATTTTTTCAAATCGGAATCAATGAATTTTGATTTGCCTTTTTATGGGAAACTGGGACTCTTGCTTTGGATAATTCTACTCCTTCATGTCGAAGGCCAAGTGGTCTCTGTGTATCTGTCTATCTTTCTATGTGTGTGTATGTGTATGATGACCATCATCGGTACACAAGACGTGGCAACACGGTCAGCGCTGTACTTGTGCTCCTCCAAAGATGTATCTTTTCTACTAGTCGAGTTGAGAACATTAGTTCGACCATGACTCCTTCGAGTTTTACACAAACACATACAGACACAACCACAACTGCAAAAGAAGAACGATACAATGAATAAATACACAGTTTAATGTTTGCAATTCACGTGGTGCTTGGTGTGTTCATGAGAGTTATTTTTTTAAAAATATATGAATCATTTGCAATTGTAATTTACGCGTAATTTTCTAACCGGATAAAAGAAGAAAAAAAAGGTGGAGAAGTAACCGTTTGAGTTGGGAAATGAGAGCACGAATTGGTAAAAGTTGCCATGAATTTTTGTGACAGAAACTTTCTTTTTTTTTCTCCATTGTAAATCTCTTCCCTCTTTTTTTTTTTTTTTTTTGGTCATAATACTTGGACGGCTTATGTCCGACATTGTATTTCATGTTGGGGGTCATTTTGAAATACAGTTACTGGAGAATATTTAAAAAGAATGTGACGCCAGTATACTTGGCATTCGCTTCAAGACTTGCCTTCTCCAGTATCATGGTCAATACGAAGAAAGGAAAGAAGAGAGAAAAGAGAAAGAGAAGATAGAATGTGAAGGAGTCAAAGGCCCGGTGAATCTCAGAGGCTCCGCCTATCCATCCGCTCTTTACTTCTCTCAAAAACCTCTTCTTCGTCTTTTCTCTGTCTCTCATCGGCAAGGAAAAGGCGAACACGCAATGCACGTCTCGCCTTCTACGGGATTACGATGCACGCACGAAAAAAAAGGGGAGAGAGAGGATTTTTAAGAAAAAAAGAACAAAAAAAAAGGGGAAAGACATGTCTTTTTCCTTTAATTTTATTTTATTTTAAAGATATTATTTTCCTTCTTTTTTTTCTTCTTCTTCTCCATCTTTTCCCCCCCTGGCAATTTCACGTTCACTACATAGTCCTTGGGATCCTGGAGGTAATGGGCATGGAAGTAGGTTTATTCACCGTGTGATTTCGTTCACGCCCACGTATAGAAGGAAAGGATAGGAGAGACTCAAAGGAAGGGAAGGAAATTACTGGCAATCGAGTGCATTAGTTTTAAAATCATAACCTTATAGAATATAAATTTGTATCTTTTCTTCCTATTTTCTTCAGGGATTTTTTTTACCTTCTTTTTTCCCTCATTCGAGCTGCTGCTGCAATTCGTTTTTATTTTCACATAATCGAATGGGATGTAAAGGCAGCAGCGAGTATTGCTCGACAAGTCGAAAGGTGATTTTTAAACAGGAGGGGAAGAGAGAGAATTTGCGGTTTCTAGTTTCTCCATTGGGTGGAACGCCAAGTGTATTTGCCATCGGAAGAAGAGAAGTCACGCGAGCAACGACACAGAAGGGCTTCCGCACGAGTAGTAAAATGAGAAGGTATATATGATGGTTATGAAGAGTTGGAAGAAGCAAAAAATAGGGGAGAAAGACAGTGAAACTGAGAGAAAGAAAAATGGCCGATACTGCTAACGGAGGAAAAGGTTCTTTTATCTGTGATTCGATGGGGAATCGATACTCGGCATTTAAATGGCGATAAAAAGGAAATTCTTAAGTACACCGTTGTCCATAAAACCGTCTAATGATCTTCCGCCTATGTTTTTTTTCTTCAATTCTCCAGTGATTCACAACGAGAAGCAAATAATTTTCTAATCATTCTTGTGGGTTTATTGTGTGAGGAATCAATTTTCGATCATGTTTAATGCTCTTTGGATTGAGATTAGTACCTTCAGATAGGAGGATCTTATCATCAAGCTGATATGACGTGGTTTTAGAAGAATTTCCACTTTGGACATATTTTATAGCACCATAAAGGTGCCATGACCCATCAGGAGCCAAAAACTAATAACGCAGTCATCTAAAAAGAGAAAAAAAATACACAGAACAATTTGTTTTAGTAGAATTGGTCGTGGAATGCCTTTTTTGCAGAGGAATCAACAGTCAAGTTCTTAAATTATCATTTGTTCATTGGAAAAAATGTATCTTTATGATAGTATTCTAGCTTAACACACAATCAGTGCTGCTAGATCTACTGTTTCAGCGGAAAATGCTCATTTTTAGGGAAAAATCTCCTATTTTACGGCTGTTTTGGTAGCTTCATGGTAAAGCAGCCGCCCAGAAAGTGGAAAAATGTAAGCTTCGATACTCATTCGAGATCGATTCTGACACCTCCAAAAATGAATTCTCATAAACTTGTGCCTTATAATTAATTCAATTAATTGATTTCTTTAATTTAATTAATTTATTCAATTCTCATGTCCATAATTACGCGATGATATGAGTTTCAACTAATATAACCTAAATAGGTTAGAAGTTAGACTCAAGCGAATATGAGACTTCTTTCCATTTAAGTTCAGCTGGAATCTCATGAACTTATGTTTCTGTGACCGAGAATTGCAGTTAAAGTGATGTCACGAAATAATAAGTGTTTTACTGTTCACACGCAAACATCTTTTGCTTTTCTACAACATTGGAGGCAACTTACCACTGATATTAGTGAAAACGGCCAATTTTTGGGTGTTGGTAATAGAACAGGTGACTGTTTTTAAAAATTGAAGACCTTCTACTAAAACAGTAGATCAAGCAATTCTGCACATAATAAGCGTTTTAAAGAAATGATCCTCCATCTTTGTTTTTCAATTCCCCCAGTGATTCACAAAGAGAAGCAAATAATTTTCAAATCATTTTAGATGCCTCTATTGTGTGAAGAATCAATTTCCTATCACATATAATGTTCTTTGAATAGAGATTAATGCCTCAAGATAGTACAAATCTTCTAAATCTCTGTCTCTTTCACGATAACCGCAGATAAGGTGCAGTTGTTTGAAATTCCATCATATCTATCGATACATTTAGGATAAATAGACATCCTATTATTTATTATCTTCAAATTTCTTTCTGCATTCTCATTGCTGCATCATTCCCTTCTGCTCTCATTCCCTCATTTTTTATTCACTCCTCACAGAGCACTCCTGTGTCCCTCTCGACACGCTCGTCCAACCGAAAGGAGGTCTCTCCTCACGACGAAACCTCCCATGCTCCTACATAAACTACACATACACAAAAAAAAAAGAAAAAGAAAAAGAAAAAAAAACACCTCGTAAACCGCAATCTTTTCGCTCAACATCTTTCACTTACCTTAAGTATCTAACCAACTGCGTCCAAACGCGTCAGAAAACTGTGAGCACATCGCCACCAAGGCGTCATAAAACTCGTCTCTCGAATGTCTCAGTTCTTCTTTTTTTTTTTTTTTTTATACCCAGTCGCCCAGGACTTTTCTTTTTGTGTCTCCTATCTCCAAATGGCATTTTGCATCCTCCTCCTTCTCTCTATTTCGTCCTTCCATTTTTTTCAACGTCAATGAGAAGAGACGAGGAAAAAAAATACGATAGAGAAAGGGGTAGGAAAAAAAGGTGAGAGAATGAGGGGATGCAAGAGAGATCGAGAGTAAAGGGGGAAAGGGTAGAAAAAGAGTTCAACGAACATGTCTACTCTTCTGGCACGTGCTACGATCGATTCTCCACAGGGCAAACTAGCCTCCAGTACGTCGCCTCACTGTCGATGATCATTACACACCACAGGGGCGCTTCACCGTGTAAAAACTACTGAATTAGCCTCAATGAGGTCTTCAGTCTTCCTCTTCACGTGCCATTCTCCAACATCATTATTGAGAAATTTGCATGTAATTAAAAATACATTTTTCTTCCTTTTTTCTTTTTCTTAATTTATCGTCAGGCCTTTCTTCATCTTTTCTCAATGATGATGCTTCATGCCATAAACTCAGCCTCCATCGTGTGTGTATTTTATCATGACTCATGTACAACGCTATTTCTCTGAAATTCCCCGGGAGACGTTTATACTCTGCCGGATAAATCAATATGCAACGGGATTGTGGTAGTTTCTTTTATTTCATGACATTCGGAAGTATCCAGGAATGAGAGAGGGAGGCTTTTAGCCGGAACGAAATATTCGGCGGACTGCGGAAGAAGAAAGAGGAGGAGAAGCAGAGAGAGAGAATGAGAGAATGAGTGGGTGAGAGAGGATAAAACGGGATTTATTCGGGAGAAAGGGAGAAAAGAAACGTGGTGGTGTAGGGACCCTTTGGCAGGCGAGCAAGGCTCTTGAGAAGGCGACTGCCGGAGAGTATTAGGTATCGATTCTCTCGGCTCGTTCGACCGTAAGACCGCCGGATAGAAAGAGGAAAGACCGCATGTACTCAAAAGAGTATGAAAACTGAGTCTCTTCATTCAGCTGAAGACGGCAGCTTCTGCAGCTGCGACGAATCTCCCACTCTTCTTTTCTTTTTCCCTCTGCTGTACATGTGCCATCCGGAAAAGCGAACACAGAATGAAACATGCGTTATAAATATATCTGGAGAGGCTGTGGGGCTGTGTTGGGGAGTTAAAGAACGAGTGAATGAGATGGGGCAAGGAGCATGAAGAGGAATGATGGCACGTGGTAAAACGATAATAGTATATACACAGAGAAAAAAGAAATATAATTTTAGTCTAAATGAAATTATAGTCGGAAGGGATCTTAACTATTTGGATTTGTTAATGGTAACTTTTGACATGAAAAACATCATCATGTCAAGGAGTGTATCAAACCATATGAATGTACTGCAGTAGAAGATCTTGAGGATAATTATGGTTTAGTTGGAGTATCAGTATGATCATTTTGTCAATTATTGAATTATTTATTTTATTTATTGAGAAGAACAACCCAACAGCCTAGACCAATATTAGGGTTGAAAGGGATAATTACAAACAATGGCAACAATATAGAAAATAGTGACTAAATCTGTTTATACTTATAAAGATATTATTTTGAAAATTTAAATAGTCCTGCCAAAATAAAACTAATATTAACCAAAAAGAACGTCAGGTGTCGTCTTTCGCGATAATGGCGAAATGTAACAACGTGCAAATTAAGTCAAAAAATATAATATTCAAATTAACTCCAAAAAACCCAGTGTTTTCATTAAAAGACCATTATACAAATTGATAAAATTCCAATAGTATACAAAATGATGTATAAAAGTGGCAAAAGAATAATTAACATGGGTATTGGAAATAAAAGAAGAAGAAAGAACTTCAGAAGAGCGCTCGAATAATTGATACTGACACTAGTATGTTATGCATCTACGGAGGAAAGAAGTCAATTTCGACGAAAATTTCAACAAAAATTACTGAACATCTAGTTCGGTATTTTAAGATCAATTGTGATGAACACGAAAATGACCTCAACAATGTTATTTCTTATTAGATGAACATGGGAAATTTCTTTCTGTGCTGAAATATATTCACATTCAATTAAGGCAGATAATTAAATTTTTTTTTCCCAGTTAATGAAAATATTATCATGATAAATTGTGATGAAACTTTTATGGTTAAATTTTCACACTGCTATTTTCGTAGGTAAATTTAATCGTCATATACCTTGATTAAATATTTCTCTATTAACTTTCATAATTCAAATATTTCAATTAATTATGAATTTAGAGGACGGGGCGGCTTTTCGAAGCTTGTACTATTCATACAGCAGCAGCAATAATAATGGTCTTTAATATTTCAAGCGTTAATGAACGTTTATCAAACAGAATTTCTGATTAAAAGGCTGTGCAGAGAGAAACGTGTCACTACACCTCTTCATTTCCGAGTATTCGAGGTAAATTAATACTGAGTTAATTATTGGCTGGTCCAACGTCATCCGGAAAAGCATCTAGAATGGACGTGCGTTATAAATACAGCTTGAAAAGGGAACTAACTGATGATGAGAATGTAGAGTGAAAATAGAGAGAGAAAAGAGGCATGAATCAACCTCTGAAAGAGGGGAAAAAAATTATAAAAGAGAGATGGCACGTGGCAGACGACAGGCCAACTTCCATTCCTCGACATCCTTCTAGGATATACTTCTCGCATTGTCCTATTCTCAGTGTGTTTTCTCTTCCTATTTCCTCCTCCTCCCCCCTCCCCCCATTTCACTCTCAGGGCCAACATAAATCCAAGCTTTTGCAGAGTCCGCAGAAGAGAGTGCTCGTGCCAGATGGACTTGGCGATTTAAATTAAAAGTTGAGCGGATCTATCTTCTCGTATAATTCCTTTTTTTTTTTTTAATTCTATTTCTTCGACCTTCGCCTCTTTTTTCCGCTGGAAATATCCCCATTCTTTTCCACCTACATTAACGCTTTTTGTTGTACAGTTTCCATTTGAAAAAAAAAAAGAAGCATATACTTGACATTGTGGCAGTTTGAATTTCCGCAGCGAAAGTAGTTGCAAAGAGGAGTTGGGAAAAAAAAATGAAATACAATTAGATTTTATGAGAGAAGCAGACATGAAAAGAGAAAAGCTTTTTTATTTTACTGTGACTCTATTTTTAAGGTTAAATCAAATTTAAAAGGGACACAATGGAATAATTAAAGAAAACAAAACACAATTAACAAGAGACAATTTATTCAATCAACCAGAGGTATTTTCTCGTTATTCAATTCTTTTTCTCTCTCTCTCTCTCTTTTCACTTGCTTTTAACCTTCAGATTCTAATGGAAAAATCCGTATTTTTTTTCTGTTCGTTTTCATTCTTTTATTTTCCTCTACTGTCACACAGATATACACTTGACATTCCAGAATATTAGATTTCCGTTTAACAAGTAAAAACTCATGAAAGGAGGGGGGGAGAAGAAAAAAACATAGAACATTGTTAGAATTTACTTTTCATGAATACTTCAGGAAATGAGAATCTAAGCACTGTTAGAATTGGCACACAGTTGCATTAAAACGCACAACACTTGGCACTATGAGGCGATTATAATTATCATTTCTATTATCAGTACTTGCATAGTCATTACCATCATCATCCGAGAAATTATAATAATTTTTTTTTTTTAATTTAAAATTATTATTCTTTTATCTGTGTATTATTTTCATTCGTGACTAGTAGGATTGTAACCACTGAAGCCACAACACACACACAGGCTTCAATTTGCATACACATATTCTGTGTGCTATTATAAATTGATAATATGGGCTTATATGTGCATCTTATTAATTATCATTCCATTTAATAGATTATGATAATCGTTCATTTCACCATTACTATTTATTATAATTGTATGGCTCAAATCGTAATACTGATAAATTTAAGTCTCATTTTTCCTTTTAAATGAAAGATAATGTTTTTTTCTTTATCAATTCTAAGAAGAAAAAAATGAGATTATTTAATAAATTTTCAGTGGTGTGACTCAAGACATTTTACACCACTACACCTAGAACGAACTAAAAATAACTATGAATGTTGGAAAAATTTATTGTTTTAAAAAAAAAGTTTTTAGTCAGCGTTATACTTTTTCTCGTTCTGATAATTCAAGCTCTTTATCGGGATATTATTTCCCAATACTTCCAATGGAATGCAGGCAATAAAGGGGGGCAAGTTGAAACACTGGATTAAATTCCAAACAAGTTTTCGGTTTTGTTCCAATACCTCTCGTGTGTATGTGCAAAGGCACATGTGTTTATCGAACAGCGATTACGAAATATATATATATATGCTCAATAAAACAATTCATTTGAATTTAAAAAATAAAATCATCTCAATCAAAACAACAATAACATAATCAACGTCGAAGCATTGATCATAAAATTTTTCAAATGCAATAAAATTTTGCTTTTATAGGAATTGTGATTTATGAAAATGAAAAAAGTGTTTTACTGCTAAATTTTTATGGATTCTTTTGTAATTACATTTTTCCGGATTGCACAGTTATGCCAGATGTTATTAAGAAAAAAGAGAAACTCGTGATTTTTCATGAATCACATGACCTCAACTGTCTGCGAATAACTGAAATCATCAGTCTTTGTTCTGAGAAGCTTCGAGTTATAAGTACTCATGCAAAAGATAATCCAAAATCAATTTTCCCCACACAAGTTTCATACGTAAGCCCCAAAATTTACATAACGGATTAGGAATTCGGTGCCTAGGTTGGCCTGCAATTTCAGTGGAAATAGACGAGTATATTATAAACGCTTGAATAGCAACCAAACTGATCTGGAGAAGGTGGTCCCTGTCACTAACAACTATAGACACGTAACCAATACATTGTCCTGTACACATGACATTCACAGGGCCAAAAGCATATTACAAGCCGGTATATATTGGAGTCTGGAGTATCGCAGTATACAACGATTATCGTTGTTCCGTGATATTACATGTTACTGTGTGTGTTGCCAACAGCAGCCATCACAATTTTCAGACGCCCCCTTTTCTCTCTCTCTCTTGCTACTCCTGCCTCAATTGCACTGGAGATTTATTGAAATTGAAGATATCACAATTCTAAAAATAATATGATGTTGATCATAATATTAAGTTGATCAAGTTTCCTTTCATTTTTTTTTTGAAAAGTCATAATGTTTTTATAACTGAAAACTTTTTGATGATCAAAGAAGGATGAGAAATGACAATTTTGCAATATTTTAATAATCAAGTTCAGTAATGAAAATTTCACTCTAAAGAAGACTTTACAAAGACGACTAAATGCTGGTGCAGGATTAATATTAATGTTTACTTTGAATCTAATTAAATTCATCTAACAGCGACCTAAAAGATCACCTTCTAGCAGGTTCAAATAATCTACTTTTTCTTTCTAAATTGTGATGAATATTCTAATTATTCTGATTTTGTAACATTTTACTGATTTTATAACGATGTCCACGATATTAAATTGTTATTAAATAATATTATAAATATCCAATATTGTTCCGAATTTGACTGACGCTGTTCCAGCATCTAGGACTGGCATTGGAGGATCTTCGGATTTTAAGTACCAATATTGCCGCAATTGATGTTTTCATGTAATTAATTGGAAAAATCGTCGCTATTTGTCCGGTAACAGGCGTTTTTTATGATTTGAAAAATTAATAGACATTCTGACGAACAAGAATATATAATTATACAAGAAAAAAATAGGTCTGTAACCATGAATTGTTGCAGTGAAACTGAAACTGAATCTCGCTTATGAAGTTCTAATGTTAATTTAATTTTTTTCAAAAATTATTTTTGGCTTCAATTTTTACTGTAAAGTAAATTTGAAAAGAATCTTATGCTAATCTATCGGAAGTGATCAAAATTTTCATGAAGTAATAGAAGCATTGATTTTCTTAATTTCTTTCCCCAGTCATTGTCACTTTTTTATGATAAAGATATGAATAAATAGCGTCAAATAATTGGTTTAAAAATTCAATATAAACGAGGTTTTTCATGACCCCTTAATTCGTTAATCAAAATATCTCTTCTCGATTAACCCTCAATTTTACGAGAATTCCATTTTTTAATGTAGAAATTTTGCACGAATATTTCCGAGAATTAAATCATTCTCTCACGCCAAAGGAGCTTTGAGAATTCAAATTTTATGTTTCTCATATGCACCAATAAATTCATTTCTCCAATGTATATAGTGTGTATAGTCCCCTCTCTTTCTTTCTACTCTCCAATTATGGCGCACCCGCGGGTATAACGGCCTTGTGCCACAACTTTTCGATGAATTTTAACGGGCGTGCTTCATTCTCTGCTCTACCTCGGGCTTTCAGAATACGTCTGAGAGGGAAAAAGAGCATATACATACATATATATATATATAATCGAGGGTGATGTGCTAATATTCCAAACGCCATCCAGACTGCACATGACCGTGGGGAAAAGGCATTAAAACAGATGAAATCTTTTTGAATGGCGCTGAAAAAAGTGCAAAGTAAATAAAAATTAAAAAAAATAAAAATATGTATTGATTGTGTCTCGATTTAGAATTTATGGTAGTACACCTGAGAGAATAAACAGCTCGTTAGAACTCACCGCTGTCGGCTGTGTTTTGGTCCAGTACTTTCGGTTGAAAAAAAGTGGAAAAAATGGCAAAAAAAAAAAATGGACACTCGAAACGGATGAGAAACAGACTGGCATTTTCATACCATCTCTCTCTTTCTCTCTCTCTCTCTATCCACATTTTCATCCTCCCTTTTAAATGCTCTCTTTTTATTTTTTATTACCATGAGTTCGATTTATTTTGGGCTTGCATGGGCAGAGGGCGTAGACCGGAACTTCCTCTCTTTCGCCATGGGTGCGACTCTCAACGCTATGCCGGATAATCGTACAATTTGCCCGGCTAGCGGAGAGAAATAAAAGAATAGAGAGAGAGAGAGAGAGAAGAGAAGAGAATTCGAGCCATAAACACATACTGAAAATAGAACATCCAAAGAAGTGAGAGACACAGTCATTTGAAATTAAGGTAGCAGCAAAATATTGCCGAGTATTGGACGAGGCCAGTCTTCCGTTCTTGGAGAACGATTGCATTGCCTCATCCTCCCTCCGGGCCAAAAACGAATGGAAATGAAAAGAAAAAAGGAAAAAAAAAAAAAGGGGGAAAATAACATAAGGAGCGAAGTTTACGGGAATAAAAACGATGGAAAGAAACGAGTTCGACGAAGTAACGGGGCGAGGTCGTTCATGGCCTTCTACTTTATAGTGTAGAATCGCCAAAATAATTTTACCCAAACTCTCCTGTAATACAAGCACGAAAAAAAAGTAATTTCAAGTTTCAATGGGATAAAGACATTTAACGCAATACATATTGAGATTAAAATAAATGCAATTACATTTAACTGCAGACTTATTGATCTTCGTTTATCGCTCGAAAAAAATTCAATGAAACACAATGAAGGGAAAAAAAAGGCCTTAAATTGCCCCTTTTTTTGTAATTATTTTTACGCATTTTATCGTTATTTTTACGCATTGTTACCCACTTTTTTTTTTTCCTTTTTTTGATTACATCTACCTGTCTGTACCAAGTGAATCTTCCAGCGTATAGAAACGGAAGCAAACTGGTAAAATGGTGGATGATGAGACTGAGTACACAAGAGACAGGGTAGACAATACGTATCGAGCGAGAGCAACACCCTTTTCCATCTTCCCCCTCTCTTCCTTCCCCCTCTCTTCCTCCCCCTCCTCTTCCTCCCTCTTTACTGTATTTACCTTTTCCCTCTTGTTTTCCCGTGTCCGTTTTCCCTCATTCTCCCTTACCCTTTACCTCCTGTATTCCGTGGTTTCTAAAGCCATAGCCTCCCCCCCTCCTCCCCCTCCCCCTCATCCTGGTCTCGAAAACAGCGATACAATTGCCACTACGCTTCACACGTACACACAAACTGAGGCAGAAAAAACAACTGAAAAAAATGGGAAGGGAGTTTAAAAGTGTCGCGTCAAGGATTCAACAGAGCGTTGAATTTTTTTACAGCATCCATTTCATTTTATTTTCACATCTCTCATAATATTTCCATCTTCATTCTATTTTTTTTTTTTTTTTTTTTTTTTTTTTCCAAAACTCTTTTATGGGGCTGGGAAATTTTCAAAGGGATTTCAGAATAATTACGACTCTCGGATTTGTTAATTTCCTGGTGTTTCAGAAGTCTTTTTTTCATCATTGAAAGAAGAAAAGTACCCATGGAGAAAAACCGACATTCAATATCTCGTCTAAAAGAGAGGTTTTTTTTTCTTCTTTCCTATACTTTATTCCTTTTTATCTCAATGGGTATAAGTCTCGTCTTTTCCAAACTTCTCTTTGCCACGTAAAAGGTGGAGAGAAAAAAGAAGAAGGAGGAAAAAGCTGAAGCCCCCTCGGGGTATTCCCCCAGTGCCAAGTATCATCGATGGGCATCCCTCTGTTCTTCTTGAACACATACTACTCGACTTTTCTTCTTTTTCTTCTTCTTCATCATCTTCTTCTGCTGCTTCTTCTTCTTCTTCTTGATGTGGCCCCCATGTGCCCGCGAGGCTTCACGCAGTCTTCGTATTATTCAGGTACTTTGTCATTCGAAATCTTCCAACTATGGGATTCGTATCAAAGACGAGAGTAGATCTTGCGCAAGATGTGTTGAATAAAAGAAGCGAGAGATTGAGGTAAAACGAGAAAAAAAAAAAAAAGCAGCGACATACTACATATCAGAGTCAACAGTCCATAAATTTCGCCATAATTACGTGCGTGTGTCGAAGAGTCTTTGGGCAAGGCCGACGACCTTCCTTAATGACCAACTTTATCCAGTATCGACCTGTATTTTTCACATTCTCTTGCGAAATTTTGTCTTCGTCGTCTTTCCCCTCTGAGGAAGTCAATATGAGTATGTGTGTGCGCCTTTGCTCCATTAAATCTACAACAGCTTTTTTTTTTTATTCTTTTTTTTTCGATGTCAAGACGCACTTCTTTAACTCCACCACTTGAATAACATACACACACCATGTGTCTGATTTATCTCGTTCAGCTCCACTTAGAGAAGAGTTTTCGTATAAATCAATTTTAATTTATCGGGGATTAAATAAATCTCCTTTTTTTTTTTCTTTTTCATTAACATGCAGATATTGTGGAATTGTGATGAATTTTACACTGAGGGAAAAAGGGGGAAAATGTGAGCACATATTGATTCTATTGGTCGTTAGCAAATAGTTTTTTTTTTTTTTTTAAATGTGTTGATTTTACAGATTAACTGTTAGAAGTTAAAAAATTCAATGAATTCAAGAATTTTTAAAATTATTTTTAAAAAATTTTTGCTACACTGACAAGGAGAAATGGTAAAAACTATCAAATATTTCGTCCTTTGGTACTTGAAATTTGTTTTTTTTTTTAATAATTAGAAATGTTGTTGAATTTATTGAATTTTGTTCAACCAAACAGTTAATTTGTTTTAATGAACAAAATTCAGTAAATTCAATAATTTTTTTGAATTATTTCAGAAAAAGATTTGATGAAGACCAATAAAACAAATATTTGATGATTTTCACCTCTTTTTTCTCAGTGTAGCAAAATTCATAAAATTCCAACTGTTGATTTGTTAAAAATGACATAAAATTCAATAAGTTTAACAATTTTTTGAAATTATTTCGAAAAAATCTTTGTTAAGGACCAATGAAACAAATATCTGATGATTTTGACTCCCTTTTTTTCACTTCAATAAAATTCAGAAAATTTCAACCTTTGATTAGTTTAAATGCCGCAAAATTCAGTGAACCCAATTTTCTTCAAAAAAAAATCTTTGCTAAAAACCAATAAAACCAATATTTCATGAATCTTACCCTTTTTTTCTCACTGTAACAAAATTCAGGAAATTCAAACTCTTGATTTATTTGAATGATCAAAATTCGGTAAATCCACCAAATTTTTTGAGTTATTTCAAAAAAATATTTCTTAAGAACCAATTGAACAAATATTTGATGATTTTCCCCCTTTTTTCCTCACTGCATCAAAATTCTGGAATTTTCGAACTTTTGATCTATTCCAATGATCAAAATTCGGTAAATTCATCATATTTTCTTAATTATTTAAAAAAAAAACATTCCTTAAGAACCAATGGAGCAAATATCTAACCATTTTTACCCCGTTTTTTCCTCACCACAGAAGTGAATGAAATCAATCAACAAAATGTTATTTATACATTAATCAAAGTACCTTGCAGCTCCACATATTTCCCTCAATCTCATCAGATTATTCCTTCTCTCCAGCTATAAATATCTATAGATTTTTTTTTTTCAACTAACACAAAACTGTCGCCGTTTGATACCCACAAAATCCTACGCGGCTCGCGCGCCCAGGGCCGACCCACGCGAGTCCCACGAACTCGTTTTACCCACCTTCGTCCTCGTCCCGCAACCCGCGTATGGGTATATCTCTCCCTTTTGCATTCAACATACTCATTCTCCTTTTTTCCTCTCTTTATTTTCTACCACCACTATACACATACACACACTCTCTCTCCTACCAACATGCAACTCACTTTTTTCTCCTCTCTCTCTCTCTCTCCTTTTTTTTTCTGTGTCTGTTCAGTGATTCGGTTACGACTTTGCCACACACCAGTAGAAGAACCTTCCGTCAGTTACATTCGGGCAATCGTGTCACTTGGTGCTGTAACAACAACCACATCATCTTTTCAAATCAATTCTCTCCAATTATAATAAAAAAAAAAATTCTCCAATTTTTTCCTCTTTTTTTTGAATTTTCTATACTGAGAAAAAAAAAATTTTGTTGTAAGAAAATTTTCTTCGCTCCAAAAAATTCGAATATATACATATATAAAGATAGTGAAGGAAAATAATGTCAAAAGGCAATTTTTTTTGCTCCAAGAATCATTTTTTCTCAGTGTAAGTCATTCTCTTCTATCATCTCCCAGTTGCGGACGATTTATCCAATGGAATTAAACGACTTATGTTAGTGTACCATAAAACCGGTGTTTATTGAAAGTCATACGATGTTGAACAGTGCCGATAAGAGTACACCTAGACAGTGTGTCGTGTAGGTTTTTTTTTTTTCATGTCATCCTTGTTTCTCTTCATCTGAAATCGATGTAACACATAGCCTTGAACGATAAGAAACTTCCTACTCTGGAGAATTGAAGCTTCTTTTTGGAGATAAGGAGGAAAATAGAAGTGGAAGGAAAGGAAAAAAAAAACACCAGAGGCAAGAACTATTCCAAACTATTTCGAGGGAATGAAAAATATTATTTTTTTTTCTTCTTCTCCTTCAAAAAACGTGAAAATTAACGCGAAGATTATTCGCGAAGAGAAATATTTTTATTTTATTTTACGTGAGATTTTTCCTTCAACAAGAGAATTGATGCAGAAATAAATAGGATTTGAAAAAAAAAAAAATTTCTTCGTGAAAAATAAAAGAGAATTGATCTCGTCTTGGATAAAAGTCGCCCACGTCCTGCATCGATAGATCGTGATCCACGACGTTGATTCGAGGAGGTGAAAGACGAGGGGGACAGACACACACACACACACACACAAAAGGTTTATTCCGCATAAGGAGCGAACTCGCGAGAGAAAGAGAGAGAAAGATGGCCATCACGGCTGTAGCGAGCTGCCTCGGACCCCCGCCACTTCCACCAGGCAAGCGTTTTCTCCAGAGGTCCAAGAAGCTCTCATCCACTTACCTGAGCTTCCGTGATCCAGCAATAGAGGCTGGTATACCCACTGTTCATGATACAATTCCACGTTATGCTGTCATCAAACCACTCCCACCTCGTCCAAGATCCAGGGCCTCTTACACTGGAAATCACGAGGAATTTGATTTTACAAGTAAAGCAAGGCTTTATAGAAGTCGGTCTGAGGGAAATTTGTGGAGTAAGAATAATGGGACGAGTTTGACCCCTTTAGATAAGTGTATCAAAGCTATTTATGGAAGCTGGAAAAATTTGATGCAGCGTAAGTGTACAGAGAGAAATACTTTTTTACTGTTAGAGTAGGAAAAGAAATTAAAAAAATATTTATTATTAAGGAAATCCAGGTAGCAGGTCCAAATCAGTAGTGAAGTGGTAAAGGGAGTTAAGTCATATAGGATAACCATATATACTTAATTCCCTTTACCACTTCGCTACTGAAATGATATACTTTTTTTCTGAATTGTGATGAATATTCTAATTATTCCAATTTTGTAACATTCTACCGATATTAAAACGATGTCCACGATAGTAAATTGTTATTAAATGATATTATAAATATTCAATATTGTTCCGAATTTGACTGACGCTGTCCCAGCATCTAGGACTGGGATTGGAGGATCCTCGGATTTTAAATACCAATATTGCCGCAATTGATGTTTTCATGCAATTAATTGGATTAATCGTTGCTATTTGTCCGGTAACAGGCGTTTTTTATGATTTGAAAAATTAATAGACATTCTGACGAACAAGAATATATATAGTTATACGAGGAAAAAATAGGTCTGTAACCATGAATTGTTACAGTGAAACTGTTAATTTAATTTTTTTCAATAATTATTTTTGGCTTAATTTTTCCGGTAACATGGTGTAAAGTAAATTGTTAGAAAATCTACTCTACTTGGATATCCTTAAAAACTTTTTCATGATATTAAAAGCAAAGTCGAAGGAGAATTAGGAAATTATCTTGTCATCTTAGAAATAAAGGGGCGTAACTGCTATATATAGGCATAACACTTACGCCACTTTGTTTCTAAAGCAACGATATTAATTATTCGTCAATTATTATTTAAACAATTATTTATTAAAGTTTATTATCAGACAATCAACAATTATGTTTCTTCTATTTTTTAAGAAATTTTCTGAATTTTTTTATTTTTCTTAACACACTGTGTTATTACTATTTTGTTATTAATTATGATTGACCATAAAAAAACGGTCGATTTACTCGGAATTTTCCCAAGATTGTTCAGATACATATAAATTTTCATTAAAAATCCATTTGATATTTTAATCTTTAAACATTTGCTACATGAAGCATTTAAAAAATCTTACGGGAAATATAATTTTCACTGGATAATTCTCATCAATTCTCTCTCGGTTCAGTGAGATTTATTAGCTTTCTAATAATTTAATTAACATAAAATATTAAAAATGCGAGATTATTATCTCAATTGATCGGTGAAAAAAAAATTCAATATTCTTACATAAAACATTTTTCATACTTTTTTACGAGATGAAAAAAAAAAAAAAAAAAAGCAGGCATTTCGCTATTTCACTGGAGTTGATACCCTTCATACGAATATACATATAAGGGATAGTATAAATTCACGGAAGAAAATATATATCGAAAGATTGTGCTCGTTGAAGCGAAAAGCAGGTATTCGACGTTGAACTGTGACGCCCGTAAACGGTAGCATTGGTGCACACCGGTTAGAATCGATCGTTCAAATGGATAAAATGAGAGCACACGAGAGACTCAAATGTCGTCTGAGTGTCGAGAGTAAGAGAGAGATAGAAGAATTGAGAGATTGAATGAAAAAAAATGCATCGAAGAAGGTATATGGTTGAGGTCATTGGGATTGGCCATCGTCTCGATAAGGAATTTTCTCAGTTGTCCCCATTTCTGCTCGTTTTCATAGCCTCAGGATTTTCTCATAGTCTCGTGGAGTATCTCGAAGGTCGTGCACGATAGTTTTTCAATCATTCGAAATTTTCGAGACTTTCGCCAATTGGAGATTAACTGTTTTCGAATAAAAAAATCAGGATTTCTTTCCAATTTTGGGATTTCTCGGGATTTTTTTTTTTTTAATATTTCAGAATATTCGCGAATTTCTTCAAAATAAATTCCGGCAAAGTTTTAGTTTGAAGAGATCAAAATTTCTTAGAAATGTGAGTTTTTTTCCCATTTTTAGGATTTTTTTGGAATTTTTCAGAAAATTTCAGAATATTCCAGAATTTCTCCAAATTATAATTATTAACTCCGGCAAAGTTTTATATAATCCCTTCAAATGAAAAATTGTGAAACGAAACTATCGAATGATGTGCGATATCTCGAATTTAATGCGAAATACTTCATCGATTAATCGATGTTTGGAAATTATCCATCGAAAGTTCCTCTTTTTGGAAGAGAAAAAGAGAAATATTGATGTAGGCGCTTTTAATTGCTTGTCCTTTACCTTTATAAAAAGAAACCAAGAAAATAATCGACTTGAGCAATCAATATATCGAAAGCTGTCACGATTAATCTATCACACTCATTTTTCACATTTCTATTGGCTGTTTCATTGCTCCAATGAAAAACGTTGTGATTGTCAAGATTATTGAAAACTCACTTGAAGACGATTGAAATTTTCTTCACATTTCCTAAAAAATCAGTATTTTTTTCACATTTCTTAAAAAATCAGTATTTTTTTCACATTTCCTAAAAAATCAGTATTTTCTTCACATTTCCTAAAAAATCAGTATTTTCTTCACATTTCCTAAAAAATCAGTATTTTCTTCGCATTTCCTAAAAAATCAGTATTTTCTTCCAATTTTCGTATTTTTCGCGATTTTCGTGAAGTTTCCCAAATTGAACTTCAACAATCGTCTTTTATTCCACAGTTTTTCTCAAAAATAAATATTTCTTCACCAATTTTGAGATTTTCCGGGCTTTTTCCCTTTTATTTTATTCATTTGGCACACCGTCCAACTGTTTTCCCAGTGAAAAAAGACAAAAGGACAGACAAACGAAAACCCCTCTCTGCCTTTTCTCTCTCAGTCGTACATACCGTATTTTTCACTGTGTGTCGGGAATTTTCCTGGTTCTAACTCAGGAAAACCAGTTTACAACTCTCCAAGATCGTTTTATCGCATTGAGACCATAAAACAACTGAATGGTACTACTATCCTCACTCACGTACCAAAGATTCCTCTACGTGAATTTTCACTGGCTTTTTGAAATTTTACTTGTCTTCCTACATTATAAACATTTTGCAATTTTTGATTTAAAAACAGTATCTTTCAAATGCTAAATTTATATGCATCGTGTTTTACTGCCATCACTTGTCACGATATACAGTACAGGAGAAATACTAAAATTGAACGAATACTTTCTCCGTTAAATTTGAAATCACGATATCTAACATTTTGTAGTAAAACACAATAGAAAGAAAAATAAAATTGTTCTCGGCGTGTGCTTTTAAATTGAGAAAAATAAATCCTGGTCTCAAACCCTTTGTGCAAGATGAATATGAAAAGTTCGTCGCAAAAAAGATCTATATCTATATCTATAAAAATTGAGACGTAAAGACCGGGGCAAAATGGACCTGCAGATCAAAATTATTCGGGATATTTTTTTGAAAGTGAAGGAGTCTTTAAAAAAATTTGAAAAAATTCATCAATAATGTCTATATATTGGAGAATCTTCTCAAATTTTTTCAGATTTTTCCATCGAGTTCTTCACTATGAAAAAAAATGAATCCTAAATCATGATGACGTGGAGGTCCATTTTGCCCCAATTTTTACCTATATTTAGTGGAAAATAAATATATCTCTTCAAGTGGTATATATACCACAATTTTTTTTCGTCTCAGTGTATTTCCCTCGGATTGAGCCTATGTAATTTACTTGGAATTAAATTAAATCATTCCAATGATCCGAAGAATTCAAGACAAATTTCTTTGGCGCGTCATGAAAATTAAGTTGTATCTATTCACATGTGTATTTGATACCGAGAGAAATGCCTGAGAATAGTTTAAGTTCAAGTAACAGCCTCTATTCGTGAGTCTGTTAATATTATTACTATCGTATCGTGTATTAAAGTGAACGCATTGCGTAAACCAATTGAGACAGTGTCTGTATATTTCATTAAATTAATTTTTTTTTACCACTGTCTGCATCTTTTTTTTTTTTTTTCTTGAGAACACATAATGTACAAGTCTAAGGCCAACACACACAGATTCTTTCCATTGAATCGAAGAAATCGCGTCCTTATTCGCCACTTTATAAAGATGTTTGTACAGTTTCGTACGTAATACACCGAGTTTTCTATTTTATTTAACTCAGTTGGAAGAAAAAAAAAAAAAAAGGAGAAAAAGAGAGAAAATCACGGTGCAATTCTAGGTGGGAAAAATCAACAACCTGTTGATATCGAATGGCAATTTTAGAAGCCAGGTACAAAAGCCCCCGGTGTATTTCCGTGGCTTATTTCTTTTTTTTTTTCTCTCTCTCATTTCTATTCTAGTAGTAACAGTTTGGGGAATGAAAAATTGGTTTCTTCTCTCAGTGCATAGTGGCTACTATTACTATTGCTATTGCCTTCATTTCAGTTTTACTAGAGTAAAAAACACGTGTTTCCCATTTTTTTTTTCTTCACTGTTTTTTTTTTTACTTTTTCTCGCCTTCTTCTTCTTTTTCTGTTATGTTCTGTTATGTTGTGTGTGTTAACTTGTACAAAAATTGGTGTAGTATAAATAAGTCTCGTATTTCCGCGGCAGTCTTAAAAGCCTACCCAACCGTGTGCATTAGAGGGATGAGGAAGTGAAATTGTTGGGATGGTATTAACGTGCGCACACGTGTCGAGTAGTTATCTTACTACTTGAGGAAAAAGAGAAGATGGGGAAGGTGAATTTCGTGACGAAATCAGTCATTGTCTGCTGTGGTTTAGAAGAATGGCAACATCATCTGGTGAATTGTATGTATCCCCAGGTTGTGCGGTTGTTATTAACATTATTACACAAAGTCCTTACGAGTAACAATGCCGAGGTTCCTTTGGTCATGTGCCGGCAAAAGGACGTCCGGGTTGTGTACGTGTAATTTTTTTACCCTTTAATTTTTTTTTTTTAAGCTATCTCAGCTAACTTGAGTACAGTTAGCTCCTTATTTTTTTGATGCTGTATCAAAGATGATATTTTTTTTACGTTTTCCTGAATTTTTTCATAATTTTTGACCGTGTAGTTTATGAGATATGAATTATCAAAGTTATTGAAAATAACGGTGGGGGGAATGAAACGCCCTAAATCAGACGGAAATAACGAAATTATCAATAAACCAAAGGGTTGAACCATTATTTAAAAATAATTGGCGAAGAGAACAACATTTTAACTAAATAATAGAAGAAAAAATATTCAATTCACCGTATAGTTATTGAGAAATTTTAATTAGAAGGTAGTCGTAACTATTTGCCTCTCTCTCTATCTCATGTATGTAATAGGAGATTAATGTAAAAAAAAAGACAAGAGAAAAAAAAATTATATTCACAAGCTGAAGACATGAATTTCGAATAGTTTACACAGAGAAAAATGTTTTCTTAATTTAAGAATGTGCAGGTCACTTAAATTAAGAAAGAAAAAGTCACTTGATTTAAGTGAGAAAAGTCACTTAATTTAAGAGACATTTACTTTCTTAAATTAAGAAAGAAAAAGTCACTTGATTTAAGTGAGAAAAGTCACTTAATTCAAGCGACCTGCACATTCTTAAATTAAGAAAACATTTTTCTCTGTGTAATCACTTTTTCGGGTAAATCGAAGCACTTTTCCCCGAATTATCAGGAATTAATTGGAAAATAACCTACAAATCCTCATTGTTTCTCTGTTTTATCGACCATACTCTGGGATACTACCTTAAAATAATTTTTTTTTCTCCATTTTTTTCTTTTCTTCGTGGATACTTGTCTTCTTTATTTCACGAGTGAAGGAAGAGTACACCTCTCGAGTACTTGTCTCCTCAACAGTGCTCTCACTGTCGTCGTTAAGTTTTTTTTTTTTGAGACCTGTGGGCTCTCTTTTTTCCTCTTTCTTCTCTTGTATTTGCACTGAGAACGAATTGACGTGTGGATCGTGTTGACTTTGAGACCCCAAGCTCTATCTCGTTACGTCATGGCGTCCTCTAGTGTGTGCGTTGCCTTGCTTGCTTTCCACTCTCCTTTCTTAATTCTTTTTTTTATTTATTTCAAATTTCCTTCGACACCCACACACACACAAACGAGAATTACAAACCTACACTGCGTACTAACTTCCAAATTAATTTCGAGGTCGTGTTGTTTTTTTACATTTTTACTGGAGGGAATTTATGTTTTTTTCCTTTGGATTTTCTCTTTTTGGGCAAATAAGGGAATTTTCGAGGAAACGACATGAGACGGATCTTTTTTTTTAATGATTCCATTTGAAAGGATGAGGAAATTTCCGGGGAAAAATATGTGTTTCAATTGATTTTTTTTAAATTTTAGTTTTTTGCCCAGGAACGAAGGGTCAAATCCTTTGAATTTTTCAATTTTTTCACTTTTTTAAGACCATTGCCGGTTCTATTTTATCGTCAAACGATTTAGGGTCAATTTTGAATGAAATGTGAGATCATTTGCCATCGATTTGTGTGATTTTTAATAAAAAATAATCGATTTCGAATGAAAAATAATCGATTTCTCAAGTATTTATGAGCACTTTTGTGAAAATTGGTTTTGCTCTATAAATACCTTGAAAATCGATAATTTCCTTACCAAAACCACGTAAATCAATGGCAAATGATCTCACCTTTCACCTCCATTCCGAATTTTTAAGCTATGACTAATAAAACCGGAAATATCCCCAAAAAAAGAGAAATTTTTTGATTTCCTGAAAAATCGAATTTCTAAAAAAATAAACGAAACAATGGAAATCTGTTCTTTAATAGAAAGTTTTTCAACTTTTCAATAGAATTAACAGAAAATCCCTATTTCAAATCTTTTTACCAATTCCCAATTATTTACTCAATATAAATCATAAAACCAAAATTTTTTAAAATAATTTCTCCAACTTCAAAAGTGTGAGAAATCTCTTTTTACTCCAATATATTCCCTTTACATTATCATAACCACTTAAATTGATTTTTATTCAGTATGTAAAGAACCATAGCAATGAATGTTTAATTGAATAAATGATACTTTCTATGACGAGATGAAATATTCTGTCACGATCCTCCCAAGCCATTCAATTATCCCAACTCTTATTTGTGTGCCATCAGAATAATAAAAGCCCCAAGAACTTGGCACTCTCCTAGAACGCGCATTTCTCAATGCAAATCTCTTTTTTTCCCTTAAAACTGGGTCAACTACCATGAAAAATCCCCCCCCCCCTCCCTCCTCTTTGGATTTTTCCTGAACAATACACCTTCGATACAGCATCGAACAGGTAAAACTCGTGCAAATGACGAACACTAATGCAAAAAAGAGACGCGCGTGCGTTTTTGCGAGAAACGTGGGAAGACGCTGAACTAGATCCGGTTTTGTTACATTAACATCAGATAATAATCGAAGTGTCGATCGATGTTCCATCTGTGTGTTATGTTGATCACACAAAATAATAAAAAAAAAAAAAAAAAAAAAATCTTCCCACAAGAGAGGAGGAGGGACAAATCTTCCCTAAGAGGGAATAAAAAAATCCCCCCCCCCCCCCCAAAAAAAGAGGAGTGAATTTATTTTCCACGTGTGGTGAACCTCATGAACTCGTTCATGTTTTAAAAGTAAATGAGTAACACGATAAAATCCACTAGTGGTTATACATATATATATATATACCTTTCTCCATGTCCCCGCACGACATTTTCGGTTCGAACTGGTTCGTACCTCCACCAATAAATATACGTGGACCTTAGAAAAAAAGAGGCGTAAGTGCCTGTTTATAACCATAAGCACTTACGCCCCTTTAACTTCAAGTGCGACTATATATACATATATATATCGTCGTTCTAAAGCGAAAAGGGCGTAAATCGCATACATTTCCTATCTTTTTAAGCCCTTTTCATTCTAAAACGACGATATATCGTGGATCTTAGAAACAAAGTGGCGTAAGTGCTGTGTATGAGACATAGCACTTACGCCCTTTTGCTTCTAAGGTAATATTATACATATATATATTATACTAAAATTTTAAAAGCGTGTCCTACGCCATTGAGAACCTGTTTCTCGCAGGAGAAACGTGTAACCAGGTACTTCTCCTTTGCATCGTGCAGCAGAAAAGGGATCCCCCTTTTCCCACCTTTTTTTTTTTCGAATGAAGAGAGAGAAACTGCAAAATCTCTTCTTCTACTTCACTTTGCCATCTTTCTTTTTCACCCATTGTCGTAAGCAACAGGGGGTGATAAAGGAAGATATATACATGCATACGAAGGACACACGAGAGTGGATGGAAGAGGCGTTTGCGCGACTTCTCGCATATATATATTCTTTTTTTTACTTCTTTTCTATTTATTTTCTTTTTTTTTTTTTTTTGCTTTTTTAACTCCTTTTTTTTGCTGCAACCTCCACGGGGATATTTTCGAGTCCTCTCTTCCAACTCTTGTATTCTCGTTTGCCTCGCAAGAGAACGGGACACAAAGGCGTCCACGTTACACCAAAATCCTCTGTGTCTCTCTAAATCTGTATAATTTCACTTCTTTTCTTTCTGTGTATTTTTTTTTTTGGCGATAATGACGAAGGAAATTGTATTCAATTCGTACGCAAATTTGTGTCATTTATCCGCGATTCTTCGGTTCGCAAACACACACTACAAAAAACACAATTCTTCGGGTGACTCACTTTGAAAAGAGCAAATCAGCAAAGTGTGTATTATAGAAAAAAGAAACGGATTACAATTTTTAAAAAAAGGCATTTAAGAAATCTAGAATTTAGGAATAAGACGATAAATTAGTGACTATTGAACTATTTAATATTTCGCGAAATTTAAGTGTCTCGTGAGTAATATGGATATCTAATAAAAAATATTTAAAAAAACATTAAAATACGTTTAATCGAGATAATTTGTGATTTAACTAGAAATTTCGAAATGGAAAGATTTCGAAAATTTTCGAGAAATTTTAGAATTGAAATTACTACAATAGTGTTTTAATTATTAATTTAAACACTATCAGCAGAATAAATGGCTTAAACTTATGGTTTAAAATGCATTAAATTTTAAAAAAATTAGAAAATGTTTAAATTTAAAAAAAAATAAAAAATGATTAAATTTTAGCAAAATTAAAAAATAATTAATTTTTAACAGTTGGTGGCATGAGCCGACCGTCGAAAACAGCAACCCAGGTGAAGAAGGTGGCACCACCAGCTGTACCCGATGTATTCCGACACTCAGGTTCGTCCTTTGGCTCGGCAGGATACGCTAGCAGCGAGGACGGTGGTTTCCTCTCGAGTGGAGGTGGCGGGGGTGGACCCGGTGACGATGGTTCCTATGGTATGCCAGCAGGAAAAAGTCCAGGACCAATTTACACGCATCCTGGATTTGTATTTCCTCCAGTTGTTGGAAAATATGCCCACGCCGAGGATCAAGGTAAGTGTTTTAAGGACTAATTCTACACTTCGTATTTATTGAATTTTCAAATCAATTGTTTAACAATATTTTTAGGGTCACACGACCAATAGATGGACACTGACCAAAAGATGGACGGTTTCCATCTAACTGTCCATCTATTGGGAATTTATGTTATTTTCCAGTTTTTCCTTGATTTTCTTTGATTATATCTACATTATTCAAGTTTATTGATTTTTAGCCGATTCGCTGTATATTTTTCTGTTAATCATTCTTTTCTGCAACTTTTTAACGTGATTTGCCTATTTCATATGAATTAATAAAGTCTAATATTTCCTTAACCGTCCATCTATTGGTCGTGTTACCCTATGATAGAAAATAGGCAACGATTCGAGGAGGAGATTATAAAGTCGATGCTCCTGATATTTAATGCAAAAAATCATAATTATTACTAAACAATGGATTTGAAAATTTGAAATTTACTGGGTCTTCTTTTACCTCTTAAGAAGCTTTCATGGTCAAAAAATGAAGGAATTCCAATTAGACAGAGAGAGGAGAAAAGAGTTTTGCTTAAATGAATTGAAGTTTAGTCTACGGCAAGACCATAAAAGGCAGTCGACTCGACTCTTTCTCTACTCACCCATTGTTCTCTATGTTGTAATGTCTTTTTTTTTTTGCTTTTTTTTCCTTTTAGGCATTGATATGACGCAGAGCCCTGGCAGAGACAGTCCTGGAAGTTCTGGCTCTGGATCTGGCTCGAGACACTCAACTGCTTCTTTGGATTCTGGTAGAGCATCCGGTTATCATTTGGGACCACGTGGACCAGGTGCACTTGCATCATCACCCAGATGCTCAATAAGCTCACTTGGTAGTCATCCAGACAGGCCAGCTGACCTTGATGTTGTTCATGCATGGCTAACTGAGCTACAATTTGAAGAGTATTTTCCACTATTTGCATCAGCTGGATATGATCTTGCTACTATTACACGAATGACCCCAGAAGACCTCACGGCAATAGGTAATTGAGTGTGTATGTGTATGTGTGTGTGGGTATTATTTGTGGATTTTTGTGATTGTATTAAGGGGGGGGGGGGGGTAAGGGTTTACGCGTGAAAAAAACGCTTTTTTTACGAATTTTTTTTAGATGTATGGATTGAGCATTTTTATTGAAACCTTTTGAACATTATTGAGTATGGATTGAACAACATGAAGTAATTTTTTTATACGAAAATATCCACAAACAAGCCGGTGACGGAGCATTTCTGAGAACGTCTATTGAAATAGACGATTTGCGGTGATCACTGTATCTCAGCTAAAAATTATCAGAAATAAAAATCCATTGAAATTTAGTCAAAGTATCATCAAATCCTCCCCCCAACGTTCTCTGATTATTTTTTTTTTTTCATTTTTCAATTTTTGATGGTCATTTAAAGTAAAAATTGCTATTTTTTACTAAAAATTGCACCATTTTGTGGCACAATTTTGGTAGAAAACCCCTTTAATGTAAAAAAAAAAATCATCAGAGAACGTTGGGGGGGAGGATTTAATGATACTTTGACTAAATTTCAATGGATTTTTATTTCTGATAATTTCCAGCTGAGATACAGTGATCACTGCAAATCGTCTATTTCAAAGAAACGTTCTTGGAAAAGCTCCGTTGTTAGTGAATATTTTTGCATAAAAAAATTACTCAATGTTGTTCAATCCATGCTTAATAATGTTCAAAAGGTTTCAATAAATCTGCTTAATCTATACGTCTAAAAAAAAATCGTAAAAAAAGTGTTTTTTTCTCCACGCGTAAACCCTTACCCTCCCCCCCCCCCCTCAAAGGGGATTGAGTAGAGTACATTTGAACGTTGAAAAGAAGCGTCGTAGTAGGATCGTAAACTTCAATTGGAGAGTTTCATTTGGTGAATTGAAAGGCTAGAATCTATTCTAGCCGCTAGATCATGTTTTGGGAAGAGGAATCTTTAACTCTGGTTGTTTATGGGTTTCACGAGTTAGAGAAATCCAAGTAGCAGGTCCAAATGATTTACTTTAGAAAATGAAATACAATAGAAAATGACTATTTAATCTCAAATTTCGAAATTTTCGAGAAATCTTGATTTTTTCTATGCGATATATCGTATTATATGCATATAATCTTTTTTTGTTAAGTTGTCATAAATATTCTAATTATTTCGATTTTTTAACGTTTTACCGATATTAAAACGATGTCCACGATAGTAAATTGTTATTAAATGATATTATAAATATCCAATATTGTTCCGAATTTGACTAACGCTGTTCCAGCATCTAGGACTGGGATTGGAGGATCCTCGGATTTTAAATACCAATAATATAGCCGCTATTGATGTTTTCATGTAATTAATTGGATTAATCGTCGCTATTTGTCCGGTAACAGGCGTTTTTTATGATTTGAAAAATTAATAGACATCCTGACGAACGAGAATATATATAGTTATACAAGGAAAAAATAGGTCTGTGACCATGAATTGAATATGGAGTTCTAATGTTAATTTAATTTTTTTCAAAAATCATTTTTGGCTCAATTCGTGTCCGGTAACATGGTGTAAAGTAAATTAAAAAAAATAGATTATCTTGGATATCCTCGAGTGATAGTTTTGTCTCTACAAACTTCATAAATAGATATTTTTCTATATTATCATTTGAATTATCCAGTCAATTTTAGTTTTAAAAAAAAATTGCAAAGAGAAAGTACTCAAGCTTGTCCCAAATAGTCTTCATCTCCACCTTTTTCTTAAAATCTCATTTCCAATGTATTTCTGCATAAAAATTCCGTTAAACGTAATTGTACAACCAAAGCCATTGCATGAAATTCCCTGGAATTTTTTACTTCCATTCCCCTCTTCTCTTTTTTTCTTTTTTGTTAAACATTTACAAATTGCTCGGGGAAAAATTACGCAAACCTTTTACTACAAGTCCACAAAATTACGATCAGATAAAGGCCTCATTGTGATGTTAATTTCACGTTTCTCACTCATTCCCTCTCTTCATGTCACAGGTATCAAGAAGCCAAACCACAGAAAGCGACTTAAAGCGGAGATCGACAATCTTAATGTTGGTGATGGTCTTCCCGAGCATGTACCAGGTTCACTAGAGGAGTGGCTTAGATTACTACGTCTTGAGGAGTATCTTGGTGCACTTCATCAACAGGGTATGAGATCAGTTGAGGATGTAACAACATTAACGTGGGAGGATCTTGAGGACATTGGAATTGTTCGATTGGGTCATCAAAAGAAGCTATTATTGGCGATAAAACGTGTTAAGGACATAAGATCAGGCAAAAGGGTACAGCCGCTTGATCTCGCTAGACTTCCACCGCATCCGGGACACACACAGGATGTTGTGATACAGCGTGGTGGTCCAGATTTACCATCACCTGATGAGGACTGCTCATCTCCAGTGCTCAGATCCTTTCAGCGTGCTGGCAATGAATCAACATCTGCATGGAGAAGCATGTATGCTGCATTACCAGTTGGCATGGATTACGGTACAGTAGGTAGAGGACCACGTGGCAAATCATTGGAGAGCTTAGAAGATGCGCCACTTGGTTATCCACCATCTCCAGCACCAGCACAACACATCGATCCAATAGGCTGGCGTCCCAGGTGCTTCGAGGACGGTGACGTCACACCAACGAATGAGGTCTCATCTATGCTTGAAGCTGGAGGTGGTACACTTCCACGACCGAGGCACTGTCTCGTACGACCACGACCCGTTGCCAAGGTAAAATTTCATTGAATGAATAAGAGACTTTGTGGAGAAGGAGGTATTGTGGAATAGGAGAGATTCTTGGGTATTAAGGAATATTATTTGATGTGATGAATGCCATTGAGTCGCTTCCTCAGTTGCATAATGGAATAGGAAATAATGGCATATTATGAAATTTTTCGTATTTACGGAGTTATTTTTAAGCAATTTGATTACTTTAGGAAAGTGGAAGGATAAAAGATTGCTGGGAGGTTTTTATGGGTGGGGGGGGGGGGGGGGGGGATTTATTTGACATGTAGAGTAACTTATGGAAGTGTGAGAAATATTTAGAAGGAATTTTTGAAAAAATTAGGAATCTCTTCTTGTCACTATTTTTATAGAGAAAGGTGGGATAAAACGGACACATTTGAGTTTTGATGTTCATATTATGATAAACACTTGAATTTTATGAAAATAATGGAGATAGGTTTTTTCTCATCATTTCATTGAATTGCTGAGGGAATTTGCGGTGAAAATCATGTGTCAGAAATTTTTTTTTGCCATTTTTAAAAAATTGTACGTTTTTGGTCAAAATTTTAAGTGAAATCTCTTCCTATTTTTAGCAAAATTCGGTTTTTTGGAAATATCTCGAGTTCTATTGGTGATAGAGTAAAAATTCCGAATTGAGGTAAAAGGTGAGATCAATTGCCATCGATTTATGGGGTTTCCAATCAAAAAATATGGATTTTTAGGATGATTATGGGGAAAAAACTGATTTTCACAAGAGTGCCTACAAAAATGATAAAAATCGATATTTTTTGATTGAAAACCCCATCAACTGATGGCAATTGATCTCATCTATCACCTCCATTCAAAATCTCTACTCTATGACCAATAGAATTGAAGATTTTTCGAATTTTTCAAAAAAAGGCAAAGCAAAAGCTTCAAATTTTGCTTTAAAAAAAATCGAATTCTCAAAAAATTCCAAAAAAATATTTTCGTCACTTGTTTTCCACTGCAAATTTTCTCAGTTTTTTAATAGAACCATCAAAAAAAATCTATCTCCAACAATTTCTTTCCAATGTCCATTTTACTCCACTTTCCCCTATTTATATTGACTATAATAGGTTCTTCTCAGTGTATATTATAATAAAAATCAGTTTATGGAACAGGTTACTGCAACCCAGGGTCAATTCAAGTCACTACCACGAGATTTTGATAACAAGTATCAATTAACATACGGATTGGAAAGTAGTCCGCATTTACCAAAACGACGACCACCATCGCCACCGAGAAGACAGAGTTCAAGAGATTTGGGTAATGTTGTCAGTGGTAATAGTGGAAGTGGCGATGTTGTTATTGACTGTAGTGGACCAGTACCAACATCGTGTGATGAGCATCACATTCATCATCATTCGCTTCATCATCCTCCACCTCCAGCTCCTGCATCAAGTGCAGCACCTTCAACGCCACCATTTCATAGACCAGCTTCGTCAATGTCACGTTCTTGGGGAAGTGTGAGTGCCAGTGTCAATGAGGAACACGAGCTTATTGCCACTCTCGCTTTGCAGCATCGTAATGGATCTGACGCTAGTTTCAAGGTAATTATGCCTTTTTAGAGAGAAATTCGAGGAGTTAATTAATTCTAAAATCTATGTACACTAAACTTCAAATTGCAAAAATTAGAAGATTCTCGAATTCTTAAAAGACTTCATGAAAATTCATGAAATTTGTTGAAATCTATGGAAATTGAACGAATTTCCGAAAATTTCATGGATTTCTGTAGGAAAAATTCGAGAGATTTAAGGAAATTTTTAGAGATTTCAAGATTTTAGGGCAGAAAAAAAAAGATGCATAAAAATGCAGATAATAAAAATTTGATTAAAATCATATTCAATGAAATTCCTTTTATACTCACTAATACCTCTGAATTTGTACTCGCTCTTTCATGTTGACATGTAAATATCTCAAAATCTTCTATGACTTTTCTCAAATCCTCAAATTTAATTTTTAATACATGGTCGATATTATTCCTTTATTATTTATCTTTCAAGTATAGCCTTTCGGCTCTTTACATGAGTTTTACATAAAAGCAAAACGAAGAAAAAAGAAGAAAAGAAAAAAAAAATTCCCCTCTTTTAATGAGAGAGATAAAAAAAAATTATAATTTTTGAAAATCATTTATATCAACATAGTTTTTTAAAAATATTGTTACGTATTATCAGTATTTATTTTACATGAAATTTCCAAGACTTCACAAATTTCGAAAATTTCATAAAATTTCCATCGAATTTCACTACTTTCTGAGTAATTTCAAGGCTTAATAAAATCTTAAAAATTTAAAAATTTCATGAATCTTTGAAAAAATTCTAAAATTATCTTAAGATTCCTAATTTGAATGTACACTAGATTTTTCAAGTGATTACCTCCTCGAAAAAATGTTCAAATTTTAAACAATAAAAATTTCATTATTTTTATTGGCAATTTCATTGATTGCTTTTAGAGTTTCAATCAAACGCGAATTCTATTGATGAATTTTCGATGAATTCCAATTGAATTACACTAGGAAAATGAATGAAGCCTTACAAAGAGTATTGCATAAATATCCCACTCTTTCTCTCTTTTATGCTTCATTCATTCATGAATATCATATCAAATATCTTTGTAATCATGGAATACTTCAATTACTACAGAATGAACATCCATTTCATGGAATTCAATGCAAATAAAGCCCTTTGCAAAAAATAATTAAAATATTCATCTAATTTTCTTTTTTTTTTAATTTCCTTTTTTCAGTCAAGCTCAAGCACGGAATCGGATTCACTACCATTTGCTAATGAAAATGCTGGAACAATAAAACAAAGAGCAGCGAGAGTACAGGAATACAGCAATAATTCACCAAGTATCGGAGGACACATGGTATCACATCATCATAATCGTCCACAAAGTGGCAATGAGCCTGCTGATGTATTAAATGACATTGGAAATATGCTTGCTAATTTAACAGACGAGTTAGACGCTATGTTAGAGGAAGAAAAACGCCAAGGCCTCAATCCATAATCTTCACTGCCTTCATAATGCGTTCTACTTTGTATTAGCGTTGCCATAAAAGAAGTGAAAAAAAAATGAAAAGAGAATGGAGAGAAGAAAGCAATGAATGAGATGACGTGGAAAAAAAAAGAGCAATGATAGAATTCATATTTCCTGGTTTAGACAGAGACACGATAAGTCACGAATTTTTATAAAAATTGTGACGGATTGTTGAGACAGATAAAAAATGGCCAGAAGGAGTCAGTTGATTAGTTACTATGTGCAGTAATGAAAAAAAAAAAAAAAAAGAATGAAATTGAAAAAGAGGGAGAATAAAACAAAGAAATTATAATATTTGAGAGAAAATAGCGATGATAGCTTCCAGTGTCTCATTCTGTTCTTCCTTTAAAAAAAAAAAAGAATATTTTCATTCTTTTAGGATTTTTCCCCTTTTTTTTTTCTTTCTGCAATCAATATTTTTTCGTTATTCTGTGAAATTAAATTGGAAAGAATATAGTTGCTTTAGAAATAAAGTGGCGTAAGTGCTATGCTTATACATGGCACTTACGCCTCTTTGTTTCTAAGGTGACAATTTAATGCAATTTACGAGAAAATTCTGGAAAATTTTGTGATTGAGACAGAATTTATATTATTTTTATTGTACAATTGATGCTAGATAGTGTTTTCTATCAAAACACACACACAGGGTTGCTGTACAATTCGCTAGAAAAAATTAAATGAAAAAAAAAGGAAAACATAGCGTTTCGGTGTTTCTAGGGCTCATCCTTCTTTCATTATAGTCATAAAAAATTTATATGTTTATACTAAGAGCCGTTGAGTAAACGCACGTGCGCGTCAATTCATGATGTTTTACTTTTGAGCTTATATTTTTTTTTCTCGCCAACACACCGTTGATTGACAGAATTATTATTTTCTTCGTCGAATTATATATATATATATATATATTTTTCAATTTTATCTACATTCCATATGTGAAATTCATTTTGTGCAGCTCCGAAAAGAAAAAAGAACCCCGTCCTCCACATAGTAATATATATATATAACTGGAAAAAATTGATGGAAAAGAAGAAAAATGATTATACGAGGCAGAAAGCGAAAAATGCATAGAACAGGTGTAGTTTCTGTAGTTATTTTGTAAGCAAAGATATTGAAATTACTGAAATTGCGAAAAAAGAGTGTCCTTCAAGTCGAACACAGTTCGAAATCTTCCCACAAATCGTGTATGTATGTGTGTAAAAAAAAAAAAAAAAAGAAAAAAGAAGAAATTAATTCACATAATTACATTAAATGAAGAAAAAAAGGCTGACGGCTGTTGAACTTTAATCATGAAATTGGTAAAATGATTTATCGCAGTAGAAGCATAATTAATACCGAATGCCAATTGATGTTTTCTTTTTTATATTTATTACTTGTGTACTAATTAAACAAAAAAAAAAAAACGTAGAAAAAATAATGCTGTTCACGTGGATGCAAAATACAATTTGTTAAAAGCTGCGAATTTGTGCCCATCTATACAGGGTGCCCGGAAAGTTCCGATATTTCATTTTTTTTTTCGTTTTTCCTTAATTTCAGTATATTGATTTTTGATAGAAATGAAAGAAAAAATTGAAACTGAGTAAATTTTAAATGAAAAGTGAGAATGAATGAAAAAGTGTGAAAATCTGTTTAAGATTTTTCATCCTTTTTTTTTTAAATAATGCAATTTTTGTACAAGGTGCTTACCGCCTCTACTGAAATGAAATTGACATAAGGTGTATTAACTTTGATAAGATAATAAAAAAAAAAAAAGAAAAGGAAAAAGAGGAAATTTGTATTTGTCATCAATCCTCTCTGGCATCTGTGGGTGTGTCGCGAGATAATAGAAGAAATACGTGGAAAAATGAAAATAAAGAGATAGGAGAAAGAGGAGATAATAAAATGCAAAAAAGTAATTAAAATGCAAATTTATCAAATGTAAATCCACTATTGGATTAAATTGTGCTCTCCTGCCCATTGTGTGACACAATATATAAAATTTTCAAAAAAAGATTTAAAAAAATGAATAAACCGCTACTTAAGATTAACTTAATCGTTTTTGAGATTAATCTATTAAAGAAATGGTAAGAGAATAAATAAAAAAATAAAAAAAATTAATAAAGATCCGGTATTTTTCGGGTCGAGGACTTGTCTTGTTAACTATTGTAGGTGTATAGTTATATATAGAATGCCATGATGAGCATTGATTCAGGGAGTTGTCGGAAGTTCTTGAGAAGAGAAATGAATGGAAACTATTGAGAAAAAAAAAAAGGTAGAAGCCATGAATAGATGATTTGAAGAGGCCAAGCCCTTATTTTCGTTCGTCTGAGGAAAATCTACAATTTCTTCCATTTCTTTATGAGTAATCTCACGCCTCAGTGCTTTCTTTACACTTGATTTCAATAAAAATAAATAGAAAAATAAAATAGAAATCGATGATTTCCGGAATCAATGCTTTTTTACATGGAGCAAAAAGAAATTATATATATGTATTTATATATTAAAATATATATGCATATATATAGACACAAGAAAGAATTAAAAAATGAAGTAATGAAGAAAAAAAAACTTAAGAATAAAAATTTAGTTATAGTTTTTGTACAAAAGGTACACGCCCGCTGGTTCTAAAAAAAGAAAATGAAAAAAAAAAAAATACAAAATAATGAAATTGTACTCTTCTTCCCTCCCCGGAGTTCCCCTACCTTCCAAGTTGATTTTAATACACATTATATTACTTGGTTAAACAATTATAGAGATGATTAAAAAATAAAGCCGATTGAAAGAAATTTATCAATTTTTAAATAATAAAATTCCAGTTGTAATTCCTCTTTAATTTATTATAAGAAATTAACAATGATTATGAAAATAGCAGACTTTTTTCAATAAATGAATTATTTTAAAAGATAAAAAATATGCAAATGTAGAAAATTCAAAAATCTATAAGTGCTAATTTTTAAAATATTTATTTCATAATATTTTATTTCTTTTGAAAAATGCATAAAATTGTCAGATATCTGCTAATTTCATTATCATAATTAACATACATCTGAAAATTTTTCAGATTTCATAAAAAAAAATTAATCATTATAGAAAACAAATATTTGAAAAATCAACGATTATAACTTTCAAAAATTTTTATATAGGAATATTTTTCAGTTTTTCAAAATAATTTATTTGTTAAAGTAAAAAAAATGTAAAAATTTTCAAATCTCTGCTATTTTGAGATCATTGCAATTTACAGGAAAATCACAGAAAAATTTCAGTCATTGTGTTGTGAATGAAAAAATGAATCTAAAAAAAAAAAAAATTCTTTTTTTTTTAATAAAAAAAAAATTCTTTTTTTTTCAACAAAAAAGAAGAAATTTTTTGTTTTTTCACCAAGAAAAAGCAATTCTTTTTCTTTTTTATTTAAAAAAAACGTTAACCGAGTGTAAGAAGGTAACAGGATCGACTGTGCGGTGATATCTGTAATACGATCGTCAAAGAGTAAGAATGTCAGGAGCCTATAAACCAAGAGGGGAGAGAAAACCAAAGTTTAGTCTCCATAGTTGAATAACATTGTATCCACTAACTCAAAGAAGAAAGGAAAAAAAAAAACCCCTCATGGAATTGCAGGGAGGGGAGTTGCTGCGAAGGATCGTGTAACAGGGCATGAAAATGTCCGTCTCTCTGCGTGTAGTATTTCAAAAGTGCGCGCTCTTCCCGCCCTACGCCAATGACATCCCCGGCTTTCAAAAAGAGGATCCCGCCACTGAGAACAAGGGGGCGATTCCAGAGTTTCTCATTCACGTACACTGGCGTAGAATGAGGGGGAGTCAATAGCAGTGGGGTAAAGGAGGGGGGGGGGGGATTTTCCCCCCTTAAAAGCGCCTGAGTTGAGAAAACCCGGGGATAGGTGGGGATATATGAAAAGAAGTGAAGGGACATTGATGCAGGAGTAGAAGAAGGGGGGAGAAAAAGAGGGGCGAGGGGGAGAGAAGGGGGGAGAGGCGAAAAGTTTCAAGAGACTACGATTGACTACGATGAAGAACAGTAAACGCTGAGAGCGCCTATGTAGCGTTCATCCTGGCGCATAGCACATAAATGCTATTAAAAGAGGATAAAGAGGTTTGAAGGTAGAAATCCTTTCTTTGCATCTTGAGGATACACACACAAAGAAGTGAAATGCTGTGACGATAAGAAAGAGCAAAAAAGAGAGAAAGAGATAGATAGAGAGGGAAAAGGGTCAAAGCATTGGCGTAGTTTGTGTATTGCATTCAAATTTGAATTTGCATTTAATGTAAAAATAAAGTGTGAAGATTTTTCCATTTGATCACTTGAAATTTGAGTTTACGTAAAAACCAATTGGCTTAGGAGTAAGAGGACTACCTGGACCTCTATCTATGTTGCTCTGCATGTCAACTGCACACAGTGGGAGAGAAACTAGTCTTCTGGACTATATACGAGCAATTTAGTGTATTATAAAGAAGCAAAAAGAGAAGAGCGCCAGCGCGAGATTTTGTATTATCACTGTTTTTGGATTGGAAAAGAGCGCGCTTGCTCCGTAATGTATTAGTGTTTATGTGTGTATGTGTGTTTGTTCGTGTATTTCATGTGTGTGTGTGTATTGCAGTGTCCAGTGGATTTTCAGCGCGGGTTTTCGTGCAAATATCTCTACGAGAAGCATCAGAGCGCGAACATAGTGCCGGGCGAGTCCACCTGTTAAGCCCGTTGTTTTATTATTTATTTTTTATTTAAAATTGTTGTATTTAAATTAAACAATGAAGAAGATTATTAAATAGTAGAATTGTAAAACTAGAGGAATTCCCTGTTTGTGTCAAATAATAAACGTCATTAAAGTGCGTTTTTTGTGTGTGTGTGTGTGTATGTGTATGTGTTTTAGTGTATTTTTTTTTCTGTGTGTGTGTCTATGTTTTTTTACTGTGCAATCTACACGAAAGGTGTGTGTGCGAAGATTTTGTTTTGTAATAAATAATTTGTGTGTTTTTTTCTTTTTTCTAAGTTAAAAGAATTCTTTGGGTATCATGGAAAGAAATCTTCAAGCGTATCGCTTTTTTTCTTGAGAATAAAGTAAATTCTTATTCTTTTTTTCTTCTTTTTCTGCTTCTTCTTCTTCTTCTTTTGTTATTTAGGATGTGTGTCTGTGTTGATAAAAAGAGAAAGGTGCAGATGATCCTCTCATGGATTTTAAAATGAGATCAAGTGAAGGATGAAAGAAATTTAAAAAAAATAAAAATCGAAAATTCAATTTTTTTGGCTCCTGAAAGAAAGAAAATGCTTGTTTAATGAAAATACGTTGTCAAAAAATTTTTTTTAAATTTTCATTACGACGTTATTGCTTATTACTGTTCATATTATATTTGCTAAAGTGTGCCGATTTGTGTTATATATAAGAGAGAGAGGGGCACCTTTGAACAAGATGATTTTTTCTTAAATTGATAATATAATTGTCATTTATTATTATTTTTTAATTAACAAAGGTGTATTATGAACGTTAAATATCCAAAGTATTGATACGAGATAAAAAATATTGATGATGAACTATTTTATTACGTTAAAATTAATTATTAAAGATGCAAGAAGTGTTCTGAGGTGCCCCCCTCTCTCCTACATATATATATATATATATATATATATATATATATGTACACCACTAAGAGGTGCAATAGGGAAATTTCGTGAATGCAATTATTCTTCAATGGGTCGAGGTCGGGTGAGAGGAAATCATCGTGAAAGAAAATTAGAAATGATTCAAATCGTATTTTCATTCAAAAGCACCTATTGAAGAGGAAAAATCCATAGATATAGATATAAGTGTCTTTAAAACACTATTCACCCTTGATTGCCTTCGATAAACCTCTTTTATTTGATTGAAATTGAAGTCCACTCAACTATTAAAGAAGAATAGAAATAATAATAAAATTAGTACACATTTGACAATTTTCCCCATTTTTTTAAACAAATAAATTACTACAAAAAAAATATTTGAAAAATTTGCATTTATAGTTTTATAAATTTTCTACACTTGCATATTTTTCTTTATTTTCTTAAAAATAATTTATTTGTTAAAAAAAAAAATACTAAAAATTTTTCATGTATCTGCTATTTTCAGCACAATTAAAGATTAAATCGTCGTCCTCCAGTAAAAAAGGACGTAACAAGATAGGAAAGTTGTAGGACTTACGTACTTTTTACACTAGACTAGAACAACGAAATAATCATTTGAAGATAAGATTAAGTACCTCAGACTAGTAAAAAAAAAGAAGAAAAAAAAATGAGTAAAAAATGAATTTTAGTCGTGTTGAGAACTCGGTCATTTGAGTGAGCGGTATATAGAAAGAAGTCCGATTGTGTGTGTGTGTGTGTGTGTGTGTACGAGGTTAATACGACACAAGGAGAGGAAGAGAAGAAGAAGGCCCGTTGAAGATAGTACCGTTTGTCAAAACGGTCAGCCACAAATGCGCTAACTTGAATGAAGGGGGATAATCTTTGATGTTAAATCGTTTTCTGTTACCGTTGTAAGCCTTAAAAGCCCCCCCCCCCCCCCCTCTGCTCTAATGTGTCTCGCTGAAATAAAAGCAGTCTTTCATAATCAACTGATTCATGTTATGATTATGATTTTTTTTTCTTTTTTAATTTCTTTAATGTTTCAATTTTGTGTTTCTTGTGTTCCTTGAAGCACTCGGAGATAGGGACAAAGAGGTGATTGAGGCCGTTTTGGAGCAAAGAGGAATGAAATTCTTTGACAGTTCCCTCTGCCTCAGGCCACACATGCACACACACATATATATGCACAAAGAGACGTGAAAAACGCGGGGGAATGATTATATTCAAATAGAGTATGAGAAGGAACGTTTAAAAGCCGCGTGCCATAGCGTTTGGAATGTAATTCGCACGAGGTAGTATCGATCCTATGAACCACTACCGGTAGTAGAAGTTTAATTACGAGATGTACGAGGATAGATGAAGAGTTGAAAAACAAGGACTTTTTAACTTAATAAAAGGATTAATTGAAAATAATTCCTCATATTATTGAGATTTGTTGAACTTATGACACTGAAAATAGCAAAGAAACATGACAATTTTTTTTTTTCAACAAATAAATTATTTAAAAAAGAATGAAAAATATGTATATGTAGTAAATTTAAGAAACTACAAATGCGAATTTTTTTAAATATTTTTGAAAAATAATTCATTTATTTAAAAAAAATCCATCAAATTGTGAGATTTCTGCTAATTTAATGATCCTTTTCCACTAATATATTTCGTCGCCTTAGAGTCAAAGGGGCGTAAGTACTATGCTTATATATAGGACTTACGCCACTTTTTTTCTAAGGCGATGATTTATTATGTTCTCCCAGGAAATTGTATTATTTCCCTGATATAAAGGCTATCGGGAAGAGGCCGAAACGTGTCGGGATTGATTATTCAATAAATATTTAATAAATAAAGAAAAGAAGCATTATGGATCGATGAAGCCATCTTATTAATACATTTAAAAAAATGACACTAAAAATAGCAGAAATTCTACAATTTTTGGATTTTTTTCTTCTAAAAAATGAAATTATATTTCAAAGAATGTGCAAAAATCTCAAAAAACCTCAAAAAACAACAACGAATTTTAAAAATATTTTTTAAATAATAATTAATTTATTTAAATAAAAAAAGCCCCCAAAAAATTTCTAAATTTCTGCTAATTTCATTTTTACCATAAAAACGATTAATTTAAATATTAATATTGAAATATTTTGTGTTTATTACAAATGCATATTGTTTCTCTCTGTAATAAATAATAATAAACATCATAGATGTTATAGTACAGGCGAATGTTAAAACGTGCACTTTTCATTTTCAGACCGGGCATACGTGACCGGTTAACCAGAGCTGAAACGGTGCTTTCATCAGCGGGAGGGAAAGAGGAAAAGAGCCAGGAGAAAGAACCCCGAACTACCTAGGGAAAGAGGCATATATATATATACACATACTATATATATATATATATATGAATTGGCATTACAAGGAGAAAGAAAGAAAGAAAGAAGCCCGTATAGAGAAGAAGAAATATATATTATATGAGGTCATTGGTTTGCCAAGAGTGTCGTACAATCTCAAGAAAACTACAATTCCCCGAGATCAATTCAGACTGGATAGTATTATAGAGATAAATGAAATACACTAAATGAAAGGAGAAAAAATAAAAAAAAAAAAAAGGCTACAAAACAATTATTGTCATTTAGTATATACAGTAATAACTGTTGCACACGGCTGAAGTTAATGGAATTGTTGGTGAAGACCGGGAAATAAAGAAAAGAAAAAGGAAAAAAAAAAAAAGAAGCAAAATAAAAAAGAAAAGAAATCACGAGACGCTTGAGTAAATTTCACGGAAGAATGGTGAGAGACTCCAGTAGATGAGGAAACAAATGAAGACAATTCTTTAAAAAGAAAAAGAAAAATAGAGAAATAACAAATTCTTCCATTGGCAGAAAAATAAGAAATTTATCTCACTTGATACTGTAAAGTTTTTCAAAGACACACACAAATTGAGTCTGATTTATATGTATATATATATATATATGTTCATGTGACTCGCGTCTCTCTTCTGGTAGATCACGTTGTTCGATCGTGCACGAAAACAAAGGGAGGGGTGCAGAAATCGTGCGAGCAAAAGAGAAACGAATTAACCAACGTATATAACATTTTTTCGAGGGAGTGGAGCATACAGTAGAAAAAAAAGGGTGGAATATAAAAAGAAACGAAGGATAATAAATGAATGCCTCGATGTTATAGAGATAAAGACAGGAAAAAAAAAAAGAGTACACGAAAGACGAAGATACAGAGAAGAGGGAGAAAAAATTGGCGGCGATTCTAGTGGAAGTGGGGAATAAGAGGAACGTGGAGAAGGTGAAGATACCATACCATAGGTATATCATAGTGAAGAAAAGACAGAGTTATACTGTAAGAATAACGTGGAGAAAGAGGCATAAAACGGACGCACGAGGAGGCTGAGGTGGGGTTTGAGGGGGGGAGAGAGGACACACAAACGAAGAGCATAAGAAGAAGTAAAAAAGGGGGACAAAGAGGGAGGAACGGTTGCTGTGGAGACCGATGTTCAGGGCCGTAAGATGGCCGGGGCTCTGTCCGAGAATGCCCCAAGACCGGTGAGCGTTGTAACTGTTGATACTGGCGGTGTTACAACAATTGAACCACCAACAGTTCCAACAACAAATGATGCTGCTACAGGAGAATCAAGAAATCACAATGTACGGGAGACACGATGTTTCGCATCTACTGAGGCACAAACTGAGCATACACCACGGGTCATTGAGGAGGAACTCAGGGATGCAAGGAGGAGGGAGAGGAGAGTTAGGAGGCATCACCGAAGAGCTATGAGGAGCTCTTCAATGCCACCGAATTATCCGGGGGGTCCTGGGTGTGTTAATACGGCTAATGGGATTGGGAATGCACCGGGTATGCCTTTGGTACCGCCTGTTGGGGGCTTTCTTCATCCACCACCTCCGCATCTGGGCCTCAGGGGCCTGAGTCTTGGTCTACCATTTCCAGTACCCGCTAGTGTCTCTGCCTTCGGCAGGTCAGTTCACTTTGACTCGATGTAAGAGACTTTTTTTTTTAATTAACCGTAAGGGATTTTTAGCTTATAAATATCATATGAATTTTGCTAGCAAATCTCATGGATGCTTAAATGCAAAGACGTCTATTTTTCATTCAACTGACGATTATCGAGATAACAAATGGTCGTTAAGAAGTCAATTTTTTTTCTGGAAGCTCAAAACATTTTGAAAAATGGCAATTTTCCGGATTTTTCCTTCTCTGCGCCATAAATGACGACCGAAAATGGAGAATTTGTCTGAAGATTCCAAAAGTAGAGACTTTCAAGCTTTCAAAAACTTTTTTTTTTTTTTATCTCAATCCAATCATTTTTCGCAAAATTACAGACTTTCTGAAAAAAATAAAAATATACTCGGAAAATCAGAAAGTCTGTGGAACTCAATGGTCCAAGAAAAATTCCAAAATTTAAATCCAATTAACAAAATAAATTGTTGGGCGCCAGAATGACAATTTGTCCGATAAAATCCAAAATAATCGAATAAGCAAGAAATAATTTCCAGGTGAATGTCCAACTAGTCAATAACAAATGTGTTAGGGAATTTTTCCAAAATTATCTGGAGAAATCTTTCCTCTCAAAAAAAATCCCAGATCATTTTGATTCACAGGTCTATTTTGCCCCAATCCTTCCTATCTTCATTTTTCATCAAGCTATCGCCTCTTTTTGTGATCTTTTTTTGTCTTTTCCAATCTTCATTTGACTCTCATCCCTGAATTACATTCAATTCCACTCGATCTCCCAAAAATATTGTAGCCATCGAACCGCTGAATGCCCATAAATTCGAAAATTGAAAAAAGAAAAAAAAGAGGAGTAATTCATGCAACAACAGAGAATTATTCGAGTTGATATGAAATTTTTCTCTCGGGCATGTTTTTTTTTTTTTATCTCTTTCACTCTTTACGTTACATGAGATTCGCTTTCATGACTCTCTGGCAGTAGCTCACGGATCAGTTACGGTCCGGCGAGAATTCAATTTGTGAGATATATCCCAGTGATTTTTCGGCTTTAACGAATTGCGATGACTATCCAAAAAATAAATTCCTCATAACAATTTATCTTGTTTTTCCTTTTTTTTTTCAATTTAATTTAATACAAAGAGTTTATGGACGCAATGTGTCAATTATAAGTGTCCTTGACTCAAGGCTCTCTTACACACACGCCTTTGTTTAATCTCATATTCATCGGCATTACCATTAATTTTTTAACACTTTGAGAATTGTGAATAACGCGTGTGCCAGGTGCTTGATGAATATTCGTCAACTGTGAACGGTGTAAAGTGGCGCACCTTTATAACACTCATTGTACCTGTTAGTAGTGTATACAGAAGAGAATAGGAAAATACACATATATATGTGAAAATTACACGAGCGGAAACGATGAATTGTGGAATTGTACGAGTTGAGTTATAACAGGAGACAATGAACAAGTCTATACAAATAGTTTTAAAATACTGTAGTGAAGAGGTAAAACAGGATAAGTCGATTTTTTCTGCTATTATTATTAAATGAGGCCATTTTTGGTCGTTGCCATTCATTATTGAGTGGTATTCACTCATTTTTGTATGACCTTTAGGCCTTTTTAGTACATTACCTAACAAGTGCGGTATTGTATATCACTTAATAAGTGCGGTAAAGTATTTTTTGATGAGTGTGAGGTTGCAAAACTAGCCGAAAGCGAGTTTTGTAGTCACATAAGTCTGAAAAATCTTATCGCACGAGTAAAGGTAAATCTATAATAACGCGCTTTGCGAATTCGCGTCGCGTTGCTAAGATAATTAATATATCTATAGATACGGCATTTAATGAATATAGATATATCAATTACATTAGCAACACGACACGAACTTACAATGTGCGTTATTGGAAATTCACCTTAAGGAACAGAATTTTATTGTACAACGTGTGGAAAAAGGCGACTTTTCGCACAGCGTACGATAAACAATTTTTCACTCCTGGCGCCCTTTTAGCTACTAAACTGGAATAGAGTACATTGTAATTGTTACAATAATTACTCTTTTCTTAGAATCTTTCCAATCATTCAATGATTAAAACAAGTAGTTTTCAGTGCCTTAAAAAATAATAATAATTTTAAAAAACAAGTATTTTACAAAAATTTAACAAAGTTCTTAGGCTTCACTGTAGAAACAAATGTTTGAAATTGAGATACTTTTTTAGGCACTTTCAAAACACTTTGGGGACGCTGTTACTAGTAACTGGCTGTTTTCAGATATTTTTTGATTTAAAAATTTTTTTTTTCCGAACTGATATCTTAAATTAAGATACTCGTTTTTACAGAGTATGCCTTATTCTAAATGACGTCATTCCCTCGCTGTGCTGTTTTTTTCAGGAGTTGCAAGGGAATAGGTCTCTCTTTTCATACGTCTCTTTGGAACCACAATGAGTCTCGTATATATAGGGACGGTTCAGGAAACCTCTGCACTGTATTTTTGACTAATATTACTGATTGTCCTCTACAAAAAATGTCCTCACAAATATTCCCTCATCGCGCTTAATTTCCGAAATATCCCTAAAAAATGGGTCGCAGAAAAAATCGATTATTTCTTCTTGACCTCTTCACTTCTGAATCATTAAAGCGTAATGCCCTAATTAATTCATTCCTCCAATGCTCAAATACTGAAGTTGGAGGATTTTTTCCGGTTTATCAACAATAAATATCACATTTCCATTTCAACTACCTCCTCTTCCTCAACTTAGCTTCAAAATGCACTTTTAATGAGCACCAACGTTACGACATGAGAGCCAAGATGAGACCTAATCTCTTTGCAGCTATACACTTGTTTAGATATAACACAAAGAAGCTGAGAGAAATTCTGTTAAAAATAATTATGGAATCCTCGTGTAGAATGATGAATTCATAGTTTTGTGCTCACACTAAAAATTTCCCACGTGTCACTGAGTTAGTTTGTAGTTTTATTCTATTTTTTTTCCTTCTTATTCAAGTGATGAGCAGAGAGCGGCTCTTCTTTGGTCTTTGTGTATGTGTTTATGCCTCTTTCTGACGCTCCAGTAACATGCAATAACTCCAAAAGAATTGCGCTTTTCTCCTGTGTTTTATTAAGAGGAAATTCTTCTCTACCTCTATTGAAAAGAAAAAAAAAGAAGCTCCGGAGGGGTTTTAAAAGGGAAATGAGGCTTTTATATCTATCCCCAGTCCAGTTTTGTAAACGAAAATCTCACTTGATCCATAGTGGCTTGGATTTGTAGGAGGTAATGGCAAACCAGGGAGGTATATATTCACGCTTGGCTGAATCAAACTTACGGTTGGGGGCTGCTGCTTTTATACTCATATACATATATAGATATTTTGGGCTTTATGCTATCCGTGAATCATTCGGTATATTTCCCTTTTTCGGACTCCTACCCCAAGTTTCTTTTTTTTTTCGGCTGGTACCCTTGCCCGGCCAATGGCCCCTAATTCAGTCAATGAACTTGTGTGCACGTATGTGTTTATGTATATGTATGTGTGTGAATATCGTCAGAAATATGACAATGCAGTTGTGTAAATATCGAAGGGAAATGAGAGTTTTTGGGCAGTTTTGTGAAATGTGCTGAGGATAATGGAGGAGAGGAGTAAGATTATGAGGGGAAGAAGGGGGATTTTGGCATTACGAGGGAAATCGACGGGGTGGATTTATCAGACAAATTAAACTTTTCCTTATCTCGGTTTCACTGGAGCTAGAGCTCTCTCTGTGTGTGTGTGTATATGTGTGTCTGTTGCGGCCTTCAATGGCACACCTCATCCTGAACGCCCCATGTTACTCAGGGGGAGCCAGACGACGATTGGGTCGTTAAATGTGGATAGTTTCTCCTACACTTGGATAGGGTAGAGGGAGTTGTATATAGATGGGTTAGGAAAATCGATAATTTATTAGAACGTTTCACCAAATGTTACTTGGTTCTCCTTGTAGGCAAAAGTAGGGTAAAATGGGTATTTTAATTGAAAAAGCTGAGGAAATTTATGGTGGAAAATATGTGTCAGAATTTTTTTCATTTTGTTTATTTGATAATTCTTATTTATTGGGCATGAACACGAGATCAAATCCTTTCATTCTGAGAATATGAAGTTTTCAGTGAAATTAATTCATGTTGTTACCATTTTTTTTTAATAGGAAAAACTGCAGCAAAATAAATCTCCGAATTTGCGACAATATGATCAAGAAATTTTTTTCGAAGTGAAGGACTTCATGAAAAATTCTGAAAAAAATCAAGAAAATGCTAAAAAATTCCTCAATTATTGGTGAATTTTTTTTCAATTTTTTCGGCGAAGTCTTCATCCTCAAAAAAAATCTTGAATCTTTTTCCCCTGCAGGTCCATTTTACCCCACTTTCACGTATGTTGATAGATAAACGATATAGGCCGATTCTGTTATCCTTTTTTGTAGAAAATTCCTAGAGTACACAAAGGAGCAGAGTGAAAAAGAAAGATATTCTCAAGAAACTAATGATGAAATAAAGTCGATTTGCCTGAAAGCTTCATATTTGTTTAGATTTTCATTTTTTTCCCTCTTTTTCGAGGATATCTCCTATTTTATTGGTCGCAGCAACAGAGATATCCCCCAAAAAGATGAAATTACTCAATTTCGTAAAGAGTTAGAGTCCTGATTATCTCCTAAAAATATAAAATTTTCCAAAAATTGTCAAAAATAAATTTCAACATTTATTTTTAAACAAAAATTTCCTCAATTTTTCACCAAAATCATCAGAAAAACCCTACCCCAAATATTTACTTGTTCTTTCCCCTTAAATCAAAGCTATTTTCCTTCCGCTGCCAACTGCAAGAAACCAAAAGTTTTCTACTAAATAATGATAATCTCAAGCTTTTCTCATTTTATTACTCCATCTTTTTACGTTAAACATGTGGATTTGTTGGAGAATAGTAATTAGCCTCTTATCCTTGATGGCTTTCTCCAACTGGGGCAAACGGTCAATTTAGAATCTACACATTGTGTGTGTATTACCCAATGATTGTGTGCGGCCAAACTTGAAAATTATTCAAGGAAAAAAAAGGAAAAAAGGAAGGGATATTACAAATGTTTTCCTCCAGTTTCCAATGTTTCATTCCAAATAATTAATGTTTAAAGCATATAGTGTATAAAACTTTAGTACAAGGAAACAACAAACACTTTGTGCCATGGGAGAGGACTGCACTTTCTATTCCGTTCGTCATTATATACACCAGCGTGTTTTTACTCGTTCTGTTAAATTTCTCTGAACATTGGTTTACCAATGGAATAGAATTGCACCAGTATGAGATTGAGCAAATCGAGATGAGGCGCAATAAAAAGGTTAAATAAGTGGGGAGGAGAGGGAGGGAAAGGGGGGGGGGGGGGGGAGAAAAATACCAGGTTTCTATGATCGGTAGTACGAGTTTTATAAAGAGAAGAGAATACTATACAGCATAGGTATATAGCAATTTAACGATGAGTTTGAACGAGAGAAAAGGAGATAAAAGTGTGTGTCAGTAGGTCAATTCTTTGCTGTGTACTAAAAGTCTTTTTGGATTTCTTGTTACAGGGACGCAGTACCAAAGCAATGCTGTGGCTTGGGTTCACCGCCAGTACGCTGGTCAATTCTTGGTGTTGGCATTGTTGGACTAGTTTGTGCAGCTGCTGGGGCCCTACTTGGGGCCCTCAGGGCAACTGGTCGTGACCACATTGCCGTATCGCTTCTCATGATTGGTAATAACTCTACTCGTTTGCTCTTGTTTTTTTTTTTTTCATTTTTTATTATGATCAATCTGTGGAAAAGAGCCTGCATTTATTTCCAGCTCATTTAGTGTTGAGTAATTTTTTATTTTGAGTAAATTGTGGGATTGAGGTAGTATCTCAGGGAACTCGAGTACAGTTCAGTAGTGAAGAGGTAAAACAAGATAAGTCTATTTTTTTTCTCATCAAGTTTTTTGAAAATACCTTAGAAAATAACCGAGAAAGAGCAATTTTGCTCTAAAACTCTTTTGTAACTCTTGCAATTCTCTACAAAAAAAGATGAATAATATCACCTTATCTCGCTTAGTTTCCGAGATATTTCTCCCGAAATGACTTCAAAGATAAGTCGATTTATCATGTTTTACCTGTTCACTACTGAGTTAATTCCTTTTTTTTAAGGGCGTATTAAAGATGATATATTTTTCTGGATTTTTTCATAATTTTTTACCGTGTAGTTTATGAAATATGAATTATCAAAGTTACTGAAAATAGCGCTGGTGGACATAAAACGCCCTCAATCGGACAGAAATAATTTAATTACTAAAAAACCACAGGGTTGATCCATTATTTAAAAACAATTGGTGAAGAGAACAGCATTTTAACTAAATAATAGAACAAAAAAATATTCAATTCACCGTATAGTTATCGAGAAATTTTAATTAGAAGGTAATCGTAACTATTTGCCTCTCTCTCTCTATCTCCTGCATGTGATAGGAGATTAATGTAAAAAAAAGGCAAGAGAAAAATAATTATATTCACAAGCTGAAGATATGACTTTCGAATAGTTTAATCACTTTTTCGGGTAAATTAAAGCACTTTTCTCTAATTATCAGCAATTAATTGGAAACTAATCTCCAAAATCCTCATTTTTTTTCTGTTCCATCGATCGTACTCTGGAATATTATTTTAAATTGTGCTGATTTTTTGAAGTGTTTGGACAGTGCCGCTAATATCAAGAGTAATGTTGATGCAAATGCCACGAAATTTCATTAGCAGATCAATGCTCCAGCTCCAGTACATTCTGATGATTAAATTGCGGCATATTGGAGTATCGATTAGCTAGAAAATATGTCTGCAATATAATATCGTGTAATATAAATGAAATATTCAGTCTTTATGGGGCGAAATAGATAGATTGTTTATTTGAAAAATATTAGATTGAAGCAGAGAGAATTCATGCGAAAGTATCCTTCCATTTGCGACTGAAAAAATAGATTTTTTTGGGAGAGAACTAAAAAAAAAATCCACTGATTGCATTTTTCCGCATGGACTCTATCGCAATTTTTCACCAGCTTTCCGTTGAAACTATTCAAAAAATTCTCGTCTCGTTAAAAGTTTCGTTTGGTGATCCATTTTACTCCATTTCTCCCTCATAAAATTCCCTCTCTCTCTCTCTCTCTTCTCATGCAACAATTCACTGCAAAAAAGCCCTCATCCATCAACTCGTTATTTCTACTGTAATAAAACAATTAAACCCATCATAACTTTTTGTGTGCTAGTATAACAAGTTGCAGAATAACAACTTTACACTCGTAGTACCACGAAATTCAATGAATTACGAGTATCACCCTGTGGGGAATCATGTAGAATCTCTCTATTTTCATTTAAAGTTCAAAATCCCAAATATTCGTTGTTATTTTTTCCTTCTTCATAATTTAAACAAGATTCCAAGTGAAGTCTTGCATTTTGCTTGTAATTAGCTCATTTTTCGAGATTAAATATCATTGTTTAAAAATAATGCTGAAAATAGGAAATATCTAAAAAATTTTTTTTTTTTATTAAATGAATTATTCTTTAAAAAATGAAAAATATGCACACTTAGAAAATTTGAAAAATCACAAGTGCAAATTTTTTTAAATATATTTTTTATAATAATCTATTTAATTCCAAAAAATCCAATAAATTGGGAGATGTATGCTAATTTTATTTTCATCATCGGAGCAAGACCAAAAAATTTCAATATAAATTCTTTGAAGATTCCACGATAAGTGCATCAGCATTTTTTACTTTTTCTTTATTTGAAGCATCGATGTATACATATTTACAAAATATACAAACACAAAAGTTATTAAAAAAAAGTCTATTAAATATCTAATGTTGAGATTTTATGCTCTTTAATGCATTAGCATCATTTGATACCACATGTAATTGCCAAAAAAAGGCAAAAAAATGCACTCATTTTCTTATTCCCCCCTCCAACCTCCAGTCTTAATGAAATAACATCCAAGCACTTCTCTCATTGAAAAGATATTAAATTCCCACCAAATCCAATCACTCTCCGCAATCCAATTAAGCAAATCAATCTACTCCACCAGATTTCTCCTGAAACATGTCACGTTCCATGATTCATCCGCTCGAAGTTTCAATTGAACCTGCCAACTTTAATAATATCCCAGTAGTACCCCCCCACGACAGTTATAGACCATTCAATACTACTCGAAAATCCACTCGGTCAATCTATCTTTGATATTACCAAAATACAAATCAAATTGTTTTGAGTACAATTTCAACTGCAACTGCACCTTCAATCCCAATTTACTGAGTGTACCCATCATTCTCCGTGACCTACTTCACTAAAACTGTCTTGCACATACATACACATAAACATATATACATATATAACTGCTGTGTATATGACAAGTACGTCTCTCCTTTTTAGATATATAACACATAGTGGAATGAGTACACATTGCATTTAGAATTCTATTCAACGAAAATCCTCCTAATGTTTCTCTATATAGAGTTCCAACGGACCTCGTAATACATGACTAAACAAATAGTACCAGCATGAAATGTTCGGATGGTTTATGTTAAGGTACAAATGTCAACCTTGTACAAATTCTACCTTGTGACATTACTAAAGCAGTTGACCAACTGGTGCCTCACTTGCGTAAAAAGTAAATACGCTCATGAACAATAGAAAATGATTATCAAGATGTAATTCGTCTACGTTAAGCAAGTAGCCTTAAACAATAGCGACAGGTAACCCGAAGGTTGCGGGTTCGAGCCCCGCTTGGGCATTACCGACTTTTGCCCAAATTTCTTCACCTAGAAATTCTTAATTTACTAATTAGCGTAAGAAATGGAGGCGGAGATATGGAATCATGAGGATGATTGACTGAAATTTGATTGGAAAATATTAGAACTCTCGGTAGATCAGTTGGAAGAGGAGTGGACCGATTATCCGAAGGTTTGCGGGTTCGAACCCCATATGGGCATTCCTGAGGTGGTATTCAGTGCCTTGTAAAATACCTTAAAGGCGGCGCTTTACCAGAAATATGCAAAGGAATCAGCATCTACTCACTGCTTGATGCGTACTTAAATTTTACAAGGTTCATTTCTATCCATGAATTTCAATATACAATATTTTTATTTATTTATTTGATACCTGCTCTGCAGAGACATCGGCCTATAGCAGGGGGGAGAATACAGAAGTTTACAATAGTATGTTACATAATATGTACAGTGGAGTATATTAGATAATTAGCATTGCGAATAAATGTAGACTTGAGTTTATTCACTTACAAGAGTCATCTAGTTAACATCTAATACTAAAGAGTAGTTATGTTTCTAAGTGAAAACTTCGAATTTTCAGGGCATTTAGCAAGAAGTAATGGAGGTTCTTCAAAATAGATCCTGTTTAGCTATCGCTATTTAAAAGCATTTCAATATACAATATACAAATTTCTTTTTCTTCTTATTTGTGCTATGCTGCGCATAGCTGGACTTTAGCCTTCGGGCTATACAGCCATATTAAACAATATTCAAACGTACTCGATTTCAAATGAAAAATCAGTTGAACCACTTCTCACTCCTCCTTATGGACCATTCAAACTGCGCATTAGCTCTTAAAAACGAAACGGAAGTACTGCGTACAGCGCCGCCTGCCGGGAGCGTCACTATAACACTTATAAGGTAGCTTAGGACATACTGAACACTACCCCTGACTTTCTTCCAAATTACTTTCCTCCAAAAATTCGAATGTTTCTTCCTTCTAATGTTCCTTTATAAAGCGTCCCACGTACCACGTAATACATGCCCAAAGAAATAATACCATGAAACGTTGGAGGCGTACATTAAGGTACAAATGTCAACCTTGCACAAATTCTACCTTGTAACATTACTAAATCAGTTGACCAATTGGTGCCTCACTTGCATAAAAATTAAATACGCACATGAACAATGGAAAACAACCATCAAGCTGTAATTCGTCAACGTTAAACAAATAGCCTTGCTACGATAAAATTACTCATGCAAATTATCAAGCGTCCAAGAACGTGGGAGCGTGACGTACGTCTGTGTACAAACACACAGACACATATAAACAAACCTTTTTTAGCAAATTGTTATATTTTACATTGCCATTAAATTATTCACGCTATCTCTCAGTTTGACTGGCTATTTTACAAGCCTCATTAACTCACAATCAGTCACAAGTAATTATCATGTGTTAAAAGAGACACTTGATTTAATTTAAAAAAAAAAAGTAAATTCCATTGGATTAATTGAAAATTAGAGGCGAGTAAAAAAAAATGCGGGATGCGGGTTGCATATATGCAATATATATGTGTATGTGCGGCCCTGTGGGCTCTCCCCAGCATCTCAGCTGAATTGAACGTTACTTTCTAAAACATCAAACCGTATTGTAACCTGCGACCCGTACACACACCCACACACATCTATATATACATATAGAGTCATGCTCTCTCACAATTGAAGCTGAGATTGAGCATTCGATTTCACCTACACTTGGTGTCCTAAGTCTACTCAGTCAAATTGATATATATGAGGGAAACTGTATGTACCATGCTGAAGGAGCGTGGAGGATCCCTCTGGTGAATACAACGACAATAGACAGAGAGAGAGGAAGAAGAAGATGGTGGTGGAGGGATGAGCAAGCATCTCCTGTCCAACATAGTCGACAAACGGCTGACGGGTTCCAATGGGATCGAAATACATTGTTGTATACATTACCAGTCTATCCGTGAATTTCTATCGACGTCGTTGCCAACACACAGGAGGTGGTCCACAGGGTAGAGAAAAGGAGAGAGAGAGAGAGAGAGAGATGGAGAATGATGGTAACATTAAGGGGAAGAATATACATAACACACACAGGCTCCGAACCGAGTTCGAGGACCTGAATGCAAACCTTCCTTCTTCTCCCCCGCTTATAGACACAGACGAAGTCGAATATAAGCTATCTGAATGCACCTCACTCTCTCTCTCTCCCTTTTTCCTTCTATATAGTTATTTGTAAACGTAGCATTTTACAAATACATATGTACTCGTTATTGCTAAAAGTACAATGCCTTTACGTATCTTGACGAAGCCCAGAAACTACTCCACCTCTTTTCTCTCTTCATCGCTCAATGCTTTTACATTTTACCCATTCTATCCAAATAACGACACACAACTGCCAGTATACAGCTTCTACAGACACTGTGTATACTGCAAAGCATCAACGATTCTCGCGGCACTGTCTATATCACCCTGAGGGGCTTTTTCGAACATTAAACGAGTCTTCTGAATGAGAGAACACTGAAATGAAGGAAGAAAACGTAATAATAAAAATCATGGGAGGATAAAAAATGAAAGAAAAAAAGGGGAGAAGGGTTGGGATGTGTGGAGGATTATAAAAAATTCACATACATATATATATATATATATATGTATAGATATACATATGGATTCGATGTACTTTTCTACGGTTCGGGTTTTGTAAAATTACTAACCACTGGGTATATGTATCTTTATATATATATATATATATATATATTCTCTCCATTTATCTTTTACAGGTATAGGAGTGGTTTTAGTGACGGTGAGTGCAGTGGCATGGCGAGTTACAAGTCGAGAAAATTGCGGCAGCTTCTTTGGTTTCACTGGTATCACAGGAAGGATTCCACCAGCAAGGCCAATGCATCCGTACGCGGCAATGATCTATCCAGAATTTCAATTCAGAACACCACCACCGAGTTACCAGGTAAATTATAATTAGGTCGTTTTTTTTTTCCTTCTTTTTTTTTAATGGTACTAGACAGCCTTGATCATAAAAAAACACCTGATCGTTATTTTGTGTTACAATATTGAATGATAGTCAATTGACGATGTTTCGATTATAATTTAAGCTTCTTCTGGCTGTAAAAACCAAAAAATTACAAATTACACATGATTATTTGTAATTTTTCGATTCACAGAATCTGAGAAAGCTTGAATTATTAGCAAAACATTGAAAATTGATAATATTTTAGTATTGTATTTAAAAAATCATTTCAATTTCCCAGGATACTTTAAGGATGTTTGGGAGATACAATCGGAAAAAAAGTTGATTTTTTGTGTAAAATTGTTAATAACAATTTATACAAGATGAAATTATAAAATCTGATCCAGTGAGTCTGTAGAGAATGTAATGAGGAATAAAAATAACACTTAGAAATTCAAAATCGATTAAAAACTGAGAGATTACCATTTTTTACATCCCCCTGAAACTTGAAAATTTTGAAAAAATGTAAAAAAATAGTACCAATTTTTCCACTTTTCGGTCTTTTTTTTGTTTCCAGGGCTTATTTTGTTCCTTATTACATTCTTGCGTATCTTACAAAATTAATTTTGAGACATTCATCTTGTATACATTTTTATTTACGATTTCATACGAAAAATTGACTTTTTTTTCCAATTGTCCTCAAGGATGATTGGGAAAAAATTGAATTTCTGTATAAAATCGTTAATAACAATTTATACAAGATGAAATCCTGAAATCTGATTCAGTGAATCTGTGAAGAATGTAAAGAGGAATAAAGTAAGCCCTAAACACAAAAAAATGATTCGAAATTGAAAAACTTTCATTATTTTTTACATTTTTTCAAATTTTTCAAGATTCAAAGAAATGTAAAAAATTATGAAAATTTTTCAACGTTCAATTAATTTTCTGTTTCTAGGTCTTATTTTATCCTTCATTATATTCTTCACAGATTCACCGAATCAGGTTTGAGAATTTAATCTCGTATAATTCGTTATTAACGATATGATACAAAAATGTAAATTTTTTCCCATTGTACCTCCCAATCCTCTTTAAATCAATTATTAGTAATATGAACATGAATCCGATTGTTACTTATTTTTTGTCTGTTTCAACTTCTCATTTTTTCGAAACTAATTGATTTTTAATGTACTCCTTCTATTTTTTTTCATCTTCTCTCCAGGCAAGTATGCAGGAATACAGGCTGCGGCTTCTTCTCCTAGACAGACTTCAGCCAACTTCATCACCACCGCCAACATACAGATCTAATACAGCTAGTATAATAGCACCATGTACAACAACACGTGAAAGCAGACCACCAAGTTACTGTGGACGTGTTAATGTAACACCAAATGCAACACTAGCACCATCTAAAAAAGACGCTAATCTCGTTAGAATTGTCCAGACTGAGTCCGAGCCAGTTATACTCAGTGGTGATCAAACACCACCCGTGCAGGCCGCGGTTGAAGTACTCGCTCATCTTTAATTCAATTTTTGGAAATAAATTACGGGGAAAAAAAACTAAAAAGGTGGAGATTATTAAGCTAAATTAGGATTTTATTTGATAATAATAAGAGAAAGAAATGGAGAAAGGTGATTGCGTCTGCGTAATGTGTTTGAGGTCCGATATATATTTTAGGTCGTTTCACATGAATAACTCTTGTGGTTCCGTATATGATTCTCTTTTTTTTCTTTCTTTTCAACGTGATAAAAGACTTTCTGTGTAAAAGCACAGAAATGGAAATGTCATTCACCGGTAGTACATTGAAATAACTTTTGAAAAAACTTCCACTAAAATTGTGTCCAGTATAGGATATGAAATTTTTGAAAAAAAAAATTGTATTTCAAATTAAAGTGCACTTTATTCATTCAAGTTACAGAGCAGGATACGAGCAATTGTGTCAGACAATTTCGTGAATATCAATGCTCAAGCGTCAGATAATTGTCTTCTTTTTTTTTCTCGTTTTTTTTTTCTCTTCTCTTCTCTTTTCTTCTTTTTCCAACAAATTTTACGCTTGTGAATGTGTGTATACTTAAACTCGTTGACTGTGAATTTTAGATAGGATACAGACTTCCGTTCTTCCGTAAATTTTTTTATTCTTAAAATTTGTATATGCTCGTTGAATCTCCCATCACTGCTTGTTTTTTTTTTTTTTTTCATGGAGCGTTGACAGACCATGAAAGAGGACATTTTCTTTCTTTATCTGTATTTGTATGTGTGTGTATATATATGTTGGTTTCACCAATTTTCCGGCTGCAGTTTGCTCCATTTGTGTCCCGAGAAAATGGATTTAAAAAACTCGAACTGAGAAACACATTTTAATGTTGTACATATTTTGTGGTGAAAAAAGAAAAATTGAAAAATTTTCATTTCACTAAGCTTCAGCCATATCGTTTAGCTGCATTCCACTATGGAGAATAATAAAGTGATGAAAAAAAAGGGAAAAAAGAGGAGAAAACTCACAATTTACGTTCGATTGTGGAGAATTTTTTTTTTTTTTTTTTTTTTCATTTCCTTTCTGTTTAATCGTGCTTTCACCCCAACTGTATTTTCAGTATCAAAAGGGGTCATCGATGTACTACCGGATGGGACTTCAAGCGATTACGATGAAAATTCGATATATAACAGCCAATATATCGAGTACGTGTTTTTCAGCGTGTAAAATACTATGTGAAAATTTTGTAAAATATTGCCTATGTATTTTATTGTATACTTATATATATATATATACATATATAGACATATATATATATATATATATATTTTTCATCTAATCGATGAATAACAATTAAACTGCCAGCGCGTTTCATACACATGTGTTTCCTTCCATTCTCTTAATCTCCATAGTAATTGAAGAATTTAACGAGTAAAGTCATTCAATGATTAATAATTGAGATATACACGTATTTGTGTATATATACGTGGTATAAACAAAAAAGCCGGGGCTGAAAAAAAAAACAAAGGCCCCCACCGACTCTGTGTGTGTGTGTGTGTGCAATTAAAAAGCGTGAAGGTTCAATTTTATGCTACGATAACACATGGTCAATGTTAATTCGTCATTATCATCATAACTATTATCTCTTTTTTTTCCATTTTTTATTCATCTTTAAATTTTAAATTAAATCCAACTCGCTCGACGAACCACGTAATGCTCCATGTCCTCTCGTTTTTTTTTTTTTAAAGTTGCACTTTCTACGTGTGTTCACATAAATTTTTTGTTAATACAATACATGAATGAGGCTAAAAAACAATGAAACACATACACAGACAGACAGACACACAATTGTCATTATTATCTCTATTTTTTTTTTTTTTTTACTCAAATCTTGGAAGTTTTTGTGCGTAATTGAGTGAGAATGATTTATTCAAAAGAAAATACAATGAAATTCATTGGACATTTCGCAATTGCTTTTTTTTTCCTTTTTTTTGTACACATTTTTGAGATACTGTGTGCAACGATTACGTAAAAATTCTCATTCAGTAAAATTCAAAGAGTCGGTGCGTGGGTGGATGATCTTTTCAATGCAATACCTTTGGATAATGAATAATAAAAGAAAGCTTCGACTTTATTTAATGAAGCGTAGATATGATAACGTGTGAAACAGGCCAAATCAATGAGGACCCAATTGTTTACTGGGTTTTGATCATCTAGAGATTTCTCTCTTTTTGGAAGGAAAGAGAAAAAAAGAGGCAAGAAAGCCTAACGAGAGAAACGTTTATTAATTCTCTCAAACACAGTTGGTGCTGTTTTTTTTTAACAATTGTTTTCAACACACACACACACAGACCTCCGTAATGTGACTGCTGTAATTATTATGTTTCTCATTTTTTTTTAATGCTTGGAGGGAAATTTCAATGTTTCTATCCAAGTGCCTGGGACTGGATCGTAGATGAGATTAGGAGATCGTAATTTTTTTCTTGCATTTCAAAATTCATGACGGTTTTAATGAAAAAAACGCAGTATCTGACATATAATTATTTTTGTTAAGTGCCGTTTTCTTGTGGGACAGCGTATGACATGCTCGTTCAATGGCGAATGGGTGATTCCTTTTTTTTTGTTGGATAAGGGAAGATGGGGTAGAATATTCACTTACAATCTGAAAATCTTTCAGAGAATTGGATAAATGATCCAGCAAATAGGATTTTTGTTTCGAATTTTTTAGGATATTCTAAATATTTTAGAACATATGTTTTTCATGCATTTTCAACCATTTTCAAGAAAATTCGAGTCTTTTTATGAAAATCAATTATGTCTCTATATCGTCCCCAAAATTGATGGAAAAATCATTTCAAACTACATAAATTGATGGAAAATGTGATTATTTCTCCCCTGATGATCGAATTTTTACGAACAATTGGAACTTAAGATATTCCCAAAAAATCAAAAATTCCCGAAAGTTGAAGAAAAAAGTTAAATCTTAAACCATTCTTTTTTCATTTTTTATCATTTGAATTCATTATTTAACAAGATAACGTCTTAGTACATTCTAGAATTATTTAGAATATTCTAGAAATTAAAAACAAGAATCCTATCTCCTAAACTATTCATTCAATGTTCTGGGATAATGGATTTTCATTTATAATGATTATGTATAGAAGTCCATTGAGCTAATTCAAATTCCATAAAAACTGACGAGAGTCTACGATTATATTTCGACCAGGGCAATGCCGGATTTTTCAGCTAGTATAATATAATACTAGTCTTATACTTCAGCTAGTATAATACCCCATGTGCTTGAAAATTATCAAGTATTTCCTGAAGGGTTTGCTGCTCAGCAACATGTGCGTGAACGCACAAGTTGCTGAACGGTAAATATGGGAAATTGGAAGATTTTTTTTAAATAATATTTATTGTATTGGTTCATATTCATTTGGAAAGAGTGATAATTTTGTAATTTTGGTTTACAGAGCCTGATGAAGCTTAAATTATAAGCAAAACGTAGCAAATTGACAATCTTTTAGTATTGTAATTTTAAAAAAACCTTTCAATTTTCCATGATACTTCAAATAAATTATCAACAACATGGAAATGAATCCGATTATTATGCATTCAACATTTTTGATGGATAAAGTGGATTGGAATTTGGTGAAAAAAACATTTTTTACTGCTTAACAGTCGTGATTCTATCAAAAATTATCGATATCATACACACCACGTGATGTCAAATCCCTTGCTCCTATTGGTCGAAATTGTGATTGAAAAAAATAATCCATCTCAATTCACTTCTCTAGAATTTCGATTTCACTCCATTCTTCCATAAATTCAATTTTCATAATCCGCTGATATTTCCTGAATTTGCGATGAGCCTCGCAGTTTAATCCGTGATGAATCCGCGATGTAAATGAATTTTTTCCCCTTTTTTAAGTCATTGATCGAGTTAAGTAGTTCCTTAATAATGTAGGAAAATTTGTACATTGATGAAAATGTTTAAAATATATATTTATCTTACTAGTCGTGAGTGATAATTTGTTCATTCAATAATTTTTTTTTTCTCCCTCTTCCGTTAGTTTAATTAATGATGGGAGTAATGAGAGGAATATGCCGGATGTCTCGCCCGCATCAATTTCATCATGATCAACGATGATGGATGTCGATAAGGGAAATCGCTACAGCCCTGAGGGAACGGGGCAATGCTGGGATCATGGGAGATGTACTCACTGCCCGCAAGGCAGCTTCCAGAATTCATTTAATTGAATCTACTGATGTTAATGTTATCAGTGAGATTGTTCGCTGATTGATAAAACTGTAGAAATACCATTTTTTGTAATATATTTATGAATAAATACTATTTAATGTGAATAATGTCTATTTGTTGTAATCTTTTTCTTCTTCCTTCTCATTTACCATTCAAAAAACTTTAAAGTCTAAAAGTTAGCGATTTTTATTGAATTTAAGAAGGAAAATTTTAAGTGACGGAAATTTTATGATCAAAAAACCGTAACTTAATATTGATTAGAGATTTTTGAAGCTTAAATATTAAGTGACGGTTATTTGACCTTGAAATTTCCGTCACTTAATATTTAGGAAAGATGTCTAAATTTCAAATTCTAAGTGACGGAAATTTCGAGGTCAAATAAACGTCACTTAATATTTAATAAGGATTTTTACGGCTTAAATATTAAGCGACGATTATTTGACCTTGAAATTTCCGTCACTTAATATTTAGGAAGGATTTTTACATTTAAAATGCTAAGTGACGGAAATTTCAAGGTCAAAAAACCGTCACTTAATATTTAGTAACGATTTTCACAGCTTAAATATTAAGCGACGATTATTTGACCTTGAAATTTCCGTCACTTAATATTGAGGAAGGATTTTTACACTTAAAATGCTAAGTGACGGAAATTTCAAGGTCAAAAAACCGTCACTTAATATTTAATAAGGATTTTCATAGCTTAACTATTAAGCAACGGTTTTTCTGACCTTGAAATTTCCGTCACTTAATATTTAGTAAGGATTTTTACATTTAAAACTCTAAGTGACGGAAATTTCAAGGTCAAAAAACCGTCGCTTAATATTCAAAAACGATTTTCACAGCTTAAATATTAAGCGACGATTTTTTGACCTTGAAATTTCCGTCGTTCAATATTTTACAGGAATTTTCAATCTAAAAATTGCTAATTTACCATTTTTCAAAGCCAAAACTTCCGCTACTTGATATTTTACCAGGATTTCATTCAATCAGGGAACAAGACAAACAAAAAAAACTAATTATATTCCATCTAAGAATGATTTACTGACCCCTTCCATACAAAAACCTCATCATTACATAAAATAATATCTTCTAAATTTTTTTTTTCCTCAAACTGCATTTGAATTTAAGCGAAAAGTACAGTTAGCGCCATCTCGTTTTGACGTCAGCGCATCTCTTTGCGTATCTTCTGTAGATAATTTATCTATCCATGATAAAAAGGAACGCGGTCGGTAAGAAAAAAGGCATATTGATCCCTGTCAGTTTCGTGTCCTTACCGTCAGGTGGCAAGACTATTCTTCGCCCAAAACCTCACGCGGGAAATTCAAATAATTTCACCGAAACAGAATAATTTCCATAAATAAAATAAAACCATTACTTCTGCCCTCAAGATGTTCAAACAATTCCCCTCAATTACTCATTCACCCAATTACTCTCCCAAGTTCGTGTACTTGATTACAGGAAACGAGTGAAATGAAAAGGTTTCTTCATGATTCAGAGCTCTCTTCTTCTCTTTTGATAGAGAATTCCCGTGCTCGCAATGAAATTACAAAGAAAGAGTCTCTACAATTAAAAACTTTTATTACTGTTTCTCTTCTTGAATGTAGACTTTTTACTTTGAAATAAATTCGTACACATTTATATGAACTTTTTTTTTTCTTGTTTGAGTTGTAGTTAAATATTTTACGAGATAAGGTTGCTCAAAGATGCTGAATGAATAATTTCGCGCAGGCAATGTATATATATCGTGTTCTGGGCAATGAAGAACACAATGAATTCTCTCTGTACCCTTGTAATTTGACAAATAGAGATTTTGCTTCATTGTTAAATAATATCATTCTCAGGAATGAAGAAAGAGGGAAAAAAGTTTAATTTTTGAGTATATCGTACAAGAGGAATAAGGTGAAGCTGTGAAAAGATGAAGGAGCATTTGGCCAATCTACTACTAGTCTAAGAGATAGAATAGGGGGAGGAAAAAGGAAGAAGAAGAGGAAGAGGAACAAGAGAAAGAGAAGAAGCAGCGATTTTTCATGGACGAGAAATTGCTGTTTCTCTTATCTTCACTGGCCTCTAGCAGGCATTTCTCTCTTTACGATTACACTTTGTGCTTTTCAGAAGAGGGAAAAAGGGGAGGGGGTGAGGGAAAAAAGAAGAATTAAGCGATACGAGAATATCTTTGATTCATGTTTTTTCATCTATTTTTTTTTCATTTTTAACTGTCTTTTATACACTGAATATTTTTATTTTTCACAATTTTTTATTTTTTTTTTCTTTCGTTTCATTCTTTGCTTTCTTTTTCTTTGAAAAAAAACACAATTTTTACAAAACAATATTATTCATCAATTGGAACAATAAATTACGTGTTGATTGTTATTTATTTTTTTTCTCGTTATTTCGTTAAATTCTCGCAATGAAATATCTTTGAATTCATTATGGATTTTTTTTTTTACTTATGATAAACTCTTAGATGACGCATTTATTTCATCATTTACTCTGCATTTTTATATTATCATAATAGTTATTTTTTTTTTATCAATAAACTTTACTAGCTCCACTTCTTTGGCTTGTGGATTTCGTTTTTTTTTTTTTATTCATTTTGTTTTACTTTTTTTTCTTAATCTTTTGACTGACCGTATATAATATAAATTATTATCATATAATTTTTATATGTTAATACATTTCTGTACACCTACTGACAATATATATATGTACAATCATATATATGGAATTTTTTCCATAAAATATTGGCTTGAACCACAATAAAATCTTCAATATTCACACACACAGTCTTGGAGAAAAAAAAAAGAGAAAAAAAAATGGTTTAAAATAGATTTTTTTCAACGTAAAGGGAATCAAACTGTAGAACTTGAGTAAATTAGGAAAAAATTATTTTCGAGTCTTGAAAGTGTTCATAAATAATAATTGTATGATTTTTGAAAAAGAAATAAAAAAAAAAAAAATTTGACAATTTTCATTTTTTTTTCAACAAACAAATTAGAAAAAAAAGAAAAAATATGCACATGTAGAGGAGAAAGAAATGAAAATTTTATCTCAAATTTTGAAATTCTTGAGAAGTCTTGATTTTTTTATATGCGATAGAGAATTCAAAAAAATACAAGTGCAAATTTTTTAAATATTTTTTTTACAATAATTTATTTGTTCAAAAAAAATTCAAAAAATTGTCGAATTTGTGATAATTCTATTATCATAGAAAAAAAGTATTTTTTTTTTGCTATTTTACTCTCGTTCATTCAGCGAATGAGATTCCCCATTATTAAAAATGTACACTGGAATTTCTACCCCTAGAGCAATGAAGACGACACCTGCTAGTCATTGAGTTAGCACAAAAACGCAACAGACCAAACGATAAGAGATAGAGATATCGAGTGCGAATGTATGTGTATATGTCAAAAAAACTAAACATCAAGTGAAGAAGAACGATTCTAATGCGGCAAAAAAGCGCGCAAAAAAAGAGTTTTGAGCCAAATAGGGAATGATGGACGATAGAGTTTTTTTTTGTCCACAACTCACATAGGAGAAATGTTTTTTTTAAAAAAAAAGGAGATCGGTAGAAATTATTCGCTCGTAGGCAGACAATTGACCGACCGTGGCGGAACAATAAAAAAAAAAACCTGGAAAATAGAGAAAAAAAAAATTCATACATGTCGCCGCTGTGCAAAATTCTGAACGACAGCAGCGAAAAAGAGAAACATCGCGATATAGAGAGACAGTAACAGAGAAACTCGTCCAACAATTTATCGTCAATATTTCACACACTCTTGTACACTACCTCTTTTCGTTTGGTTTAGTGCCTGCGTGCACACAAAACTATCGATCTTCACTTTTGTTTTCTCATACAACATTAAAGTTGGTGCTTTTAGCCAATCATCTGACTGTTTGCGCTTTTTTTTTCAATTTTTTTTCTTCATATTTGATAGCCCCCTTAAATCGACGATTTTTATCACGAATCACCCATTATACAATATACATATATATATATTTTTTCTTCTTATATACACATGACATCGGGTGAATTTCGTTTTTTGAATTAATTTATCATCCCTCGTTTTACGCAATTTTTTGCTATTTTCATTTTTTTGCCTTAGAGGTAAAGGGGCGTAAGTGCTTTTCTTATACACTTAAGGGGCACTTACGCCCCTTTGCTTCTCACTTAAGGTGATGTTTTTTTATTTTAAGGAGGATTGAAGAGTATTTTACACGCAAAAAACTTTACAATTTTTCTATAAAACAGAGAAAAAAAGAAATTATTAAAGGCAATTTGGGGCCTCGAAAAAACACAAGCGACTTATGACGTGACACAATACTTAATAAATTAATTAATGACAAAATAAATATACTAGCCTGACAGTTTTTTTTTGTTTTTTGCTATACGTTTAGTTACTGAAGAAAATTTCCACTCACACACATACACACAAAATGCCTTTTTCTCTCCTCGACATACATTCTCAAATAATTTCGATATTTTTTTTTCACTGTACAGTAATAATTAATATTAATAACAAATAATAACACAATAACGTAGATACATAATGCATAATTGAATGTATTTACGGTGGAGAAAATTCGTGATATTTTCTATTTTAAATAACGAAAGATACAAAAAAAAAGGAATTTTTGTAAAGACTCAAGGTATTTGGTTCGCATGGCCTATTTTGTGTATTCTCTCAAACAATTTTGGTGCAGAGGCGAAAATTTTTCAGGAAATTGATACAATTCTTTTTCGAATTACAAATATTCGAAATATTTCGTTTGATTAAAGTTCAAATGTTACGATAGTGAAAATAGCAGACATCCATCAAATTACAGTTTCTGACACAATTTAGCAATTTTTCTTTCTTCTAACAGAAAATAAGAAAAAATATTGAAAAATAAAAAATTGCACATTTAGAAGATTTAAAAATCTTCAAGTGCAAATTTTTAATTTTCATTTTTTTTTAATAATTTATTTTTCTAAAAAATACACAAGATTGTTAGATGTCTGCTAATTTAATTGATTAATTATTATTTGTTTTAATTAATTAATTCAGTGCGAAATATGTATCAATTGTCAAAAAAAAAAAATTCGACTCAGAATAATACAAATGAAGCCTTTGATTTTTACTTTAGTAGAAGTTGCTCTACTGTTGAGAAATAATTCAACATTGTACTCTCTCTCGCGTTACATTTTCGTGAGCACTGGGTGATTTAATTATCCACGCATAATTACTCGCGTTCTCATTGTCGGAACTTGTGTACGCCACTGTTCTCTTCCGTTTTCCAACCAATTTCCTTTTTCCTCCCCCCCTGTTTCTCCAACTCAAAAACACAGAGTACAAGAGTCGCTCTTTTATTTTCTCCTCTCTCCATAAACTGACTTCTCGACTTAAACATTAAACACGTTTATATACAAATTATCAAAAAAAAAAAAAAAAAAAAAACATTTTCATAGAGCTAATTCCTCAGTTTCATCAAAAATTTAACCATTCAGAAAATTGTTCAAGTAGATTACATAGGGCGATACCTTGAGTTTAGCTGGAGAAGGTGCCTCTCAAGTGGTAATATCCACTTTTACTCACCCACCTCCTCCTCCCCCTCTCCTCTTTTCTACTCCTCGTTCGGTACTAATTGACTAGCATCGTTCATCACTCTCATTTGCTCGCTTTTCCTTTACAACTTTAGCCGTGAAAACTTTCGAACCACTTCAACTACTACTTCAGTCTAACCAACTCAACAATTTTCATTTAAACTCTTTTCCCTATCGTTTGCCTCTTTTTTCCCCCCCTTTTTTTTTCCTCATCCTCTTCTTCTTATATTGTACAGTCTCTTGGGGATATATTTATATGTATAGCTACAAACATATTTTTCTCGTATTCGCGTGTGTGTGTGTGTGTGTGTGTGCATTTTTCTCATCCCCATGACTGGTTTTCGCATCCCCACGAGAGGATATCCATACGCTTTTACAACCACAAACTATCTAACTCCTCGAAGTCAAATTACGCACGGCGTAAAGATATCAGCTCCCCCCCCCCCCCCTCCCCCCTCTCGCGATATATTTTTCTAAATTTCCCAGTAGGATCGCACTTTTTTTTTGTCGAATGTACCTTTTTTTTTACATATTTTTAATACTTGCTTTTAAACGCCCCGCTCTTTCTCCCCTCCCCACTACCCCTCCACTACTGTCCCGCGCCGCGCATCTATTCTATTTAAACAACCACCGAGCTTTTTCGAGTTTTTTACTTTTAATTGTTGTAACAAATATTATATTATGACTCTGTGTGACTGAGATTCTTCTTTTTTTTAAAATTACTTTTTGAAAAGTTTTTTTACTATTTTCTTTTTTTGCGGAATGTTATTCTTCTTCGTTTAATTTCTTTCATTAATTGTTAAGTGAAAAAAAAATGAGTAACAGACTAAATTTCATTACTGAAACGATTAACAGAGATGACAAAAAAAAAAGGAGCAAAACACATACTGTGACTGTTTTAAATAAATAATTTTCATACAAACAAGGACTAAATAACTTAATGACGGTATAAATTAGAGATTAAAATAGAAAAAGATAGGACAATAACGTGAAAACGTAGAATGATGTACGTATGTGGATAGTGAGCAAAAGTTTCGAGTGAATTTTTATTTTTTTTCCCCGTTTCATATTTTTTTTCTGTTTATCTTTACTCTGTGTGTGTGACTGTGCACTGGACTTTCCTCGTGAATCAAAAAAGTTCGGGAAAAAACACAGAAAAAATAAATAATAGCAATAATAGTCATAAAAACCCATCAAAACTATACGAAGCACATATTTTTTCGTGTTCTCTCGTTTTTAAATGGTTATAGCTTTTATTTTTTGTTGTATTCCACTTTTCGCTTGATTGCCAGTGCACTAGAGAGATGAAAAAAAAAAATATGAATGAATAAATAAATACTATTAACGCAAACATATGAAAATAATGATATTGCCCCGCAAGGTGCATTTACATAATCTCGGTATTGTTATTTGGCCTCGGGGAAAAAGATGCTCATTTATGTTTTTTTTTTGTTCTCTTCTAAACTATTGTGCAAAGTCAGTTTCATCCATTTATAATGCCGTTTTACAAATGTCACCGGAGATCTCAGTTTTTTTTCGCAAAAAACCGTGACGAAAGAGCAAGGACATGCAACGAAAAAAAAAAAAAAAAAAAAAAAAAAAAAAAAAACCAACAGTAAACACCATCGCAACAAAATCACGTGATGTGACGCGTGATGATTCTCGCATGGGATTATTATGCAACGATAAACGAACAAGGACGTCCCCGATTTGCCCATTTTTTTTTTTCCAGAATATCATCATGTTTTTCCCCCTTCTCAAAACACACACACAAATACACGTATCATTGTTTCATTCATACGAAAAAGAAAAACCTATACAATTTGTATTTACATTTGTGTGTGCATTGCTCACACTTTAGATAAATCATCATGAATATTGATTTAAAGCCCCCGAAATTGGGCTATTTTCATACGTGTATTAGTTATTCATTTAACTCTCATACAGAAAAAGAAGAAAAAACATTCAAATGCAAGAGAAAATTGGGCAAAACAATGTTTCAAAAAAAAGGAGGCAAATTTCCTTTTTTTTTCCAACTATTTTGTCTCTGTAACGACGTTAATTGAGACTTGTTTTAAACAAAAAAGCAGAGAAAAAAAATTGCGTACACATGTGCTCGTTAATTAAATAAATTTTGAGGAATATTCAGTCTTTTTAGTATATCGAGCGTCATCCATCGTATTCTATCTCTGAATAAAAAGCACATACACACATATACATAACACACATACACAGAAACTGGGGGCAGGCTCTTTTTATAAACGATGCCCGCCAATTTTTTCCAATCCACACACATACATATACATATAAATTTAGAAGAAAAGAAAGAGTAGATAGCAGTGAAGGAGAAGACGAATTCGCTAAATTTTGCAACAGCAACAGCACAGAATCTGGGGGAAAAGAAGAAATTGAATTCGTTTCTCGATTCACACGTATATTCCAATTTTCTTCTTCTGGATACCTCTCTCTCTCTCTCTTTTTCTCTATCTACCCACGTGTGTTTCCAATTTATTCTTCTCACAAATAGTCCGCACACAGATTTATTCACTTGCCACTATTTTTCGCCCCTCAGGACCAAAAGAGGATGGAAAAGGACCTCTTTTCTTCTCTGATCAAGAAGAAATAAGAAGTTTTCATCTTCCTCTATTTTCTCCAATTCTTCTACTTTTCTCTCGCCTTCTTTCCTTTTTTCTTATTCTGTTTCCTTCTGCAGTTGCCTGTGTTTTCTCCTCTAGATACATTGTGTGTGTTTGTGTCACGTGTAGAAGAAGAGATGCCAAGTGACGCCTGTTAGTCGACCGGACCAGCCCGCGCAGACTCAACCAAGCACACTGGACAATTCTCATTCTTCTAGACTAACTTTTTTTTAAAATTTATTTATTTATTATTTTCATCATTCTCTCTTATATACTCTCTCTTCTACCCTTTTTCCCCATTTCATCTCTGCACAATTATTTCCCATCATTCGGCTTTTGTCCTTGGATCTCTCTTTGGTACTTGTTTTTATTTATTTTTTTTTTAAATAATATAATTCTCATTAATTCTGCTGGCCCCAACATCATGCCTCTAATCACACCATTGTGAAATAATTAATATTTGGCTTGAAGTTAACATCGTGTCTCTCCTCTTCTTCTTCTTCTTCTTCTTTTCTCCGTTCATCTTCTTTTTTTTTCTTTTCTCTTTCTTCAAGAAAGGAAAAAAAAAAACACCATAAGTCCAATGGAGAATTTCAATTATTAAATACTGGACTCTGTAGCCTCGCGTTACGTCTGTACTGGTACACCATAAGCGAAGCTAACCTCACGTCATGGATAATCTGGATGCATAACATTGTACATAACTGCAAATATTGTACAAGCAGCATAAACACCTAGTGCAACCCACCATAGTAATTGTTCGTGTAAGCGTTGTTCAAAATTTTTTAATACAAGAAGGCCAATTGTTAAACCAGCAAGTGCACCAGTCAGGTGTGCCACGTATGAGACAGGTGGTCCCATCTGTTCGGCTGCATACCTGTCGTAAATTGCAAAACCAACGTCAGCGCTAGCTAAAACAGATAAATAAATACGGTATTATTAGTTTTATTTGATTTATCAACTTTCTAAGTGGTAAGGTGAATTAGAATTTTTTTTAGAGGAAAGGCGGCTACTCGGAAAAATTTGAAAAAATTACACAATAATGAAGACATGATGGACCATCTTCTCAAATTTTTTCAGATTTTTCCGCGAAGTCCTTCAGTCTAAAAAAAATTCCTGGATTTTCTTAAATTAAGGAAAAATACGCAATTGCAATTACATTTAGTGGAGGCTTTTATATCACGTAATTTTACGATAAAGAGCGAATAAGAGAGGAAAGAAAGTGATAATGAAAGAGAATAGAGTTGCAGAGGACGATGGAATAAATCGACTTGATTCAACAATATATAGGATAATTATGAACAGATAAATAAATTCCCTATTATTAGTTTTGTTTGATTTATCGATTCTCTAGGGGTGATATGGACTGGGATATTTTTTAGAGTAAAGGCCGTTACTCGGAAAAATTTGAAAAAATTCCACAAAAATGTAGACTTGTTGCACCATATTCTCAAATTTTTTCAGATTTTCTCACGAATTCCTTCACTCTGATAAAATTCCTGGATTATTTGAAATGAAGGGAAAATACTAAATTGCAATTACATTCAGTGGAAGGCCTTTATATCACGTAATTTTACGATAAAGGGGCGAAAGAAGAGGGGGAAAGAGAGTGATAATGAAACAGAGTAGATTTTCCGAGGCCGATAGAACAAATCGACTTGATTCAACGATATATAAGGTAATATAAACCCCTACCCACGCGAATTAAGGACGAAGTGCTGAGAGAGGGGAGGAAATGTGGTAGTAGTGCTGGGATAAGGCCTCGATAATCGGTTGGAAGTCTACAGCCCTAGGGTAGACGTGGCCACAGTAAAGTGAGAAAGAAGGACTCTAACAGTGTGAGACAAATGCCAAGGGTCGAGAGGAGGGAGGAAATCGAAGATAAGCGAGAGGAAAAGCTCTACCGCCTCTTCAGCTCTTTGTGCTCACTCCGAACACAATGTAGAGGGATTAAACGATGCTCACTCCCCCCTTCTCCCCCCTCGAAATAATACTCGAAGACTAACGCTGCTCAATTACTCCGTACTGATACTCTAGACAGATACGATAAGCCCAGGCTTCATATCCTGTGAATTCGATGAGTGCTTTTTCTCCCCCCCCCCCCCCCCCCCTCCTCCCCCTCTCCTCCCCTCCCTTGAATTTCTTTTTATTACACTACTTTTATTCTTATCACCACTCCACTCTCTCTTTCTCCCTCTCTCGCATAATCCCACCCTGAATTTTTCTCCCAATGCCAGTGTAATATAAATTTCATCTGAATGACGTGTATTCTCGTTACCTCGTTACATCGTAAAAAAATTGAAATGCCTGAGGGACTTAAAGTGTCACCTGGAGAAAAACGCTGAGTGAATGAGATCGAATGTGTACACAAGTTGATAGTAAAAAAAAAAAGGGGGGGGGGAGGAGAGTGGAGGCTTATTTCTGGTATGTATAAATGAAGCTTGCAAAAGGGGGAGAGAAGGGGGGGGGGGGGAGGAAAATGGAGGAAAGTACTTTAAAAATCCCCTTGAGCGAGGAGCCAATCTCTTTCTCTCTCTCTCTCTCTTCTTCTCCTCTTTTTTTTTCCCTTTCACTCGTCCATCGTTTTCTCCATTCAACCGAAGATCCTATCTTTTTCCATTACAAGCCGGACATCGCGCTCGGTGACGCGTTCTGTGAGCGATTTATACCTCAGAACCGACGTATATCCGGTCTGAACGACCCCTGGATGTGTTTGTCTCTCTTCCCTCCTCCTCTCCTCTCTCCCTCTTTTTTTCCCCATGGTGCATTTTTATGTTTCTTTCCTCTTTTTTTTTGCCCCTCTTTCCCCCTTCCTTTTCGTGAAATGCCCTCTCGGTTGTGTTCAGTTGTATCATGACGAAAATCTAAAATACCCCAGTGTCGCCGACATATACACACACATACACACAAAGGCAAACTGCTTTCCTCGATTTTAAAAGACACAACGAACTGGCGCCAGTCTTTTCTCAAACAGGAATACTTTAAGCTCCCAACCCTTCGAGAATGGAGAACTTGTTACACGAGGCAAATTACTGCTCCATATCTTTTTTAATTAAAAAAATTCCATAGTGTAGGTTGTCATTTATATTCTATTTGGGTGTAATAACCATGGGAGAAATGAAAAAAAAATGAGATATTGGTGGGAAAATAATTTGAATTTTTTGTTATTGCTGGATTTTAGAAATTGAGGAAATTTTTTGGACTTTTTTTATGCTGTTCGGTAATTTTGTATGGAAAGAATGCAATTTGGTAAATAGATGAGCTTTATTTTTCATCGGAGATTCTGATGAAATTGATGGGAAAAATGAGTATTGATAATTCCGGGAATTTTAGGGATGATGAGCTCGGCTTGGATAAATCGATATTTGTAATTAAGGTCATCCTAGTAAATTCTAGTACAGTTAACTATTCATTTTTTTGATGCCTTATTAAAGATGATATTTTTTTACATTTTTCTGAATTTTTTCATAATTTTTAACCGTGTAGTTTATGAGATATGAATTATCAAAGTTACTGAAAATAGCAGTGGTGGGGATGAAACGCCCTAAATCAGACAGAAATAACGAAATTACTAAAAAACCACAGGGTTGAACCATTATTTAAAAACTATTGGCGAAGAGAACAGCATTTTAACTAAATAATAGAAGAAAAAAATATTCAATTCACCGTATAGTTATTGAGAAATTTTAATTAGAAGGTAGTCGTAACTATTTGCCTCTCTCTATCTCATGCATTTGATAGGAGATTAATGTAAAAAAAAAGGCGAGTGAAAAAAAATTATATTCACAAGCTGAAGATATGACTTTCTGATAATTTAATCACTTTTTCGGGTAAATTAAAGCATTTTTTCCCAAATTATCAGTAATTAATTGGAAATTAATCTAAAAATCCTCATTTTTTTCTGTTTTATCGACCAGAATGTATCACTACCTTAAACAGCACTAAATTATCCAATACAATTGAAGCAAATTATAGATTAAAATTCAAGTTTCACAAATTAATTAACTAAATAACACAATTGTTAATGTCAAATATTGAAGCAAAATGTAAATTTGATGAAACAATAATTGATGCAAATGAAAGGATCTGAGGTTTAATTATCAAGTGAAATGTAATTATTTGAAATATCTACTGTTTCACGTCTCTAAAGTTTTAGTGTTTGAGAGAATAGACTGTCTATTCAATGTAGTTTGCACTGGTTTTACTTGTTTACCTACGTTTGCATGGCCATATAGCTTTCAGGTTGTGTGTTCAAATGCCACGAAGATTATTCGAGTGATCAAAAACTTTTAGTTCAAATTTCCACTATCTCTAACTGCTGCTAAATTATTGATAGACACTAGTTGTGTATACTGTACTGTACTTTTTCTGTATGTATTTTTGTACCTACCGACAATGAAGATGGCAATGAGACGAACAATTCCAAACTCCATGTTGTTGTAATTGAGCAGTACATTTGATAGATGGGCAGCTAGAAGTGCGTAAACTCCTCCACTGGCCCCGACTAGGTAAACATCTGTATCAAAGACTGACGTACCGAGTGAACCTGTAAAAAGAAATTTAATATTTTTTATTAATTAAGATATTCTTTTAGGTGAATATAGGAAAAAATTGAGATTTTGATGAAACGATTCAAAATTGATTTTTTTTTTTTTTATGATTCCATTGTAAAGTTGAGGAAATTTTCGATGGGGAACAAGTGTTAAAATAGATTTTTTGAAATTTTTGGAGAATTCAGCTTTTTTAAGCACGAATAAGGAGTCTTACACTTTACTTTTAGCTTTTTTCGACATTTTTGAAGATTCCTTCAGTTTTATGGGTTACAAAGATTTGCTGTTGGTTTTAAATTGAAGATGAGATCATTTGCCATCGATTTAAGTGGTTAAATAATGAAAATTATTGATTTTTTTAGGTATTCATGGACCATTTCAAGAAATTTAATATTTACCCAATAAAAACCTCAAAAATCAATGATTTTTTTTTTTGGAAATCCCATCAATTAATGGAAAATGATCTCATTTTCCGTTTAAGATCAGTCCCAAGTCGCTACGACCAATAGAACCAAAAATATCATCGAAAAAATCAAATTTTTGCAAAAAAAAAGGGCTTTTACTTTCAAATCTTGTCTAAAAAAATCGCATTTTTCCAAAATTTCAAAACAATCAATGTTGGCACATGATTTTCATTAATTGCACATTAATAACGATTAAATATTGCAAAATCAGTATCTTCAGATGATAAAAACTGCAAATTCCAATAATTTATCCACTTTCTCCTCAAATTAAACCAAAAAAACCTCGAAATTCCCCCGAAAAATTCAGCTGAAACCAAGCGTTTGTGTGTTGTGGTTGTTCTGACGAGTGTGTTGAGCTCGTAAATGGTTTCTTCAGCATTCAACCCCAAAGTTTACCGAGAGCACAAAGCACAACACATAGGAGGGTGGAAAACGCACGAGCCAGAAAGAGGTGCGAGAGATTTTACCCAAGCAAAAGAGAGCAAGTGAACTGGGTAAATACGTGGATTTGTTGGAAAATTAGAAAATCCCATAAGAGCATTTTGCTCATTGCCTCGAATTGTGTAAATACCATTGGCTTAAACTAGCCACAGGTAGATGTAGTGCACAATAAGGTGGAGTAACGGGTAGGAGAGAGCCACTGTCTACTGGAGCATCGCTTATTAATGGCCAACGTCTCTCCTATTCCATTCAAACCGCCACCACATTCTCTCTCCCTCAATTTATCTTTATCCCCCCCCTCTTTCTCTCTCTTGCTTGCACGCAAATGCACATACTTGGGGCGCACTAGGCACTCTCTGTGATGTGGCACACAGGGAGGGGGGGGGGGGGGGGGGGTTAGCCAGCCTTCCGGAACACGTTTCTCTCTGCTCGATGCAACTGGAAATGCCGGATCGTCAAATAGCTCGGACCAAACAAATCATAAAAAACTCGTGTCCGCTCATGAATTCGAGAATGCTCAAAATTTTGATAAACGTGTAATTAAATTACTTTTTGAGGGGTGAAAGACCCATTAAATTTCAAAAACTTAAAAATTTATTATTAAGTAATAATTATGATTTTTTTTGTATTGCATAAAAGAAGCATTGGCTTTCTATTATTATTAAATAAATTATCGGCCATTATGGTTACTCCCGAAAAAATTTCAAAATTTAATTTTCAAAGGTGCCAATGTTTCGTCCAATCGATGTGAACCTCTTCAGGGTGCATTATTATGTTTATTAATTTAACATTTGATTTTTTGGAAATACATATTTTCTATCATTCCAATTTGTCAAAAACAATACAAAACAACATTACACTTTATTTTCTGCCATCATGTGTCATGCATTGACTTTCTAATTTTTTTCTCCAGTTATTGACACTTTTTTATGGCAAAAATATCAATGAATATTGTTGAATAATTGGTTTTTGATAGGAAATGAGATAAAACAGAGAAAAATGAGGATTTTTGGGTTAATTTCCAATTAATTGCTGTTAATTCATGGAAAAGTGCTTTAATTTACCCAAAAAAAGTGATTAAACTATTCGAAAATCATATCTTCAGCTTGTGAATATAATTTTTTTTTCTCTCGCCTTTTTTTTACATTAATTTTCTATCACATGCATGAGATAGAAAGAGAGGCAAATAGTTACGACTACCTTCTAATTAAAATTTCTCAATAACTATACGGTGAATTGAATATTTTTTTCTTCTATTATTTAGTTAAAATGTTGTTCTCTTCGCCAATTGTTTTTAAATAATGGTTCAACCCTTTGGTTTTTTAGCAATTTCGTTATTTCCGTCCGATTCAGGGTTTTTCATCCCCCCCCCCCCCGCTATTTCCAGTAACTTTGATAATTAATATCTCCTAAACTACACGGTCAAAAATTCTGAAAAAATTCAGAAAAACGTAAAAAATTATCATTTTTAATAAAACATCAAAAAGAAAAGCCCAATTACTCCAAATACATCAGAGCTCATGATAAAAAGAAAAAAAAATCCAAGACTCGAAGAAATGCAACCACGAAATATATATATACATATATATATAGCTCGTGACTCTCATCCATAAAGATACTCGATAAATTGGGAATTGCCAACCGGAAATTCATCCAGGAAACATAAATGAGGTTTCAAGCTCTTTTTCAAAAGAACTCTTGTGTTCTTTTGCCTCGTTCATTACTGAATACTGGTGGGGGGGGGGGGGGGGGGGGGGAGTATATTGGTATGCGTGGTAGGAATAAACAATGAAGAAGGATCTTCGCATCACCGCGTGAACGAGAGTAACATGTACACGTTTTATATAGAGAAAAAAAAAAAAGAGAGGCACTGAGAGGGAGCCAGAGTACAGGCTTTTGTGCAGAGCTATAGTTATTTTTTTTTTTTCAAATTCAACGTAGGTATAATAATAATAATAATAATAATAATAAAAAGACATTATGTGTTTCACGCGTGCCTGGGAAATGGAGCTGGAGAATTGCAATTGAGGGGAGGGAAGGGGGGGGGGTTGAGAAGGGGGAAAAAGGGACTGAATTGTGTACGGAAGTGGGTAGGTGCCTAGACTCGACCCCGATTGATCCTGACATCGATTGAATTAACCAGGAAGACAGAGAGATATATATATATGTATAGAGAGAGAGAGGGAATCAGGGGCCTTTGCAATAGGCAAATGGGGGTTGATGGGAGAAACTCGTGACTATCGTCGTACAATATCGCTTGTATTGTGCGAGTCAATCCCTCTCAGTATCGCTTCCTTTTCCCCTCCCTCTTCCTATTCCCCTTGATTCTCTCCTGTGTGTGTGTGTCCCTTCCAGCAAAGCAATCACCGTGGATCATTGCGTATAGCGTCCATTAACGCGTGACCCACATTGCCAACTTGGCTGGTTAGAAATCCATGGCATCCATGACACTTCGACTGGCATCTCATTCAGTTCCTGTATATGTATATATATATATATATTGATTGTTAACGGAAATTGACAGGGTACGGAGATAGGTATACGATGCTATGCGAAATTTGTGATTGAGTTTGTGATTTTCCAGGAAATTGATAATATACCGGAAGCGATGCGTAGGTTAAATCAGGATTTTGATTTTTAGATTAAAGGCATCAACATGAAAAAATTTGAAAAAATTCACCAATATGGTAGACATGTTATACCATCTTCTCAAATTTTTTCAGATTTTTCGGCAAACTCCATCACATAAAAAAAAATCGTGTGCAAAATTTTGCCCCTTTTTTCACCTAAAAATAAAAATAAAACAACAAAGTTTTGTCTGTCGCGCATTTGCCTTGAGAGTAAAACGGATTGATCCAGTAATCGTTGAAAGGTCGTATCTATATATATATATATATATATTTGATACAGTGAGAATCGAATTTAATCCAACGAAATATCATCGACTAGCACAATTTTTTGCAAAGTGTTTGGTGTGTGATAGGTGAGAGGAAAGTTGAAAATATTTATAGACATATAAACAGGTATTCTTGTGTATTTATATGAACTCGTGCATGTATGGTGTACGTGCAATATATACGCCGTGTACTCCTCTCCCTCTGGTGTTCCCACGCAAGGACAAGCGAGGCACACTGGCATTCCATCCTGGCACTCCTAGGTATTAGATAATTACAGTTCAACGTTTTACTTGGCTTTTTGTGTCCCGCCTTATTATTCCCCTTCTCCTCCCCCTTTTGCCCCTCAATCGCGCGAGTTTCTGTGACCCACCTTTTATCCGCCCGCTTATAAAGACACTATTGCGCTTTTTTTCGCACGCTTTGTCGCGTGCAGCCTTCATTTCGCCCGAAATTCGCCTCAAATCAGGTCTAATTGTATTTGCAGCTAAATTCAAAGGGAGAGGGGGAATTTTCACCTCTTCCTTTTGAACACACAGAAACACTGTGTCTACGTGTGTCAAGTGGAAAACCACTGGCTTGCTGCTACTGATACTAGCCTCTGTACAGTCTTGTCTACCAACGCGTAAACCCGAACCTCTCTCACTCCAAACGTCCAGCCAACGTTAATTAGTACTCCTAATTGGCGTTGGTTGAACGTATACGAAACGGTTTCACCCAACGTTTCCAAGCGCATATTCAACATACACATACATACACATAGCAATCACTAATTTCTACATTATATGGCCTTGCTAAATTCTATCCTTGAAGAGATTGAGGATAATGACCCTCACACCTGTTGTATTTAAAATTATTATTTTTTTTTTTTTTATAATTATTATTATTCATTATTATAGAAGTTTATTAATCTAGATTCATAATCTTCTGCAATTTAATTCACAATTGTGGAATTTTTCATGAATATTCACAGGTTTATTTGATTTTAATTTAATTTAATTTTTTTTTCTTCCACATTTATACCGAAAAAATTCATGTATTTTTTATTCTATGCAATTGAATTTTCACTTTTTATCTACTTTATCCGCTTTTACTCATTGAATATCTACTTATGATGAAAAGAGGAATGAAGGAATGAAAATAAGAGGAATGAGGAGGATAAAAAAAGGGGAGAAAATGTAGTGAGTGAATCGCAAATCTGAGCGTTTGAAATGCGAAAGTCCAGACGAATTCCATCTGTCTGAATGAAGTAAAGGCGAGAGATAGATCCTTTTTCTCTCCTCTTCTTTACTCTTTTTCTTTATCTTTCTGCCGAATAGTAAGTGAATCCTTTTTCCATTCTACGGGCTTTTTGCATTTGAATTTTTTTTTTTTTTTTTTTTCAGTTATAAACGAATTTCCTTTGGCCCGGGCTAGTACTCTCGAGTGCCTCTCTTTCCAAAAAAAAAAAGAGGCATTAAAAAAAAAACGGAGGAATAGAAGAGGATAAAATCTGAAGAGATGAAAGACTATCTGCGAAGTGGCGTTATGAGGAGATTTTTCAAGAGTTTTTCGCCTGGTTGAAAAAGGCCAGAGAAATGGGGAAAAATAGAGGGGAATAGAGGGACAAAGTTAATGCTAGAGGTAACAAGTTGAACGAACAGTAGCCCAAAGAGATATATATATATATATATATATATCCTTATTCGGCCCTTGTAACACAGAGGCACGCGCTCTCCTCCACACTTTTTTTAAAAACTCCTCGAGAGAGTTCATTTGCATATTTTCACGCATTCTCCAACACACAATTCCACAAATTTTTTAATTTTTTTTTCTGTTAAAATGTAATAATACCCACACACACTGAGAGAGAAGTACTGAGAATAAACTCATTTAAAAATCCCAATGTAATTATTTAACCTCAACGAAAAAGAGAGAAAAAAAAATTAAAAAATTTCCCATTATTTTTTTAAATCTTGATAGAATTATTTTTTAATTAAATATATATTTTATTAATATTAAAGTGTTAATACTTTCAAATCTACTCCAATCAGATGAATGGCTTCCGTTTTTTTGCGTGCATCAGAAAATTAAAAAATGAAAAAAAAAAGGAGGAGAAAAAAAATTCACGATATAGATGCAAGAATTAAGAATTAAGTCCATTGAGTAAAGACCAAAAGAAAAAAAAAAAAAAAAAAAGAAGCAAAAACGGCGTTGACCGAGAGAGGCGGCGTAGGAAACGAGCGCAACATCGTGACTCGGTTCAAGTCGCACGGTGATAACGTGCATATACACTATATACACTATAATGGGCAGGTATGCACGCGGTGCACGCGACTTTAGAATCGAGGCGTGTACAGTTAGAGACACAGAGAGAAGAGTGTACCCAAGAGAGTTGTATAAAAGAAAGAAAGAGATATAAAAAGAGTACATCTCAGGATAGATGCATACACACGTTTACATTCGTAGAATGAGTGTACAACATATCGTTTGTGTGTCGCGATCTTTCGTCGCTTCGTTTTTCCCCCACTTTATTCTTTTTATTCTTATAGACAAAACCTTTGCAAAATGGACTCCCGAGTAGATATGGTTTACCATTTTTTTTGGGGGTGAAGACTTTTACTATAAAATTTGAAAAAATTCACCAACAAAGTAGAGATGTTGGAGCATCTTCTCAAATTTTTTCAATTTTTTCTGCAGACTCCATCACTCTAAAAAAAAATCATAAATCAGTTCATCTTGGGGGTCCATTTTGCCCCGGTTTCCTCCTACTTTTCTTCATCATTTTTCTCTCCTTTCGCCTTCAACTTTTATTCCGTATGGCAACTTGCGGTGTTGTGTGTCCTTATATTAGGTCTCGTAAAAAAAATGGATGAGTTTCCTCCTCCTTCCCCCCCCCCCCTCTTTTCCCTCTTCTCTTTGCCCTTTTTTCTCTTTCTCTCTGAAAGAAATAGTAACACACAGAAGATGGAGAAACTGGAGTAGGGGAAAAATACATCTTTTTTTTTTTGTTTCTTCCTTTATTTCTTCTTCTTTCTCAGTAGTAATATCCGCAAGTCAGAACGGAAGAAAAACCTCTTCAATCTCGGGCAAGTATTGAGCAAGTACACTTTGGCTACAACAGTTACTTCGACATTCGGGTTTTGACTTCAAAGTTTTCATCATAATATTCGATATGCACAGAGAGAAAAGTAGTATTTTCTTTCTTTTCTTTTCCTTTAGTTCCCCCCTTTTTTTCTGCATGTTTCAAAGGGGTTTTCGAGCTTTTCCATGCTACAGTCATGCATACTGGGATGAATAGCCGGATATATGTATTCATGTGCAAACTTTATTTGTTCACTTGATTGGAGTTGTTTTTTTTTTTTTTTTGGGTATGTATACTGCTTGCAGATTGAATTTCGGGGGAAAAAAAAGGGGTAATAGTAGGTTTGTACAGTGACATAAATTGTGTTCATTGAAGAATTTTACCGATGAATTTTTTTTTTTTTTTTACGAACTCCAAACTCACTCCGGATCTCATTTCACTGAAATTCATCCCCGTTGTACACGATTAATTACGCGTCCCTGAGCAATGCCCGTATCGCCTCTGGACGAGTAATTCTTTTTTTTTTTTTTTTTTGGTTAAATCGATGATTACATTTAGCCGTAAAATGTGATAATGTTTTTTAATCAAATTTAATGAATGATTCTGTAACACAATACGAAGTATTTCGTTGATAAAACTTCATAAATTCGCTTTTCCCCTTTTTTTTCTCCAATTATTGAATTATTTCTATTTTTTTTTCTTTTTGCATTGAAAAAAATGATCGGCTTGAATATCGAAACAAATGGACAATTTGTTTGTTTTTGAGATAGTATTGAAATTGGAAAAATTTAAACCACCCATTCCTCTTTTTCCATTAATGCATTTATTTCCGCTCGTGAATTCACTGTTGCTGGAATAATCCCAATCATTCCATGAATTTTTTTTTTCCACTTTCAGTGTAATATAATGAATTTTCACAAAAAAATTTCGAAATAACGAAATTTTTCAATTATCCTCGAGTTATGAGAGGTATTCAATCCACTTGTATATCTCTCTGTATTTACAATTTTTAATAAAGAGAGAGAGAGAAGAGCTCAAATACTCTGGATAAATGATGAAAAAACGTGGAAAAAAAAAGCTCCACTTCAATCAATCTCTGTGTGCAAGCTTAATCGTCAGACTCATCGCTCTTTGACTTTACCTACTTATTTCTTTCTCAAAACGTTTTTTTTCCTCTCCCCCCCCCCCCCCCCCCTCTTCACTCATTATTGAAATATACGCTACTGGATAGTAGACGCTCGCGCGTGACTTTGATAATATGCAATTTTATAAGAACAATGAAATTGCCCACACACACACACATATATATACACACATATGAGGGCCTTTCTCATTATCTACCGAAGATCTTAGAAAGTGAGTTGTTTAAAAATAGAACAAACGGAAGTGATCGTACTCCGCACATTTATAAACACATACATATACATATATATATGAAAATGTACATATACACATGTATGTAGCCACAGTGCGTTGCACTCATCGAACCGTGATCCTTTCCTCCATTGTAACCGTGACGACACAGGGGAAACGTATTGCAAAAGTGCCCTCATTCTTCTGCTCCCTTGTATTTCTCTATTCTCTTTCTCTCTCTTTTTTTTGCCAATGCTCCTTTTTTTTTCTTCATATTTTTCTCTTTATTTTTGCGGAAATGAAAAGAATCCCTGAATGAATCGTTCATCCGTATACACGCGATGTTGAAGAGACTGTTATTTTATCTTTCTCGGTTCATGGGATGAGGACAAGAGGCAATGGGGGTAAAACGTGGTGAAAGAGACGGGGTATACATGTTAGAGTTGACTTGGCTCTTTCGCCTGGATACACTTGAACCTTTCCCAAAGCTACGACAAGTGGAGTAGGAGAGAGAGAGATCTCGACTCACGGTCGAGCGAACACTGTCGCGTCACTGCCAGTAGAAATACCAACGCGATAACGCGCCTCAAGGTATGCTCTTTCGTCCGCTTTTCTAACTTTATAAATTCTGCAGGGAGAAGAGGGCAGAGAAAACTGTCAAAGATACGAGAATAAATGAAAGAATAGAAGGGAAAAACGCACGTGGCTTTTTGGAACAAGTCATGCTGAATATTTCAAGTGTTTCTGCTTTTAGTCGAGCGTAATTTACGAATTTACTGACGAGTTGTTAAAGTATCATGGCAATTTTACGTTTTAAACCTTCAGATTGAAGAAAAGATTAACATTTGGAAAATATTTTTTAAAAGAAGGAAAATACAATGGGAAAAGTGAGAAAATTAAAATTATTGACCATTTAATAATTAATTGTAATTGTTGGATAAATAATTGTTTTTGCTGCATTGCATTGACGCGAATACACTAGTTGAATGGCATACTATTGTTTCAATAATAATTGACGAATAATGAATGTAGGGGAGACAAGAGCAAAATGGAACTGGAGGTCAAAATGACTTGGGATTTTTTTTTAGAGTGAAGGCCTCTACGGAAAAATTTAAAAAAAATCACAAATGATGTACATATATTGGACCATCTTCTCAAATTTTTTCAGATTTTTCCATGAAGTCCTTCACTCCGAAAAAAAATCCTAAATCATGTTGCTTTATGGGTCCATTTTGCCCCATTTTCTTCTAATTCAAGAATACAAAGTTCTCAGATAAATATCAGATTTTAAACGAGATCGAGCGATTCTGCCGTAAAAAAAGGATTAAGGCAAAATCGCTACATCTCGCTTAGTCTCCGAAATATTCTCAAAAAAACAGATGATAAAATAAAATTAATTTGTCAGAAATAATACATTAATTCAGTAGCGAAGTGGTAAAGGAAGTTAAGTATATATGGTTATCCCATATGACTTAACTCCCTTTACCACTTCGCTACTGAATTCTTCTTCGAATTCGCTTCTACTAGCAAAGTAGGTTTTTCACTCATAAATAAACAGTTCTAGCCCTTTTTCATGGATTCTCTTCCTCCTAGACATTCCTTACGACTAACCTGCCTGACCATCCAACTCCAAAGAAAATTTGTCGCATCAAATTCGTAATAATTCAGTACTACCCCTAAAAACTCCTTGGCATGCTGCAATGCATGCGAATTAATCCCCCAGCACAGGCATCTCGTGTTAACACGAATCCCCCCGGAATGAGAGGGATGGAGGCATTCCTCTCCATTTTAGGACTCAGAAAGAGAGAGAAGCTAAAAGTAGTACACAGAGTCTGGCTGAGCTGGTAGCAGTCAAGGCGATGGATCCCACCCCCCCAGACTCCTGCAAAATACATTGTGCAAGGGAGGGTAGAGCCCGAGGAAGAAGAACCCTGGGCATACAAGTACACTGCTCAACGTAGCGAATATAATCTTTCAACGGCTCGACACGACCGTGCTCACACACAACTCCACCAGGCGTTTATTATTCATAGCATATACCCCCCTCCCCCCTCCTTCATCTGCCCATTTCTCTCGCACTAACCGCCTGTTCACCCTCTCTCGTATTTGCAACGTTTTACTTTCATGAACGTTAATACGCGAGGATTTGCCTCCCAATCGGATTTATGTAAATAGCTATTGGTTGTACAAGCGTATACCATACCCGCCCACTTGCGTCTCACTAACGGTGTGCATTAGTGGACGGTTAAATCAGGCGTAAATAATTTGTAAAACGTGATATATATATATATATACATATATATATTTTAGTGTATACCACAATAACAAAATAGCTATGGTTAAATTTGGAGAGGAAATTTTAGTCATTTGTGAAACACTGATTGTTGTATCAATGGAATAAATTTTCATGCCAGTGACAATTAGAATGTTTTCAATGAGCCAGCAATTGAATTGATGAATAATTGAAAATAATAGGTCACTTTGAATTTGGAAATTATTTGTGTGAGTTAATTATAGACAGCAATTGATTTCGAATGGAAAGATAGGAAAAAAATATATAATTTTAGGAACAATGAAATTATGGTGCTATTTAGATTTGACAATGCTAACTTTAGACATGAGTTAGGATCATAATGTTGAGTAGTGAAGCTAACCATATAGATCTACTGCAGTTGAAGATGATCATATTTTCACATTGTGGGAGTAACAATGTGTTCATTTGTCAATTATAGAAAATTTTATACTGCATAGAGTCGCGAAAGTGACAATAAAATAATTGAGTTATTTTTGGATATGAAGATCTGATATCTTTACAATTCTGAAAATAGCCAAATTTTGTCAATATTAATATAGTCAGAGTGACTCTTTCCGCTTCTATTCATAGACTGACAAAAATAAAGCGAGAAAGATTATAAAATATTCATACTATTGATCCTTATCAAACAGTTTTTTTGAATAATTAAAAACGTTGTCGAGTTTACTGAATTTAGTCAATTCGTTCATATTAAATGGTTGAATTCATCATATTCAGATAAATTCCACAACTTTTTGAATTATTTTAAAAAGATATTAGTTGAGGATCAGTGATATGAATATTTAAGAATTCTTATCACTTTTTTTCTCAGCGCACTTATTAACAGAGATCGGCAAAAAAAAATTCGCATTTTTAATTTTTTTTATTTCTATAATTTCCATCGAAAAAATTATAATTACTTTCTTAATGAAAAATTTGGATTTTTGAATTTTTCATTAGTTTGAAAATTAATTTTTTTTTTTAACAACTTTGATGACTATTTTAATTAAAAATTTGACTGATGAAATTTTATAATTCTTTTTCTAATTCGAAATTTTGATTCTTTCTTACTTATTAATTGATTGGAATAATTAATTTTATAATAAAATCAACGCTACTATGTTTAATCTTCCCAAATATAACCGTCTTTCAGACAAAAATTTTGAGTTGAGAGTGTTAATTAAATGTAACACAAATAAGAACTTATAATTTAATCCAATCTAAATGACGCTTATATGACATTTATAATTCAATTTAACTAATAAAAATGTTAATGAGTTTAATAAAGGAAATAATAATGAAATTCCATGAGTCAAATTTTGAATTACAATAGTAATCAAAATTGTTAAGAAAAAAAAATTAATTTTCAAACTAATGAAAAATTTAAAAATCCAAATTTTTCATTAAGAAAGTAATTAAAATTTTTTCGATGAAAATTACAGAAATAAAAAAAATTAAAAATTTAAAAATGCGAATTTTTTTTTGCCGATCTCATCAAAATCCTCGCACAAGGACTTGATGACATTTACTATAAATTTAGAGCTAAATACCAGAATCAATCGTAATGATTATGAAAATTATCTCAACAATATTATTGTAATTAAGTATACATCCGAAATTCCCATCTGTGTGGTATTTATGCATATGGCTAAATGCCATGGCTTAAATTTTTCGACGATTCAGAAAGGGGGAATTAATGAATCATCTGCAAGACACTGATTGCAATGTTAATGAGTACAGTTGGCTGAAGGAGAATTGGTAATTTCAATGATATACTAACCAGCTAAAACGCCAGCCATATATACAGCAGCAATCCTCAAACTCCCATGAACCATTTCAAGGGGAAGTCCCACGACCACCTGCACCCCCAGGTTAAACAGCAGGTGTAACCATCTGAAAGTAGAGAAATAAATATATATATATACATTGTGAATAATTTCAACAATAAAACAGGAGTAATACATGGGAATTTTGTCAGTGATACAGTAGAAAAATTGCAGAGACTCAAATATTTAAATGCATGAATTATGAAAAAGATGAATTGAAGTTGCTTTCACTCGGAAGTAAATTTTAAATTATATACAATTCAAGCGCTACTTTATCATTTCGAGAGTCAATTAGTTCGTTTTCTTTTGAGAAAAACGAAATACACAAGTGGTTGAGAAAAAGAGAAATGGAGAATTTCTGTAGCATCTTTTTAACATTTTTAACTTCTCAAGTAAAATTTAAAATTAGAGTTTTGTTGATCATTATAAGTAAAAATCGTTGAAGCTAAATGCAGCAAATTTTGTTTGCTTGTTTGTGTTATAAACACGAGTTTAATCTTCTAGTTCAGTGATAAGAGCAAATGGGAGGATATGCAAAATCGATTTTTAGTAATGACGTACTCATCTCCAAATTGTAGGAAAATGTATACATAAAAGGATTCAGGTGGTAAGAGGAAATTGAAAAGTTTTCAATTCCATTTACTCATGTACACATTGAAATATCTTATTTGACTTCTCTTTGGTTCCTTAAAGTAAGGGAAAATTTTGGGTTTGTTTGGTAACGACTATTTCTTGGTAAAGCACAAAATGGTTCATTTTAGTGGAGCCAACGTTTATGAGGTTTCTCACGATTTATCTTTGGTAGTTTATACGCAAACGATAATGAATATTGTCTAACGCTGAATATCGAACAGAAGTTTTTGGGTTGAGAGAGAGAGGGGGGGGGGGCTGTTGTAAAACCGGGATACGATAAGCTTAAATATTCTACTTCCTCTAGATTCTATATAAAGTGAAAGGCGGAATGTATTAGGAAATCCGTTTACCGTATATTCTGAATCTGTTTTTTTTTGGAGAATGTTATCGTGTTTTTTTTTTCGTGTTAAAGAGGAAAAGAATTCTATTTGCAAATTCTTTACTCAAGCCCCAATATGAAAATGAGTGTAATCAACTTTTTTTTTCTTCTTTTCTTGATTAAATCCCTCCATTATGGTGCCCTTGGTTGTAGCTGATATTTTATTCAATTTAAGTCCATGTTTAATACATTAAGTAATTTTCAAGGCAATGTTGAAAAAAAAAAAAATAATGTAAAACAATTTATGGTTACAAGGTGAGACACACTCTCGGTTAGATTGGCATTCTTATCGCAGTTGAGATGCACACACGCACGTCATCATCACGGGACACACAGCCTGTGTGTGATAGGTGGGATAGATGAATAAGGAGACAAGTCAAGGAAAATTTGTGGAAAAAAGGAGGAATTGGAAGGGATGGAAATAGCAGAGTGGTGTTCACTCTCTTTTTTCCCTCCTTATCTCTGTGATGCCACCATGAATAATTTAAAAAGCATCGCGCGCATTCAAGGCCTCCTTCATCCACCGTCTTCTTCTTTCCGCTCGTACGACTTCCGTTCCTTTCGTGAATGCCTTTTTTTTTCCTCAAGTCTCGGGAAAATGGGAACAAAATGGACCTTTTCATCAAAATGATTTGGAATTTTTTTTGAGAGTGAAGAGCTTTACGAAAAATTTTGAAAAAATTCAGCAACAATCTCCATATATTGGAGCATCTCGTCAATTTTTTTCATATTTATGCATGAGGTCCTTAACTTCGAAAAAAAAATTTGAATCATGTTAATCTGGAGGTCCATTTTGCCCCACTTTTTCACATTTACTGTCCTCTGGATACTTGTATCACACTGACTTTTGCACATGCACCAGACTCTCGCGGTAGCATAGTGCCTGAGTTATGCAAGTGATGGTGGCGAATGGTCAGGGTACTCAAGAGACTTGATAATTTCATCGAAAGTTTTTTTAAGTTAGAAGAGTTGGGAGGAGTGAAACTTACCCAGCATGGAGAAACATGTAGAATGCAAACCTCCAGAGCTCGAGACGCTTGTCTGGACGGTAAACGAATACACTATCAATTGGTACTGGACCGGATGGATTTATTTCACCCATTGCAACTGTGTAATACGTGAAAAAGCCAAGCTGAAATCAGAAAAATTAGAATTTTTGTTATTGATAATTTTCATTAAGTCTTCTATAGAATCATTAAAAATATGAATTGGATAATTTAATTAGTTTTGAGTGATCATTTTGATATTTTATATTGGAAATATTTGAGATAGGTTGTTTCTGATGATTCCATTGAAAAACTGAGGAAATTTCCATTAGAAAACATATGTTCAACTTTATTTTCGATAATTTTTTGGAAATTCGACTTTTTAAGCTGAAAAATAGAACTGGACCATGAATACCTTGAAACTGAATCAATTTTTTAAAAAATCCATATAAATTGATGACAATTGATGTCAACTTTCATTTAAGATCAACCGCTAATTGCTAAAATGAAAAGAACCGGAGAAATCCTCAACAAAGTAAAAAAATTGAAAATTTAAAAAATGGTTAAAAAATTCGAATCTTCAAAAAATAAAAAAAAATCTATTCCAACACATGCTTTTGACTGGAAATTTCCCCAGATTTTCATTGAAATCCTAAAAAGAATTCATCTCGAGCAGTTTCATCAAAATCCCCATTTATCCCTCCTCTTTCACCCCCATAATACATTCTCCAATCCTATTTCATCCTAGGCACAGCTAATAACAAAATTTATTTCGTCAAGGGATTATCCTTTTATTAGTATATACATAGAGAGCGGAAAAGAGGTTAATTCGTAGATTGATGTGACTATTCTAGATCCTCTGGATGAAATGAAATTGTTTCCCATTTGAAAATTTATGGTAACCAGTATAAACAGTACGGGTCGTAACCAATTGGAAGTGGTTTCGTGGTGACTCTCGAATTAAGTACATTTAGAAGAGGGGGAAAGGGGAAAAACACAATGGGAGTACACAAGGCCGAAATTCGCCAATCGTAAACTCAGCTATTTGGCTACATATCTCACTGCCAGAGGAGAGAGAGAAAAGTAAATGAATATAAATCGAAGGAACGTGACTGAAGTAAACTTTTTTCAGATCAATTTACGGCGTTTCTCTAATGAGAATTCCGAGTCAATAAGAAATAAGCAGAAAGTGGGGAGAGAGAGAGAGAGAGAAAAGAGAAGAAAAAAAAACAAGTGAGACTCTAGAGATTTGCGCCCAAGGATGTAAATTCTCCGTTGTGTTTAAAACCAGAACAATTTCACAGCCCTCGAAGCGTAAATTAGTTTGGACATACAAAAGGACAAGAGATAGTGGTAGGTCGTTTTAAGGAATATACTGTAAAAGCCAATGGCAAACCGCGCAATACCAACATAGTTTATATATGCAATACCTCTTGCTAATTAAACTACAAGAACTTCCCATGTGACGTGCATATAACCCAGTGCTTTATGTACACTAACGATGCCAGAGGCATATAATTTCCTGTACGGCTCTTTGATGCCTCTTTACATCTTTGTGTGTCCAGTGTCGATTCTCCACTCCAACTTTCCTCGCTCCCTTTTAGATTTTCTATACATTATCCAAGCACAAATGTAGAGTAGAAAAGAGCATCCGTCTGCTCTTCCCTCAATTCTCCAAATTTTCCCTTTTACAAGAAAAAAATAAAAAAAATCTGTATTTTCGTTCGAAAACTCGGGTGATTAAAAGTTTTCCATAGAATCAGCACTGATTCTCAACAACTTTCTGACTCACATCCTCATCATTACTGCATTGTTCTGATTTCCAACAGAGCCTGTCAATTTCTCAAATCATTCGAAAATACAACATGTGACACTGAGAATAGGATACTCCAACACAATTGCAAAGTTAACCCTCCTAATTCACTTCATTTTCTCTCCCCCTATTTGCTCTGATTTTCCCCCAAAAAATCTCATTCGAGTATAAATTGTATTCATTTCAGAAAAGCTATCGACTCTTCTGAACAAAAGTTATCTATCTCACCCATAATTTATTTTTTCATCAATCTCTATTTGCCTTTTTTTTCCTTTAATAATAATAAAAATAATAATAAGGGGAAAAAAATGCGATTTTCTCGCTCTTGCCGGAGGGAATAAATCGACAGGCAGAAATCCCGAAACGCTCGAATTAACAACTGACAGTGGAGTTTACAGGCCTCAAGCCAGACTAAGTAGTTTCAGTTTAACTGCAGTCAGACCCAGTTGAAAATTTAAATCAGTGATATCGGAATAGACTGAGATCAGAATAGCGCAATGATAAATTCCCCTGATACTTGATGGCAATCAAACACAGTAGTGTCTCTCTCTCTTCATTTCATTCCTCTGGGAGTCACGTAATCTGTATTCTACTTGTCAAAGCCGACTGATTTTTCATGCTGATATAATTAGTGTAGATGACATTATGAGAATTGAAATTCGATTGGAAAGTATGGGAGCTTTAGGTAGTGCAGTTGGGAGAGTAACAGATATATCACTATCGTCTTTTTTGCTTCAAAGTATAGAAAATTATAAAAAAATAATAAAATTCTTCAAGTTTAATATTATCATGACAATTTGTATTAATCTGAAGGTATTTAAAACATGTTCAATATCAACACGTAATGTTTGAGTTTTCTATAATGCAGTTATTTTATCAAATGTATGTTTTTGTATTATTTATAGAACCTGAAGAAGCTCCTAATCAGGGGCAAAACATCGCGATTTCAGAAAATAAATGTGAAGGTGACTTCGAATATTCATTTAATTGTCCAATATCCCAATTAACCTCGAAATTAATTTTTAAAAAAATTTGCACAGTTAAAAAGTCAAAATATGTAAAGGCAAAGAGTGTCTGAAGCTTGAATATAAATATAATATTAATTTATTATAATAAATTCCGTATGGGAAATATATATATGCAAACATATATGTGACAAAGAGAAAAATCATACGACATATATGTGTGGCAAAAAATGTAATAATTGTCATATATTCAATATATATATTTCCATATAATTCCAACAAAATTTATTCCAATTTTTATATTGTCAATTCGCTAATATTTTTTCTTAAAATTAATAAGCTTTTTTTTAAGCAAAGGGCATCTGGGCATTTTCGACTCTTTTTCCAATTTTTTTCCTCTAGAAATTCTTTTTTTTTCGTAAAAATTTATTTTTCGGATGTATTCCAGAGAAAAGTGAATTTGTTATGTGTGTCAGTTAAAAATCTGAGTAAATAAAAAAACCGCACGTTTTTTTTTCGGACTAATGGAATCGGCCTTTCAACGATTAATGTTAATGTTAGCTTTCAGGGGGAAAAGGGGCATTTAGTTTCTAGGCATCGCAAGATCGTAGTTGGGCACACAACACACAACTGGGCTAAATGGCCGAGTTTGCGGTGTAGCCACAGAGCCATAACACTGCATGCAGAGTGTACTCACCGGTGTTTCATCCAACGAGAGGGCTTTTTGGGGGGCGAAATACGTGGGGGTGTACAAAGAGTGCTTTACGTTGGAATAACTTTGTGTATAGGTGTATTCATGGTGAGTATGGGGTCGCGCATGTATCAGAAGCTTTAACGCGATCCTCGTGTAAATTTGTATGCGGCCAAGTTTATATGGTACCCAGACCGCGCGTTAACTCTGTACTGCCAATGAACGTGCCCGTGAGAACACAGACACGAGGAAAGTTTTTAAATTTTTAGATAATTTTTTTTTGGGGGCATGAGTATTATGATCGGTGGAGACTGGTCAGAGGTTGTTAACTAGGATTTTTTTCTTTTTTTTTTTTTTTACAAAATTTACTGCAGAGTTGGATGGTTCGTAGTTAGTTTTAAATAATAGGTTTAAATAGTTGGTGAATTTTCAAAATTTCAGAGTGAGTTAATTTTGTGGAAAATTTAATTTGCAACCATCATTCACTTAGTGGATGAATTCTCTACGTGCATGGGTTTTGAGGGAGAGAAATTATGATGTATGGGAGAAGTTAAAATTTTATATAATTTTTCTATTCTTTTTTTTTTGGAAATTGTTTGCCATTTTCTCTGTGTGTGTATAGGATATTTCCAGAAAGTTCTACGAACGGTGGAGAATTAAAAAAAGTGGAAAACGTTTACAGTTATTTCAATTGTTACGAGCTTTTTGACCTGAAACTCGGACAGATAGCTCACACACAGTTATGATCGTTCATGATTTTTCATGACACGAAGTAAGGCCTTTCTCCTTTTTTTTACTTATTTTATTACATATTTCATTATACTGAGAGAACGAATAGAGTCCCATGAAATTTGTTGAGGGTAACATATGGATTTTACGGTTATGGGATATAATTTTTTTTGCTGCTGCAGAAAAATCCGGATTGCACGATAATAACACATAGCTTTAATTTTCTCAATTTAATCATCAAAAATAAACTTTTAAATATAATTATCATCATTTAAAAGCTGTAGAGCCGCCTTGAGAGTAGCGGAAACATTTGAAAACAAAAGTAAAAAAATAGAAAAAAAAGAAGGAGAAAGGAAAAAAAATAAAAGTTTGTCTCGTTAAATTGCAGTAACTTTCCAACGAACCTTTTGTCGTCTCGACTAGTCACAGTGGCGCCATTTTCCCCATGATAAAAAATTAAAAAAAAGAAAGGAGCAAAGGGTGCACTGAAAATGACATCGAGCCACGCTATTGTCCTCTCTCCTGCTCTTTTTGTTTCTATTTCTGATTGACCTTTTTTGTTTTTTTCATTCGCTCCTCTTTCGTCACAATGCCTGATCGATTCTCAATCAGCGAACGATGTTTCCAAGAAATCGAGGGAAAAGATAAAAAAAAAAAGATTTAAAAAAACCCACTTCACTTTAAACTCGCCCATTATCACCGAGTTCATTCCCGGAGTTTTTCTGTGTCGAGAAAGAGAGAATCTTCAAGTGACTCAACAAAATTCTAAATTTACATGTAGACAACACACGTTTAATACGAGATGAGTGTTCCAAAAAAGAAAAAAGGGGGGAAATTACGTGTAAATTTGTGAATTTATCTGAGAAGGATTATTTTTTTCTCTCATCGCGCGCCTCTTTTCCCCCACACTATGAGAACAGAGTACTGAAGAGAGGCGAGTAACGTAAAAATAGCGCAGATCAGAAAATTCTCGACTATCTGAACGCGGAATCAAATTTATATTTATACCCCTTCTGCTGCTAGCTGTACACGACAAATGGTGCACGATATATCTCAGGTTAACCGCTGTCGAGTAAAGGTGGAACAGGGAAGAAGGGGGGGAGGGTTACTAACCCCTACATGGCCGAGGAAATATTTCTGCCCAATTCCATGACTAATTCCTCTTTTTCCCCCCAAAAAATGAGAATTCTCGTGTTTAAATCAGGGCAGTAACATGTGCTCTTTTTTTCTTTTCCTCGAGGGGGTAAGGTGAGACCAGAGATTTTGACTTTCTAATTTCGGAAGACGCGTGCCAGTAAGGGGGGAATGAGGGCACAAGGTGAGGGAAGCTCGTGTCAAAAAAGCAGACGATTTATGGAAACATTGACTTTACTCCCCCGAGGGGAGAAAAATCTGTAGTTTCAGGAAGAGACATCGAGGCAAAAAAAGGCGGGGATAAATTAAAATTTTAACGAAAACTAGAAGCAGGAAAATGGTAATTACATGAAAAATAACAGATGACTCATTAATAACACATGTTTCATTATAGAGTCAATCTCAATTAGTTGACAGTATCCTAAAATGTATTTTTTAAAGCAAAAAACCTCAAGATAAAATGAACATGCAAGTACTACAGCCTTCAGCAGTATGTTCTTGATATGCTGAAATTTAAGTGGCTGCAAAAAATTTTCCAGACCGATAAGCGGATTACAAGCCATTCATGGATGCAATATTGCTGAGTAATACTCTGACTATGTATTTAATAGAAAAAAATTTATTCATAAATATCTCAGGCAAAAAGGAAATAAATCCACCAAAAAACATGAGTTCGATGTAACCATTTCACCCGAGATCGAAACCGACAATCTCCAAATTTTTTAAAATTTGTGCGATATTCTTGATTTAATTTGTTTATTTTTCTGAGAATAATTAATTAATTCAATTCTTTAATTTCCATCAATTCACGCGATCATATGAATTTCAATAAAACACTGCACAGAGAAAAATGTTTTCTTAATTTGAGAATGTGCAGTCACTTAATTTAAGAATGTGCAGGTCACTTAAATTAAGTGACTTTTCTCACTTAAAGCAAGTGATTTTTTCTTTCTTAATTTAAGAAAGTAAAACTCACTTAAATCAAGTGCGTTTTCTCACTTAAATCAAGTGACTTTTCTCACTTAAATCAAGTAATTTTTCTTTCTTAATTTGAGAAAGTAAAAGTCACTTAAATTAAGTGACTTTTCTCACTTAAATCAAGTGACTTTTTCTTTCTTAATTTGAGAAAGTAAAACTCACTTAAATCAAGTGCGTTTTTTCACTTAAATCAAGTGACTTTTCTCACTTAAATCAAGTACTTTTTCTTTCTTAATTTGAGAAAGTAAAAGGCACTTAAATTAAGTGACTTTTCTCACTTAAATCAAGTGACTTTTTTTTTCTTAATTTAAGAAAGTAAAACTCACTTAAATCAAGTGCGTTTTTTCACTTAAATCAAGTGACTTTTCTCACTTAAATCAAGTAATTTTTCTTTCTTAATTTGAGAAAGTAAAAGTCACTTAAATTAAGTGACTTTTCTCACTTAAATCAAGTGACTTTTTCTTTCTTAATTTAAGTGACCTGCACATTCTTACATTAAGTGACCTGCACATTCTTGAATTAAGTGACTGCGCATTCTTAAATTAAGAAAACATTTTTCTCTGTGTGAATATGATTAGAAGTATAAGACTCAAGGGTATTGAGATTTCACTCCATTAGTTCAATTGAAATCATGAACGAACGCGTTAGTGACCGATATGCCATGAAAAAAGTGATGTAACGAAAAATAATAAAAATCTAACCATTTCAAAATTGGAAAAATTCATTATATCTTCGATTCACTCTTACTACACTTGTTATCAAGATGTCTCACAATACTACACGATGTGACTCTTTGACTACTCCCCATTTCTCAGAGATTAGATCACGAATGGAATTGGATGAGCTGAATACCAGTTGATGGCAAATTCATTTGGACTCTTCTCCCCCCCCCCCCCCCCTTTAGCAACTATCCCTATCCCTCTTCAAATTCTGTAAAAGCATGTGGTTTACAAGTTTCAATGTCTGATCTTCGAGGATCCCGAGAGAAAATACCTAGTAGTCACTCGGTTATCTCTATCTCTCAGTGAGTCCAAGTACACATATATACATACAGGTAAAGAGAGGTATGTATTCCTGCTTCTGTGAATTTACCGTCTCTCTATTGAGACAGGAGAGAGGGTAAAACTTAAACCCCTGGGCAAAGGTCCAGGCAACTGGATAAGATTACACAAGAAGATGGGCTGCTTACTCTCTCTCTCTCTCTCTCTCTCTCTCATCTGATGCGGCTACTCCTAGAAAATCTACCACAGTATAACCCAAACCCCCCCCCCCAAGAGTTTCTATCTCTTCGGCGTCTAGTTTTATTTGAACATGTCGTTTAGCTTCTGGTTTCTCTCGTTTTCTTTTTTACCTAGTCTCCTTTTTTTTTCACTTCTTGGTTAGGCTTTGGTCAAATCGAGGTTAAGCCCTGGTCTTGTTCTGTTGGAGTATCTCACCCTTTCGAGGCCATTTCTTGCGTCGTTCCAACACTCTGTGTGTTTACTTTGATTCTAATAAGAAGAAGAAGAGAGAGAATCTCTGCAGTCTGTTAAATCTCCAACTTCTTGTAACCGACTCTCAGTGCTTGTACAAGAAATTTGGACGGAAATTTCATTTAGAACAATTTTCCAGCATCTTTGCAGTTAACTCGAGGAATAAAGTTTCTTTTTTTTTTTATTAAAGAAGGATTATATTGAATTTTTTGCTCTTGTTTTTATCATGAATCATCCTCCATTGAAAATTTTATCGAGCTTTTTTTGAGAGTCTGTCACAAATAATTAATGTAAATAGAGCAAAATTTGATATTTTAGTGCTAATTAGAGAGTCTTTGAGAGTTCTTGTGATGATGGACATAGATTTCATGTACCTAAGGCGATTAAGAAGAAGTATCCTCAACATTATTATAAATTCTTAACTGTAAATGAGGAAATGCTCTATATTGGTAAGTAGTGAAACTCCCAATAGCTAAATTGGTAGACAATCATTCATGTAATTTGAAAGCTGCAAGTTCAAACCTCGCTTGAACATTTCCTAATCTTTCCGAAATTCGATTCCTCCACAATTTCTCAGTTGTAAGTCTGGTGATTGTTAATATTTTGAATAAGTTAATTTGTCGATAATTGGTTGTATAGATGATGTAAATGATGTGTATCTTTCATAATACAAGAAAATTTATGGGATTTGGAAATCACTAGTCCTCAATTCTATGTCCTTAAGTGATAGGAGCATTTATCCTCAACTGTTTCTGCTGAGTCTACTGAATTCGTCATGAAATCTAGACCATAAGTGTGAATTGAGCAAAATATGTTGTGATATTATACAGTATGTATGTATCTATGTAATCCATGTTACTGGCTTTTTATCTGTTGGGTCTTGATGAACGAATAAATGAATAAATTCTGAAGAAAATTCAATTTTAGGTATTTCCACATGAAACTCCTTGATTGACCAATGAAAATGGCACAATGAGAAGTGACGATGTACCCGAGAATAGAGTAACCAAATAAAGCATCTATATATCTATATACATGAACTTTTGGTGCATAATCGAGTGTTCTTGGCAGTAGCACACGACTATGGCCTTTCTGGAGTGGCAAAAAGTTTTGCAAACTAACTGAGTGATAGAGAGAGAGAATGAATATAGGAAAAGCAACCGCATATAGGAAAGTTATTTGTATGGGCTCACAGTTATGTTGCATAGAAGCCTCTGGCAACAATGTGTAAAACTTGATAGAAGAGCAAGAGAGAGATGAAGTCTGTCGTTATATACATATATATGAGCGGCTTAATATTACTAAACTTTTACCCCAAGTGATGTATTTCATCGGGCGATCAAAGGCTCGTGCCATGTCTATAGTAAAAAGGGGGGGGGGGGGGGTAATAAAACCTGTGAAAAAAATGAAGTAAAAAAGCGACGAAGAAGTGTATCGAGTCTGGATCGTTTGACCTCGGTGTACAAAACGAGAACAGCTGGTTCCACTTCGAAGGAAAGAGTGAGAGAAAGAGAGATAAAGATACTGAAGGGGCATTGAAAGCCCAAAGCGTCCTGCACGCGCCTGCTCCTGTCATCTGGGACAAACATATCGTCCAAGTATCGTGTTCCCTAGACAGCGTGAAAACACTTTCCGCATTCTCTGGAATAACTAGATCCCGCCACTGGGGCGCCTCTCCTCCACATTAAGGATCCAATGGAAGTGTGCTAGGGGGAACACGATTTTTTTAAGCATCTGGAAGACTTCATAAACACCCTATTTAAAACGTTACTTCTTCTTCTTCTTTTTTTTCGGAAGAGATTCTGTGTAAACACGAGATGAAATAATTTACAGTTTCAATGTGTTCCTATTTGTTCATCAGTATCAAATCTGTTTTCAATTATTTATTTTTAGTAGGGTTTTTTTTTTTCAATTTTTTTTTTTTCCTACTTTTAACGCCAACTTTTGTGTCCCGCAGACTGAGGCTGATGATAAGGTGAAATTGAGTACCCACATTTCACCGATACTGTTATCAACTACCCGTAGAATTCTAGTATACAGGCAGTGCGCTTGTTGGTGCAAATAGAGGAGAGAAGAGAGGTCTACCATCCCAAGTACGCCCTCTCTCCTCCTCCTCCTCCTCCTCCTACTTCTCCTCCTCATCGTCTTCCTCTCTTTAATTTTCGTGTAGCACTGAAACCCTGGGTGTATCCTGGTGAAATAGCCCTCCGGTTAGATAAGCCAAACAGTGTTTGTAGTCTAGTTCGAATTACAGTAGAGACGAAAAGCGAATTATATCAGAGTGTCTCTATTTTCTCGTATATATATTCCTCAGATGGAAAACTAAGCTACACATCATGTTCAGAACAGATCCACACATTTGCTTGAAATTTTTGGAAATAAATTGCTTCAACTGTTAATGAATTTATCGAGTAAATAAAGCACTCGAAAACCGTTTTATTTAGTATTATGCAATTAATAGCATTGAAAATACAAGAAAAAGCAAATGAGGAGCCTGAAAAAATAAATATTTCGTAATCGCAGCTTTTCACAGATTTGAAGGTGAATAACAAGGCCAATAACGGAGGGGGACCACAATCCATACATATTCACATACAACAGTAGTATATACGAGACGTCTGAGAGATTATCGAAATTGGATAGATGCCAAAGTAGAGTGGAAACCCAAGGGAATCGCTTCTCTTCCACAAAACGTTCACTCTGACGTGCGTTTTAGTTCATACCACACACACAATCACACATATATATATATATATATATACACACACACACAAGTTCTTTAAGAAGGAGATATTACTGCGATCCAGTTTTCTTCGGCAGTGTATAAGCAGAATGAGAAGATGCGACCGAAAAGGCTGATGCAGAAAGAGAGAAATAATCGAAAATAAAGGGCAGAGAAAAGGAGAGTAGAAGAAAAAAAAGAAATAGAAGTAAAAAGTGTAAAAAAAGAGGCACGCGCATCGGGAGCGCATTCTTGGCGCATAATAAGCGCGTTCTTGAGCGCAGGTGGCGAGTGCCCACCGGCGACGAGTGAGAGAGAAAGAGACTGTCTTCCTCTTCATTACTCCTTTTTATTCCATTGCAAATAACTAGGGCCCTCCATCCTCCTCTTCTTTATTCATCATTATTTTCCACGAATAATTGAAATCTGAGGATAAAATCGAGAGAAAAAAAATTCTAAAATTTCTACAATAAATATTAAATATTTAGTCGTAATAACCACATTGTCAAGGGTCAACGTCTCGGTTTTACTGATCTATCCATGTATATACATACACTGGTGTGCGGTAATATCGTGCGATATGAAATGGATGTTTATACAAGTGGGTAACATTGCGGGAGGTGAAAGCCAGAGTATGACATTTCCCATATTAGTTCAGTATTGTAATGTTACCCGGTTATAAACCCTCCTGCTTCAACACATGACCACCACTTTCCTCTGTCTCTATCTCTCTCCTTCTCTTTCTCATTCTCCTCCTCCTCCTCTCGTTGTTTCGCTTAATATATGTCCGAGGGCGACATATGCTTGTCTCACGCTCGTTGGAAACTAACCCTTTCCCTCTTTCCCTCTCTCTCTCTCTTGCTCGTGCCCTCGTCAGACCTCCTGAACATCCGCACAGCGATAGAGGGACAGGTTGAGGTAAAAGCGAGAGAGAGAGAGAGACAAAAGAGGGGGGGGGGGAGTGAGAATGAAAGGGGTCAATGACAGGGTAATGGAAATGCCGATAATCCACGGATAGCCTCATCCAAGTTGAATATCATTCGGAAATAAGCTGATAAAAAAAGCTCACTTGCCTTTCTGTCTCTTATCTCATGTACTTGAATTGAGGGATGAGAATTTCTAACACAGTACGAGTTTGAGTAGTTTTGTACCACCTTCGTGTGCATACAGAAAAAGTATTGCAGAAGAGTTTTTTTTCAACCAAATTGAGGTTGAATTGAGTGTTTTTTTTTTCGTTTTTTTTTTTTGATGATACGATTCCATTGGAGCGATTGCCCCGAAGAAATGACTTGGTTCTCGACGAATTGAGAGCAGACGTTCGTGGAACGTAGGGAAGTTATGCAGATAAACTGATGAAGGAATGCGAACACAGGGGAATGTTTAACCCTGTTGGATTCTTGTTTTATTATGCTCCGGTTTTATTCCAGAAAACAACTCGATAATTATGGGCTGAGTATAGGGAGTATGAGAGAGGGGGAAAGAGGGAGAGAGAGAGAGAGAGAGAAATGTGGGTGCAATGGGGTGAGGAGGCTGAGTTGGGCGGGGATAGGAATTATGGACACTGGGACACGCAAGCTATGGAATTGTGTGGCCAGAATGGATACGCCATTTGATTAGAGGGAATTATGCTGCGCGTTATGAATGCTTGAGAAAAAAAAAAAAAGTTCATTTACTGGGAGAGGTAGAGGCTCGGGGATTTGCGAATTCCATTTGATATTCATAACGAATCAAAAAAAAACAGTAAACCCCTTTTTTTTTTATGCTGTATCAAAAATTATATTTTTTTACATTTTTCTGAATTTTTTCATAATTTTTCAACTTGTAGTTTATGAGATATGAATTATCAAATTTATTATTGTAATTTTTTGGTTTACAGAGCCTGATGAAGCTTAAATTATAAGCGAAACGTCGCGAATTGACAATGTTTTAGTATTGTTTTTTAAAAAAAGAAACCTTCCAATTTCCCATGATATTTTAAAACTAATCATTATTAACATGGAAATGAATCCGATTATAAATTGAATTATCAAAGTTACTGAAAATAGCGGTGGTGGGGATAAAACGCCCTAAATCGGACGGAAATAACGAAATTACTAAAAAACCACAGGATTGACCCATTATTTAAAAACAATTGGCGAAGAGAACAGCATTTTAACTAAATAATAGAAGAAAAAAATATTCAATTCACCGTATAGTTATTGAGAAATTTTAATTAGAAGGTAGTCGTAACTATTTGCCTCTCTCTTTATCTCATGCATGTGATAGGAGATTAATGTAAAAAAAAGGCAAGAGAAAAAAAATTATATTCACAAGCTGAAGACATGACTTCCGAATAGTTTAATCACTTTTTCACGTAAATTAAAGCACTTTTCCCCCGAATTATCAGGAATTAATCGGAAACTAACCTACAAATCCTCATTTTTTCCTGTTTTATCAACTCTACTCTGGAATACTACCTTAATCGAAGGGAAATTATGAGACTGGGGTATTCCTGATGGATAATTCCTCGACCGCTTCTTTTTTCAGCGATGGCACTTTTTTTTTCAAACGAATCCGTAGCACGCATAGCTTTTTGTACTGTCCCTTGGGGGTCGTACAAGCTCCAGTGGAATCGATTGACCAGCGAAAAGTCACTCCCACGGGTAAACTTAACGATAACGCATCTCTTTTAGATTACCTGCACTCTATCTGACCCAATATGTGTGCGTTATCATTTTTCTCCCTCCTCTTTTTCCTCAATTTTTATTTCTTTCATACAAGTGATCCTTTTTTTTTCCTGCAGAATTCAAGTTGAATAAAAGACAGAGGTATCCTGAGTATATATATTGTACGTGCGTCTGGGGTAACAAGGCTCGGTCGTGTGTGCTCTCGGCCCTGAAACTTTTATGGCGCCTGGCAGCAGGTGCTTGTGTGTTTCTGCTCTCTCTTTCTCTTCATATAAGCAATCTTCGCGAAACGATCTTGATCGACTAAAATGACGAAATGCGCGCACACACACACACATACACACACACACAGACTAAAATAAAATGCAGAAGCGCAAAACTATTTTATTGGATTGCCTTTTTTTTCTCTCATCTCGACGACATTAACACGTTTTACGATTTGCTTCAGTTATTCCCTGCAAAAAATGCTCTTTTTTCATGTCTACACAATAAAATTGAATTTGGTTAGTAATTTTTTTCGTTTTTTCTTTAATCACCCTCACAATATATATATATGTATAAAGAAACACGAGTAACACGACACAGTAACATAGCAAAGGGGTGTCTAATATCGTTTTCCTGTATAACAAGGTTACTTCAGTCAGCAACTAGTTAGGATAAAGGTAAGGGATAGAGAGAAGCTTTTCGTGTCTTTTTTCATCACACACATATAACACAAACAGAGGGGATTTTCTCTCTATCAAAAATTTTATTTCGTGTCTAGCATATCAAACTGAAGTTTATATAGGCACAAAGGAAAGGGAATTAAAGCATGATGAAAAAAAAAAATTTCCTAGAATAAAGAGGCAAAATGAAGGGTTGAGATGATAAGAACGCCTTCGTAATATCCAACTAGATATCTCGCCTTATCTCGTCCCTTAATTCCATTTACGATACAGGGAATTCTCTTCTCTCTGACTCGTGGGAGCCGTGAAAAAGGACACGGATGGCTATTTACACCCACGCTATTTCGATTTATTCAAAGGACGAACCAAGATGTGTCTTCAGCAATATGATTTTTTTCCAGAGGATTTTTATTTAGTTTTTTTTTTCCAATTGAGAGAAAAGGGGGAAAAAAAAGGGAGAGAAAAACAATAAATGAATAAATCATTATTGGAAATATTCATTGATACAAAACAAGTAGTACGTACTGTGAATTAATATTGCAGTCGTACTGGGGGGAAATTAATTCACGCCTGCATTATCATTAATTCAGGTATATATGGACAATAGAGGGTGGGAGAGTTAAATATTTATAGGCAAGAGGAGGAGAAAAGAGAGGGAGAGGGAGGGAGAATACAGGGGAATTGAGCAGACTAACGTCAGCGTAACTTCATGGGCATTATGACTGTTCACTAATAAATTATTATTATTATTATTATTATGCGAATTGAGCCAATACTGAATACCACACGCGCCAGCCAAATGTGACAATTTACCTGGCGCAAATGTCGTTTATTCTTCTATTCTATGTGTTATGATTCATTATTTTGTTCATTATTCATCGATTTGCGAGAGAAGAGAATCGATACCCACACTGTTAAAAATTTCCCGTCTCAATTTTCCGTGCAAAATCCCCAGAAATTTCTAACAAGCCACATTACTACTGTCATTTTAGATAATTACGTCATTGAAAAATGAACAAATCATCGATTTTCAAATAATTTCACTTCTGGATATCAATGAAATTTGTAAATTTCAGTTTATTTGTTTCTTAAAAATTTAGTGAAAATAGGAAAATTCCAAAAAAAATTGAAAATTCAAGTCATTTTGATTCTGAATATTCATGTTCAGTATAAAATTCAAGTAAGTTGTAGAATTTCTGTCTCGATTCTACTTAAGACTCATAGATTCCTTTGAATTTTCTCTGAAACTCACAAATTTCATAACTATCTTCCCATTAAAGAAAAATTCAATATCAAAATGAGTCAAAGAAATTTTAATTTATAAGGTAAAAAAATTTAATTATTTGTTAACAACTATAATAGTCTGCAATATTTTTTTTATATTTTTTGTATTTCTGTATTTTTGATTTAATTAATCGTTTTATAGATGAATAAAATTTGTATCCTGAAGAGGGCCTCACACAGAGGCCGAAACGTCGATACATATTATTAATTAAAGTATTTGTTTTAATTAATTATAAAATCAGCAGAGACCTAAAAGGCCACTTCCAACTATTCAATCTCACGTTTATGAAAATTCCCATCAAATTGTCTACGAAATTTCCATTTTTTTCTAACAGTGTACTTTATTGGAGGAATCAATTAATGCAATTTTTTTTTCTAGAACTCACCTCGACCAGCGTAATGAGAATGATGAAGAGGGGGGGAGGACAACACTTGTAGTGATCTGCGTAATATTTTCGGTCCCTTTCCTCAGTGAGAAATTCATCGCCGATCATGCGGACCATCCTGCAAAAACAGAGAAAACATGTATTTTAATTAATTAATTATCGTAGAATTAATTATCTATTCTCTTGAATTATTGAGAGAATGGGAAATGAGGGGGATAAAAAAAGGTAAAATATTAAAATCGACCAGTCATGGCTTTTGCATTTATAGAAATTGTAAAAGCCTGTCAACTGCAGAATTATATTTTATTAATAATAATTATGCGGAATAATTAACGTTTTATTTGTGTGAAAAAAAATGAGTTTCCTTTGAATCGATGGAAAATTGTAAAACCACATAGAATTTGTAGTGAGTGTCTTTTTTTCATTAATACCTTGATGGAATTGAATGAAAAATTCTTTTAAGAGAGGGCGAGAAAATTAAATGAGAAGAAAGAAAAAAAGCAATTTCTTTGGAAAATTAATTAGGACCTAAGCGTTAACGAGGTTTTATGGGAAATTGTGTCAAGCGGGTTAGTACACTCTTTACCATCCTTTTATCGGAAGGAAAAACTTTCAATATCGACGTTTACCTAGAGGGTAAATACACTCTTTCAATTTTGTTGGATTAAATTGTAGAGGAATTGAGAAATGAAGAAATTCATTATAATCGCATCTTACATTGAAAAAAAAATAAAGACTGCTCTGTAATAAAGTTTCTATAAAATCTTATCAAGTCATTGCTCGTTCAATTTCATCAAATATCAATCTGCAGAAAAAATATCTACATTTCTATTAGACTCTCTCAGATTATTTCCGAAGAAAGACGAGAAAAGTAAAAAAAAAATTTAACTTGATGTTTTTTCATCTATTCATAAACATTTTTTATTTCAAAAAATTAATTGATTGAATACACTACTCGATCATAAAGATAAAAACTAATTTTCTAATATAAGATAAAATTTTCCTCCTGCCAAAAATTTGGCACTTGCTCAGAAGAAAATCTCTTCATAATTGGAAACCTCCAGAATTCATCGTTTTTTCTTAATGACTCATACATCACAAAATGTTATCATCACCTTAGAGTTAAAGGGACTTAAGTGCCATATTTATACCTAGCACTTACGCCTCTTTGTTTCTAAAGTCACTATATAGAGGAAACACTCCATCCGTGTCAGGGCACAGACAGAAACTCATAAATTGTGTAATTAAATTTTTTTTTTTTTTAATTAAAGATCTGCCTTTTCTTACAATGACATATATTTCCAATGAATAATTTTTTTTAAATCAGTGCTATAATGACACAAACATTGCATGATATTGAAGTTATTTTCAGGTCGTTGAATTGTACTTCATAGTCCATCTCTCCCAATCAATTTTCTTCATTAAAGAAAATAATAACATAGAACCGAATTTTACTAATTATAAGCGAGACTTATTTCCGACAGGGTTTTTTATTTTCTCAATGCATCTGCACTTCTTCGGAATGCAATTATCCAGAAAATTCAATAAAGTAAATAATTAGAGTAAAAATCAATGAAATACATTTTATTTTTAATTCAGAAATCCATCGTATTATATTCCGAAAAGTATTCTCCATTTTTATCTTGTATTCATTTCAATTCGATGGAAAAGGAGTGAAACGAGAGGCAGAGAATAACACGACCAGAGGAAACACAATGGCTACAGGCCTGTCATTGCTCCATTGGAGGGCTGTATAAGTGCGAAAAAGAGATAATAATTCCATTGTTTTCAACTTCCATTGCTACTTCATTTTTACTCTCTGAATTCTCTTCTTCTTCTTTTTTTTTTCACAATACTAGACCATCTCATCGATGAAATAGGGTGGCAATTGTGTCTCTCATTTCATCGTTATCTCTTTATTTTTATTTCTGCTCTTTTCTTCTCATCGAATCTATAAGGTATCCCGCTCCAGGAAGCCGCTCCAACGCACAAAGTAACTAACTACCCTTTTGCTAAGTCAACAATGTCTGTACTAGAGTAGAGACCACAAAGGACACGGGTCTATTGATCTTCGAGAAGAGAATTGCGTGAAAAAATAAGAATTTATAGAAAATACATAATAAAGTAGGGAAAAGCAGTGCAAAATGGACTTTGAGGGGAAAATGATCCAGGATTTTTTTTTCAAGTCAAGGACTTCGCGAAAAAATCTGAAAAAATTTGAGAAAATGGTCCAAAATGTCTCCGATGTTGTGTAATTTTTTCAAATTTTTTAATAAAGTCGTTCACTATAAAAAAAAATTATCGATAAAAAAATCCAATTATGACTCGCAGATTTATTTTATCCAGTATTCCCATATTTTCTATTTTTCTATTGAACCATAGGCAAACTCTTTGACATAATTCATCTTCAATTAAATAAATGTCTGAAGTCATGTTTAATAAAGATAGGGGAAAAAAAACAAGCAAACACACTTTTATCCTTAATTTCTTCACTGGTTATTCATTAGCTGCCGTGAGGAAATAAATAAAGAAAAAAAAAAAGAGCAACGAGATCCCGTTTCATGATTAAACCGTGTCCTCTCTCTGAAAAACACCGAAATATAGCATCCAACGCTTTTTCCTTTAGCATCATCCTAAAAGAATAAAAACTAGAATTTTTTTAAAATATTAATTTTAATTGACCCCGTTGCATTAATTTTTCTCTCAACATTTTCACACTTCCTTTGTGAATGGATAACACGCGCACGAGAGCGACCTTGCTAACATTTATAATTGAATGAATGCAAAGACTCGTTAGTAGCATTTTGTATTTTTTCTTGATAAAAAATTGATGCACAACATTTCGCGATGTAATTCGCTGCAAAATCCACGAAAATGAGCAAAAATTTAATAAAACCGCTGCGATTTGTTCCTCTTTTTTTTTCAACTCCAAATGAAAATCATGAAGAATTATTTTCATTACCATCTGAAGATGGAGAGGAAAAAAATGCAATTAATTAGGTGAAAGTATCTTTTTTTTTTAGAAAATAAGAATAAAAAAAAAAAATTCCTTATCTGATGAAATTAAACGATCTATCAGAGGATTATCTTCATCCATTTTGGGATTTTGTGTATTAATGAAACTTCGTGAGATTGAAGAAATGGAATGAAAATAAATGAGCGACATTGTAATAATGAAGAAAACGTTTTCAAGAGATAAAGCAATAATAATACAATTCTCTATTGTCGTTACAACCTCTACGTAAAATCCGTACAGCACGTTTGAGAAGTGCAATTAGTGTATGGATTACGCTTAGGATGGTTGAAGGGTGTTTGTATGCTTGTGTTTGTGTGCGTATGTGTGTTTGCATCTGTGTAGGGTGGATTTTACAAAGACCAAAGGGACAAGAGGAATGAGGGTGTATATACACTCAGATGAGTATGATAGTAGTCTGGGTGAATACGCGGTTCACCATACGGGCCGTACATCATTGTCGACTGGCTCATATATATATGTATATATACGCTTTTGGATAGTACACCCCCGTCCACTGGTTAGCGCATTTTCGTGGCGGCCGTTATCCGAGACTGGGTGGAAACCGCGGGCAATGGATTCCATACCTCCTTCAATGCTTTTGGCTTTACAATATTCTCTTTCGTCTATCTCTCTCTCTCTATCTCTCTTTTTGCTTTCTCAACATTCAGGAAATTTCGAAAATCTTCTCATCTGGCAAGCACAGTGGAATTCCCACAATGGTTTATAGCCATTAAATTTCGACGATGAGAATGTAATATGAATATATTAATTCTGTTAAAAAAAAAAGGTAAAATGGGATTTTTCCCTTTTTTCAATAAATTTTTTATAAAAATGACGGAAATTAAGTGCGAGAGCTTAAATTTGCATGAATCCTGTTTTGTGACTCTCGAAATCGTTTCTAAAGAAGGATGAAGGTAAACTCGCTCTATTTCGTTTAATTTTCAAAATATTTGCAAGATAATCCACAACAAAAATTTTTGTATGGAATTTAAAGATCTGCAAAAGTGTATTAGAGCGAAAAGGGCGTATCTACATTAATTGCACTAATTATTTATCTAATTATTTGCACTTTTTAATCACAATTCTTTTTTTCTTTTTGCTTAAATCTTAGAAATTAAACGAGATAAAGCGATGTTGCCCTTTTTCATACCTTCTAATATTCTCTATAAGAAAATTGGGCAAAATGTCCTTATTTTGCTTACTTTCCGAAAAAAATGCAAAAAATGACCAGAATAAAATGCATTTTTTTTTTTTTAATGGAGATTATTTGGTGAATATCCCAGAAACACTTGAATTCAAGAGAACACTTGTCAAAAGACCATTTTTGAAACTCGTAAAATTTTCTGCAATCACGGTCTCTTCATAATTTTCCCTAAATTCATTTCGTTTCAGACATATTTACAACTGAATTAAAGAGAGATTCTTTTGACATTCTTCTCGTTTCTCCACTGCAAAATTATCCCAACACCAGAGATAATTCCAAATTTAATGAACGATTCTCCTGGAGAGAGACATTGACTGAAAATGTCTAGTGGAACATGATTACAAGGACACTCAGGAAAACAGAAAACGAACATCGAAAGGACTATCAAGAAAGAGAGCAAAAGAGAAAGAGACTATTGGACGGTTGAAGCAAGTAGGGATTCACCCAGAGAGAACTCAATTCCCATTCCCCTTTAGCCATCTTTCCAAACTGCTCCTTTCCGTTCATACCTTCCGCACTCTGTGAGGCCTTGGACCCAACCCTCCTGTACCTCGTTAGCGCCAGTAATTGTCACTTGTTAGGTGCCAACTTGTCAGCCATCTCAGTACCTATTCTACACTTCGTATTTCCTTCTTTACCTCCATTTGCACCGCAGTTCCATATACTTTGGGTTTTTTTTTTTTTTTCTTAAATTCCAGTGATGTCTGACGTTAAATCAGCTGGTAGAATAATTCAAGAGCGAGGAATTTTTTCGTAAAACTATTCTAACTTTGAAGGAAAAAAAAATAAAAAATTTACAATTTCATTTAGTATGTTAATTTTTGAAATAACTTTTTTTCCACCCTTTTTTTTCAATTTTCAATTCAAGTTGGCCTCATTTTCTCATTCACTTTTGACAGAATACAATTGAAATTATTTGTATGAAATGAAGCATTATGCCCCATCGAATTCTGCACATTCATTGGCCCCAGTCCCTTTTTAATTAAATATTGAAACTCAATTCGTCATCAATTTTTCATCAAATCCATTATCTCTGTGTCTTTTTGCTTTTTATTTTTTTTTTTTACCCAATCGTTTTCCTTTTCCTCTTCAATCATGTGATTAAAATTTAATTTCACCCTAATGACACAGGAATATCGAATTATTCAATAATTCAACGAATCGCGAGGGACACGTCCCTTCAAATTACGCGAAAATCTATATCTATCATATAATGTAATACACTGTGTTATGTTTCAATTTGCTAATGAACGAAATCAAATATCATTGACTTCAAAGAGACTAATACTACGGCATCAAATGAATAATGGACAGTAGAATTCAGAAGGGCGAAGAATAGATAATTGAATTTTGACCATTGTATTTCTTCACTTCACTCAGTTCTCTGTCATAATGAAATTAATTTGTACATTCCAAATTATCCAATTGAATTTCTGACACAAAATATGAGAAAAGCTCCTTTTTACATTGTTTCAACGTGACAATGAATAGAGTAGAGTTCTGTGAGTGAATAAAAATATTTAAATTTCACTGACACGATGCTATTTACTCAAAGAAGCTACTTTTTCAACAGCTCTTCTCTTTCGCAATCTCGATTTTTCCCTCGATAAAAAACTATTCGCGAGTGGAAAAACTTTTATTCCTCTATTTGCTTTTTTTTCTCTTCTTTTTTTTTCATTCAGAAGAGTTTCGTATTTTTCTTACACTCTTCGTCCCACTCAATATATACAGAACTGAGAGAATCTATTAGATAGAAATTGAAAAGGAATGAGAAGGAAAAAAGAGAGGAAAAAAATTGAAGCATCGAGATATTTGTTCATTGAAAAAAAAATTTAACAGTGAGAGGATTTTTTTTTTCTATTGGCATTTGAAAACTATTTCAAGGTAGTATCCCAGCGAACTCGAGGACAGTTAACTCCTTATTTTTTTGATTTTCTGAATTTTTTCATAATTTTTGAACGTGTAATTCATGAGATATGAATTATCGCCCTAAATCGGACAGAAATAACGAAATTACTAAAAAACCACAAGATAGACCCATTATTTAATAACAATTGGCGAAGAGAACAGCATTTTAACTAAATAATAAAAGAAAAAAATATTAAATTCACCGTATAGTTATTGAGAAATTTTAATTAGAAGGTAGTCGTAACTATTTGCCTCTCTCTCTCTATCTCATGCATGTGATAGAAGATTAATGTAAAAAAAAGTGCGAGAGAGAAAAAATTATATTCACAAGCTGAAGACATGACTTTCGACTATTTCAATCGCTTTTTCGTCCAAATTAAAGCACTTTTCCCCGAATTATCAGCGAATAATTGGAAAATAACCTAGAAATCCTCATTTTTTCCTGTTTTATCCTCCATAATTCTAGATACTACCTTAAAAGCATCGTCATAATTATTTATCGAGAAAATCTTGGAATTTACTGTATAGCGCCTTCGACAGTTGACTGTCGCAGGAGGCAAAGAATTGCGGAAGGAAAAAAAAAAGAAGGGGACCCATGAGAAAAAGAAGAATTCTTCTATCGTCCGGAAATAAATAGAATCTCGTTGGAGGACGTTGGCGATCAAGCGTAGCATTACAATCCGTAACGGTACAACACGAATCGATGATGCGTCACCCACGGTGGCTATTCTCTTATCTCTCTCTCTCTCTCTTTCTCTCTTTCTCTCTTTCTCGCGCCTCGAAATTGTCTCATACATATAAAAATATTTATGGGAAGTTAGTGGCACAGAGAATTGAGTGAGTCCCACACAACTATTTCTGTCTCTTGTTACCGACAGACTATCAACATTATTTCAAACAAAAAAAAAAAAGAAAAAAGAGAATGTCCATTGAATTATGATGATTAGAATTTCCGCAAAGAAATAACCATCGAACATCTAAATTCAGATTCTAAAAAATTAGCAACTTTTTTTTTATTGTTATTGTTGTCGTTCATCATGATACAATTAATTCAGAGGTTAATTGGGATATTGGACAATTAAATAAGTATACGAAGTCAATCTTTACATTAAAAAAAAAAAAAAAAAAAAAAATCTTTACATTTATTTTTTTAAAATCGCGACGTTTCGCTCCTGATTGGGAGTTTCTTCAGGCTCTTTAGATTTAATGTAAATTGTCATGATAATATTAAACTTGAAGAATAGTATCGTATTTTAACACTTCCCATAATTATTTTGATGGTAATAACATTTAATGAATAAATAAACAAATTGATAAACTCAAATGAAACGTACAACGATGAAAATACGAAACTTTTTTTTTTTCATATTTTTGCGTTTTGCGTTTTTTTTTTTTTTTTTAGTCTTTTGTAAGTCCATAGTTGTGGCACGGATTTATACAGTATATATACGTCGTTTCCCGGTACTCTGAAAATAGAGACAAAATGCGAAAGTTTTGCCGGCACACACAGACGTTGGCCGCCACTGCTACCGCACACCACGACGACACGAGAAAACAACAACACGTGCTTTTATGACAAAAATCCGGTGTACAAACACCATCGGTTCGTAAACCCTAAACCTTAAGAGTCTTTTTTAAAAAATTATTCTAAAAGCAATTTTTTTTCTTTATTTTCCTTCGTAGAATTCACTATTACTCGTGTTTTTGTGCACGAGCCTCGATTATTTTCTGTATAATTGCCTCTATTTATTTTTTTCGACGAAACCAAAGGTCTTGAAAATCTCGATATCGATTCGAGAAAATGCACAACATGAAAAAAAAACCTCTAATCACTCATCGATTTTTTTATTTTTTAATGTCACGTGAATTTTTAGGCATTTGCCTTTTTTTCGTCAACTAAAATGAAAAAAAAAATCCTTGTAGCAAGAAAATGTGTTCTTTAATTCTAAAATTGTCCATAAATTTCTTATTTTGTACATTTTTGATGTACAAATTTACATAGCTATATCTTTCCATTATCAAATTGCTATAAATTGAAAATAACGAAATAAAAAAAAACCAGAATTGTATATTATATTATTATAGATTATCAGTTTCGTTGGACAGTTTTTCAAAGTTTTTTTTATATTCATTCTATATCTATAGATATATATATCCCGAAATATTTTTACAGTGAATTGAATTTCCTTGCAACAAGTATTTTTTTCTCACATTTTTTTTTCTCTATTGAAAATATAATTTAAAAAAAAAAACTTTTTAATGTACAATATTTACATGATCGACGTGTGCTGTGGTCTTTCCTGTTCTCCCCCTCCATTAGCAGGTGTCACAATTGTGGTAGTTCCACTGTTGTTCGTTAATCCTGACGCTTGTATCGCGCTAGTCGTAATTGTTCTCGTGGTTTGACCGCGCGATGTATCCTTCAGTATTTTAGTTGCGCTTAGTGGCGTTGTCACGCACATTATTGACGCCACTATTTTTATTGAATTATTACACAATTACAAAATAGAATCACCATTTGATAGCCCTCTTCCCTCAAATCAAAATTTCTTATTTTCCACAAAAGAAAATAATAAATAAATTAAGAATAAAAGAGGAGGAATAAACAGAAAAACACACAAAATTCACACAACTCACTGAATTTACGACGAAATGCAAAAAAAAAAGAAAAAAGTCTAATTTAATCCAATTTTCTTTTCTTTTAAATTTTAATTATTGTTTATTAATTTTTTTTTTTTTTATTTAATCCTTTTTTTTCGTTTTGAAAACACGGGAAATTTGCGCCCGGTGCTTCTTAAATACTGAAATATATATATATTATTGACGGTGCGAGCACGTGTGTGTGACGTATATCGCACACGTCCCTTCTCGCAGGGCGCCACGGGCTTACTGAGTGACCGAGTGACTGACCGAGTGACTCCGTCCTCAGACCGAGTACAGAGCCACGAGCCTTCAAGCGGGCGTGGGTGTACACGCGCTCAAACGGAGTGGGGATAAATACAACGAGTGGATTGGAGTCTGGCGGGGATGAATGTGGAGGGGGGGAGGTGGTACAGCCAATGAGAGGTGTTCACTGCATCGGCGCTATGTACCACAGGGACATCAAAGAACAACTTGCACTCTGCCGCGAGACGCCGAGAGACTAACACACGAAACACATGACGTTAAACATCTAGTCTTGTCTTCTCTCGAGTCAATAAAATTCGGGATTTTTCTTCATGTTTATTTTGGATATTCAGTCGGTTTACGTGCCTATCATTTTGTGTCACTGTTTATTATTACGTTTTGAATTTTTATTTACTGAATTTAGTATTGGAATTAAAAAAAAAAATTAATATTGGAGAAATTGGAAAATTTTGTTGAAGATTTTTTAGTGCTGTATTTTTTTATTTGGGTAATTAAATTTTTTTTACAGTAATTTTGGGCAATAATGAATATTTAGTAACAACATAGTTTGAAAAAAAAATCAGTTTTTTTTTCAAGAAATTTAAGATTTAACTGAAAATCTGAAAATTTCGAGATTTTTTGTTTTTTTTTGTAAATTTCATATTTTTTCCAAATGTTTCTTGAATTTTTTTTTCAAATTTACCTCCAGCAATCTTTCCTCGCCTATGTAACGTCCGTCAGTCGTTTATTTAACGTAAATAAATAGAGAAAAAATTATTTAAAATATCGAACAAATGAATAGATGACTCCTTAATCCCATTCTATTGGTCGAAAGGCTAAGACTAAAACAGGAAAAAAGTTGATGGGATTTTCGTTTAATTTGGGATTTATAGAAATACTTCTCTAATTCTCAATAAAATAAAGAATCTTGTCAACAGTTATTGTCATTCGGACACAACACCTATCTATGACATTAAAATCAGTTTTCTGTTAAATAATTTGAGATTTAACCAGAAATCTGGAATTTTTGAGATTTTGAGACTTTTTGATGTCCCGAAATAATAAGGACATTTACAGAATTTTTTTTTTTTCTTGAAAAAGAGATTTTGAAGAAGGGGCTCGCGCGAGCCTCTGCGGGAAGTGCCCAGGTGGTGAATTCTTGGACGTGCGCGTTACACCAACAATGTTTTTCAACGATCCCAATAGCCCCCCCCCCCCCCCCCCTCTCGAGCCTGTGTGTGTCACGGCTTTTTTCATGCCCCCATTAACTCCGAGAATCTCTCTCGGATTTTAACGCGATTGAGGAAAAAAGAAGAAGAAGAAGGGCGGCTGCGCTTCAACTTCAGCCCTACTTTTATATATTTGCTCTGAATGCTCGTTTCTTGTTACTCCCCTCTGGGGCTTGTGTGGAGGAGAAGGAAAAAAATCATGCGTAAACCTGGCGTTACATTTCAGAAGTGACCTCATAATTGACCCATAGAAAATCCACCATAAATCCAACAAAACTAGGACCCCCATTCACTGAATGTATTCTCTCAATTCTTCCTTGACATACAGTGAATGAAGGAAAACAGGATTATTTCTGCCTTGAAAAAACATTTGAACTAGATGAAATGAAATTAAGGATATATCCAAGTAGTTCTCGATAATCTATTTTTTCTCTTCAATTTTGGGACACTTTCGATAGAGTAGGATGAGGAGATTTTTTAAAAATTTACTTTACACCATGTTACCGGACACACAAATTGAGCCAAAAATAATTTTTGATAAAAATGAAATTAACATTAGAAACTCCATAAGCGAGATTCAGTTTCAGTTTCACTGCAACAATTCATGGTTACAGACCTATTTTTTCCTTGTATAACTATATATATTCTTGTTCGTCAGAGTGTCTATTAATTTTTCAAATCATAAAAAAAGCCTGTTACCGGACAAATAGCGACGATTAATCCAATTAATAACATGAAAACATCAATTGCGGCAATATTGGTATTTAAAATCCGAGGATCCTCCAATTTCAGTCCTAGATGCTGGGACAACGTCAGTCAAGTTCGGAACAATATTGGATATTTATAATATTATTTAATAACAATTTACTATCGTGGACATCGTTTCAATATCGGTAAAATGTTACAAACAGAAATCGGCAAAAAAAAATTCGCATTTTTAATTTTTTAATTTTTTTTATTTCTGTAATTTCCATCGAAAGAATTTTAATTACTTTCTTAATGGAAAATTTGGATTTAAAATTTTTTCACTACTCTGAAAATTAATTTTTTTTTTAATGATTTTGATGACTATTGTAATTTAAAATTTTACTGATGGAATTTCATAATTATTTTCTTTATTAAACTTATCAACATTTTTATTAGTTAAATTGAATTATGAATGTCATATAAGCGTCATTTAGATTAGATTGAATTATAAGTTCTTATTTGTGTTACATTTAGTTAACACTCTCAACTCAAAATTTTTGTCTGAAAGACGGTTATATTTGGGAAGATTAAACATAGTAGCGTTGATTTTATTATAAAATTAATTATTCCAATCAATTAATAAGTAAGAAAGAATCAAAATTTCGAATAAGAAAAACAATTATAAAATTTCATCAGTCAAATTTTTAATTAAAATAGTAATCAAAATTGTTGAAAAAAAAAATTAATTTTCAAACTAATGAAAAATTTAAAAATCCAAATTTTTCATTAAGAAAGTAATTAAAATTTTTTCGATGGAAATTACAGAAATAAACAAAATTGAAAAATTAAAAATGCGAATTTTTTTGTTGCCAATCTCTGGTTATAAAATCAGAAAAATTAAAATATTTATCATAACTTATAAAAAAAAAAATTAAATCATTTGGACCTGCTACTTGAATTTCCTTATACAATATTATTTTCAATTAAAATGCAAGCATCTAATTTTACAAAAGTAAGTTTAACGTTCATTTAAGCAGGAACATTGTTGGCTGACTGTGTGTATCACAAGAGCGTGGGGAGTCCTATGCACAGTTATATCCCAGGATAAGTAGGCGGGATGCCAAGGGCAACGGTGAAAGTCGTTAGGGGTAGGTAAGTTCTGTACGTGACTCTACGAATGGTCTCCTGCCAGTTCACCGCTGCTGTAGGTGCGACATATACACAAACTCTCCAAAACTTCCAATTTGCCTCAAAGTTATACACAGCCACTACTAAGCTTATTTTTTTTCTTCATCTTTCCTTTATTCTCCTTTTTTTTTTATTCTACAATTCTTATTTTTTCTTTTTTTTTTCACAGCGACTTCTGACGTCTTTGTGCAGTGTATTGAGAGACCCACGAGGCTGATGCACAATAGGAGGAGAGAGTAACAATGTAAGAAGTAGCCTCAAAGTATGCCGGCTACCGTTTTCAAACGATTGACAATGTTATTTTTATACTTCACATTGGTTGCTCTGAGAATTTATCTATATTTATACGTTTATGCGCAAACGGCGAGGGGCAGAATGATTTAATAGAATGAGAGAAGTGTCTGGAATGTTAAAGACATGGGTGGCCTTGACCATCGGCATAGCCTCAAATGTCTTTCTCCTTATCAGGATTTGTTAAGGTAGTATCCCAGTGGACTCGACTACACTTAACTCATCATTTTTTTGATGCCATGGCAAAGATTATATTTTTTTTTAATTTTTGACCGCGGAGTTTAGAATTAGGGCCGAGAAGTTCTGAATTAGGTTTGACCAGACTGAAATTAGCTGCATAAGACTATATATATTGTCGTTTTATAATCAAAGTGGCGTAAGTGCTATGTAGAAGCATAGCATTTGAGCCATTTTGACTCTAAGAAAACGGTATGTTTCGATTCAGAAAATGTCAAAGTGACATTTCTGAATGTGTGTGACGTTTTTGAAGTGAGAATTTGTATTTTGAGTACGTGAAATGTAAGGAATTGGATAGTTTGTTGGAGCGTGAGGAAGGAAAAATACTTCCGGAGGAATTTTGGAAAATGTGAGTTGTCACTGATGCTTCGCTAATACGAAGATTTGATATTTTTTACGTGTAAATATTAATAACTCATATTTTTTAAATTTCTCTGTAAGTATCTGATAATTTCTTCATCGTATTCCGTCAAAATTTCCATTTTCATTATTCACAGACTCGAAATACAAATTCTTATGTTTAACGCCACACAAATTTAGCAATGTCACTTTGACATTTCTAAATGGAAACATGTAAAATCTTATGCGGTTAAATTCAGTTTGGGCAAAGCGAGACCGAACGTCTCAGCCCTATTTTTGAGATATGAATTATCAAAGTTACTGAAAATAGCGGTGGTAAGGATGAAACGCCCTAAATCGGACAGAAATAACGAAAATACTAAAAACCACAGGGTTGACCCATTATTTAAAAACAATTGGCGAAGAGAACAGCATTTTAACTAAATAATAGAAGAAAAAAATATTCAATTCACCGTATGGTTATTGAGAAATTTTGATTAGAAGGTAGTCGTAACTATTTGCCTCTCTCTCTATCTCATGCATGTGATAGGAGATTAATGTTTAAAAAAAGGCAAGAAAAAAAAATTATATTCACAAGCTGAAGATATGACTTTCGAATAGTTTAATCACTTTTTAGGGTAAATTAAAGTACTTTTTCCCCGAATCATCAGCAATTAATTGGAAACTAACCTACAAATCCTCATTTTTTTCTGTTTCGCTTAAATAAAAATTCCCTGTCTCCCGCTGTGTTTTATTCCTCTTTTTTCCTCCTCATCGCTCGTATTTCTTCTAATAATTCTCTGTCTCAATGAAAATTCGGTAGTTCAGCATGTACCTCTCCGGTTCATTCAAGAGCCAAAAAAAAAAAAAAATGTAGAAGGAAAAGAGGGCGTTGACGGAGGGTGTCGTAAAATTTACAGGCACTCAAAAGTAGTGGAGAAGGTGTATGTAAATAAAACTAGCGTGAAATCGTTTTGCACGTGTCTCAAAAAAAAGAGGCAAAAAAAAAGTGAATGAGAATGAAACTAGGTGAATCTGTACTTTTTCTCAACCATGTTGACATTGTCCCTATTAAAAAGCTATTCATTTTTCCACAACTCTTCATCTTGATTCATTTCCAAAAAGAGAAGTCCAAAAAATAATTATAAAAAAAAATAAATTCCAACACATGTTTTCCATCTAAAATTTCTCCAGTTTCCCAACGGAATCATCGTAAAAGCTCTATCTCAAATCGTTTTCAATAAAATATCCATTTGAACCTGTAAAGAGTGAAACCTGTCAATTGCGAGAACTTTAAAAAAAAAAAAAAAGAACGAAAAAAACAAAAACAAGTATCACGTCTTTTACCCTTGGGAACGTGAAAGGATAGTGGAAAAAGGGAAGTCCAGGAAAAGTGCACAGCCATGTTGCCACAGAGTTACCATAGATAGAGAAACGTTAGAGAGAAAATATCCATCCTTCTCGCTCATTCTCAACCTACAGTTTCTCCTTTTCAAACTTCCTTCTACTGCTACTAATATATATCCATTGGCTTCGCATGCTGTTCGCGTGGTTAGAAATGTTGCGACATTTCCTCTGAGTTACTCTGACAAAATTTACATAGTCCGCCCGTCTGTAGCGTTTACGTTAGAGACGCGCATACGTGATACTGCTTCTCTCTCGAGGTAAATAAAGAAAAAAAAGGTCCATTTGTATATAGATGCAGTTACTCTGAATGTTGTGCTCGAATTCGTAGACGCAAGGTGTACTATAAAGAAGCCTTACAGCATCTCTCCATGCGTACTTGCTACACACAAAACTCTTCTCTCCCCCCCCACCCCCTCTTTTTTTAAACAGTTACCTGCCCGGAATATCTCACCTTGATATTTTTCGATTCTACCGATATATATCACAATGTCCTATGGCAGAGGCTTTTCACACGAAATATTTTATTTGCATTCTCTTATCTCGTGTGCACAGCCTCCGAAACCCAAAGCTTTACTGTTATAACCAATGTGTCAACTCTTAAAATTCACTAGAAAAAAAAAAAGGGGCAGTAGAAAATTAAGCGCTTTTTTTCTGCCTTTTTATTCGCTCATTAACTCACCTGCGAAACAGCGGTGGCTCGTGTATCAGCAGGTGAAAGTCATTCTCCGAACAAACTTCTCTGTCACGATGATGCACTGCACATTTGAAGCTTCTCGTTCTCTTTCCGCTCATCTGAAAGCACACGAGAGTAGTACATTGTTAGAAAAAAATGAAAATTTCAGAGACGATTTGATGGGAATTTTTATAAATGTGATATTGAATAGTTGGAAGTGGCCTTTTAGGTCTCTGCCGATTTTATAATTAATTAAAACAAATACTTTAATTAATAATATGTATCGACGTTTCGGCCTCTGTGTGAGGCCCTCTTCAGGATACAAATTTTATTCATCTATAAAACGATCAATTAAATCAAAAATACAGAAATACAAAAAATATAATAAAAATATTGCAGGCTATTATAGTTGTTAACAAATAATCAAATTTTTTTATCTTATAAATTAAAATTTCTTTGACTCATTTTGATATTGAAGTTTTCTTTAATGGGAAGATAGTTATGAATTCTGTGAGTTTCAGAGAAAATTCAGAGGAATTTATGAGTTTTGAGTAGAATTGAGACGGAAATTCTACAAATTACTTGAATTTTCAACTGAACATGAATATCCAGAATCAAAATGACTTGAATTTTCAATTTTTTTTTAGTTTACCTATTTCTGCTAAATTTTCAAGAAAACAATTAAACTGAAATTTACAAACTTCATGGATATCCAGGCGTAAAATTACTTGAAAATCGATGATGTCTTCATTTTTCAATGACGTAATTATCTGAAATTTCAGTAGAAAAGTGACTTGTTAGAAATTTCCAGGATTTTGCACGGAAATTTTTTAACAGTGTAATTTAGTTAAGAAAAAAAAATAGTAGGCGAGAAGGTAAAAAAAACGATATATTCATGATGAGCATGAAGATTATTATAAATGAGCTGGATAGATGGGGTGTACTGAAAATTGTACGGGTCGTCAGGCATTGGATGTATAGAGATCGAGTTTCGGTTAACGTGGTTAAGCAAATGTGCCAGAACCCAAGAGCAAACCCCCTTCAGCCCCCCAAACCAAGAGCCTGTATATATATATATATATATATATATATATATGACTTCTTCTCTCAGTCTTGTGTTCATCCTCCTGGATGATGTTTTCTCGGTCTCTTTCCGCCTTTCTCTCTCTCCTCCTTTTGCATCAGTCTGCATTCGAAGTTTTCGTCTTGTGGTTTTCAAGTGGGGAAACATTGAATGAAGACTGGAGAAGAAGTGCATGGTAGCTGAGTAGCGGGAGGATAGTTCTGCGGTAAGCCCAATATATATATATATATATGCATTTCTCTGTGGCTTGTTCGTTTGATTGCCAAAAGGCAAAATAGCTACTGAGTAGAGTATTTTTTCCACAAAAAAAAGGGAAATAGAAGGAAAAAGACTAGAACATCGTCAGATGCTCAATGAAATGGAGGAAAACGAAATTTCGGCGAGGAGGCGGGAAAATTTAATTTGCCTCCACTTCGTGTCTCAAGGAGCAGATAAGAAAAAAGCGAGTGACATTCATTCCCTTCCTTCTGCCTTTTTTTTTCTTTCTATTTGCCTGTATTAGAAACATTGTGCCGCTCGTTTAGCTGCAGAGTGCAAAGAAACGATAGCTGGAAGCTCAATAGAAACAAGCATTTACCACTTCTTAACGATTCGTTTTCTCAGCCGTTTTGTCTCTCTCTCTCTCTCTCACACTTTTTCTATTCTACTCGATTCGACTTCTCTCACTCGCTACTACTACTACTACTACTATTACTCCATCTTCGGAGGTTTTCTCTTCTTCCTCGTTTTTCTGCTTCTTCGCTCGGTTTATTGGCAATGAAACGACCGATTCCACTGAGTAAATCTTCGGCTCCGCGGATTTTACGAGTCCACCGTGGGTACCAAGGTACTTGGGGGGGGGGCTCTTCTCTTTTTCTTCTTCTTCTTCTATATATTCACTGGCGGATCGATACGGTGGGGGAGCATCTGTGCTTATATATGAGATTGGAGAAAATACGGGGGATAGTGATTTGGCTCTGGGTTACAGTCTCTCAAGATTACTGAAACCAGAGTTTTAAATGGTAATAAAGTGTTTTATTTGAGAATAATTTTTATTATATTTTTTTTCATTCAACTGATAAGTTTTTTCAGAGGGGTGGGAAAGGGGTTTTATTGTCTTTGGGGAGGGGTAGCATGATTGATGGGGCTTTACGGACATTCGTTGATTAATTGTTGGACAGAATTATTGTAATTGATAAATTCGTTTTTTTGAGGATATCTCGGAAGATAAGCGAGATAGGGCGATTTTGCCCGGATTTTTTCTGGAGCTCTTGGAATTTTCGACAAGAAAAAGGGCATAGATGAAAAGGGCGTATCTCCATTAATTTCCAGAATATTTCAAAAAAATCAAGTTATATGACTGAATTTTTGTGGGAAAAAGTGAAAATCTCTCAATTTCAGGGAAAATGCGTTGAAAACACGTTTCGTGTTCTCTTCCGATGGTTTTTAGAGGAAAATAAGCGAGATAAGGTGATTTTGCTTTGATCCTTTTTTGTAGCTCTTAAAATTCTCGCCAATGAAAAATTGCTATGAAACTGGTGTCTCTTCATCAATTTCAAAAATCTTCTCACAAAATTCAAGTTTGATAACTGAATTTTTGGGGAATGCGTAAAAATGCCTCGAATTCAGGAAAATTTGGGTAGAAATACGTTATTTTCTTTCGATAGTTATCTTGGAATGCGAGACAGAGTGATTATGAGATTGTAACAATTATATAAATCTTAATAAATTTCTTGATTGAATTTCGATAATTAAAATGATAAAAATGCAAATTAATAGATAAATAATTAAATTCAAAATTAATAGAAAAGTGCAAAATATTTTTATTGCTAAATAAATCATAAATTTAGAGCAAGCCGTCAGTTAAACTACATTTACTATTTTTTAACAATTTTCGAATAATTAAAATAAACGGCGATTAAACAACAATGTAATTTTCATCGGTACATACCTCCTCACACCATACTCACACATACAAACGTTGAATTATAAAATTATTATTCTTTTTTTTACTAAAAATTCGTCAAAATAAGCTCTTCTCTTTTCTTTTTGTTTCAATTGCAAGTTTATATCAAAGTACAGTTTTTGATGTGAATATTTTAGATCGTAAAATTATTGATGTTATTTGGAGTCGATGTGTTTCCTCCAATAACTCATTGAAGGATATTGCTTTTTTGTAGCTCTTAAAATTTCTTACAAAATGGTTTTTCAAGCGAAAAGGGCGTATCTCCATTAATTTCCAAAAAAAATTCAAAAAAATTCCTGTTTTAGTACTGAATTTTTGGAAAAAGGCAAAAACCTCTCGAATACAGGGAAAATGCAGTGAAAACACGTTATTGATACCCCGGATGAGGTTTTATTCCCCGAGACAGACAAATTCAGTCCACTCAAACAATTTCCGAGATCAGGCTTTTCCAAATCTATCACTGCCTCTCTCTCCCCATTCCTATTACATCCAATCCACTCCTATTATTTGTTTTTTAACTGAGTGGAAAGCTTCTGAATGACGCAAAAAAAAAAAAAAAGGATTTTGATGCGACAGATATGCCAAGGCTGGTGTGAAGAATTGTAGAAAAGAAAAAAAATAGATACAGAGAAAGGAACAATTGATGCAAGAAACGATACGCGCGAATCGAAACGGAACACTAAATGTATATATACAGTAAAACGGTATATACGCTTGCAGCCCGGAGATAACTCGTGGATTACAATCTCTTCCTCTCCGTTGGAGCTTCCGCCTGGTGGATTCCACTGGAAGAAATATTCCGTGCACGAATAACGCATTTTAGTTTTGGGCTATGGCATTCTATCCTCTTTTCTCTCTCATTTCTATCGCTATTCCTTTCTCTTTTGGGGTAGCTGAATTGGAGGGCCTCCACCCAGTGTATGTAACACGGCAGAACATTTTGGAATCTGCGCATTCGCAAATACATACATACGTACACATACATAGATGCTTGTGTGATGTGAATACGTATTGTCACGGCTGTAGCGATGCTAGGGCGATTTACATACGCTTGGTCATACGAGATACATCCGAATATTTTCTATTTTTTTTTTATTATTTTCCAATGGAAAAAAAAATATTGAAGCTATTATCAAAATTTTTAACATATTTTTGTAGTTTTGGGATATTTATCGGAGGGATTAACTTCAATTTCATGTGATTGCTCTCCTTTTTTTTGCGAGAATTGTATCGGAGGAGATAATTATTCTTTGAAAGAATAAATTTAACTGATAAATTTTTTATGTTAATTTTTTTGAAAATATCTTGGAAATTAAGTGAGATAGGACGATTTTATCTTAATATTTCTTTGCAGCTTTTAGAATTCTGTGCAGAAAAATGATAAGTGTGAAAAAGGCGCATCTCCATTAATTCCGAAGATATTCTCCGAAAATTCGTTTTAATGAATAAATAATTATAAAAAAAATATTAAAAAAATTTGCTCTTCAAGTTCTCTTAAAAAAGGAGAATTCGGGTGAAAAAAGCGTATTAATTCAGTAGTGAAGAGGTAAAACAAGATAAGTCTAATTTTTTCTCATTTAGTTGTTTGAAAATACCTTAGAAAATAAGCGAAATAGAGCAATTTTGCCCGAAAAATCTTTTGTAACTCTTGAAATTCTCTACAAAAAAAAAGATAAATAATATCACCTTATCTCGCTTAGTTTCCGAGATATTTCCTTTCTAATGATCGCAAAGATAAGTCGACTTATCCTGTTTTACCTCTTCACTACTGAATTTTCTAAATATTCCAGTTAGAAAATTACAGTGATAATTCTATTTTCTCACATTTATCTCTATCACTACTGAAATTTAGATGAAATGAATTATTTATGATTGAGAAATTGATGAATGCACGGATTAATCAAGTCTTCTTGCTTTCATGAAATATTAAATAACAATTGGTGCTGAGTAGTTCTGTAGATATGTATGGGCATAATTTAATGCATTCCATTAGTTCGTATTAGTGTTTGGAGGGGTTTTGCTCGGATATTTGCTTATAGCATTGAAACGAAGGACGATTGTGTGCTGATGCAGGTCTCGGAGTGGAGGACTAATGGCCAGTAATGCCCGCAAGCGGAAAATTCGCAGTACAATACAGAAGCGTTTATGTGCGCTACACATATATATATATGTATATATATATATATATATATATATATATATCCCATTTCCCCATCGATGATCGTCCTCTCGCCCTCTAATCGAATTGAATTTCATTCATGAATGGAATGTTTATTGGTTTGCATTTACAAACGATCCTACAATCGAATTCTATTCGCTTCATCTACCCTTAATGCCTTGTTCGCGTTTTCTTCATGCTTCGGATAAATTTTTAATTTTTTTTTTACTTGTCGTTTCTCTTTTTTTTTCCTTCTCCTTTTTTTTTTTTCTTTCCTTCCAACTCTATCAAATGTAATTTTTTCATTATTTCAGGAACAAAGCCATCAATTTTTCATAAAACTCACAATCTACGAAGATTTTGAGACAGATTGTAAACACGAATATTCACAAATTACAAGCCAAAAATATACACATTGAGAGGAAAAAAAAGTGAGAGATATAAAAAAAAAAATAACGATTTTCTTGAGATTCACTGAAGTTTCAACTGCTAGTTAATTACCCCGGAAGAGTCATGGGAATTCTTTTGGTATCATCGGGTCATTAACCTGTGGATAGATTAAAAAGATATTATGCAGGGTTACTGAGTGAAATGCTTCTTTTTTTTCCCTTTTTTTTGGTTTAAATTCGAAGTTTTCTGTCATTGTTAAGTTTGAATGTCTATTTTGTATAATCAGGAAAATGTCATGATTTTCCATTTTTTGAAATAATTGGGAGAGGGGGGGGGGTACATTTATGCACGAAAAGGTATTATAGATGTCATGAAGAATAAGGAAATGAAGATTCGATTAGCAGTGTTTTTTTTTAGAGTAAATGCAGCTAATTTTGAATATTGACCCTTGGAAATTCAAGAAATTATCTGTAATTCCGAGGGAATGGCCTGATTCCAATGGCTAAATGCAGTTTACTGTACATTTGTCATGAGTCATACCAAAATAGAAGTTAGGAGGAGAGTTCAAGAAGAAGTTTCATGTTGAATCTGACATGTATGATCTGTCAATTATGTACATCATTTGAATGTATGAAAATAGTGAATAAGTAAGAAATACTGGAATTAACATGAGAGTTGAGGATACGTGAAATAAAGATAATTGGAAAATATGGAAATGCATTTGGGAAATGAGTATCTTTGTATAATTGATATTTTATGTTCTATATAATGGCATTAAATTCAATAATTGAATTAAATTAAGGCAAATTTTCTGAGATAGTTTATTTTTGGGGATTTCATTGAGAAGCTGAGGAAATTTCCGATGGAAAACATGTGTTAGGATTAATTTTTAATGATTTTTTGAAAATTTGAACAATTGGGGCAAAGATTGGGAGTCAAATCCAGTCCATTTTCCAAAAATATTAGTTTTTCGGGGATTTCTCCAGTTGCAATGTAAAAACTCGATAATCTGTGGAAAGATGAGTTCATTTGCCACCGATTTAAGCAGTTCAAAATCCTTTTTCATCGATTTTCAAGTGTTTTAGAATTTAGATTTCCTAAGAATTCCTTTTTCCTCAACTTTTTCAAAAATCGATGGAAAAAATGATTGAATCTGGCAAATTAATGAGAGATGAGTTTACCTTTTCGCTCATCTTTAACTTTTTGTGCTATAAATTTTTTCAGTAATAGAAAGAGTTGGACCCTCAGCTTCAGTCCAAAATCATGGAATTTTCAAAAAAAATCTCGGAAAAAAATTCTGATACTTATTTTTCAACGTAAATTTTCGCAGCTTTTCAACGAAATCATCAAAAAAATTATATCTCAAGCCCTAACAGAAAAATCCCTATTTTAGGCCAATTTTCCTCGACTAAATTTTGTATCAAGCAATTGTTGGATTTTCCCTCAAATAGAAATTTCAATATCTGGTTTGGTTTCGCGGCTCGAGCCGCTTAATTGCCAACGGGGAATTAATATCAATTGGCTCTTTGGATTGGCAAAATGTCTCGACGTGGAAAACCACCGGGCACAATCATCGTTGGCGCGTTCAACTGGTTAGCCAACGATGCGGTCAGATAATTGAATTCAGTGTCGTTTTAATACTCACACACTTCTCCTCCCCCTCCTCCCATTTAATATCCCGTGTGTGCGGCTATTTTCCTGTTGCTCCTCGAAACCGTGAGATACGTTTAAAATTAAAGAAATGAAAGGAAAAAAAAAAGAAGAGAGAAAGGTAATGCCCCGAAACAGGATGAGAGCTGCCTAATTCTATGTAGATCGTCGGTTATGATTAAAAAATGAAGAAAAAAAGAAAATAAAGGAAAAGAAACCGAAAATAAGCCCGGGTCACTGGGCTCAGCTTTGGAAATAACGTAATTGAGCGTGATCCCTCGAATTAACCGAAGCTCCCCCCCCCCCCCCACTTCAATTTTTAACATAATAATCATCGGGCACTCTTGTCCAATCTCTCATATCAGATTGAAGAATAAAAAAAAAAATAAGCATCTTGACACAATAATGAAACTCGTTATGTTCATTAACTTAACCTGTCAATTACATTAAAATCTCTCCAAGATTTTCATTAAAACATCATTTAGATTCTAATGAATCTTCTTTTTTCTGAGATAATAAAAATTTACCTAAATTCATGTTTTAAAAGATTTACTTGTTCTATATATGTTGAACAAAGTAATTATCTAAACCAAAATTTGACAAATTCACTGTAAATATCAGTGAAAAGTCATTCAACTCAATTATTCCGCAACAATATTATTCGAAAAAAAAAAATTAAGTACAGACTGTCAAATATTTCAACTTTATCGTAATTAATTTCCATCGAAATTTGTATTTTTCGAAAAGCTATCTATTAATTCTTCCAATCTCATCTAATCTACAAATGACAATTCAATTTTTCCAGCGAATGAGTCTCTATGAAGAGATTTCAAAGCTGCTGAATTAAAAAAAAAAAAAACAATTTAATTTTTAAAAAATTGCTAAAATGCTAAGATTCTGATTTTCCATAAAACTCTGCATAAAATTTTACATTTTCGAAAATTCAATCCTCAAAAATTCACACGGCAAGATCAATCAAAATTCCGTGATAGTATAGGTAATTCACGTTATTATTAAAAAAAATAATTTTCATCATTATCTAATATTTTTTATTCAACATGAGATAATTTTACAGCGATTGAACCGTTTTTAACGAAATTTCTTCAAATTCTTTTTTAGAATTGTTCTTGTACCAATTACTATATAATGTCTCATGATCGTTTCATCTTGCCGAGCTATAATGGTCCACGTATACAGAGAGCCAAGAGAGAGAGAGAGAGGTAATATAAAGTAGCCTCTTAAACATTTTGTGGAAAACCGTCTGGCCAATATTCTCGAGCTCTTTCTCTCAGTTCTCTGGCTTCCCTTTCTGAACTAAAGCTTCTAGGTAGCATTATCGGAGGAAATAACGTTGTTGGAAGCTTCTCTGTTGTACGGTGGTAGCCCTCAAGAACCATCCATACAAGACCCTAAAATTCACGTAGGTATAATAGTGTACATATGTGTAATCGATCTATTGGCCAATTCATTGTACACATTACCGAGTGAAAATACAACTAGGACATATTGTTGAACTGTTGTGGTCCCTCTGCTCCTATTTTGGTTCGGAAAAAACAGCAAAAGCTTAATATCAACGTTGCCATTATGGAGAATGCACGAATGAAATAGGGAATGAGTGGAATGCTTCATTACGCATTCCAATTAATATCAGAGTTGAAAATTCTGGAAATAGAGATGATTGGAAAATATGCAAATGCTTTCGGAAAATGAATATTTTCATGTGATTGCTATTTGATGTTCTATATAAAGAAAATGGTTTTAAATCAATCGAAATTTCTGGAATATAATATTTTTTTGATAATTCCACTGAAAAGCTGAGAAAATTTCCGATAGGGAACATGTATTAGAATTTATTTTAAGACACTTTTTGAATATTCGATCATTTAGGACAGAAATTCAATTCGGATGGTTCAACTCTTTCTATTTTCTAAAAAAAACTGTTTTTTTTGGGAAACTTGCGGACGATAGTGTATATATATGCAATTGATCCATTGATCGAATCGTTCTGCACATTAACGAGTGACAATAATTGCACTGTGAAAAATGAGTATCTTAACTTGAGATATCGGTAAAAGAAAAATATCTTAGAATCAAAAATATCCCAAAACTGATATTCACAACACTGAGACAAAATAAGTGGTGAACACTATTAAATATCGATTCCATTGGTCCTTAGCAAATTTTTTTTCTTCAAACAATTAAAAATACTGTTAAATTCACTTAATTTACCCAATTCAACTGATTAATCTGTTTAAATTGACAAAATTCAGTAAATGCAACTATTTTTTTGAATTTTTTCAAAAAAATATTTGCTAAGGATCAATGACATCAATATTTGATAGTTTTTACTACTTTTTTTTTTCTCAGCATAGTAATAACATTTTTAAAGTATCTTGAAAATCAACAAAAGTATCTTAATTTCAAAAATGTATTTTTGCAGTCTATTGACCTGTTGTTGTTCCCCTGCTCTTACATTGTCTTGAAAAAACAGTAAAAGTCTAATATGAAGAATATAAGTCAGCATTATGGAGAATGCACGAGTGGACGATTTTTCCCCCGAATAAAGTAAATAAAGTCGAAAAAAAAAATCGTATTTTATTCAGTTTCATTCACATCCGAGTGAATTCACTGAGACAGTGGGAAACGTAAGCGCATACCGGAAATACAGAGGCATATTATCATGTTGTGTAACGGAAAATTAGCATAACATTGCACAAACAGTTGGGTTATTGCACCATCTAAACCCGTCAAGTTGAATTCAAGTTCATGAGAAACTCGCTTTTCCATATAATACCCAAAGCTATATATATGTATCAGTAACTTCGTTGTCAATTCAGTGTTATCACGTGTCTCTCTCATTCACTGGTATTATAGTACTTGTCACAGACGTTGGGGGCTCTCTATGGAATCACGTATCTCCCTCGTGAGTGAAATTCCAGAGGAAATACGTTACAGACGTATTTCGTATTGCATTTCAGAGGGAAATCGAGGGAGAAAAAAAGTGGAGGAAAAAAAAGAGGATCATTAAAAAATATTTAGATGAATAGAAAATTATTAGAAAAAATGGTTAGCAGAAAATATAGAAAAAATACAAATTATGTACTGATAGGTTTCGACTCTAATCGAGAATTCTTTTCAGGAGACATTTAGTCAATTTTAGATTGATGAAGATCAAGGAAAAGTTGATAGATTACATTATTTCATTAATAATGAAAATTATGGATAAATATTGAAATTCAAAATATCAGATGAAGGGTAATATGCTTGATTATGTCTGAGTTTTTTTTCTTCATGATCTGAAATTCGATTCCTTGATAATTTTTTGGTTGTAAGTGCGGTGATTGTCAATATTTTATTTCTTTATTTATTTATTTAGTAGATATACGCAACCCAACAGCTGAAGCCAATAACAGGGTTGTGAGTGTTTTTGTACAAACGACAAAAAATTATAATTTAATGGCGTGAGCAAAGACGGTAGGTGTCATTGCACTGGTGATACAAGCGTAAATAGCAAATAATCAGAATAAAGCAAAAGTAAAGAGAGAACAGTAGATCATGAATAGTAGAACACAACCCATCCGGATATTATAAAATGGTAAGTAAATTATCCAATTATATCGTTACTTTAGACTTAAAGTGGCGTAAGTGTTATATTTATGCATAGCACTTACGCCACTTTGGTTTTAAGATCTATATATTTTTTTTCAATGATCATTAAGTTTAGTCCTATTGAATTGTTCATTGTTTCAGATTAAAAAATCTGAAATTCGTAGAATTTCAGACAATTGTCACTAATCAATCAATTTGATGATAAAGTCTATTTAAGCAAATAGTCTGTGTAATACAAGTAAAAATCACTCTATCTGAAAATCACTGACAGGATTATTTCAAAAAACGTGGGAAGAATTTACTCTTATTTCTATTCAACACTGTACGAATTTTGTGTTTTCATTAAAGAATTAGGAAATTCTCGGTTTAACTTTCCTAATTTTTTTTGTTCACCCACTAGCCCCCGAAAGATTTTATCAGTACAGACGCCTTCTAATGCGTGACCAGGGTCAAAATGACACCGTTATGCGCTTTACGGAATAGTACCCATGTTGAGAACTCTGTGGGGATAGAAGATAGAGGCACATCACTTAAAATCATCTCTCTGGATACCTGTGTGTGCAGTTGTTTACAGTCATCTAGTCTCCAGGTAGCTCAAACTCACTCTCTAATGGCTAAAAAGCAGAGAAAAGAAAAAAGAAGTCCGCCTCCTCCTCCTCCTTTTTTTTTCTTTTTCTTCCTTCGGAATTGTGTCCAAAGTTGTTTCATCTCCATTCGACAGCTCTACGCTTTTCTCTGCCACGTCATTACCACCAGGATTGATAGTCGCACACTTCCAAGTTCAGAGGGCGTAATGAGACCAATTAGTTGACTCCACGCGACGAGTTGCCTCCAGCAGAAGTAGCAGCAGCAGCTCTCCCCCCCCCTCCCCTCTCTCCACTTATCTCGCCCCATCGCGTTTTAATCCGATTATCTTTGGGTCCTCATTCCACTAATTCAGAAGCCAAACTTGCCCGCAAAACTCTTCCCCTCATTTAAACTCATGATTTTCACTGATTCACTCTGTCTTTATTCTGTAAAAACTTGAGATGAATAATTGGTTAGTGAAGGCCCTTTTTTTCCTGAGTTTTGAAGGGGATAAAAGATTTTTTGGGGAATCAAATGCGATGAGGGGGGGGGGGGGGGGGGATTTGTGAATTGAAATCCAGGGAAGTGAATAAACCGGAGGTGAGTACACTCTTTACTGATAAAATTTGCAAACGTCAATCGTTTTCATAGGATTATTCGTGATTATTTGAATCACGGGTGTTTTTTTTTATGAGATTATTTCGTGTCTCTCTCTCTCGTTTACTCTTCCGAAAACAGTTGATTTATTCCGGACGTGGGACAGGATATGCTGGTCACACTGGCGTTAAATAAATTATTTACGTTCACGAGTGTGTAGGTGTTGCTTCAAGTGGTGTGTATGTTAAAATATTGGATTGAATGTGTCTATTAAGAATGAATGAGATCATTTAAAGTAGTATCTCAATGAACTCGGGTACAGTTGACCCCTTATTTTTTGATGCTGTATTAAAGATGATATTCTTTTATATTTTTCTGAATTTTTCCAAAAAAAATTTTATACAACCACAGGGTTGATCCATTATTTAAAAACTATTGGCGAAGAGAACAGCATTTTAAGTAAATAATAGAAGAAAAAAATATTCAATTCACCGTATAGTTATTGAGAAATTTTAATTAGAAGGTAGTCGTAACTATTTGCCTCTCTCTTTCTATCTCATGCATGTGACAGGAAATTAATGTAAAAAAAAAGGCGAGAGAAAAATAATTATATTCACAAGCTGAAGATATGACTTTCAAATAGTTTAATCACTTTTTCGTGTAAATTAAAGCACTTTTTTCCCGAATTATCACTAATTAATCGGAAACTAACCTACAAATCCTCATTTTTTTGTACAATTTTCAAAGTCATATAAATTCATTAATTTAAATATAAATTAATGGGGAAATTGAAATGGTCGGAGGGGGAAATGAAAGAAAATTCAATTGAAAGAGGAGAAGAGGATCTTTTCTCTACTTTGGTTTAAAACTTTTGCAAACGAAAATCACGAGTGAAGCTTGGACAATGGGAAAAATTGTGAGTAGAGTTAGTGGAGATTCGACGAAAAATCTTCTCAGTGGAACTTTTTAAATGAGAAAAAAAAGCCATAGGAGTTTTCGTGAATAAGGGACGTAGAGAAGACAGGAACTCCAGATATAATAATTTCCTTGGGACAATGGTGCAGGAATCGTAATCTAGATTCGAATGAGTTTGCGCGAATGAGAAAGAGAGAAAAAAAGATAGAGAAAAAGACAGAAAGAGAATGGAGAATAAAAAAATAAAAAAAAAAGGAATGGGTAGTATAGAACAGAAGGTTCTGGTCGTAGTGAGCTATGTCGTGTGGCAGAGAGGTCACATGAAAATTTAATTTAATTTCTTATACCGAGAGAGAGTAGCTTGATATCTGTGGTAGTGCGTATATTATTGGGGCTGTAACAGTAAAGTTCGAGAAGATCAATTGAGTATTTTTATGCAGTTCAATTATTCTCATTATGATTGTCCAATATTGACTGACATCTTTCATCATCATGCATTAGAAATGAACATTGACTATTTGACATTATTTCCTCGAAATGAGCGAATGCAATAGAAGAAACTATGAAATTATGAACATTATTATGATTATGCCTTAAAATTGATTATCAAAGATTTTTTCTAAAAATTCGATCATTCTGGACAAAAATTGAGGGGCGACACGCCTGAATAACATTCACTAAAATAACACTGTAAAATAACATGCAGCTAAAATAACATACGCAAAAATATTATTCACCAAAAATAACCTATGCAATAATAACACATAACAATAATGTTACAAACTATAACGTCTTGTTAATGAATTTTCTTGATGAAGATGATAATATTTGGAATACTTGGAGACTATTGCATATAATATTACTATTTCGACTTGATGGATCATATCGGTTAATTTTCCTATTCACTTTTTTTAATTTGCGTCATTTATTAAGTTCTGAAAATAATTATAATGAATGAAAAATGAGTAATTTTTGATGAAATGTGTTTTTTTATTATGCATTATTTTTTGTTATGAGTAATATTTGCTTTGTTATAGATACATGTAACCAATTGGTATGACGACTAAATATCTTATCCGAAATATCTAACGACAGAATATCTAGGCCAAAAAAACTAATTTCAAAATATTATGTGATCAAGCTTATATTTTAACATTACATTTATTCAATTTGATATTCTGTTGTTTAACATTTAGTCATTAGATATTTTTGATTAGATATTTAGATATATAACCAGCCAATTGAGGATCAAACCCTTCCATTCTTATTTATTTTATTTTATTTTATTTATTTTATTGATGACCAACAGCCAAAGCCAATTACAGGTCACATTAGTGTTACAAATCGTCATAAGTATCGATTAATACATTTCGATTAGAACTTTCCTCAGCTGATTCACAATGGAACACATGCTATCAGTGAAAATAACATCATTTTTTTTTTTTTATTAAAAAAAATATCATAATTCTTGCAATTTTTTTTTTTTCTCTTTTCAGTAATATTTCCAGTTCTAATTGTGATAGCGCAAGACTTCGATAACCAGTGAAAAGATGAACTCATTTCGCATTGATTTATGTACTAAAAAATGCTGTCTTTCTTAAATTTTTAAGCTATTTAAAAAAGTGCTCACCTCATAAAAAAATGAAGTTTTTCGATATTGAAAAGGGACTCTGCATTGTAAAAGATTCCTGAATTTTTAATAATCATGCATTAAAAATGATCACTGATTATTTGACATTACTCCATCAAGATGAGTGAATATAACACAAAAAATTCTGAATATTACATCCTTACAGTAATCAAGAAATCTCAATTTCCCCCATTTTCTTCAAACAACATAAAAAATTCATTAAATTCGTTACGACTCATTATCCTACAAATTTTTAAAACAAGACAAGAGCCCAAAGCATAGTGAAATATGTCGTTCAGGTAGGTCTCGTGGCCAATTTAGAAAAACTTCCAAATTGAGATAAATCGTTAAAGGCCAAAATAACCGATAGCCGACGACAGCCAGTTGGCGGCTCGTTGGTAGGTTTTAACCAACCCCCCCTCTCCTCCCCCCCAAAAAAAGACCCTGAACATTGTGGGCCACCAAAAAGCCATGAGGAAAGAGCCCAAAAAAAAGGAGGAAAAAAGCCTAGAAAAAGGGAGAGAGAGAGTGAAAAAAAAAAAGAAGAAGAAGACAACTGAAATAAACGTAGCAGTAGTGAGAGTCGCACGGTGGTCCGAAAACGAGGCGGCAAGATTCCAAATTATAGACATCGAAGATTGCCTCAAGAAAATCAATCATACGCATTTAAAGACAGTCGGCAAAACTCACAGTCACACGAAAATTGTTCCTTTTATCATCTACTTTGTCCTTTACTTATACATATATATATATATACATCTATATATTTCTTTTGTATTTTAGAAGAGCTTCACTCCACTCCTACTTCATTACGGCTTAATTCGAGCTAGTAAGAACCCGAGCGAGAAATCGTTCAAGTTACAAACGCAGAGGGAAAAAAAATGAAGTAAGTAGGGAAAAAAAAGAAGGGAGGGGGGTGGAGTGAAAAAAGGAAAATTAGAGTGACTCTTGTTCTTTATTGGCCTTGGTTGTAGTGGGTAAAGACCAAAGGCATAGTAGAAAAATAATAATAATAATAATAATGATAGAATAGTTTATGGGGTATATCGAGTGGGGGTAAAAGGCAAAGAATCGATGGTGCAAAGATAAAGGAGAAAATAAGAGATGAAGATAGAAGCATTATATTTCAATTTGAATATAAAAAAATAAAAATAAAGAGAAAAAAAAGAAAAAAAAAATGGGGAAAAAGGAGCGGCAAATTGATTGAGCCCTGAGAGTGCTTCCAACTGAACAAGATACTCATGGGCCATCACCGGAAATTGATAATTTTCGATGAATAAGAGCATGGAATATATCGCGCTCTTTTCTGTGTTCTACAACGTGAAATAGCAATGAAAAATAAAAATAATGATGAATTAATAAAAAAAAAAAAAGAGGAGATGGTAAATGAATAGAGGAATTGCTTTTCGTATGTTTTTCCCTCTTTTTTGGAGTTAATTCAGGCAGAATATTCGGACTATGACTCAATTTACCTCTGTAACTATAAAAAATTACAAACGACTTCTCAATTAGTGCAAATAAGAGATAATTCGATAATTTTACCGATGTTTTTTTTTTTTCCTTCTAATTATAGAAAATCAGAAATAAATAAGTGGAGTGATTTTAAAAGCTCGTGATAATGTCCTTAAGCTGATGATAAGGATCAGGGCCTCTATTTTAAGTAGACAGTGATGAGTTGAGGAGGAATCGTAAAAAAAAGGGAGAATCGTATATTCTACTGATTTTCTATGAGCCCTGGGATTATTATTTACGCAGTAGTTTTAAGGCCATCGTTAAAGTAATTAAGAGGCTAGAAGCTAGTTTCTCGTGCTAATTGCTTCATCTTCTTCAGAAGAGAGGAGGTGAAAGGAGCCGGAGAAACGGCGCTTAAAGAATCCGCATTGTCCAAGCAGATGCATCAAAACAAGTTGCTAATATCTCTCTCTCTCTCTTCAGTAGCAGAATTTTTTTTTTTATCGCAATTTCTTTTGCTCTTCTACGTACGTATTCTTAATGATGTAATTAGGACAATTTTTTTAAAGTAAATTTTCATGTGAACGAAGTTACCATAGCAAATAGAGTAAACAAAAGAGAGAGGATAAAAAGAAGAAAAAAAAAACAAAAATTGTGGGCGGAAAAAATAATAAACAAAATGGACCGGTGCCCTCGTGGTTTTTAATTAAAATTACGTGAGTATGAAACGTGTGTAAGGGAGGAGGAGAAGAGGTAAAACAACAAGGATGAAAAAAAAAAAAGAAAAAGAAAATCAAGAGGTGAGTTCATTCGTACTGTGTGTCCCCTTTGCCGTGTGCTTTTGTGAGATTCAGGCAAAAGGGAGGAAAAAAGAGAGGGAGATAAATAGGAGTTGTAAGAGAGAAGAGCCGAGAGAGAGAGAGAAAGAGAGAGGGGATCCTCTTATTTTTTACCTTTTCGTTGGGACGAAATGAGTTAGTCGTGTACGCGAAACTACGGGGAAAGAGTAAAATTTATGAGTAGACTACCCATTCAAATTCACTGCCTACAATTTCATGTGAATTTTTCAATTTCTACAGTCTTTTCCGGACCGGAAAATTGAATTTTCTTTATTTTAGAGCTTCTTTTTTTTTCCTTTTACCAATTTTTGAAGGTGAAAAACCGTAAATAATACTAATTTGAAAATATTATTGTCGAGATTTATGGCGAATAAATCGTCGTTCTGGAGTGAAAAGGGCGTAAAAGATAGGAAATGTGTACTATTTACGTCCTTCTTACTCCAAAACGACGAAATATTCGTAATATTTGACATTTTCCCCGGATAATTAAATTTAAAAATTACGAATTAACATTTATTCAAATTTTGTCATTATGAAAAACAAGATAATTAAATACACTTGTTATCAAATAATTTTGAATTACCTAGAGAATTTGTATTTAATCAATCGTCAAAATAAATATAAATTTAAATTAATTCTGCATTCAATTTGTAAAGTTTCAAATTTTCCACCATAATCATGTCAATATTTAACGACTAAATAACCAGCTGAAAAGTTTGCTCATGGGAGTTGCTAAATAAATCCACTTAATGCATGTAAATCTTCATGTCATCAACTTGCATCAAATGAAAGAAAAAAAAAAACATTTATTTCATGAATTTTTATTGAATCTCGCACATTCCGCTCACTCTATTTTTTTTTTTTTTTCAACTCACAAGTAACCAATCGAGATAGCAATCAACCTGTTGCCATTCTGGAAGAAACTTTCTTTCGTTTCGTGCAAAAACTTTTTTTTTTTATTTGACTTCCAACTGTGTAAAAACTCACGTCTACATTAGATAAATCCCGTAAACTGTCTGATTGTGTCTGAATTCATTTGAGGAATAAAATCGTCTTTGTAGCTTTAAAAAAAAAAAAAACCAGACAATTCAAATCGTTTTTTTTTTTTTTTTTTTTTTTCGTACGTGGATTGACATAAATTTAAGAGACCCTGGACCCTGCACAACACATTTGAAAATATCCCCAGGACGAGGAAAAGGGCACGGCTCGTTTCTAAACTAATAGGAAAGAAAAGCCGCACCCAAAAAACCTTTGTCATGCTCCTTTGGACAATCCTGAGAAATATTCGTTTATGTGTGTGTGGGTGGCACAGAGGGAGAGCTCCCCCCTCCCCCCCCCCCCTTGATATTCCCCTTTACGAAATTTCGCCGACATTTCTAATATCCATTTTTTTTCATCTGCCTGTATTTCATCCGCAGAGAGAACGAAAGTTTCCAAGAGAAATAACGGGGTCCAGCTAGAGCAGCTAGAATCGACTACTTTACTTCCTTTAGCTTCAGAATTTCGACAATAATCTTCAGCGTAAATTTTTTTTTTCCTATCCCATTTTGTATCTCCAGCATCCAATATGTAAGTTACATAAGATTTTTGGATTTGGCAAGTTCCAGGCAGCCTTTCCTTTTGCTCTAACTCACAGTTTTGCTCCCCCCCCCCCCCCTCTTACACTTCAAAGTAGCGTACACCACCTGAGCCAAACTGCTGCAGAAACCCTCCATAAGCTTTTCCTTGCTTTCCTCCTTGCTACCTCCGTGACACACGTGGGGCTTTCCTCTCCTCATCTTCTTACCCGGTACACCAAATTAACTTTTACCACCGTTCTACCAATTAATTTACAACATTACCCAAGATGCCTAGCGCATTTGCCCTAATTGCGAGTATAAATTAAAGGAGATGCGTACATTCTATTAATTTAGTAAACTCGTAGATTATGCTAACATCCTTGTCAAGCTATGGCTTTTAATTTTTTAGCACTTAAGGTAGTAACTTTTGAGGGAGTATCGCACTTTACGGTCGATAAAACAGGGGGAAAAAGTGAGGATTTGGAGGGTCGTTTTCAATTAAGATAATTTGATTTGTAGATCCAAATTATCTACTTTTTTTAATCCAATTTTTCGGAATTATTGGAATTATCTCGATTTTACAAAACATTTTTTGGATATTAGAACAATGTCCATGGTAGTGAATTGTTATAAAATATTATGATAAATATTTAATATTGCTTTAATATTGAAGTAAAAAGGGCGTATGTCCATCAGCTATTTTCAGAGATATTCTCAATAAAAGATGAGTAGAAAACATTGACTTGACCCGTTTTACCACTTCACTACTGATTTCTTCATGTAGTTGAATGGATTATTCGTGGATATTTGTCTGGTAACCGGAATTTTTCATGATTTGGAAGGATAATTGACATTCTGATGAAGAAGAATGTCTGCGGTTATATGAAGAAAAAAATGGTCTGTGACTATGAATTTTGCATTGGAACTAAAATTAAATCTCGCTTATGGAGTTTAGTGTTAATTTTATTATTATCTGAAATTATATTATTGAAGTGATAATGAAAGCAGCAGACATCTGGAAATTCTTTGCATTTCTTTGAAGAAATTAATTTTTATAGAAAATTTTATTTTCAAAAATCGCACTTATAGATTTTCAAATTTTTTACATATGCATATTTTTTTTCTCAATGATTTATCTGCTCAAAGAGAAAAAAAAATAAGAATTGAAGAAATTCATGGTTTTGATGACAAAAAAATTTGAGATACAATAAAACGTTAATTTCGATAATAATTCATATTTGGCTGAAAATGTCTGTTAACATAAGTGTCCAAACTAAAAAAAAAAATTATTATCTGAAGTACTTGAATTTCCTTAATTGCTGATAATTCGGAAAAAGGTGCTTTATTCACCCGAAAAAGTGATTTAACTATTCGAAAGTCAAATCTTCAGCTTGTGAATATAATTTTTTTTCTTTCGCCTTTTTTTACATTAATCTCCTATCACATGCATGAGATAGAGAGAGGCAAATAGTTACGACTACCTTCTAATTAAAATTTCTCAATAACTATACGGTGAATTGACTATTTTTTTCTTCTATTATTTAGTTAAAATGCTGTTCTCTTCGCCACTTGTTTTTAAATAATGGATCAACCCTGTGGTTTTTTAGTAATTTCGTTATTTCCGTCCGATTTAGGACGTTTCATCCCCACCACCGCTCTTTTCAGCAACTTTGATAATTCATATCTCATAAACTACACGTACAAAAATTATGAAAAAATTCAGAATAATTTAAACAAATGTAATCTTTGATACTGCATCAAAAAAATGAGGGGTTAGATCAACTCGAGTTCACTTGGTTACTACCTTCAGTAGATTAATTCTCTCTCATCAAGCGTAATACCATGAGCTTTTCATTCAAATTAGAAACAGAGCATTTACTCTGTAAGCTCCAATTCATTTTAAAATCTCTCAAGTCATTCAATATTACTATTTCATTATTATTATTTCATATACCTCTTTCACAAAGTCCTTTTTTTTAATTATCCGCTTGAAAATGTCCCCGGGCTATCAAACAATAATCCTCAATGTTGATTTTTCAGTTATTTGTGAAAAAAAATGTTTCAACTTTGAAACAAATATCCGTTAGAGCGTTGGAAAAATTGCACGATATTTTTTTTCATCTCTCTCATTCAACAAAGATCAAATTTCAAATTTAACCAAAAAAAAAAAAAAAAAAAGAGAGAAATTGTGCATTTTTAGTACGCGAATGTGTGTGTTGTGATGACAGGTTCATCGATATGCTCGTACAGATAATTCAAAAAATCGTTTCTATGTACCCCATAAAATGGGGGGAAAATCTCAAAATTCTACGCATCTAGTGTATTCTCTATGGTTAAATGGGAAAGAGGATGCGAGTAGTTGTGTAGTGGGAAAATATTTTTTTTATTTCCTACAAACGCATATTAACGAGCAGCAACGAGTTTTCAAAATATCCCGACTGATTCGGAAGTTAACTCGCGTGGGAGACAGAGAGGAAAAGAGAAAAAAAGAAAAAAAGAGAGAGAGATAGGGAAGTGAAGAGCTTACGTGGACATAGGCGCTGCGTTTTTGTCCGGTAAAGGGGAAGAGGACTATAAATCCGCAGCCGGGACCGCCGTAAGCCTATAAATCAGCGGCCATTTTTACCCGGTGAACTTTTTGACAAAGCAATTGGGAATTGTTTGGTAAAACACACAATGAAAAAAAAAAAAAAAAAAAAAATAATAATAAAATAAAAAATGAAGGTGAAAGAGAAGTGAAAAAACAGGTACAGAAAAGAGAGAATACGATTAAAAAAAAAATAATAAAAAAATCATGATTTTTTATTTTCACTCTCGTAGTTCACGTATTTTCGGTTAAATAACGCTCTATTCTTGTTGTTCTGGCTGACATTAATTCAGTATTTTACGGGAGGTCCCCGGTGGAGCCAGTGTGAAATGTGCAAACATTAAATTTCACCAATTCATTGAATATTTGTTATCACAGAGAATTTTTTTTCTTTTTTTTTTTTTTATCATCTTTGTGAGTACGTAATGTATGTGCTATTTGATCCTGATGTGTTGAATGATAATTGGTGGACTATTTGCTCATATATATTCTTTTTTTTTTTACGTATTATCGTGTTTTTTAATTCAATCATTAAATTCACACGATTTATGAAATTTTCAGGAAAAAAAACTTTTTTTTTCCATTATTAATTTTTTGAGAATATCTCGGAAATTAAGCGAGATAAAGCGATTTTGCCTAAATGCTTTGGTTTCAAGTTCCTGAAATTTTTCACACGAAGAGCTTGGAGCTAAAAGGACGTATCTCCATTAGTTTCCAAAATAAATAAAAAAATTACTAGAAAAATGTAAAAAATTTGCCCCAAAAAATTTATATTTTTCTACTAAATTCGCAATGTTGTGAATTTATCCGCAATTAATTCAGGAGCATTGAACTGATTTTAAATGATACATAAGGTTTTATTGTGTTAACGTTTCTCAAACAGTGTAGACACACGAGAGAGTCGTAAAAGAAGAGGTGGAAATGCTTGTGGGGATATGTTGAAGTTTTTGGAATTGTGCCAGATTCACTCGGCTCCTCATCACTTGGCGCCGCAACAGCTCTTCTCTACTAGAGGCCAACCAACGAGTCATCGTGAGTGTTTTCCCTCCCTCTATTTTATTCTACTTTTTCTATAAATAACAAAGTGTCTGACTATACGTCTGGAGTGTCTTGATGCACATTTTTTTTTTTTAGTCGCAAAAACTAAATACCATGTATCATATTGAATTTATCACAAAATAGTGTTGTAATTATTTTTTATTTGTTTATTTATTATTCAGAGATTAATTAATTTTTTTTTCCCCAAAATCTATTGAAAATTTTTCAAAAAATCACGTGAAGAAACAAAATTTATAGAGCTTTTTTTTTATTATTAAAAATAATTTAAATTATTTCACCCAAATTAACTCGTTTGTTCATAATTGCTGCTCTCAACTATATATATATATATAATACACCTTCAATTTTTCTGTATAAATCTCATTTTTCCCAATTTCCTTAAATCACGAAAAAAAATTTCATAGTTTTTAAGTAGAAAAAAAGGAACTTTTCTTTATTCAAACTTTTCAAAAACTTAATTCTCTATTTTCTTCTTGAAAAATCACGTATTAGTTTTTCCACAGTTCCCAAAGTAGTGGAGACATTTTTTGCTAACGACAGAGTACCATTAAAAACCCACCAGACGTCTCAGTCCGATAGGCATCAGTGCAAAAAAGATGGATACCTCAAAAGAGAGAGAGAGAGAGAGAGATATAGATAAAAAGAGGGGGGTTGGGAGGGGTAAAATGAGAGAAGGTGGATGGGTAAGAAAGGAAAGGGATGATGTGTGTGAGCCATGGCCCTCTATCCGTGAGTGGAGCGATTAAACCTATTCGTTATCGGTAACTGGGGAGAGATTAATATCTCTCTCTCTTCGGAGTTTGGAGTTCATTCTGGATAGAAAATAGGCGGAGTCAACTTTGGAGCTTCTGGAGTCACGAATAGAACGTACGGTTGGGGTTGTGAATTTTTTTTTTTTTTTTTATTCAAGTAGAGAATGGAAATTACCACCTCTTCTGCTACTTAAACTCATTCCTCATTCCCTTTGAGAAGAAGAGGGGGGGTAGGGGGGGAGGAGGGGAGTTTGATTTAACTGTGGAAAATAGACGTCATTTGACTTGGACTCGGTGACTTTTGTTCTCTACCAATTCCCCTATTGCTTTAGACGTCAATTTAATCACTTTTATGAAGTTTTTTTTTTGTCCATTGATGCTCAATGAACAATAAAAAAAATTCCCACTGTGTGTATTTAGCGGAAAAATCATAGATTCTTTTCTATTTTGCTTTAACGTTGTTCGAAAAAGAGAGAGAATGAAAAAAAGAAAGAAAAGCAGAAAGATTTATACGTCAGTGCTTATTTTTGATTTCTAAGTGGGTTAACAAAATAGGACAGGGGAAAAACTTTTATAAACCGTAAAGTTTAGATATATATATACGTTGTGGAGAAATTATGACGATTGGATTAATGCAATTGCCATGGGATTTTCCAAGGCTGTGTGTTCCTGGAAAATACAGAGTTGACACTACAATGACAACATTTGTAAAGTCTCGTCTAGTGTCCATTTCAACAAGGGGAAAAACATTTTCTCGGAGGATTAATATAACTTGTCAGTTAAATTATACTTCTAAACTTTAGTAATCGTGAAAATTTTATTGGAGTGTAGAGGGGGGGGGGGGGTGGAAGTTTTGTTTATAGTGTGCTGCATTTATTATAATTATGTTGAGGTAGTATGCTAGAGTGTAAACAATGAAACAGAAAAAGATGAGGATTTTTAGATTAATTCCCAATTAAGTGCTGATAATTCGGGGAAAAGTGCTCCAATTTACCCGAAAAAGTGATTAAACTATTCAAAAGTCATGTCTTCAGCTTGTGAATATAATTTTTTTTCTCTCGCCTTTTTTTTACATTAATCTCCTATCACATGCATGAGATAGAAAAAGAGGCAAATAGTTACGACAACCTTCTAATTAAAATTTCTCAATAACTATACAGTGAATTGAATATTTTTTTCTTCTATTATTTAGTTAAAATGCTGTTCTCTTCGCCAATAGTTCTCAAATAATGGGTCAACCCTGTTGTTTTTTAGTAATTTCGTTATTTCTGTCCGATTTAGGGCGTTTCATCCCCACACCGCTATTTTCAGTAACTTTGATAGTTCATATCTCATAAACTACACATTTAAAAATTATGAAAAAATTCAGAAAAATGTAAAAAAATATCATCTTTGATACGGCATCATAAAAATGAGGGGTTAACTGTACTCGAGTTCACTGGGATACCTTGAATGAAGTAAGAAGGGTGTTTTAACTATAATTTAACTGATTAGCTCGCCCTTTTCCAGATAATCGACTCTCCCAGATGTGAGTGTGCGAGGATCTCGTGGAAGATCTCAACCACGTTTTATCAATGTCCTCTCTATGATAACCATTGAATGGAACTTTTTGCGTTCCTCTACGAGGATTTTGGTTTTTTCCTCCGTATCATGTCTTGACTTTCCTCTCAGTATTAAACATTTCTTCGTTCTAGAGCGAAAATGACGTAAATGGTACATGTTTCTTATTTTTTTACACCCTTTTCATTCTAAGACGACCATATATAGCTTAAAAGTCATTGATATTTTTTGGAGAAAAAAAAAAAAAAAAAAAAAAAAATTATTAATAAAAATTAATTTATTAATAAATTTATTTGTTTAATGGCAAATGGAATTTGTCCATTTGATCATAATACACTGTATCATTTTGTACTTTGATAATATTATTGTTATTATTATTATTATTATTTTTATTATTATTATTATTTTTGTGCCTTTTTTTCTGGAGAATAAATTGTATCGGTTTGAATGTTAAATCTACTCAACAAAAGGGTGTTTTGAGGAAGCCCTTCCATTTCAGTCTACTTTCACTGCATTGGAAATGTAGTTAATTTATTGCAACAGAATATTAGTTAACTCGAGTTCATGATGGAAGCCAATATAAGCGGCTCTCTGTCGAATGCAATCAAGTATTTCGTTTACATCAGTTTTTGGTGAAGTCGCGGAAAGTGGAGAAGCTGTAGAAATGCGAAAGTAGAATTGAGTAATAAACTGGGGTTATGAGGAATATCAGGGGGATTATTTAAGATAGGATTTTTCTGATGATTGCAAAGAAAAGATGAGGACATTTCTGATCGAAATCATGTAACAGAATTAATATTTCGAATTTTTCAAAAAATTTCTATCTTCTGGTGAAGTTTTAAAGGTGAAAAAGTTAGGTTTTTGTAAATTTTCACCTTTTTGAAGATATCTCCGGTTTTATTGGTCGCAACAACTTCAGATTCATCTTGAATGATAGATGAGATAATTTTCCACTTATTTATGAGATTTAAAGAGAAAAATGATCAATTTTAAAGGTTTTTCTGGGGAAAAAACTGGATTTTCATGAAATGTTCCATAAATTCTTTGAAAATTAATTTCTTTTTCCTTCAAAACCGCATAAATTAATGAGAAATGATTTCACCTTTCATTTGAGAAGAACCGCAGATCGCCCTGACCAATAGAACCTAAGATATTTCGAAAATAATGAAATTTTTGAAAAGAAGAAAAAATCTAATTTTCAAAAAAGCTCCAAAAAATAAATGTGACACATGTTTTTCACCGGAAATTTCTTCAGCTTTCCAATGAAATCATCAAAAAAAATCAATTTCCAGCCGTTTTCTCAAAATCCCCATTTCACCCCATTTTCCCTAAAATTTTGACTAATCCAAACCCAAAACTCTGAATTTAATCTGCCGAAATGATTTTTTCACATGAAAAAAAAAAATGTGTTTTGGTGATTGAGAGGTCAAGTTCATCATGAACGTAAATGAGATAAAGTTGAGGTTTATTCTTAGGCCACTGAGAGAAGATAAAGAGAATATAGAATGAGTGAGTGCTGTTCGTGGGGGTCCGAACGGCTCAACTGAGATCCACGAATAACCTTCAGCGGGTTTTTCGGGCGCGTTGACGCGTACAGCGAAAAAAAAAGAGACAGGCCTATGAAAAGTAAGAGAGAGAGAGAAAGATAGAGTGTGAGTCAGAGATATCCACACGACGATGTAGAAGAGGATTCTCCTGGGGTATGTGCGCGCACATTGGCCTCGGCTGTGTTTTTCGCCAGTTCGTGGATGCTGCGACTCACTCGTCGCTTTGTCGATAATTTTCAGCTCTTGTTTTCAGGCATTAGTGTGACTCTCACTCTCTTTCTATCTGTCTCTAAGCCATCGGTTTTTTACACTTGACCCGTGTATGCTGGCTTCTCGATGAGACATGAAAGAACGTCTAACATTGGAGTGTTGGAGACTGTGCCAAGTGTCACCTCGGGGATTTGGCATTGGCCCTCACCCTGTTTCTCTCTCTCTCTCTCTCTCTTGCTCTTTTTTTTTTCACCACGCCTTTCCATCCCATTTGCATACCCGACTCACATATCACTGCGTCTCGGCTATTTCCTGTCGCGATTTTCCTCAAGAATAGAACAACTATCCTCCATTTATTTTGAATTATTTTCATGATTTTTCGTCGTTCTACTTTGATATTTTTGAATAATCAATAATTCGTGATCGAATAAAAATTGAATTTTTTTCGAATAATTCCAGTGATATATGCAAGAAATGTAAAAACTTTATGTGAAGAACACTGTCAAAATCAATTTTTCAGAATTTTTTTGAAAGACAAAAAAAATTCAAATAATCAATAATTCGTCATAAAAAAGAGATATAATTTTTCCGACAATTCCAGTGGAAAAATTGAAAAAAATCCATGTAAAAAACATGTGTCAGATTTAATTTTTAGAAAAATTGTCAAAGACCTGCAAAATTGAAAAAAAAAAATATATATATATTTTTCATAAATTTCTTCAAGTTTTCAATGAAATCATCGAGAATATCTCATTCCAAATGTTCCAACTAATTTTCCCCTGATTTTCGTTTATCACATCATAAAATTCCCAAAAATAGTTTTCTGAGATAAAATATTCACCCGCAAATGTTTTCATAAACGCCGAGTCTTTTAAACCCATTTAAAAACATGTCTCCTCCCCCCTTCCCCCCCCCCCCCCTACCTGCATCAATTAATGATTCTATCGTAAAAACCCCAGGATAAGAGTAGAAAAAACAGAATAAAAAAAACGTAGAAATAATGAAAGTATCGTAAAATAGGTGTTGAAAAAATATATGTGGTGTGATAAAAACACGTCCCGTCAGCCGTTTCCGTTCGCGCGTTTTCTCTCTATACCAAGGGGAAAAACTCATTTTCCCCATCTAGCTCAGTGAGTTGAAGTTCTCGTTGGATGGAGGGTATTAAAAGCTCTTTCTCTCTCTCTCTTTCTCTCTTGCTTTTGTCGCGTGTACGGCAATGGAGGATGAGTAGTCAGCAAAACCGGCTTTTCGGTGATTCTTTTCTCCCTGCACTCTCCCCCCCCCCTCCCCCACCCGCACTCTTGCGCCCACATGTAATAATTTATCCCCCCCCCCCTCCCCTCTTCTCTCCATCCACTTTTTATACAGTTTTTATATATCGCCGTAACCATACACAGTGTTATAAGGCATTTTATACTTAAAAATCCTTATTCTCCCGAGTGGTAAAGAGAAAAGAGTACGGAACAATATATATACAGTTGGGTAAATTTATATCCCACTGATTTAATTAGACGTGATTAAAGCATCTGGGAGAATGGAATTAAGGCCAGTCTGGAGTATTCTTATCCCCTAGAAAAATTACCTTCAAAATATTTGTTTTTTTTTCTTTTTTTTTTTTTTAACTTTCCATCTGAATGAAATTCACATTATTGAAAAACCAAAGGAAAAAGGGGCATTAATTAGAAAGAACCTACTTGCCTTTTTTTCTCCTAGAAAATTAAAAAGATTCTCTTTAAAAAAAAGTAATTAAATGCTTTTATACAGTGGGAGTTTGGCTGTTCGGCTATGTGCAGGCTCGGGGATTTACTAATCTAAGCAGTTAGGAGAGAAAAAGAAAGATTGCTTATTTGGATGGGTGACGGTCACGTGCGTGAGCTCGAACAACGAACTGAGCGGGAGGTACGTGTGCAAGGAGGGGAGCTAGTGTGCCTTTCTCGTCAGAGTGACAGAAAGGTACAATAGGGTCCTGCATAATCGACCAATAGGGAACTTGCATATTTTTTTTATTTTTTTTCTTACAGGGGACAGTTTCTGAAATGAGGAAATCATGTTTTGTTTTTTTTTTAATTACTTGATCAATTAACTATGAATTATTAAAAAGTGCATTTTGCACGAGTCGAAAGGGCCTATACATGGGGGGGGGGGGGGGGAATGGGAAGATGGACAAAGGATAAAGGCTGAAAAATTATACATGTGCTACATAAATTGAAATAATTTTTTTTCTAAGTATCATGGGAAATTGGGAGATTTTTTAAAATTATAATACTAAAAGATTGTCATTTTGGGACGTTTCCCTTATAATTTAAGTTTTATCAGGCACTTAACATTATCAGTGTCTTGTCAAATGAATTCTATACCAGTTCATGTTGAGAACCAACAACATTACAAATTAATTAAATACATTATAAATACACGTTCAATTATTTATTATTGCTATATTCTTGACGCCTCTCCACGATAATTTCAAGAGCCTGATGAAGCTTAAATTATAAGCAAAACGTTGTAAATTAACAATCTTTCAGTATTGTAATTTGATAGAAACCTTTCAATTTCCCATGATACTTGAAATAAATTATCACCAACATGGAAATAAATTCGATTACTAATAAAAATATTTCATCATGAAGTCCTTTGCTCCGAAAAAAATCCTGGATTTAGCCGTATCATTAAACTCCCCATTTTACCTCACATTCCCCAATAATTTTGAATCATCCAGCCCAAAATATTCGTTTTTTCCATTTAAATGAAATTCTCATTATTAAAAAAACCAAAGGAAAAAGGGGCATTAATTAAAGCTCACTCGCCTCTTTTTCTCTTAGAAAATTGAAAAGATTCTCCGTCCTCACCCCCCCCCCTCTTCTAAAAATCTAATTAAATGTTTTCCTTATACAATGGAACGAAAAAATTCTTTTTACGAACAGTTTTTTTTTCGCCCATCGTATGAATGTACAGCGAATGTGGAATTGAGTCAAACCATACAGTGTAATACGATTGGACAAGGTACGTTGACTACAATGGGTACTGTGCCAACGTAACTGAAGTAATTTCACGAGTGGATATACCCACTGCGTACGTGATACAATATACCCAACTACACACTTACTCCTACTCTTTCAATTCCCGAGCCCTTTTGCCCAGAATCTCAGAGTGCTCCACAGTAAAAGTAGAGTCTAATGAAATAAAAAGCACTGACGTCAACATCAGTGAGATGTCCTGTGTATACACAAAAACGTGTATGTAGCCCTTTAATTATATTACTTTAACGACTGCTACAGCACCAAAACACCGTAAGACGTATTTCGTTTATCTTCAAACCTTTGCGAGGAAAATTTAGCAATAATAATAATGAAAATAATGAGGCGAATATAATGATGCTGGTATTTATTAAATTCCTTACGACTCAACAATAAGCACTTTCTGCTGGAACTTCAGTAAATTAATATTTACTCTACAAAACTGGGAAATACGTCGTTTATAATAGAGAAGAAAGACAAATGAAAAATAGACTACTGGAAAAAAATGATACAGGAATTTTTTTCAGAGTGAAGGAATTCTTGAAAAAATCTGAAAAAATTTGAGAACATGCTCTGAAAAGTCTCCATCATTGCTGAATTTTTTCATTTTTTTTTGAAGAGATCTTCATAAAAAAAAAAATCCTGATGCAGTTTGCACTACAGGTTCATTTTGCCCCTATTCTCATAGAACAAATGGAATTTACGGAGTACCATGAAAATGTCGTTATTTGTAACGACAAAAGAAGAATTTTGAAGCTCGACTGAGAGGAATTAACAGTTAATTAAGAAATACAAATTCTATTGTGACTCTTGTGACTCTAGTAAGTCTGAATTGAAGAGTATGCAGGTAAATTTGCATCATGGCTTTTTGTAATGAACGTGGGGAAACAAGCGTAAGCGCTCGAGAGGGGTCATAAGTGAATTACCCTCTTGGGGGGGTTTGTAAGAGCGACGACATAGACGACGCGCCGGTTATTTAATCCTGGCATGTCTTCTACGGTGACGCGAAGCCTCGCGTTGCTCTTGCATCAAGAGACTGGAAAGAAGGGAGGAGGGCTTGTTTGCCATGCACTCATTATTATTGGCTTAAGAATTGTGCATTTGAGGTCGGTGCACAGAGTGACAGCTTGCGCGTGAAAGCTCGAGAAAACTAACCGCTGATGTTTCAATGGGCAAATTATTTTGGTGAATATGCAAAAAATAGCGGCCTACATAAAATTTAATAAATATCACAATCAAATTTTCGGAAAAAAATATGGAATGCACAAGCGAGGTTTGAACGCACAACCATCTGATTACATGTCAGGTGCTCTACTTTTTTTTTTTTTTGATATCAACAGTTTTTATTAACACTTAAAAAAGATAATATTTACATATGTACAGTATAAAACAGTGAGAAAAAAACTATAATCATTAATATCATAACTTATGATTAATAAAGTTAGCGGATGTTGAACATTTCTCGAACTTCTACATTTTATCAGTATGGAGTGTTGATGTAGGAGAAGAAGAATACATGTACTCTTTCAAACATCATCCATAAAAAACAATTTATATAACTTTATGTGTGTTGTAATAATTTTTGTATTATAAATTAATATTTATATTTAGCGAGATAAGAAAATGTGTTAAAAAAAAAAAAATTTATCGCTTTCATTGTCAGGTGCTCTACCAATTGAGCTATTGCCAGTTCCTATACTTTCCTTCAAATTTTTGACCAAAATATATTACATCATTTTCTCCATTTCCCTTCCTGAGGCAAATTTAAAGTAAATTAATTTTTATTTATTTTTAGTACCCTATTCTGCATATTTATCATTATTTTCCCCCTCTCTCTCTCTTTCTCTTTTTCTCTCTCATTTGTCTCGAGAAATGTATTATTATCATTATTTTTTTTTCTTTTTCGTTGAAATTGGCTTTACTTGACCGAAGTGGAAGGAAACATTTTAGGAATTCCCAGGTGAATAAAAATTCCCAGGACGACGAACCTGGAGTGTACAGGCCTTTGCAATCGCGTCACGTATGCCAACTGGCGACGAGCTTTCTCCAGGAGCATCAGACGACAGTAGAAAGTAGTCAAAAGAGAGGGAGAGAGAAAGAGAGAGAGACTGCGAATTTCAAGAAAATGATGGAAAACTTTGGATTCGCCGGTCCCATGAGTTTGAGGGAAGAAATTTTTCCACAAAACTCGTTTCACTCTCACTTTTGCTTTTCATTTTCTTTTTTTTTTTCATCCATCGTGCGATGAAATAGAAATGAAATAAATGATATATAAAATAAAATAAACATGTCCTCAGGGAACATCAAGTATTTCCTGAAGATAAAATATTTTTCTTGCAATTTTTAAATTGACAAGTTTTTGATTGTTTCAATTTATTTTTCATGCATTGTCGCTTTTTCGAGGATTTACATTTTTTTCATTTTTTTAAAAAGTGGAAAAAGGGGTATTTTCAATGCAAAGATTCGATGGAATTTCAGCAGTCTTTTAAATTTATTTTTAAAGTGTTTATTTAGAAGAAGAGTCGAGGTGCAATTAAAAGAATTCCAATTTCATCAATAAACGAGTGATAAACGAGCAACTGAAGGCACAATGAACATAGGTATGATTCAAAAATTGAAATTAAATTAAAATTAAATAAAAAATAAAATAGCGAATTTCAAAACATTAACAATCACCAAAACTGAGCACTGAAAAATTGTTAAGGAATCAAATTTCGGAAAAGATAGACAATGCTCAAGCTATTGCAAGTTTTACTATTTACCTTCCAAATTTTCATCAAACCAAGACTTTACCTTTAAATTTAATTGCAATTCAATTTTTCTTCTATTTTTCGTCCTGGTGATCACAATAAGTCGTACTTTCTGGACATAATCGTCAAATATTGGGCCAGAATTTGGTCAAATATAGAGAGCGCTTATATTGAGGAGAGTCAAATTTAGAGGGAGTCCACCATATTCATTTCCTGGGTACTTGTTGAATCATTGTTTGTACCTTTCAAAATGAAAAGCCTCCATAAAACCATTTCTGGACCCCTGTATAACCACAGGAAAAAGGGGGGGGGGGGGCTGTCTCTTTTATCCGCGCATCCCTCAAAGTACGAGCAGAATCTCCTTAAAAACATTGTTCCTTCAATTCATAAACTATCACTTCTCTTTCGATTCACAAGTGCTTTGTTTGTTAAATTATAAGTGGCAGTTTGTCTTGCTTGAGATTAGTTTGACGTCTTCAAAATTTATTCCAAGTACCCCGTACGTGCTCTCGTCTGAGACCAAAGTACTTTGCGGTTTGTGTATAAGGGTGAGGAGGGGGGGGGGGGGGGGGAGAGAAAGGTTTCGCTACGTCGTGCAGTTTGAGACAGATTCCTCGCCCTTCTATTCGACCTCACTCCCTTTCTTTCACTCTCTCTCTCTCTCTCTTTCTCTGCTCCTCTCTACCTCATCTTCCGTTTTCTGTGGTAGTCTTCAGAATAAGCTCGTAGCACACACACCTCTACTCGATCTTCACCACGATTGGCCCACTCAAACTTCTCAGCAAAACTTCTCAACCAAGTTATAATCGAAGTCGGCGTAATAGAGTTGCCCTCTTCCCCCCCCCCCCCCCTCCTCACTCTCTCTCTCGCTTCTCTGATAGAAGGCTGATAATAACGACGTAGAAAGGAGAGAACGATAAGGGATGATTGAGGGACTGTGGGAGCTTGAAAATTACTGGAAGCTCTATCATTCTATTTTTCCATATATTTTTTATGTTCGTAGAGTTTTTTTTTTTTTTAAAGTTAAATATGAAAATCATCGAAAAAATCGTCGTATCCATAACTTATTGTAAAAGGAAATTAAGGGAGAAAACGGGAGCTAAATGATCCAAGAATTTTTTTTGGGGTGAAGGAGATTGTGAAAAAATATGAAAAAAATTGAGAAGATACTCCGAGATGTCTATATTGTTGTTGAATTTTTTCAATTTTTTTTTGCAAAGGCCTTCACTCTAAAAAAAAATCCTGAATTATGTGTTTCAATATTGAATTAATTTGCTCTTTTAAATTTTCAAGTTTAGAAGAAAAAAATTCAATGATTTGAGATGAAAGAGAGAAATTTTTTTTCTTGAGGAAAATAAATAAGCAAACTTTCTCGACTGGATAAAGGAAAAAAAAAAATAAATTAAAAAAAACAAGAGAAAAAGTTCTCATTAAACTTATGCATTTTGAAATAAGAATAAGCGGTAGCTCATGACAAAAGTAAGGGGAATACCGAATTTAACGGACCGAAAACTTTGTACTATATATGCTAATCGGAGGAAAGGAGGGCTAGTTAAGCTACACTCGAACTTGGAAATTTCCAACTTATAGACCATTGGGGAGTCGCATTTCGTGAATACATAAAACAATAAATTGACCAAAACTCTATTTCTCTAGACGATGAAAGTGACTTGAGGGAAGAAGGGCATAAGTTAATGACAGGGAGAATTGTGCTTCTATTCTTAATGAGAAAGTTCGTAATTACAGAGACACTTGGATCAAGAAGAGAAATTCAATTAAATATTAATTAATTACAGTTCAATTGCTGATTAATAGACTCAAATGATGTGCGAGATCAAATCAAACTTTTTATTGGAAGAATTCTTCAGAAACGATCTGTAGAAACTGCGTAAAAGTTTTTCAGGTAGAATGAGGTCAAATTTTTTTTTTGCAGAAAAATAAAAAAAATGTCAATCATTTTTTTTTCTCTTCATAAAAGCAAAATTCTTGAATAGAAAAAAAAAAAATTTTGATTCATCGCGAATAAATTAACGCGGAAAAAATATGTATTTTAACATAAATTCTATCTATTATTATACATTTATTATTTTCAAGCGTCTGGTATATTTTTATTTATACTGCCTCTCGTCTTTTACCTCGTCTTCAAAGCTTTATTTATAACCTTTGTCGCGTGAATTTTTCGAGGCCCTAAGACACACACAGCGTACATGGGGCTTATACAGAGAAAGAAGAAGAAGAAGGAGGTTTCGAGTGCATGAATAAAACTTAGGAACAAACGTTACAATGTGGAAAAAGAGCCGGTAGCACGCGCGCGCGCGAAATCGCGTGTCTGTCCTCCTTTTTTTTTTCCTTCAACTACGTTTACGTCTACTTTGTGCTTATTCTTATCCCCTTCTCCCGTCGAAGCTTGTCTCTCTTCCTCTTTCTCTAGTTCTCTTCGTTTCAAGCGCGAGAAGATCCCCACCCAAGTCTAGACCAATAAATAGGGAGTCGCGCCAGCGAGTGTCCCTCGTCCCTGGAATTTCTCTCACGCGCGCGAGTCATTCTCTCTCGTTTTCATTCGCAGTAATTTCGGGCGAATCATCATAATACACTTAATTGTAGAAAAAAATTTTTTTTAGAGATGGACCCCAAAGTCATGATGATTCGGGATTTTTTTGAGAAAAGGCGGCTGTACCAAAAAAATTAAAAAAATTCACCAACAATTTCCACACATTGGAGCATCTTCTCAAATTTTTTCAGATTTTTTCATCAAGTCCTTCACCCTGAAAAAAAATCCTGGATCATGTAACCCCAGAGGTCCATTTTGCCCCACTTTTCCCTAATATGAAGGCTGTGAGTTCAAACCAAATTTCGGAAGAAGTAGGAAATGCGTAAGCGAGGTTTGAACACTTACAACCTCCGGGTTACTCTACCACTTCAAAATATTGATAATCACCAGACTTACAGCTGAGAAATTGTCAAGGAATCAAATTTCGGAAAGAATAGGAAATTAGCAAACATCCTTTTTTCTTAAAAAACGTGAATTCTACAATAACGCTCGTTGTGAGGCCACATCACACTGCTAATTTAATTGATACATCTATATTTATTGAATGCCATATCTATAGATATATTGATTACGTTAGCAACGCGCGTTATTGGACATTCACCTTGATATTAATAGATATCAAGGTGAATCCTTTTAAAAAAATAACATGACATCGGTTCACTTCAGACGTGTTTGCAGTTTATTCTCATTTCTATTGGCTAATTCGTATTCTCATCGGCCAATAAAAATCGTCGAAGTTGGTGCCTTCATTCATGACTCACTTCAAGTCGGTGTTCATGAGTTGAAGAAAATAGCGCACTAATTCCCTTGCATGCGTACCTTCCGCTCAGCTCGTGGTTCGAATCCGCTAACAGACAAGCGGTCAAGTTCAAGTTCAAAGGTTTTTATTGTATTCTTTTTGTATACATGTCATTTTTGTTACAGTGTATGTGTGTATTTACATATTATATTTGATACCTGCCATTTGGCTTAACTCAATTGTGTAATGAGCATTGCATTTATGTGTATTCGTGATGACTGCATGACCGTTTAAGATGAGTGTGTTAGAGAAAAAATAAAATAAAAAACTGATTAGAATTGAAGGGGCAAGTGGTCGCGCATCCAAGCAGCGGTTAAGCGAATCGCTGATTTGCTCGCTATCAATCGTTCCATTTAATTCTATTTTTCAACCAAAATTTGCTCTCAATAGAAATCTCAATTAAAATCCTAATTGAAGAGAAATACAAACCCCCAATTATCAAAAAATAAAAATGCTTGCGCTCAAGCGAGCAGGAAATTGATGAGGTCGAAATATATTTGCGACAATGAGCAATAAAGAATCAACGAATTCGGAATGGGGAGGAAAAAAAAGAAGAGAGAGAAAAATCAACAGGGACACATCAACACCAGAGATACTGTCTATCAAAGAGTACATCAACCGGTGATACGTTGGTTTCTACCAGTCGACGGGACAAATTGGAGAGTTCTCGGGCAGGATCGCATTTCCACCGGTATCGCATTCGATTCTACTGTCGTGTGTCTCCTGAATTTCAACCCCCCCCCCCTTCCTCCTCCCTCACATACATATACATACGATTTGGTTTTCCCCTCTCTCTCTCTCTCTTCATCTCTCGTATTCGCTCCTCTATTTACCATTGCGGAACTGACTCTGGCAGCAGTTGGCCGACATCCGTCAGTGGCACGTGATCAAACGCGCATCGATTTGTCACCGCAGCTTTCAATTTCATTTGCAAGCCGTCCATACCATACACGGCCCACTATACCCTCTCGTTCGTCTCCATCTCTTTGCTAATAAACTACGTTACCTATTTTAAACGGAGAAATTGTTTTACTTCATATAAAACTTCAAAAAGTCATTTTCATAAATTATAAAATAAATTTTTCAAAATTTATTTTTTCATAATTTGGGAACAAAATAATTCAAGATTTTTTTTTCGAGGGGAATAATGTTCGAAAAAATTTCAAAAAATTTGAGAAAATGCTCCAATATCTTAAAATTATTGCAGAATTTTTTCGAAATTTTTTCACAAAGATCTTCACTCTGAAAAAAATTCTTATAAAAATAAAACTCATTTATTTTGAAAATCAATTGATTGAACGAACAAAAAAAAATGTTCTTTTATTTCGAACGTAAAACGACATTTAATTACTCAATTTCACTGGATTTAATTTTTTTTAACGATAAAACATTCTTCAAAAAAAAAAAAAACAATGGTGTAGAGAGTTTAAAATTTTTAAAATTCCATTGACACTTGAGCATCATAAATCACCAAGTAAAGTCAATTCAGTTTTCCCTCCATGTAATACCTATAAATATCGTGACATTTTCCATCTCTCTCTCTCTCTCCCTCGAGAGATATATATTTTCACCATAAATTTACATTGAAGAACATAAACCCTCTGTAATTGGAAGTATAGGAAGAAATGTCCGAGTACATAGCAACGTTATTTCCATAAATCGGTGAAATGCGAGTGACTGCAGGTTATTTTCATTCATTATTTTCCTTCTCGGAATCAAACATGAAAAAAAAAAAGAGAAAGAGAAAAAAAAAATTTGACAAAAAGGAAGAAGACCCTGAATTAAAGAATGATGAGATTCATCTCTGACTCTTGTCTACGTGTTCACAATAAAAATACTTTTTTTTTTTAACGAGAATAAAAAAAAACATTCCCTTTCCTCTTAATTCCTCAATTAGTCAACTGCGGAGACGATTCCTTCCGGTGTATAAATTTTTTCATCATGAATCTCCCTTCTACTGGCCACTGTAGTTGTTTTCTCTACAGGAAACGATTATAGTCGCACGAGACACGTCGTAGGCGCCAGAGCCATGTGAATACGAAGGTTCAACGTGTCTGTATGTGAATGTCCTCATCTTCCATTGAGTACAAAGCACACAATTGATGCAGAATAGAGGAGATTCACAAATTATATGTCAACTAGAGAAAAAACAAATTAAGGTAGTATCGCAGTGAACTTAAGTACAGTTAACCCCTTATTTTTTTGATGTCGTATCAAAGATATTTTTTTACATTTTTCTGAATTTTTTCATAATTTTTGACCGTGTAGTTTATGAGATATGAATTATCAAAGTTACTGAAAATAGCGGTGGTGGGGATTGAACGCCCTAAATCGGACGGAAATAACGAAATTACTAAAAAACCTCAGGACTGATCCATTATTTAAAAACAATTGGCGAAGAGAACAGCATTTTAACTAAATAATAGAAGAAAAAAATATTTAATTCACCGTATAGTTATTGAGAAATTTTAATCAGAAGGTAATCGTAACTATTTGCCTCTCTCTCTATCTCATGTATGTGACAGGAGATTAATGTAAAAAAAAGCGAGAGAAAAAAATTATATTAACAAGCTGAAGATATGATTTTCGAATCGTTTAATCACTTTTTTTAGTGAATTAAATAGAGGACTTCCAATAAAGTTGACACGTCCGTCCAAGATCTATGTGCTTCTATGCGCAAAACGTCAAAAAAATTATATTAAAAATAGCAAACATCTGCCATTTGATTTTTTAAAAAATGAATTATGAAAAAAAATATAAACATGTGCAAAATACAAAAAACTGTAAATGCGAATTTTTTGAATATTTTTTTTCATAATAATTTATTCGTTAAGAAAAACATAAAAAAATTGTCAAATTTATGCTAATTTCATGAGAATTCAAAAAATACATTCAAAATGCCTCTTTTAAACTTCAATTCTCATTGGCCCACTAAAGAATTAGAGTGTAAAAAAGCTTCAATGAACGTAACTTTATTGAAAGTCAACTATACAATGAAAGGAAACAACTAAAGTAAGACACTAACATTTGACAAGCTAAGTGGAAGTGACGAGATGAATAAAACCAGTGAGTTGTGAGTCATATAGCAGAGGTGAGACGCGTGGTTAGAGTCTGAAAATATTCATGTGTGTGTATAAGCCATTACAACCCACGTTGTCGATACATTGAAAAGCACAGGCTGAAAAAGTACTGACCACTGATCATTGAGTACTCATTGATAGTACCAAGTAATCAAGTGTCTTTTTTTTATCCACGACATAGTAAATATTATGTGAGTTGAATTTTTTTATTTGCAATTGAATTCTTTTTCGTAATCATTTGTATTATATTATGAAACTCGAATGAATTATACAAAAGTCATTAATTAAAATGTATGTATTGTTGTCTGGTATTAAATTTCATGAAATTAAAAATTATTTTGTATTCTCATTAAATTTATTATTATTATCAAAAATTAATTGCAATTAAATAATTAAAAAAAAAAAGTACATTTTTCACTTTTTCTCCCTTTTTCTCTGAGGAATTTTGAGGAAAAAAAAAAATTTATTTTAATTTTGTACATATTCATGAAAAATGCTTTTTACTATATTATTCCTATGTTATACGTATGGTGCAGGTGGCAAAAGCATCACAGCATTCAATATATATTGAGAATCAATTTCCTATGCCTCCCCAATTCGCCAGCTATTCTCGTTATAACCCCTCCCCCCCCCCCCCCATGAGCATTTCCGTTTACCCCTTTACCCCCATTTTCTCCAGAATGAAAAACCATTTTATCCACTCGACGAGCGAGAGTGAGCGTTTCACACAGTTTGGAAGCTTAAAAATCTATATATAGTCATATAACAGATTCGTGCTGTATATGGTCATGCAGTTATCACGAAACGAGTATTAGACTCGTTGTATATACGGTGTTAAAGGAAAATCCTGATACCTAACCGTTGGGTCAACGGATAAAATCCTAACCCCCCCCCCCTCCCTTTTCTGCATTCTGCAAAGTGTGTCGTTTGCTCTGGCGATTTTACCCGGCATAGACGTGCCTATAGCACCAAAACTGCTCTACTAGGAGTAGAAGATATACCAGGAGAAAAAAAGAGGCTTTAGCCACTGGAAATCGCTTGAAACTTGAATTTCATGGATTTTCGGAATATTTGGTTTAATTGGGGTGGTTGTCTGAGATTTCATGTCATTGGGAGATTTTTTGTCAAATTTTTGGGAAATAATTGTTGATGTTATTCATGATTTTTGTGGGAAATTTGAAAATTTTCAATCGCACACTTAATTAGATATTTAATCTGTAAATTGGAGCTTTTAGCACTGAGTAAATGGCGAAATCTTGAAAATAAAAAATCTCAGTAAGATTCAACAGGTTTTTTTTTGTTGCTTTTTCTCAAACTCTATTGCAGGAATTTTTATGGAAAAATGTGTACAGATCCTTTCAATATTTTGGATTAATTCCAAATTAATGAAATTTTTTTTCAACACTAATTTTTTTATTATTTAATTTTCAAGACAAGAAAATTTGGTAAATTACGCCTTGAGTGTTTGCTCTGCTATCCTATACGTGTAATGAATGTTTAGATGTGTGCATACAGCTCCACATCATTTGAGAAATATTAAGAATCTGCTAAAAAATCTTATAATTTTCGTTAAATTTCTAATTAGATGCGAAATTTTATGCTTCAATATCAAATAAATGAATTTGGGATATATCAGAAGGAAACATTAATAGATCGTCACCTTAGAAACAAAGTGGCACATGTGCTATGCTTAAACATAGCACTTACGCCACTTTGTTTCTAAGGTACGCTATAATATATTGACCGAGAGTCCTCCCCATAAAGAGCCTGGTATCTTAATTTTTATGCATCCCTTTCTCATAAAGATTTCAAAAAACCTTAAGACTGATTGAGAGATACAATCGAAAAAAGTTAATTTTTTGCATGAAATCACAAATAAAAATGTCTACAAGATAAATGTATTAGAACTGATTTTGTAAGTATTCGGAGAATATAATAAGAAACAAAATAAGCCCTGGAAACAAAAAATTAATTGAAAATTGAAAAATTGGTACTATTTCTTACATTTTTTTTTTAATTTTCAAGATCTAAAGGAATGTAAAAAATGGTAATCTTCCAGTTTTCAATTGATTTTGTGTTTTCAAGGCTTATTTTATTCTTCATTACATTTTCTCTACAGACTCACAGAATCTTATTCGACAATTTCATCTTGTATAAGTTGTTAGTAACAATTTTATACAAAATATTACTTTTTTTTGCCGATTGTATCTCCCAAACATTAAACGATAGCCTTTCATTGATTCCGCACATGTTTAAAAAAAAAACGATTACCATCAAAACCATATTTTTACGATAAAAAAACTCATGATACATCATTCTGGAATAGAACCAAACGTTTTAACCCAATTTTATAAATCTTTGTAAAATGGGCAATAACTGTAAAAATATTTTCAAACAGTTAATTGTTTCTATAATTTGTCCTTAATCTATAGAAATTGCTTTTGAACCAGAGAAATTGTAGGAATTGGAGGATTTTGCTTCAATTAAACGTTATGACCGCTATGGTAAAGTGCATCGATGATTCGATTATTTCCACTGATAACAAACGTTCGAAGCTTTACTCTGTTATATCCAGTGGAGGGAAAACGAGAGATACCACTCGATGTAGGAGGTAAAGAGACAGAGATAGAAATAGAGGGGGGAGAAAGGTATTCACTGCCTCTCATTCACAATCTACCACCAACTGCGTTCGTGTATATATGCGAGGAACTATGCGACCGAGAGATTCACTCACGTGAATTCAGAGGAATCGGCATCGAATTTGACATGCAAATGCGATTGCAGCGTTACGCGTAAATATTTACGAGGGCGTGTGCGCACTCTGGTGGTGCATACGTTTACTCCAAGCGGATACTGGAATGAGAAAAAGAGGAAGAGGGAGTGGGGGCTAATATGAAATAGAGGCAGAGTGGTTTTTCGGGGGAGTTACAGAGGATTTTAAAAAAACAAGAGCTTACGAATTATTTCGAATTCTGATCGTTATTTAGGGAAATGGAGAATTTTTTAGAATATCTCCAAATTACAGGCAAATTTAACGAAAAAATTGGAAAAATAAAGTTAAAGATATATTTTCGAGTGGAATTTTACGATGGAAGTCAAAAAATTAATGTTATATTTATGCAGTCATAGGAGATTATAAGTGCAAAGTTAATTATTTTAATGGAATATCAAAGAGTGCAAAAAATAGCAAAGTCAAGATTTTTCTTGAATCCATTTTCTCGTTTAATTCTGTTAAAATTATTTTTCAAAAAACCGTCTAATTACTAACTTCATATTACATTTTTGTTCTCCATCCATTGTCTAATGTAATTAACAATGACCCCAGATGCAGAAAAATTGTGTAAAATATTTATTAAGGAGAATCATTTTTTTTTTCCAGATTTTTACCAGGTTTTTTCATGTTTTATTCATATTTTTGTAGCTCTGGAGAGTTTTTCAACCCCTAAAGCGACAGGCAGATCGGAATACGATATGAAACGAGGTTGAATGGGAGGCTCTGGTATGTACGGGATGAAAGAAAGAGCATATACTGGAGAGAACGTACTTTTTTTTTCATTTTTTTTTCCCCATGATTCGCCGGGCACTTTTCTTTGACTCTTTTCTTCTCTCTCCTTCCACATAAAGCCGCTGGGGTGTGTAGTGAATAAAAATAAAAGAAAAAAAAGAAGGAAAATGAGAATAAGAAGACTTCAGTAGCAAGTGTGTGTTTTTCATCACAATTCATGTGGTCCACTTTTCTCTATTTTTTTTTTAAACTCACGTGTGTAAAACAAACCTCTGCATTATAAAACATTTAACAGATTGGAATTTATCTTCAATACCAGTAATAACTAAAATCTTCAAGTAGAGTGCACGAAAATTATGTTATCGGAATTTTTTTTAAAGTCAAGGCTTCTTCAGAAAAAATTTAAAAAATTCACGAATAATGTAGACTTGTTGTCACATATTCTCAAATTTTTTCAGATTTTTCCACAGACTCTTTCACCAAAAAAAAAAAAAAAAATCCAGCCTCATGTTCCTTACGAGGTCCATTTTGCCCCAATCGCCTCTACAAATGGAATGTCATCTTCAAGTAAGCCATTTGCATTCTAATCACATGTCATTCATACGTCAGTGCTATTAAAAAAAAAAAAAAAGCCACGAGACATACGCTTGACCTCAGTACACACATGTGAATGAGAAAGAATTAAAGAACTGAAATAAAAAAAATCTCAGAGAAAACTAGTGCGGCTGTGAGCTCTGGCTCTCATGCCTGGATACCTGTGCGCGCACCACTTTCAAACAGTAATCAGTGGGGGCAAACACGGGGCGTAAATATGACTTCACCCAGCCACGTGGCTTGGGGGCAGTAACTGCTGGTATACTTGCATGTGTATAGTCATGTTACTATTCACCTCTCTCATTCACTCAATCTATTTCACTCTCTTATTCCCCCCTTCTCCCACTGATCCCAGGGGAAATCGGTTGCAGTGTGTGCTTTGTGCACCCTTTCAACTAAATCACGCTTGTAATGCTGTTAGTATTTGGCCCTTGTCCCTATTTTTCCTTGTCCCTATCCTCGCAAGAGCATGCAGAATTGTTCTTCTGCTCAATTGTCTGTGATGCACGAGGTAATACAAAAGAGTAGAGTCAAACTTTTGCAGTATGTCGTATTGCATGTATACACACTGGCTGAGACAACGTGTCGTGAACAGTAACAATACCCATACTGCATTGTCCAAACTTTTCAAAACACAGAGAGTCTCCAATGTATCCTACATTTTGGTGATGATAGAAGTGTTTTCCTCCTCGACCCAATACATTGTTGCAAAAACTTTTGCGTCAGATAGCATGAAGCGAAAAAGAGATTCAAATATTTATGAAGGTGATACATAGGTAGGGTCGAGACGTTGGTGCAAGGTTTGATCTACGCTGAAGTTGTCTAAAAATCAAACCTATTTTGAATGGTTATTAATGCCAAATTGACATTTAGAAGCGTTGAACTGAATTCATAAACATTAAAGAATTCGTGTTACCCAATAATTCAAAGAAATGGTCAATATTTGGATATTATTGCTGTTATTGTTGTCGTCCATGATGATATAATTAATTTAGAGGTTAATTGGGATATTGGACAAGTTATTGGGGAGTGTTAAAATACGATACCATTCTTTAAGTTCAATATTATTATGACAATTTACATTAATCTAAAGGTATTTAAAACATATTCAATATCAACACATTATGGTTGAATTTATAATGCAATTGTTTCATTAAATTTTATGTTTGTTTTATTTCTATTTTTATTTATAGAGCCTGAAGAAGCTCCTAATCAGGAGCAAAACGTCGCGATTTTAGAAAAATAAATGTGAAGATTGACTTCGAATATTTATTCAGTTGTCCAATATCCTAATTAACCTCTAAATTAATTTGGATATTATTATTATTATAAATTCTCTTAAAAGTTCCTTTGGAAGTTCCCCTAAAAGTTCCTCTGAAAGTTTCCCTGAAAGTTCCTCTGGAAGTTCTTCTAAGAGTTTTGAACGCTCATAAAGTCAGTTTGACGTTTATAAATATCAGTTTAACATTCATTATCATTCAGAATGTGTTTGATTCAGAGGCAACTTCAGCCTAGATCAAATCGTACACCAACGTCTCGGTCCTACATATAGATTTGCTGTTCGGATGCATACAGGTTTGAGAATCTAGCAAGTTGAGCAGTCAAAAAAAGTTTGCTTACTTGGATGGGTGACCGTTTCGCTCGTGGGATTGAACAACGAACTGAGCGGGAGGAACGCGTGCAAGGGAGCTAGTGTCGAATTACACACAGAAAAAGCTGAGCATAGAATATGAATTTCTTGTTCATATTATATGCACTATGTAGTACATAAAATATGTAGTACTGTTTTTTGTATTGAACATGCACTATTAGTACATAAAATATGCATTAATTGAGAATATCTTATGTTAAATTTTTAGCGCATGAAATGTGGTGATAATTTGGCTATAACCAAAGAAAGAAAAGAACCTGAACTGTCTCGCTCGTGGATTCGAATAACGAACTGAGCGGGAGGTACCCATGCAAGGGAGTCGCAAGAGGGAAGTGTTTCTAGGGAGAGGAGATGATTAAAAATTGTGGAAAGCTGAATAATGATATTACCATAGATAAGAGATTCAAAATGAAAAATAAACAAATCTTTATGAAGGATAAGTAGCATTAATGGTGAAAGCTTTGAATATTCATTTAGAAATATGTTTGTAAATAGCAGCAGCAGATATAAACGACTTGATGAAAGACCACCTGAAAAGAAAGGGAATGGAAGCATAAAAAGGATGATTCTCTTCTTTTTTTTTTTTTGCATCCTTGTGATTTCTTCTCCTATTTTTTTCCCACTATTTTGTTTTTTATCCAGCTATGGGCTCGCTGACCCGCGGCTACAGAGAAGTTTCTGTATGCACGTTTTATTGCTGGCATGTGATTGTATGTGGGTGCTCACGAGAGTGGAGCAGAGTAATGTGCGAGACAGAGCATAACGGCACATAGCAACACAGAAAAGAATTATGCCGATTCGCTAGTCTTCCTCATTCGTTCATATCTCACAGTGAATTTCGAAAAAAAAAAAAAAAACTACAAGAAAACAAATAGTACAAATAATCAAGTGAATAAATAGCTGGAAAAAAAAATACTAAAGATAATTGAAAATGAGATAAAGTTTGCAGATAAATTGAGGAAGAAAGAAAAAAAAAATTGAAGTGAAAAGAAAAATTGTTTTGATGCATTAAGCCCCCGCTTGCGCGCTAGAGTCGATGAGGATTAAATGGAAAAAACTAAAGCCGGCGTGGTTCGTCCCATGAATCACACTCGTTGGACATCCGATATAATCCAAAATGTCGAGTAAGTATGGCTACACAAAATGAAGTTGGTAAGCTTTACGAGAGAGGGATGCACGATAATTCCATATGTAAACGTGGGATTTTCGCCGGCTTACAAACTCTCTAACCCCATTTCTCTCCTTCCACTTTTCTCTTAAATGAAACGAGAGTTATCCGTCTCTCTCTCTCTTTCTCTCTTTTCCTCTCTATCGCCATAGTTCATTAGGAGAGTAGAGAAATGTGAGCCATCTAGAAACATATTTATGCGCATGCAATTCTCTTTCACTTTGACTTCAGAGTAAGTGGACGGGTATTCAGAAAAAAAAATTGTTTTTTTTCTCCTCTCCCTCCCCCTTTCACCCCCTCATCTTGCCCAGCTTGCTTTTCAGTAGAAGGCGCAATCAGAATTAAGCACGGTAGACTGACGTTACCTTGGTGATGTTAACGCAGAAACTAGAACGCGTAACATTTTAATAAACGCAATTACTAAAAAGAGAGAGAGAGAGAGAGATAGAAAGAGGAGAAAAGGGAGGCTTTGACCAATCCAAGTTGGCACGTGCATCACGGCGTTGCAGATAACGCGAGAGAGACCGGATATTTCTCCAGACTCTTCATCGTTCTACATATTTCAAGTGCTCCTTCAATAAAGCAAATTTGAGGTTGAATTTATCAAGAAATTCACAGTGATGACAATTCGCGAGGGTAAAGCATTAATAAATAGCTTTATTTTAATGAATTACGAAGTGAGGAGAAAAATAACATAATTTCCTCACCTTTGAAATCATTTGGATGAATGCGATTCATTCCTCCAACATTTTCTGAACACATTAAGGCAGACCCATTTATATTCATTCACTTAATTCTACATTTTTATTCATTTTTTTTAACTTGGAAAATCTTTTGTGGTTTTATGAAAATTAAGTATTTTCTTTTTATAATAATGTCATCAGTACTCAATTTTAATTTTATATCTTCAACAATAATATTTCCTTTTACTCAATACATTAAATGTATATTTACATGATGAATATTATGTAAATTTTGCCACCAAACTTTCATTTCGGCCAATTTCTATTATTTCTCTTTCTTTTTTTAATCCAAATCGAAAAGGTCAATTTTTTAAAATATGACAAAATCTACGATTTCCCATAAGGCTCAATGTTAAATTCGTGAAATTTCAAGTGTCAATATTATACTTTTGACTCGTTCTCTGTAGCCCTTTAAAAATTTAACTGGATCATTATCTTATTATAATCTACGAATGTACTAAATTGCAAAATTTTCGGAATGGTCAATCGAGTCACGGTGGTACTACCTTAATTTAATGCACTGACATTTCGAAAATGTTATTTTTACTAAAAAATCACACTTCTACATTTTCATGGAATAATTCATTGCAGAGAGTAGAACTGGTCTTTCAAAACAAGGTGCATGCGTCCACAACGAAAGAGTCTCGGCTCGTTGCTTGTAAATCACGTAATTACACTCACATGAAACACAGCTTTAACGTCATTCCAACTTCTTTTTTTTTTCCTCTCACTTCAAAATCTCTCAATTTCTCTCATTTACAATGAATTTTTCTCGTCTGATGTCAAAGGCATCACGTAATTTGTACTCGACGAATTGAATAATTAATTCAAAGCCATTCCATATTTTCTCGTGACTTTAATTTCCACTGAGTTTCATTAAATTACATTTAGAGTGAAGAATGAATAGAAGGATAGAAAAGTAGCAAAGAAGAGTAAGAAACGTGATGAAAGAATGAAAATGATAAATCATCAAAAGACATGTAACTCAATGAAATACATCATTTTCTCGCTCTTTCTTCTCAAAACTTTATTGAAATTACATCGATACTCTCAGTATCCAGGTTCATTTACATTTTTTATCATTCTTCCTGCAGATAAAGAAAGTCGCGTATTTTCCTCTCCCAGATATAAAATATCGCAAAGTACAATATCTCACGTAAAAAAAAAGAGAATACATAATAAAATGAGGGGTAAGAGAGAATGAAAAATTCCCTGAAATAAGTGAAAAAAAAAGAGAGAAGAGAGAAAGAAGAATCGAGCAACATTCATATACCATGAAAAATTGCTCTGGAGAAAATGAGGTGGGGAAAAGAGAGAAAAGAGAGTAAGAGAGACAGAGAGCAACGAATAAAGTAGCTTTGGAAATTTATAATCGTCGACGACAGAGAGCAAGAGACGAGAAGCCATTGGTCAACGGCTTATCTCTATCTCTCTCATTCACTCTCTCAAACTTAAAAAAAAAAAAAAAAAAAAAAAAAAAAAAACTAACACACGACCTTGACAGGGGTTGTGTGTAGTCCATAGATCGAGGTGATTATGTTGACTCCCTTCTTCTCAAATGCTGAAGCAGAAGCAGATCAGAGAGATGCCGCCTTTTCGCGATGACGGAGCGATCTACCCGCAAAAATAATCGCTGTTCTCTCTCCGCTATAGTTATAACTCTCTTCTTCATGTTGCTATTATGGGATCCACGGGAGATGGATTAATCCTGCGTGTGTATGTGTGTGTTGATGCGAGATTTTATGAGAATTGGTCAGACGTTCTTTGGGACACTTGATAGCTATTGTGTTTCTCATCTCTGTCGATTGATTTTTTGTACCCAAGAGTCGCCTTTTTCTCTGGTGGTATTAATTTCTGAACAAAAGCAGCAGCAGTTTGCATTTCGTTCATTTCTTTTGCCAGTAGAGTTGGCAGCAAAATTATTTTATAACGAGAAAAAAAAGATGTATTTTTTTTTTTTTTTTTTTTTTAAGGAAGAGAGAGAATCATTGGGATGAAGTACTTAACAAGAAGGACCAGCACTCATGCTGATGGGATGAAATGGAGTACACGCGGATCCTTTGAAAGAAGCCAATTTCGTAATTACCAAGGAAGAAACACTATACCTAAAGCATCGGTGGTCAAACTCTTTTCCCAAACGATAATACACCATAAAACCCCTTCTGTAGTTCAGCAATACACGCATGGATACAAAAAAAAATAATTCAAAGGGCCCTTTTCCACTTATTTCATTCTTTCTCTCTATGTTTCTCCTCTCTTCTTCATTTTCACTTGTTTTTTTCCTTTTTTTTTTCTCCTTGCCCCTCGCGCATTTGGCTTTAATAAACTAATGCATCCAGTGCCGCATGCTCGAGTGAACTAGTTCCTCAGTGAGCACACACATACACACACATAGACAGAGTGTGGGCGGCTAATACCAGGTGCACAGAGGTGGAAGAGCTCCGGTGGAACTTGGCTAGTAAACGACTTTGCGGTTTGGCACCCCTGCGTTACTCGAATCCTTTGACTATCTCTCTCTCTATCTCTCTCTTAGTCTGACTATCCCACATCTCTTCTATATTCTCTCTTGTATGAATGCGCAGAGAATTCGCATGCTCTTGGACTTTGATAATTTCACAACACGCATTGTCGCTTCAGCTTCAACTATCTGGTTGTAGGTGAAACTCCTAACGCTGTTGTACAGGAGGGGGGGATTCCCCGGACGGATTTTACACATGCGACATGACTCGAGGCAGTTTAAACTTCAATGCTGTATGAGATTGGTACTAGAAAGTATGAATGTTAAAAGTTTATAATAATTTTTGTTTCTCTCATGAATTCCGAATTTTTCATCAAATCAACAGAAATTGTCTAGGATTTTTTTTTTTAGTGATGGACTTTGTAAAAAATTTTCCAAAAAATTGAGAAGATGCTCCAACATGTCTATATTGTCGTGGAATTTTTTCAATTTTTTTCGTCGAGATTTTCACTCCCAAAAAAAAATGATGATTTTTCCTACTTTTAGAATTCAAAAATAATTTCTTATCTCTGAACTTCGAGACTATTCGCACGATAAACAATGTAGTCATTTGAGCAGACCAGACAGTTTTTACCGAGTAAATATATCTTTCTCTTGTTCTCAGTATACTTTATCTCTCTCTCTTTTCTCTCCTACGGACTGTGAAACCCATTATCGGTCATGGATGACGTGGAATGAAAATTGCCGTGAAGGGAACAGGTGTATGGCTCATCTTTTGTTGTTTAATTCCTCCGACAGAGGGAAGGAAAGAGAGAAAGAGAAAAAGAGAGAGAGAGAGACAGAGAAACTGAAAAATGTGTATATAATACTAAATAATTTAACCGCACGTGATGTTAGAAATCACGTGCAGCACAAAATACTATGTAAATAGGAGTTATTTCTTTCTCCATCATATGATTCTGCTGACTTGAGAGTAAAAAAGAAGAAAAAAATAAGCAGAGGAAGATGAGATACTGAGAGAGAAGTAGACTGTCACGTCCAACACCTGTGAATAACATGCAACACGGTATATATTGACGCACTGGCATTGTAAATCATTTTGTGCGAGTGTTCAACCGTTACATTTTGCAGAGGAAGGGGGGGAAGAAGGGGAAATAGGTGAATCATTTGGATTTGAATTGATGCGGGATTATGCATGAGTGTGAGAGAAAGCGAGAATTGATTTTATTCAAGGTACATCATAGTGCAGTTGGATGGACAGCCAGGTTGCCTAGTACTGTCTATCTGTGCCTGTATCTCTGGTGTATATTTCCGTTTTGTTCACATCACACAAGAGTGACAGGACAAATTTATACTGCTTTAAAGAGTATTATAGAGATGGAGAGAGATGCGTAATGTGAATGTAGAAACTGATTGTGAATTATTAAATGTGGAATTGAGGAAAATTCAATTCTTGGTTAGTGGAGGATTATTATTGTTGTTGGGATTTTTTGTGAACGGTATGTGTAAAGCAGTTTGATGTGTTTCATAATAAAAACCATTGGAAAAAGGATTACACATGTTTTGATCCACGACATTTCATCCTATGTTTTTCAATCCGCCGACAATTGATCCTCAATATTTGATTCTCTATTCTTTCAATTAAAATGTTTACAGCACTATATTTGAAAAATTATATCATATTTATTTTATTAGAATGCATTACGATTATTTTTTAACGATAATTTGGTTTTCAGTTATACAGTGATGCATTGAGTAATACCCCGTAAATAATCAATCTGATCAGTAGCCTCGAAATAACATTGATGCAACACGAAAATAATGAAACAAAATGAAAATAGTGATAAAAAAGTAAAACGAGTGAATAGACAACACTCTGTCTCATGTAGAACATAAATATATACTGCCAAATCCGCAAATTTCTAGAATCGTTTCCATCGTCAAAGTTGTCTTACACCAATGAACAATGCTAATTTTTATCAACTTTGCTCAAGTGATGATGTCTTTTACCAATGGATCATCTCATCCACAAGAAAGAGGACTGTTTCCGTCATCAAAACTGTTCTACCCCTATAAAAAAATACAAATTTTGATGACCTTTGCTAAAGTAATGATTTTCGTCATCAACGGATCATCCCAAGTTCTTTAAAATATCTGTCGGATTAAGAACAGTTCGAATGACTAAATAAAAGTTTAGAACGACCACTTTTTCGAACCAGGTTTGTATCTTTAGTGATCAAATACTTCGATTTTGATCAAATTACACAAGACTAACAGGATGAATTCATACTGCTTCAAGTAATATTGAAGAGATTGCAAATTTTGAATGCGGAAATGAAGAAATTTGAATTCTTGTTGAGAGAATGATTATCATTGTTCTTGGGATTTTTTGTGAAGTTGTTTGATGGGTTCTATGCATTTTTTGAAAAGTGAAAAGTCTTTTTTAACAATGAAGAATGCAAATTTTCATTCCAAATTGTTCAAAATATACTATTTATGATGAAGACAGTTTTGACAACTAAAGTAAATTTCATAACAACCAATTTTCGCTGTATTTCCGCATTGTTTACATCGTACAAGGCTGTCAGAACAAATTTATACTGCTTCAAAGAGTATTATAGAGATTACAAGTTATTAAATGCAGAATTGAGGAAAATTGAATTCTCGCTGAGTGGAGAATTATTATTATTATTGTTGTTATGTGTTTTTTTTTCTTTCTGTGAGGAGATATGTGTGAAGCGGTTTGAAGCCCGTGGGCATAGTTGGGGTGTTTTTCTTCACTGATTATATGTAAAAAGAGTGGTCAACGATCGTGAAGGTGGAGAAGCACTGGTCTCCAAGGTGTAATTATTGGTATCTCAGTAACGATCGGTCTTTCTTCCCCTCCGGACAAGAAACAAGTTCAGAGTTCAGAGATTGTACACTCTACATTTCTAACTCTTTCTTTCTCTCTCTCTCTTTCTCTCTTTCGTTTCCTCTCCTCGTGTGTATTTGTGCATCTCTTTTCTACTCATAATATGAAGTACTCGAGGAACTTTTGTTACTCCTCGCATTGTATCTAGTGGCGAGTTGTCTTCTCCACATCTCTCTATTCCATGTGTACAAGTTTCTAAACTCGATTTGCCATTACAGCAATGTCACTTTACATAATATCAGTGTGTTCTCATTGCGTCACACAGTTCATTTGCCAGTAGCAGAGGTAAATGACTCTGGTCTTCAGAAGTTCAACGGCACAGTTTGAAGTTGCAGATGCAAGAAAAAAAAAGGGTGGAGGCTTCTGAAACTGGAAAAGTTGGTACATTCTTGTGGAGTTTTTTTTTTTTTGGTGAAACCAGGAAGAATGAGAAATTTAAAAATATTTTTTTTTTTTTGAGAGAGAAAAGCGTTTTTTTTTTATGTCCAAAGGCTCCAAGGCCTCCGATGAACAAAATTGACAATACATAGAAATTATACAAATATATATAAAAACATTAAGATAATTCATAACCATTGAGATTTAGAGTACACCAGTTCACATGTTACACATAAAAAATGAGAGTCCATAAGAATAAAAAAATAAAAATCATCGATCACTGAGTGTATCAAATATCAATTCTTCATTACATAATTTATTGCAATTTAAACTAAAGACTATCCAATCATTCAATTTATAAAATACAGTGATTTATTGATTAACAGGTTCATTGATTATTCTAGTCTCTTCGATCGTTATTAATAATTTTTCCTTATTCATTTATTGAGAAAGAGAGACAGAATATTAAACACCATTCAAATAAAATAGGCACATTAAATTATCGGCAAGAATTCGAATTTTCCCCTACAACTCCTGAGTGAACATCATCACTCATAAAAATTGAGAGAAGCAAAAAAAAGAAGAAAAAATCCGAAGAAAAGAAGTTTTTCCATTCTTTAATTCAAGAAAACTTTTAATATCCAAGAATCTCTGACTGGTGGTTATGCCAGACAGCCCGGGTGAGGTTAAAGGTTCTAGATGATAGAAGTTAGAGAATGGCTATCGATATTTATGGTTGGTGGTTGAATCGCCGAGGTGTTCGGGTGAAGAAAACTAAAAAAAAAAAAATCTGGTAGGGGTAGGTAGACCGTAAGAATCTGTTTCCGGTAGACGGACACTCGTATATCAGAAAGGATGGTTTACGTGCAATTTCAGTGAAAAGAAGGTAGAAGGTCATGGCGGTTTTCTTTCCGCAAAGATAGAGGAGAAAACCGTGAGTAAAGAAATGTTGAAGAAGGACAGAAAAATGCTTTTGCTATGAGCGTTGGGATTTCATTTGCGGGCTCGTAATTTTTCCCAGGGTTGAAATCGACGGAATTCGCCTGAAGGCGAAAGTGTAAGCGCGCGCGACGAAAGGTTATTAGACAGCCTTTGGGTGAAGTTGCACCCTTGCTAGCGTGCATGGATGATGAAAAAGGTGATGAAGAAGAGAAAGGGGAGAAGATAAAAAAAAAGGGGGGGGGGAGAAAGAAGCCCGTGCTCCCGTTGATGGGAAAGGACTTGGCCGGTTCCCTCGCGGCCATTAAATTCACCTTCTTCTCATTCTTCCAACGCTGAGAAGGATGAAGTAATTAGTTTGGTGGCTCTGTGTGTGGATCATCGTGATTTCTTTTTCGGTATGGAACTCACAGAAAGGCCAATTTGGCGATTAGCTTCGGATACCCTATCGATGAGCACTGAGATAGAAGTATAAGCTCTTATTTCACTCTTGCACATGTATTATAGTGGCTTTTTTTTCGGGAATAACACTGGAATATATTCAGGACCGAGACTAACCTGCCCACCAGCTACCTCACCAGCTATACTCGTTCCTACCTCTCTATACTTTGTTTATATACGGCTGAAGATGGTCCATGAAGAAACGAGATGAGAGAGAGAGAGAGAGAGAGAAAGGATGAGCCAGAGATGAGAAGAGAAGGCTTGAAAGTCTCAGGGCCAGGGCCTCGTGTACCCGTGGGAGCCACGCGCCTGTCTCGCGCCTCTTCCACCTCTTCTCCCTTCATGCTCGAGGAATGTGTCTCTGTATCAGCGGTGAGAATTAATTGAAATAAATTCCGCGATTAATTCTGATAGGCATAATGAAAGAACTGTGTGTGTGTGTGTGTGTATGTTTATGTATATCTGTGTGCTCTGTTGATTCAATGAATTACTATGGTTGTGATAAGCGTAATAGAAATTTAAAGTGGCTCATTAGGTGACAGATACCACTTCTTTTTTTTTTTTTTTACAGTATTCTGAAATATCGTAGATAATCAAACCGGTGAGAAGTCGTTTTGAATGATTGAGAATGAAAAAAAAAAAGAACAATGAACGAAGAAGGTAAATACTGCGCGTGGGAAAAAAATATGACAAAGTCCAAGTGTCATTGGCACGGATGAAAAAAAAAAAAAATGACGTACGATTCGATATCGTAAGTACACTTCCTGTGTTAGAGTAGACTAAAACACTGGAGTCATCATGTGAATCACATTGAGTCTTGAAAAGTTGAAGTAAAAAAAGAAGAAAAAAAAAAAAAAAAACTTCGTGCTCAGCAAGAAGGTCAAATGATCAAACACTTCGGAGGAGATCTTACACGTTCATGGTGTCCCCTCTCTCACCATCTTTCCAATGGCCCCCTCTCTCTGTAGAAGGTGATTTCAGGCTTGACCGATCGTACTGAGTGAAAAAGTTGGACCCAGCGCAACTGATGCGAGAGAGGAGAAGTTCGCGGGCGACTAGGATATCTACCTTTTAATACCGGTATATTTCTTTCAAAGACATTTATTTTCCCATGGCAACAAAGTGGAACGCTCAGACACCGTATCTATTATGGAATTCGATTCGACTTTATGTGACAAATATTTTCGTAGTGATTTAAAATAATCTCTCACACTCAATTTAGAAGTAGATAGGGATATAATTGTGTGGAATAATTATATTTGATTTTGTTTAGTATAAACAAGATTATGGTTTGTGTTTGATGAATAAAAGTTGGAATGGCTACTTTTTTATTTGAAACATTGTAACCGCAGAGAGGTGTTGGGCGTGGGCCGTTCTGATACTGCCAAGAGTCGTCATATTTAGATATATATGTATATATATATATATACATATATATACACACACGAGGCATATGGATATCCCAAACAAAGCAAAGAGTAAGTCGGTACCGAACAAAGGGTGAGCGTAGGTGGTTTCCCAGGCTCTTCGTTCAGCGTTTTCTTATACATTCCTTTTTATTTTAATTTTTTTATTTTATTTTTGTTTTCATTATTTCTTTTAATCTCTCCAGCATGGAATCTTCTCCTTCTTCAGGTTGCGTCTCGATGGGCGGTGACGGCCCCCGTGGTATAACGATCCCGTTTTCGATGCAGCCAATGTTTCTTTATTTCTATCTCACTCTTTATGGTAAAAGAGAAACGTACATTGAGGGAGTCCAAAGGGAGAAGAGGGCCCTACATGCGATAAGTGTAAAAGAAGGAGGAGAAAAGGAGAGAGGGAGAAGCGCGCGTGGTATGCGTTGGCGTAGGCGTTTGGTCCAGACTGGGCGCGTGTCTTTCCAGCAGGACCGTGTGAGAGACACTCTACACACTATCAAAATGAGAATGAGAAAGAGTTTAAAAGAAGAAAAAAAAACACGAGGAGGAGGGAAAATAAATAAAATAAAAAGAGAGAACGACGATGGTGCACACAGTGCGGGTGGGCCCTTTTGCTCGAGTGACCGAGGACTTCTCTTCTTCAGGAGAGAAGGAAAAAAGAAAGAGAAAAAAAACGAAGTGAAGAGGAATGAAAACGAAAGAGAAGTCTGGACACACCGCGGTCTAAAAAAAATTTATGGCTGGCGCTACGAAATGAACCAGCCTTCAACAAATGTTAGGTAGAAAAGAAGGATAGAAGTATGGGTGTTATTTTGTGAGTTATCTCGGGGGATCCATGATCATTCTAGCACCTCTTACCATCAAGATATAGAGAAGAGACCCATGATTGCTACGGCACTAACGACAAATGGATATTTATTTTATTTTGCTTTTTCATCATTCCTGTTTTTCATTTTGTTTTATTTCTTAATTTCTTTTTTTTTTTTTTTTTTTTTTTTTTTTTTCCTGTCATTTTTACTCATGCGAAACGAACCAGCTGTCTGGCCTTTTATGGATGATCAGTTTGTTGCAGCGTAATTTACGCATCAGGGGACCTTGACCTGTTCAACAGACCACCTTTTAAGTTGATTTTTTTTTTTTTCTAAAAAGTACATGAAATTTTTTTTGTCACCGAATTATTCGGTATATAATAAGGGAAGGTGAGATAAAATGGACACACCAATTAAACGGTTCAAGATTTGAGGTTTCTAGAGATTCCATTGAAAAGCTGAGAAACTTTTAGCCAAAAAAATGTCAAAAACTTTTTTTTCTCAATTTTTGGAAAAATTCACTTTTTTGGTGAAATTTTGAAGGGGTTTCCCTCTTGAAAATCGAAAAAAATTCTTTTTTTTTAACTATATCTCTGGTTCTGTTGGTCATAGCGATCTGGGGCTGATCTCAAATGAAAGGTGAGCTCATTTCTCATCGATTTATGTGGTTTAAATTTTCTTAGAATGAATTTTTCAAGTATTTATAGGTCATTTTCTGAAACTTCTTCCCTATAGGTACTTGAAAAAATAGATATTTTCCTTTTAGAATCCGATAAATTGATGGAAAATGTGTCAACCTTTCTTTAAAGATCGACCCCAGGTCGCTATGATCAATAGAACCAGAGATATTCTCGAAAAACTGAAATTTTTCTAAAACAGAAGACTTTTTCCTTTAAATATTGCGCGAAAAATGAAATTTTTTTTAAATTCTGAAAAATAAGTTCTGATATATGATTTTTGAGGGAAATTCCCTCATCTCCCCAATGGAATAATTAGAAAGAATCCATCTTCAATATTTCCATCCATTTCGAGTAAATTTCATAGTATAAAATATAAAAAATCAACCCGTGCCCATTTTACCCCTCCTTCCTCTATGCGTAATTATTTCTCGTAGTAATATGACCTCTATTTCAAGTTTTATTCATCTCATATGATGTAAATTTTGGAAAATAATTTCATCACACTAAATAGAATTTAGGAAAAACAAACAGAAGATAAGTTGTCAACAGAATCACGCAGGTTTGCGTGAACTTCTTATCAGAATTCGTTATACTAGCCCGAAACAGCCCAAAAAAAGTGTTATCTTCAACAAGTAGACAGTTTTGTCGAATAACTCTGTATGAGCAGAAAATTGCAGAATCTTGGTGAAAGAAGAAATTGAGTTGAGAAGAATTCTTAAAATTTTTGTCATGTTATCTGTATGGATTTTCTCGCAATTGATGCTGATTGGAATTTTCGAGGGTAATTAATACCAATATATACTGTTATAATTAACCAGTCAAGTATCAGGGTTCATATGTGTAAGTAGTAAAATTGAATCTTTATAATCTCAGGAATAAGTGATGCAATATACAAAGGCCCCCAACAAATAAGGCCAAAAAATGGTGACTTTCCTTATATGGTGCAGATATTTGACACGACTTCAGCTGAAAGAACAGGATCATGTGGTGGTGCTATAATTGATCCAACCCATATTCTCACAGCTGCTCATTGTTTCGCTCATTCACTCAGAGATAGACTCAGTGTATGTGCTGGCGCAGTAGATTTATATTCAGAAATCCTAATACATCAAGAGGGTGTAGCAGACATTTTTATACATGAAAAATATGCAGTTAATGGAACTCTATGGAATCAATCTCGAAGTAGGACAATTCGGAAATGGTTTCATGACACTTGGAAGTACTTTGGAGGGGACGTGAAAGATCCTCTTTATCAGTATGACATCGCAGTACTGAAGGTAACTCGGAGTACAGTAAATAAAATCGAAAAAGCTAATCATGAAATTGAATAAGATGAATAAATTCACCGTCGTGATGAAGATTTTATCAATTAAATATTTCTTTAATGACTGAAGCTTTTTTTTATAGAACTATATGAAAGTTTTGATGGTTACAGTTGACGGAAGCTTTACCATTTGGAGATAATATTAAGGCGGTCAATTTACCGAGTCCCAATTCTTCACCAGAATGTTTCTTTTGCAACTTTGCTGGTTGGGGTGAAACTAAAAAAAACGGAGGATTGAGTACCCATTTGTATGCAACAAAATTCATAGTTTTATTACCGGAAGTCTGTGAAAGCATGTACACTTTTCTTCCTTCCAATGAATTTTGTGCGATACACCCGTCCTATGAAACAATGCCACTTTCCGTAGGAATCAATATTCGTAGTTAACATTACGGCGTTGCTATTTACACCATTCACGGAAAAATCTCGCAAGCATAGTCTACTTAGAGTAAATGAATTAAATTTAATTCAAAATGCTACATTATGAGCAGCAGAGTGCAGATATGACTGTGTGAGTGGGATTTCAAGGCAATTTGAATGAAATTTGGTATAGAACTGGATAGCTCAATCGGTAGAGTGCCTGAATAAAAGCGATAAATTTTTTTTTTTAACACATTTTTTTATCTCGCTAAATATAAATATTACTGTATAATACAGAAATTATTACAACACACATAAAGTTATATAAATTGTTTTTTATGGATGATGTTTGAAAGAGTACATGTATTCCTCTTCTCCTACATCAATACTCTATACTGATAAAATGTAGAAGTTCGAGAGATCCGCTGTTCAACATCCGCTAACTTCATTAATCATAAGTTATGATATTAATGATTATAGTTTTTTTCTCACTGTTTTATACTGTACATATGTAAATATTATCTTTTTTAAATGTTAATAAAAACTGTTGATATAAAAATAAAAAAAAATAGAGTGCCCGACGTGACATTGGAAGATCCTGCGTTCAACTCCCAGTGCAGCGCTATCCAATTTTTTCTTGAATAACTTTGAAATCGTGTGTGGTGTAAATAGTCGTAACGTAAAATTAATAGTACATTAGGCACCCAGGGTGGAAAAAAGCTAATCTCGCTTCGCTCGGGTGGAAAATTTTGTCGAAATTATCTTTTAGCCACCCATGATGCGGCTAGTATATTTCGCTCAAGAATGCTAGGAAACTGCGTTTCTAACCGAGGTTAAAAATCCATTTTTCCAGCACCCTGAGTGAAGAAATGTTTTTTTGAAGGAATTCTCATTGAGTTATGTGCTGTTGCAGGGAGACAGCGGAGCTCCTTTGGTACTGGACAATGTTTTATATGGTGTGGCGTCACGTTCTCCAGGATATCTTCGTTTGCCAATTAAATTTACCAAAGTAACTGCTCATCTAAAATGGATAAGGAATGTTTTGAAAAAATAAGCTGAATTCGTATACAAATGACATCATTTCTATTGTGATCGTTTGAGAATAAAGGCAAGTGTTATTATGACAATTAATTGGAACATTTTTTTTCTATCATTTCTTTTTTTTTGTCTCCAATATTTATTACTTTGTTTCCCTAGTATTGTATTATTTGAACTATTATTCAAGTGTTTACGGCTCGGCTCCGCCTCGGGCATTATATCACGCAGTGCAGGAAATTCAACTTGATGCCCTGGTGGTATGATATACTATTATTTTGGCCAATAGTTTTTCGAGAATATCTCGGAAACTAATCGAGATAGCGTATATGTTGTAAATTCAACTGTTCGGAAAGATCCTATTCATTCAAATGTATTTGATCATCTACATTTCATATGAAGAGTTCTGGAATATTGGAAAGTTCTGTATGAGAAAAAAAGAAATGAAATTATTTTTATTTCGATTGTTTGAGAATGAAGGAAAATGTTATTGTAACAGTTAATTGGACATTTTTATTTGTCTTCAATCTTTATAATTAGTTCTGTTCTTCTAGTGTCGTATTATTAGAACTATTATCCAAGGGTAATTATTGTATGTTCAAGATAAAATATTCAGTTTTTTTCTATTACTATACTCTAAACAAGTTATTAAGTATCATCATTTTCCATTATCAAAGTGATTAAACGAATGTCTCGACAGAAGATATATTTCTCGCAGTAATATTACCATTATTTCAATTTTCATTCATTTAATATTATGTAAATTTTGAAAAATGAAATTATTGTCTCCAGTATTTTTACAATGAATCAAGTTTTGAAAAGACCAACAGAAAATGAGTTCTCAGTAAAAAAAAACAGGTTTTTATGAGCTTCTTATCAGACTTCGTCATACTACTGATTAGAAAACTCTGATTTTCTTCAGTCGGAGAGTGTTATCTTCAACAAATAGACAGTTCTGGGAAATAACTACTTGTGAGCAGAAAATCGCAGAGTCTCAGTGAAAGAAAAAATTAATAATTATTAATTAATTCTCAAAATTTCTGTCATGTTATCTTTACGGATTTTCTTGCAACTAATACTGATTGGAATTTTTGAAGGTAATCAATATCAATATACAGGGTGTATTGTAATTATACCATCAAGCTTATATAGCCTTTTAGGAGGTGACGAAACGATCAGAAATGGTCCATGAAACAATGTTGTACGACCAAAATTGGCCAAATTATAAGGCTTACAAGTTGCCCAATCGGAGCGCAGCTTTAGCCGGTCGCGACGCCGGCATCCAGATACACCGGAAAGTCAGCTACATTCGAGGGCCCACAGATTCTCATTGATTTTATATATGGTTTCTCTCGGCTCTCAAATACAAAAATAATCAAAAATACAAAAAGAAGAGATGAAAAATCCAAATAAGAGTTGAAAAATACGAAAAAAAAGAGATGAGAAATACAACAAAAAAAAGGATGGAAAAAACAAGAAAAAGAGATGAAAACGACACAAAAAAAAGGATGGAAAAGAAAAGAAAGAGATGAAAAATATAAAAATAGCATAAAAAAAATTTGTATTTTGTGATTTTTTTTTTTCATCGCTTTTTTTCACTCTTTTTCATCTCTGGTTTTTGTATTTTTCAACTCTTTTTTTATACTTTTCATCTCTTCTTTTTGTATTTTTGATTATTTTTGTGTTTGAGAGCCGAGAAAAACCATAAGATTGATGAGAATCTGTGGGGCCTTGAACGTAGCTGACTTTCCGGTGTATCTGGATGCCGGCGTCGTGACCGTCTAAGGCTGCCGTCCGATTGGGCAGCTTGTAAACCTTATAACTCGGCAAATTTTGGTCGTACAACCTTTTTCCCTGGACCATTTCTGATCGTCTCATCATCCCCTGCAAGGCTTTATAAGTTTGACGGTATAGTTACAAAACACCCTGTATACTGTTATAGTACAGGGTCCATATGTGGTAGTAGTAATTTTGAATCGTTATAATCTCAGGGATAAGTGATGCAATATACAAAGGTCCCCTGCAAATATGGCCAAAAGTTGGCGAATATCCTTATATGGTGCAGATATTTGACCGAACTTTAGCCGAAGGAACATTATCATGTGGTGGTGCTATAATTGATCCAACACATATTCTCACAGCTGCACATTGTTTCGCCCACTCACTCAAAGACAGACTCACTATATATGCTGGAGCAGTCGATTTATATTCAAGAAGCATAACATATCAGAGGGGTGTAGCAGAAATTTTTATACATGGAAAATATGCAGTTAATGGAATCCTATGGAGTCGATCTCCAAATCGGAGAATTCGAAAATGGTTTGATGACACTTGCAAGTACTTCAAAGGAGACACGCAGAATCTTCTTTATCAGTATGATATCGCAGTACTAAAAGTAACTTGGAGCAAATGGAATAATATTGAAAAAGCTCATTATGAAATTAAATGAAATGAATCAATTCAACGTCGTCACTTATATTCGTCGTAATTAATATTGCGTTAATGATTGAAGCTTTTGTATGGAATTATATAAATGGTTTGATGGTTACAGTTGATGGAAGCTTTGCCAATTGGAGATAATATTAAGGCGGCCAATTTACCGAGTCCGGATTCTTCGCCAGAATGTTACCTTTGCACCTTTGCTGGTTGGGGTAGAACTGAAAAAGACGGAGGATTAAGCACTCATTTATATGCGACACAATTCACAGTCTTATCACCGAAAATCTGTGACAACATGCATATTTTTCTTCCTTCCAATGAATTTTGTGCGATACACTCGTTCTATGAAACAATGCCTCTTCCCGTAGGAATCAATATTCATAGTTGTAATTAATAGTACATTAGGCATTCAGGGCAGAAAAAAAAATTAATCTCGTTTCGCTCGGGTAGAAAATTTTGCCGAAATTATCTTTTATCCGCCCATGATGTGGATAGTATTTTTTGCTCAAGAATACTGGGAATTAGCGTTTCTAATCGAGGTTAAAAACCCCATCTTCTAGAATCCTGAGCAAAAAAAAAATTTTTTGGGGGGGAATTCTCATTGACTTATGTGCTGTTGCAGGGAGACAGTGGAGCTCCTTTGGTACTGGACAATGTTATATATGGTGTGGCGTCGCGCTCTCGAGAATGTCTTCGCTTGCCATTTACGTTTACCAGAGTAACTGCTCATCTTAAATGGATACGGAGTGTTTTGAAAAAATAAGCTGAATTCGTATACAAATGACATCATTTCTATTGTGATCGTTTGAGAATAAAGGCAAGTGTTATTATGACAATTAATTGGACAATTTTTTTTCTATCATTTCTTTTTTTTGTCTCCGATATTTATGACTAGTTTTGTTTCTCTAGGGTCGTATAATTTGAACTATTATTCGAGTGTGACTATGTACGACCAGAATGAAAAATTCGGTCTTTTCTATCAGACGGATGATTGATTATCATTATTTTATAATCATCAGAGTGATTGAAACAACTATCCCTACAAGTGATATATTATATTCCTTTCTATAATATAAAAAAACACGGAAGATAAGTTTCCGTCAAAATTCAGATTTATGTCAGCTTCTTATCAGAATTCGTCATAATATTCGCTCTGATTATTCCAGTCAAACAAAGTGTTATCTCTAACAATCAGGCAGTTGTTTGCAGAATAACTACTTGTGAGCAGTGAATTTCGAAGTTTTGGCGAAGAAAAGGATCAGAGTGAAAATAATTTACACAAATTTTATTATGTTATCTTCATGGATTCTGTCGCAATTAATACTAATTGGAATTTTTCAGGGTAATTAATAGCAATATATATAATAAGAGTACGCGCGGTTTCTTCAGGTGTACTGCTATAACTCCCTAAGCCATTCCCACAGCCCCTGCTGGTTATATGGTATTTTAGCCCTCCATCTCCCATTCATGAAGAAGGTTTCGGTTTCGAACTGCGGAGATTGGCTATCGACTATAGATATCCCACTGATAAACTCCTTATCAGTCTGGAGTGTTCTGGAATCTTGAAGAATATTCTGGAATATTATAGAAGTTTCAAAATGTTCCAGAATGCTCTAGAGTGTTCCAAGATATCCCAGATGATTGTGAACCAATGAAGGGATTTTCGGTTACAAAATGTTCGAGAACATCCGAAAATGCTCTAGGAATCAGAAATCGAAATTCAGAATTCCTTGGGACATTTTCGAATGTTCCATTATCCTATTGTGCTGAGAAACTGGCTCTGATAAGAGCGACGACACCTCCGACGAGTGGAGTATAAAGTAGAATGATTTTTCTGATTCAATACTTTCTATCTGTTACGTTTCAAGTGACAAAGATGCAAATCAATCGGCAAGTTTACTAATTTTATTAGGAGGGAGGGGGCGGATCGAGGATGTAGAAGATGATTCAAATAATTATTTCCGTAATCGAAAGAGAAGAAATTCAAGCAGTCACAATTCTTTTTAGCTGGTGCAGCGGTATTGAATGGTCCAGGACAATTGACGCCAGAAGTAGGTGAACTTCCTTACATGGTGGAGATACTTGATACTATTTCTGTTAAAAAGATAGCGTGTGGTGGTGCAATAATTGATCCAACTCATATTCTCACAGCTGCTCATTGTTTAATCTCTACACTCAAGGACAGGCTTACTATAATTGCTGGAACAATAGATATATTTTCAGAATTCAGAATAGAGCAACAGGGTGTAGCAAAAATTTTTATACATCATAAATTTGCCATGAATGGAACTTTATGGCATCAAAGTTCGAGATGGAATCAAATTCGAAAATGGTTTCGTAACACATTGAAGTGCTTCGACTACGAAGTAAACGATCATCTCTTGGAATATGACATCGCAGTACTGAAGGTAACTCTGAAGCAAATTAGACAAATTGAAGAAGCTAATTATGGAGTTATATTAAATGAATTAATTCAACGTTGTGCCGAAGAGTTCACTAATTAAATATTCCGTTGATAATTGAAGCCTCTCTATGGAATTTTGTGAAAATTTCGACGATTACAGTTGCACGAAGCTTTGCCAATTGGAGATAATATTAAGCTGGTCAATTTACCGAGTCCCGATTCTTCACCAGTATGTTACTATTGTACCTTTGCTGGTTGGGGTCAGGTTGAAATAAATGGACCATCGAGTAGGCGTTTATATGCCACAAAATTATTAGTCTTAGCACCCCAAGCATGTGAGGCAGGATTCACGAAGCTTCCCTCCAATGAATTTTGTGCGATTCATCCGAACGCTGAATCAATGCCTCTTAAAGTGAGGATAAATAATTAAAGTTGACGATTGAAAGGGTTTTGAACAAATTCTTATTGACCTATGTGTTATTGCAGGGAGACAGTGGAGCTCCTTTGGTAATGAACAATACTGTATATGGTGTGGCGTCACGTGTTCGCCGAAACAATCCTCGTTATCCATCTGTATTCACCAAAGTATCTGCTCATCTAAAATGGATACGGAAAGTTTTGAAAAAATGAGCTTCATTTGTATACAAATGAAATCATTTCTATTGTAATCGTTTGAGAATAAAGGCAGGTGTTAGTGTAACAATTAATTGGAGATTTTTTCTAATTCAACTTTTCTTCTTTCGAAACCGAGTCGGTTTTCATTAAAAGCAGATGAACCTATCAATGCAGAAATTGAAAGAAACAAACTTCCGGGAATAACATTAATTGATTATAATTGTAATTGTGATTATAATGACTTGTGATTTTTTCCTGATGAATTCTGTATAACAAAGAAATAAATAAAATTATTTTCATTCTCATTCTTTTCGAATGAATGAAAATTAATTCATTTATCATTTATTTTTTTGTCTTCAATATTTATGACTAGTTTTGGTTTTCTAGTGACGTATTATTTGAACTATTATTCGAGTGTATTATTGTACGACTGGAATGAAAAATTTAGTCTTTTCTACTTGTACTCTAAACGAATAATTAATTATCTTCATTTTTCAATCATCAAAGTGATAATTTCATTAAATGGAATAAAGTTTTGAATTTAAATTTAGAAATTTTCGAATTATATGAGCTTCTTATCAGAAGTCATCATACTATTCGTGATGAAATTCTGATTTTTCCAGTAAAACAAAGTGTTATTTTTAACAATCAGGCAGTCTTGTGGAATAACTACTCACGAGCGGTGACTTTTAAAGTTTTGGTGAAGAAAAAAGAAAAAAGTGAAAATAATTTACACAATTTTTGTCATGATATCTCTATCGATTCTCTCGCAATTAATGCTCTTTGGATTTTTCTTCGGTAATCAATATCACTAAACATAATAATAGTAAGCGCATTCTCTTCGGGCATACTGCTATAACTATGTAACCGAGGAAGAAGATTTCGGTATCGAAGTGCGGAAGTTGACTTCGGAGATATGAACATCACAAGACTTTTGATGGGTCTAGAATAGAGGTCTCCAGAAGTTTCAAGAATGTTCGAGAATGTTATAGCAAATCAATTGTGTTTTTAATTTCCATGTTCGTAAATTATTGTGTCGGAATCATGGGACGTTGGAAAAAATTGATTTAACAATTCTAAATAATTTTCAAATGAAGGACGTTTTGCCTGCTTTATTTTAATTTTGAATTCTGTATTATTATGGTTACCAGAACCTGAGGAAGCCTCAATAAAGCAAGCGAAACTTCGTTCACTTGACAATTAATTAGTATTATTGAATCAATTTTTTCCAACGTCCCATGATTCCTTCACAATAGTTATAGGATATTTTAAAAGGTTCTAGACTATTGAAGAAATTTTTGGTTCTGAAACGTTCGAGAACCTTCTAGAATGCTTTGGGAACCAAAAACCGAAGTCCAGAATTCTCTTGGACATTTTCGAAAGTTCCATTATCCTGTTATGAAGATACTTTTCAGCTCAGAAGGATATATATAAGTGATTCAATTAAGGTTCATAATTTTTGTATTTGGAGATTTATTTCCTCAATTAACCTCCGATAGGAGTTGGTTCTGACAGGTGAAAAGACAGCTCCGACTTGTGAAGAATGAAGTATGATTATTCTTGCATTCAATATCTTCTATTTGTAATGTTCGAAGTGACAAAAATGCGAATCAATCCTAATGTTCACTAATTTTATCAGGGCGAGGATATAAAGTTGATTGCAATAACTATTTCCGCGATCAATAGAGAAGAAATTCAAACAATAACAATTTTTTTTTAAGCTAGTCACGCGATATTCAATGGTCCTGAACAATTATCGCCGGAAGTAGGTGAACTTCCTTACATGGTGGAGATACTTGATATTATTTCTGATGAAATGCAAGCGTGCGGTGGTGCAATAATTGATCCAACACATATTCTCACAGCTGCTCATTGTTTAACTGCTACACTCAAGGATAGACTTACTATAATTGCCGGAGCAGTATATTTATATTCAGAATTAAGAGTACAGCAACAAGATGTAGCAGAATTTTTTATACATGAGAAATTTGCAATTAATGGAACTTTATGGCATCGAGTTCAAAGTACGAGATGGGATCAAATTCGAAAATGGCTTCGTGGCACTTTGAAACGCTTCAACTATGAAGTTTACGATCATCTTTTTCAATATGACATCGCAGTACTAAAGGTAACTTTGAAGCAAATTAAATGAAATTAGAAGAGCTAATTATGGAGTTGCATGAGACATATCAATTCAATCCCATGCCGAAGTTTCCATTAATTGAATATTTCATTAATAATTTAAGCCTTCCTATGGAATTTTGTAAAAATTTTGATGATTACAGTTGAACGAAGCTTTACCAATTGGGGATAATATCAAGCCGATCAATTTACCGAGTCCCGATTCTCCACCCGAATGTTATCTTTGTACCTTTGCTGGTTGGGGTCAGATTGAAGAGAACGGACTACCGAGTTTGCGTTTGTATGCGACACAATTATTAATCTTAGCAGCTCAAGAATGTAAAGCAAGGTTTATAAAGCTTCCCTCCAATGAATTTTATGCGATTGACCCGGTCACTCGATCAGTGCCTCTTAAAGTAAAGACAAATACTTGTAGATCAATATTAGAATGTTTTGAAACAAATTCTCATTAAACTATGTACTATCGCAGGGAGACAGTGGAGCTCCTTTGGTATTGGACAATATTGTATATGGTGTGGTGTCACGTACTCACTACGATCCTCTTTATCCATCTACATTTACCAAAGTATCTGCTCATTTAAAATGGATACGGAAAGTTTTGAAAAAATGAGCTTCATTCGTATACTAATGAAATCATTCCTATTATAATCGTTTGAGAAAAAAGGCAAGTGTTAGTGTAACAATTAATTGGAGATTTTTTCTAATTCAACTTCTCTTCTTTCGAAATCAAGTCGGTTTTCATTAGAAGCAGATGAATCTAATAATACAGGAATTGAAAGAAGCAAACTTCAGGGAATAACTTATAATTGACTATAATTGTGATTGTGATTATAATGACTTGGGATTTTCTGATGAATTCTGTATGAGAAAGAAATAAATGAAATTATTTCTATTTTCATTGTTTGAGTATGAATAAAAATTAATTCATTTATCATTCCTCTTTTTTGTCTTCAATATTTATGACTAGTTTTATTCTCCTAGTGACGTATTATTTGAACTATTATTCGAGTGTATTATTGTACGACCGGAATGAAAAATTTAGTCTTTTCTACTCGTACTCTAGAAAAATGATTAATGATCATAATTTTTCAATTATCAAAGTGATTAAAGTGATAATGTCATTAAACGGAATAAAGTTTTGGAGAAAAAACCGAAGACACGTGTTTGAGGAAATTCCGAATTACATGAGCGTCTTATCAGAATTCGTAATACTATTCGTGATAAAATTTTGATTTTTCCAGTAAAACAAACTGTTATTTTCAACAATCCGACAGTCTTGTGGAATAACTACTAAAGAGCAGTGACTTCCGAAGTTTTGGGGATGAAAAAAAATTGAGTGAAAATAATTCACACAATTTTTGTCATGTTATCTGTATGGATTCTCTCGCAATTAATGCTGTTTGGAACTTTTTTCGGTAATTAGTATCACTATATATAATAATAGTGAGCGCGGTTTCTTCGGGCGTTCTGCTATAACTCCGTAACCCACGAAGAAGATTTCGGTATGAAACTGTGAAAGTTGACTTCATAGATATGAACTTCACAAGACTCTTTATGGGTCTAGAATAGAAGTGTATAGGATATCCCAAAAGGTTCTGGACCATTAGAGTGATTTTTGGTGCTGAAACGTTCAGAACGTTTTAGAATGCTTAGGGAACCAGAAACTGAAGTCCAGAATTTTCTGGGAAATCTTCGAAAGTTTCATTATCCTGTTGTAGAGATACTTTCCAGCACAGGAGAATATATATAAGTGATTTAATTAAGGTTTATAATTTCTGTACTTGGAGGTTTATTCCCTCAATTCATATCCGATAGGAACTGATTCTGATAGGTGAGAGGGTAGCTCCGACTAGTGAAGAATAAAGTATAATTTTTTATTTATTTAATATCTTCTATCCGTTATGTTCCAAGTGACAAAAGTGCGAATCAATTCGAAAGTTCCCCAATTTTATTAGGGCAAAAATATAAAGTTGATTTCAATCATTATTTCTGTAATCAATGGAGGAGAAATTCAAAGCAGTAACCATTATTTTAAGGTGATGCGATATACAATGGTCCTGAACAATTATCACCGGCAGTAGGCGAACTTCCTTATATGGTGGAGATACTTGATATGATTTCTGTTGAACCGATAGTGTGTGGTGGTGCAATAATTGATCCAACACACATTCTCACAGCTGCTCATTGTTTAACTGCTACACTCAAGGATAGACTTACTATAATTGCTGGAGAAGTACATTTATTTTTAGAATCAAGAGTACAGCAAGAGGGTGTAGCAGAAATTTTTGTACATAATAAATTTGCAATTAATGGAACTTTATGGTATCAAGTTCAAAGTACGAGATGGGATCGAATTCGAAAATGGCTTCGTGACACTTTCAAGCACTCCAGTGATGAAGTAAATGATCATCTTTTTGAATATGATATCGCAGTACTGAAGGTAACTCTGAAGCAAATTAAATAAAGCTTGAAAAGCTGATTATGGAATTGAATGAGATGGATCAATTCAACGTTGTGTCGGAGATTTTATTAATTGAATATTCCATTAATAATTGAAGCCTTCCTATGGAATTTTGTAAGAATTTGATGATTACAGTTGAACGAAGCTTTACCAATTGGAGATAATATTAAGCCAATCAATTTACCGAGTCCCGATTCTTCACCAGAATGTTACCATTGTACCTTTGCTGGTTGGGGTCAGATTGAACGGACCGGACGACCGAGTGCACGTTTGTATGCGACACAATTGTTAATCTTAGCACCTCAAGAATGTGAAGCAAGGTTTGCAAAGCTTCCCTCAAATGAATTTTGTGCGATCGACCCGGCCTATCGATCAGTGCCTCTCAGCGTAAAGATAAATACTCGTAGTTCAAAATTAGAATATTTGTAAGCAAATCCTCATTGACCTATGTACTATTGCAGGGAGACAGTGGAGCTCCTTTGGTACTGGACAATACTGTATATGGTGTGGCGTCACGTACTCGATACGATCCTCGTTATCCAGCCATATTTACCAAAGTATCTGCTCATCTAAAATGGATACGGAAAGTTTTGAAAAAATGAGCTGCGTTCGTATAGAAAAATGAAATTATTTTTATTGCATTTGTTTGAAAATAAACTTGAATATTATTGTGACAATTATTTGGAGAGGTTTTTTCATCTTCCAGAATTGAGTCGCTTTTCATTGAAAGCAGATGAATCCAATCATTCAGAAATTAAAAGAAACTGAGTTTAAAAAACAAAATTGATTGATTTTTTTCATTCTTTATCCGATTATGCAGCTGGTCATTACGGAAAAAATTAGGAAAAAAGAAGTACGAACTTATACCTGTCACCTGTATATATTTTTTAGAGTGTAGGAAAATGTTCTCAAGATGATCAAGACGAATGTCTTTGCAAGGAATATATCGTTATACATGCTAAACTATTGCTTGTGTTGATATTACCATGATTCCACGCTTTCGTTTTATACCATTGTAAATTTGAAAAATCATTTAATCACAGGGAATAAAGTTTTGAAAAAACCAAACAGAAGATAAATTCTTATCAGAGCTCTTCATAATACTCTTTATCACGAGAATCTGATATTTATAGTGAAACTGAGTATTATTTTCAGCAAGCAGACAATTTTGTGGAATAACTACTTGTGAGCGTAAAATTTCAAAGTCTCGTTGGATAAAAAGAAATTGAATAAAAATAATCTATGCCATTTTTGCCATGTTTTCTCTATGGATTTTCTTGCAATTAACGCTGATCGGCATTCTACAGGGTAATTATTACCAATAGAGATTGTCATATTTGATGAATAAGTACTCGACAAATTAACGAATTAAATAATGGAGTATATATTTGACATAAACATTCGAATTAAATCCATGTTATCGTTTCATTTTATTTAATTTTATTCTAAAACACACTCTTTTCTCTCAACGAGAACGATCACGTGTACTTTGAAGAATATTCCAATCGTCTTTAAGTGAATTTTCAATGATCGTGATGATCTTGACGATTTCTATCGGTTGAATAGAACAACCAATAGAAATGAAAGGCTCTAGATTGTTCTGGAATGTAATTTTACTAGGGCGAGAATATGAAGTTGATTTTGATCATTATTGTTGTAATCGAGAGTGAAGAATTTGAAGCCATGATAATTTTTTTTAAGATAGCGATGCAATATATAATGGTCCCGAACAATCATCACCAGAAATAGGCGAACTTCCTTACATGGTGGAGATATTTGACACAGCTTTTGTTGAAAGAAGTGTATGTGGTGGTGCAATATTTGATCCAACACATATTCTCACAGCTGCTCATTGTTGTGCCGGTTCACTCGAGCATGAACTAAATATCATTGCTGGAGTAGTAGATTTATTTTCAGAATCCAGAATATTGCATGAAGGTGTTGCAAAAATTTTCGTACATAAAAAATTTGCAATTAATGGAACTTTATGGAATCAGGCACGGAATAGCAGATGGTATCAAATTAGAAAATGGTTTCGTGAGGCTTGGAAGCACTTGAACCATGGAGTAAACAATCAGCTTGGTGCATATGACATCGCAGTATTAAAGGTAACTTTGAGGAAATTGAATAAAATGAAGAACATCTGGTTATAAAATTGAATGAGATGAATCTCACGTTATGATGAAGATTGTACTAATCGAATATTCCGTCAATAATTGATGTCTTTCAATGTAATTTTGTGAAAAATTTCTACGGTTACAGTTGAAGGAAGCTTTACCAATGGGACATAATATTCAGGCGGTTAATTTACCGAGTCTCGATTCTTTACCACATTATCGCTTCTGTATCTTTGCTGGTTGGGGTCAAACTGAAATAGATGGACCAGGGAGTAGGCGTTTGTATGCGACACGATTACTAATCTTACCATCTGAAGAATGTAGACTGAGTGGTATAAGGCTTCCCTCCAATGAATTTTGTGCTATCGACCCGTACTATCAATCAATGAGTCTCGAAGTAGGAATGAATATTCGTAGTTCAAAATTAAAATTGTTCTGAATGAATTCTCATTTACCCATGTACTTGTTGCAGGGTGACAGTGGAGCTCCTTTGGTATTGGACAATGTTGTATATGGTGTGGCATCACGTGGTACGAAAAGTCTTTGTTACCCATCTACATTTACCAAAGTATCTGCTCATCTAGAATTCATACGGGAAGTTTCGAAAGAATAAGTTTTGTTCATATAGAACTGAAGTTATTTTTATTTCAATAGGATTTTTTCGCGAAAAATTACTTTTCATGACACGTGAAATTCCTCACGAATTAGAAATAACGTCTCTTACCTTTCAGTCTGTTGATAACATTATAATACTAATAAAAAAAATATTCCCATGGTTAGCTATCATCTTTGTGCAAACAGATACATGTTAACCGCTCAAAAACCGAACATAATTCTGTTTTGTGTATTTGAAATAAATATCTTCACAAGGAATATATTATTACATATATGTCACCATTTCTGGTATTACTATTGCCATCATGCCATTGGTAACATATTATTCAAAATTTTAAAAATAACTTCATGAATAAAGTTCCAGAAAAAACAAACCGATTCTATAATAATAGTGAGCGCGGTTTCTTCGGGCGTTCTGCTATAACTGCGTAACCGACGAAGAAGATTTCAGTAGCGAACTGTGAAAATTGACTTCGGAGATATGAACATCACAGGACTCCTTATGGGTCTAGAATAGAAGTCTCCAGAAGTTTCAAGATTTTTCGAGAATGGTATAGGATATCCCAAAAGGTTCTGGACCATTAGAGTGATTTTTGGTTCTGAAAGGTTCAGAACGTTTTAGAATGCTTTGGGAACGAAAAACTGAAGTCTAGAATTTTCTGGGACATCTGCAAAAGTTCCATTATCCTGTTATGGAGATACTTTCCAGCTCAGGAGGATATATATAAGTGATTTAATTAAGGTGCATAATTTCTGTACTTGGACTTTTATTCCTCCAATTCACATCCGATAGGAACTGATTCTGATAGGTAAGAGGGCAGCCCCGACTAGTGAAGAATAAAATATAATTATTTTTTTATTCAATATCTTCTCGAATTTACAATTATTTGGAGAGGTTTTTTTTGCCTATTTTTCTGTCCTTCAGAATCGAGTCGTTCTGCATTCAGAGCTGATGAACCCAATAATGCAGAAATTGAAAGAAACTGAGTTTAGACAACAAAATTAATTGATTTCTTTTTATTCTTTATCCGACCATGCAGCTGGTCATTAAGAAAAAAGTTAGGAAAAAAGAAATACGAACTTATACCTGTCATCTGTATATATTTTTTATAGTGTAGGAAAATGTCCTCAAGATGATCAAGACGAATGTCTTTACAATGAATATATTATACATGCTGAACTATTGCTTGTGTTGATATTACCATGATTCCAAGTTTTCGTTTCATATCATTCAAAATTTGAAAAATCATTTAATCACAAGGAATGAAATTTTGAAAAAAACCAAACAGAAGATAAATTCTTATCAGAGCTATTCATAATACTCTTTATCACGAGACTCTGCTATTTATAGTGAAACTATCATTTTCAGAAAGCAGACAATTTTGTGGAATAACTACGTGTGAGTAAAAAATTCCAAAGTCTCGTTGGATAAAAAGAAATTGAATAAAAATAATCTATGCTATTTTTGCCATGTTATCTCTATGGATTTTCTCGCAATTAACGCTGATCGGGATTCTAAAGGGTAATTATTACCAATAGAGATTGTCATATTTAATGAATAAGTACTCGACAAATTAACGAATTGAATAATGGAGTATATATTTGACGTAAACATTCGAATTGAATCCATGTTATCGTTTCATTTTATTCAATTTTATTCCAAAACACACTCTTTTCTCTCAACGAGAACGATGATAGGTACTTTAACGAATATTCCAATCGTCTTTAATTGAATTTTCAATGATCGTGACGATCTCGACGATTTCTATCGGTTGAATGGAACATCCAATAGAAATGAAAAGAATAAGGGCCAGTTTCCGGGAGTAAAATTAGTGTTAACATTGGTTCAGCTTAAACCACGGTTAGCGTAACTCTGGATTAACAAGAAAAATTGAGGAAGCACAATGATACCACCACTGATTGCCGCTGTCAATGGTCTGGCTCTTAACCTCATCGCTGAAAGCTCACTGTTCACCTGTGAGGTTTGAATGTTTTCTTTTCCAAACGAGAGTTACGCTAACTGTGTGACAGATTAATCGTGGCAACTGTGGATATATCCATTGTTTGAGTCGATTATTTTCATGTTTCTTTCTATAAAGGACTATCTTCAAAGTATATTAGAAAAGGGGCATAATTTGATCAGATCTTTCATTATCTTCTCACTTCCTAACAATACAATGAAAGGAAGTGCCATTTCGTCGGGGGTGCATTCATGAAAACTGTTTCGGTTTCAAACGAGGGACGGGGGGGGGGGGGGGTATGAGTGTCTAAAGAGAGTATTGCATTAATAGACTCATTATAGTTCTAGATTGTTCTGGAATGTAATTTTATAATTATTGTTGTAATCGAAAGTGAAGAATTTGATGCCATGATAATTTTTTTCAAGATAGCGATGCAATATATCATGGTCCCGAACAATCATCACCAGAAATCGGCGAACTTCCTTACATGGTGGAGATATTTGACACGACTTCTGTTGAAGGGATAATGTGTGGTGGTGCAATAATTGATCCAACATATATTCTCACAGTCGCTCATTGTTTTGCTGCTTCACTCGAGCATAAACTAACTATCATTGCTGGAGTAGTCGATTTATTTTCAGACAGTAGAATAGTGCATCAAGGCGTTGAAAAAATTTTTGTACATAAAAAATTTGCAATTAATGGAACTTTATGGCATCGATCACGAAATGAGAGATGGAATCAAATTCAAAAATGGTTTCGTGACACTTGGAACCACTTTAACCATGGAGTAACCAATCAGATTGTTGAGTATGATATCGCAGTATTGAAGGTGACTTTGAGCAAATTGAATAAAGTAGAAAAAGCTAATTATGAAATTGAATGAGATGAATCTCACATTATGATAAAGATTGTACTAATTAAATATTCCGTCAATAATTGATGTCTTTTTATGTAATTTTGTGAAAAATTTCGACGGTTACAGTTGAAGGAAGCTCTACCAATTGGACATAATATTCAGGCGGTTAATTTACCGAGTCTCGATTTTTTACCACACTATCACTATTATATCTTTGCTGGTTGGGGTCAAACTGAAATAAATGGACCAGTGAATAGGCGTTTGTATGCAACACAATTAGTAATCTTACCACCCGAAGAATGTAGAGCGAGTGGTATCAGGCTTCCCTCCAATGAATTTTGTGCTATTGACCCATCGTATCGATCGATGAGTCTTGAAGTAGGGATGAATTTTCGTAGGTCAAAATTAAAGTGGTTCTGAATAAATTCTCATTTACCTATGTACTGTTGCAGGGCGACAGTGGAGCTCCTTTGGTATTGGACAATATTGTATATGGTGTGGCATCACGTGGTACAAACAATCTTTGTTACCCATCTGTATTTACCAAAGTATCTGCTCATCTAAAATTTATACGGGAAGTTTTGAAGGAATGAGTTTTGTTCGTAAAGAACTGAAGTTATTTTTATTCCAATTGGATTTTTTCACGTAAAACTAGTTTTCATGACACGTGAAATTCCTCACGAATTAGAAATACCGTCTTTTACCTTTCAGTCTGTTGATAACATTATAATACTAATAAAAAAAAATATTCCCATGGTTAGCTATCATCTTTGTGCAAACAGATACATTTTAACCGCTCAAAAACCAAACATAATTCTGTTTTGTGTAATTGAAATAAATATCTTCACAAGAGATCTATTATTGTATATATGTCACCATTTCTGGTATTACGTTTACCATCATTCCATTGGTAACATATTATTCAAAATCTTAAAAATAACTTCATGAATAAAGTTTCAGAAAAAACCAACCGAAGATAAGTTTCAGAAAATATTAAGGTTTATATGAACTTCTTATCAGAATTCGTCATATTATTCGTGACGAAATTCTGATATTTTAAATAAAACAAAGTGTTATCTTCAACAGTCAGTCAGTTTTGTGGAATAATTATTTATAAGAAGTGAATTTCAATGTTTTAGTGAAGAAAAAAAAATTGAATGAAAATAATTTACACAATTTTTGTCATGTTATCTCTATGGATTCTCTCGCAATTAATGCTGATTGGAATTTTCCAAGGTAATTAATACCAATAATATATCGAATTTTCAGCTCAAAAGGATATATATAAGTGATTAAGATGAGATTTATAATTTCTCTATTTGAAGATTTATTTTTCCAATCTACATCTGATAGCAACTGGCTCTTATAGGAGAGAGCAGCTTCGAATAGTGGAGAATGAAGTATAATAATTTTTTTATTCAATATCTTCAATTTGTTATCCTGAGTTCGATTCAGGATGTTTCAAGTGACAAAAATGCGAATGAATCCAGAAGTTCACCAATTTTATTAGAGCCAGAATATAAAGTTGATTTCAATAATTATTTCCATAGTCAATTAAAAAGAAATTCAAGCAGTAATCATTGTTTTAAGGTGATGCGGTATACAATGGTCCTGAAGAATTATCGCCAGAAGTAGGAGAACTTCCTTATATGGTGCAGATACTTGATTTAATTACTACTAAGAAAGTAGCATGTGGTGGTGCAATAATTGATCCAACACATATTCTCACAGCTGCTCACTGTTTAATCACTACACTCAAGGAGAGACTTATTATAGTTGCTGGAGTAGTAGATTTACTTTCAGACTCCAGAATACAGCAACAGGGTGTAGCAGAATTTTTTATACATAATAAATTTGCAGTTAATGGAACTTTATGGCATCAAGTTCAAAGTACCCGATGGAATCGAATTCGAAAATGGTTTCATGACACTTTGAATTGGTTCAACTATGCAGTATATGATCATCTTTTTGAGTATGACATCGCAGTACTAAAGGTAACTTTAGAGCAAATTAAATAAAATTAGGAAAAGCTAATTATGAAGTTGAATGAGATGAATCAATTAAGCGTAATGCCGAAAATTTTACTAATTAAATATTCTGTTAATAATTGATGCCTTTGTTACAGTTGAACGAAGCTTTGCCAATTGGGGATAATATTAAGCCGATCAATTTACCGAGTCCTGATTCTTCACCAGCATGTTACATCTGTACCGTTGCTGGTTGGGGCCAGATTGATATTAACGGACTAACAAGTATGCGTTTGTATGCGACACAATTATTGGTCTTACCACCTCGAGAATGTGAAGTATGGCTTACGAAGGTGGCCTCCAATGAATTATGTGCGATCCACCCGGATGGTCGATCAATGCCTCTTAATGTAGGGATAAATACTCCATAGTTCACAATTAAAATGTTTTTGAACAAATTCTCATTGATCTATGTTCTGTTGCAGGGCGACAGTGGAGCTCCTTTGGTATTTGACAATACTGTATATGGTTTAGTGTCCAGTAGTCGAAATGATCCTCGTTATCCATCTATATTTACCAGCGTGTCCGCTCATCTAAAATGGATACGGAAGGTTTCGAAAAAATGAACATCGTTCGTTCAGAAATGAAAATCATCTTATCGTATTCGTTTCAGAATAAAAAGGGGAATGTTGTTGTGACAATTGTAGACTTTTTTAAATCTATTTTTCCTTCTGTCAGAGTTCAGGCACTTTTCATTAAAAGCAGATGAACCCAATAGTCCAAAAGTTCACGAATTCTTCAACGTTTATGAATGTCAATATGACATTAATAACCATTCAAAATGTATTGAATCTATAGACGACTTCAGTCTAGAATCTAGACTCTAGATCAAAGCGTACACCAACGTTTCGGCTCTACTTATGATGTTCATTGTCATTTCTTCATAAAGCAGAATGAAAATTAACGCCCAGAAGAAGTCTGCATGAAGCAGACGAAACGGCGATGCAGTTTTTTTAAATATCAATTTCTTCATTTCATTCCCAATAATATTAAAATTAATTGAAACTTGTGATTATAATTTTTTCGTAAGGAATATTGAGATAAATAGGAGAAAAACGAGAATGATAGAGCTGAAGATGAAAAAAAAAGGGAAAAATCGGTTTTTTCTCTAGGGAAAATCTTTAGGAAAACCGTTTAAATTAACCTGATAACCTTTCAAGTTGATGATGGAAAATGAAAAAGAATTGATTTCGTCGAATTCTGTAATTGAATGGTATGAGAAAGTGAATTGTAATTGAAAATTTAAAAAAAATGATGAAAAAAATTAACTGGTAAATCTCAATTACTTGAAATTGCTCAGCTGTCCATGAACCTGCTCCGTTAAATCCCCACGAATTAATTTAAAAAAAAAAAAAAAGTAACAAATTCTCTCTAGAAGCACGAAAATGCCTCTAAAAATAGTGTATTCATATTTATTTGATCTTCATATCATCACTCTTATATATACCCATGAATAAATATTGAACTTGGTCGATACGAATCGACGTGTCACAAGATAGTCATCAGTGACGACGCCTCGTTTTCCCGCTCCCAAGTATACTCAATGCTGAGAAATATCATTCAACTGGTTCGTGCACCATCCTGGGAATAAAGCTGGCGTATAGCTGTGTTTTAGTTATTCACACCGAGTCTTGTTGGGTCATTTTGCTATGAATCTCGTGGTGTTCACGACATAAAGAGACAGAAACAGAGAATATGAGAATTGCAAAGAGCCCAAACGCAGCGAAAATCACTAGCACGTGTCAAGGGAATGTCCATCTAGTTTTGCAATCGCTTCGCATTCAAGACAATGCGATTCAACGTTGTCTTCTCACCTCTCGATCATCGGGGGAACGATTTAGAAGTGTCGAGATATCGCCACCGGGTCTCATTGCCGTTCTACGACCCTTTTTTTTTTATTCTCCTCTTTTTTTTTCACCACTACGAATCGTATATAGACACTTGGGACTCCTTCCCTCGATTTCCCGGAGGTCCCAATGACCTCTACTTTTCTTTTTTTTTGTTTCACTCCCTTTGTGCTATCCCCAAGACCCAAGTTTACTCCTCTTATCTCGGGGAAAATGAGAAAAAGGGTACATTCTTGAATGCTTTTGGGAGAGAAGAAAAAAAATGACATTGTCAAGGTTTCAAAAACTCTCATGGCACAGTTAACATGTTAAGTTTTGTATAAAATCGTAAGAAGTCAATATACGAAGTGAATTCATCGCTCGAATCTATCACTCTGTTATCACAATGGAAGGCGAGTACATAGGGGTAAGATGATGAAAAATCGAGGATGAAAGAATCCGGCAGAAGAATGGATAAAAAAAAAAAAAAAGGAGAATCACGTGAAATGAGGCGAATAATCGTGGAGGTGTCGAGCAAACTGCGAGTTCACTGGCTATATAGTAACTGAGAAAATTCAGAAGAGAGCTTCTCGTTCAATTTAAATTCTCATGATATATACCAAGAGATTTATCCATACGAATCGGTTCAAAGTGCCTGATACATCAGACTACTGTGGTGAATAAAAATTAAATCTGTCTCTAAATCTCCACTTTCTGCTTCTTTTTCTCGTCAAAAAAGGAACGGCCTAACACGAAATTGAATCACTCTGCAAACTCGCCAGAGGACGAAAAGGAGAGTGCATGACCTGACGAAAGTACCTGCAGTGATTTAAAAAAAAAAGGATAAATAGCTGCTGGTAATTAAATTACAGGCATAAATAGGCTAACGAGTTTGCGAGCACTTGTGGTTTCTGATAGAGTCTACGAAGAAGGGCGACGATGAATCTACCCCCTCTTTTCTCATTAACCATCAGTACACACAGATATGCATGGAGAGTTTGAGTCAATGGAAATTCAGAGATTGGTGGCAACGGAATTCCGGCTGGAATGTCTACTGCCATTCCAAGGAGGTATCGTTAATGGATACAAGTATATATATATATATTACCAAAAGAGAGGGAAGAGATATAGAGAGAGAGAGAGAGAGAGGTAGATTTTCACAGAATGCAATTTGGATAACGTGAAGCACGCGACCCAAGGTTTTCAACCGGTTAGATATATTCCCAAGTTACCCAAAGGGACAATTTCAGGGAGCCTGATGTACCGTGACAGTAATCATCATTATTCTCATCATAAATGTCTGTAGAAATTTCACTTAAATCAAATGGAGCTTATTCAAATTGCATTTGTCATTAACACACAGCCAGTAAAGAAAAACATTCATTTGTACATTGATTTTTTTTTTACTGGCATTTCTAACACAGTCTCATGAGAAAAAAAAAAAGAGCAGGATGAGGAGATACGATAAGGATGGAGAATTGCCTCTATCGCTTTAATGCGTTACACGAATTTATTTAATCCGCGCTTTTACTCTTTGTGTCTCCAAAGACTCTCTGCATTTATGCACATTTTATATGACACATACATATACACATAACATACCAAGTAATAACTTGAAATTGTATGACTCTCTTCCTTATTTCGAGGGCCGGAAGTAATCGCTTTTACGCGATGGCCACGGGGATATTTAATTTAATGCGAGGGTGTACGTTAGAGAGACCTCTTATGAACGTAGTAAAGCGGGCGCACACGCCAACGGGGCCTCGACCCACGCTTCCATTGTCTATACTACTCGGGCGGCAAAACGCCATGGCAAAAGCCACGAGGGCGTGAGATCGACAAAAATTCGTAATAAAAGTCACGCCGGATATGGCAAGGATTCTTTCGTATTTCCATTTCTTTGGTCGTCTCTTCCTCTCTTTCTCCCTCCCCCCCCCCCCCCCCCTCCTGAAGAATCACAAGATGAGAGAAAAATTGAAGAATGTGTCTTTCATACAAGTCGCACATTGACAGTGTGCAAAATATTAAGGAATCGAAGATGTCTTGTGTGTCTGGCGAGAGGGGAAAAGGGCGTTTTTGATTCCACAACGCTTTTATATACGCGTAGGTATGTGGCACGTCTCTGTGTCTCTTACCGTTTCATCGCGGTTAACATTTGTACACGTTTCTCTCGCTTCGACGTGCAAAGCGTAGAAGGCCCCTGGAGTCACCGTACAGAGACGTGAATCATGCCGGTTCCGGTCCGACCCACGCGCACTAAAATCCCTCTCTTTTCTCCTTCCCCCCCCCCCCTCCCCTTTGCTCTTCTCCTTTGCTCTTAACCAACAGCCCACAATCCTCTACAATTGTCTGTATACAACTCCCACACTTTAGAGAATGGTATAGTTGGTGTGTTACCCATCTTCTCATACACAAAAACGTTGGGGCAAACATAGCGTTAAAGACGACTCGTGTGCTCGTTTTCATTTCGTTTGTTCCAATGAAGATAATACGCGCGTTAAACTGAATGGAGAGAAAGAGAGAGAGAGAGGGAAATACGTTTGAGACACTAGTCATATTATATTGTGGTTACGATAACTAACCGTCTAGGATCATAATGTCAAATGGAAATGATAATGCAGAGATAATATAATGTTTAGTTTGAACGCTAATTTCTATAATGTGTTTGACTTTGTCACTAATGTTCATTAATGGGATATTATTGAAGAGTACACTGTAAAAACGAAATGTTTTGAAATTAAGATAGTTTTGTAGACACTTTTGAAACACTTTGGAGACACTGTTGCTAGTAAATGACTGTTTTAAGATATTTTTTTTTGATTATGGAATATTTTTCTCTGACTTAAGTTAAAATAGTTGTTTTTACAGTACAGTTGGACACAAGAAGAAAGGATTCCAAATTGAATATTAAAAAATAACCGATTTAGGTTTTTGTGTTAAAGTAAATTTGAGTAATTTATTGAGGCTCAAATAACCCATTGACTGTTTTTGTCCACTATAGAGAACATCGAGATTCACGCCCTAGAATTGAAATCAGTCAAGGACAATTGTTGACTGGTTTTCAGCTATACCTACGATTACACAATCAGCTAACATGTTGTTATTATTGTTGTTGGAATGTATTATCAATTATATTAATGAAATTTGTTAAATTGAATTATTCCAGAAGAGATTATTTTGCATGAGAGACCTGAATTGCATTTCTGCAGATATCAATATCGAATTTCTCGAGAAACCTATAATGGATTTCTTGCTATTAGGCATCTCAAAATACTCAATTTGGCATTTTTTTTAGGGTGTGAGACGTTGAACGTCTAAAAAGAAAAGAAACAACAAAACCACTCGAAAATAATTGATTGGAAATCATTTTCCTGACATTAAAAGCAAATTTGAAGAAAAATTAGGGAATTATATTAATTATTACATGAATTATGAGTTAAGCCATTTGCCTAGTGAATTCATGCCTGTGGCAATGCAGTAACAACAATAATTCATTAAAAAGTTATTAAACAGCCAATAATGATCATATTAGATCGTAAATTCATTTTTTTTTCTTCTTTCTCGAGACTTTTATTGGAATTTCATTTGATACTATAGTATCCTATAATATTCCACACTCGACAAATCTAATCAATAAAAAATCGACAAAACTAATCGCCAAAGAAAAAAAATTGAGTGTGAAAAAAAATTAAGAAACTGTGCGATGAGAAAACAAAAAAAAAAAAGTATTGAGAATGAAATTGAAGAAATTTTATGTGCAGGTGATAGCCCAAGCTCTCTTTACAATTAATTGGACGTTGAAAAGTTGTAATGAGAAAATATTGGATTCTGAACGCGCAAAAGCTTTTTCCCCTCCCCCCACCGATAATATGAAAGTTTTGCTAGAAAGGTATCGTCTTGCAGGACATGAGAAAAGCTCAAGAGCGATGGGAAAAAAGAGGCATCATTCTGAAAAATCTTAAAGCTCTCATTTAAAAAAAAAAAGCGAATATTTTCCCTCTTTTAACGGAAAAATTAGGCCGTGTCCCTCCAACGATTTAGTGTTACAAGAGATGCACTACATTTCGGAAAGCTAAAAGAGCGGAGGGGGGGAGGGGGGGGGGTAGTGTGTGAGGGGAGGGAAAAAAAGGAATTGAGAATTTATGTTCAATTTCGTGGAAGCCTCGTGGACTAAAAGCGATGCACAGAATTTTAACGCGTGTGCGAGCACGACAACTTCACATATACGGGCAATAAAACGGCGAACAGTGAGAGAGAGAGAGGAGGAGGAGGGGGGGGGGGGGTAAAAAGAGACAGAGAGGCTTCTGCAAATATATATGAAATGGAATACACAGAATGGGCTGGACGATGGACGCTTCAACATCGAATTGAATATCAAAAAACGAGGTCTCGTTGCATTAATTGAACTTCCCCGAGTGGATAGTTTATTTCATTTTTTTCTCCCCCCCCCCCCCCCTCTTTTCCGCTGCTTTTTTTTATCTCCTTCACTCGCTTTTTTTTTCTCCACCGAGATTCGTGACAACGTGCAGTGTATACACACGCTGGTCAACTGGAATCCACTCTTTTTCTCTTTCTCTCTCTCTCTCTCTCTTTTTTTGATCAGAATAGACGAGAAGAGTTGAAACGTCCCATGGGAATCGCGTGGGCAGTATCGATCGATCGATCGACGAGAGAAGAGGAGAGTTGCTCGCGTGTCCCGTGTACTGGGCGGGAGGACAAAGGGGAGAGGAGGAGAGAGAGAAGAGGAGAGGACACAGAGAGTGCGATCCACCTCGCGACTCCACGATGGAACAAATCCAAAATGGACTCGCCGCTGGCGCCCAGTTAGATTTATGACGCAGCAATGCAAATTTATCGATATTTTATTCTCCAAACCGCTTCCAACATCGTCGATTTCGCTTTTTTGCCAGGGGGTTTTTGGGTTAGCCTATTCACTGTACGTGTATTTTCCCCCATATCAGTGCGTCAATGTATGAGAATTTTTTTTTTCTTCAAAAATTGATATACACAAAATTCTGATGATTATTTTTTTGACAATCAATAGCGGGAGTGAAATTTTTTTTTAAATTCTAGTAATTCATAGGGAATTTGGAAAAAATTATTAACATCAATTATTGTCAAATCGCGACGTTTCACTGAACAATGCCAGCTTTTTCAGGCTCTGAAACCAAACGTAAAAAACCTTTATTGGTGACTACAATATATCGGTTTTGGAACAAACAATGTAAATTAGGAATTGAAATAATTAGTTGTATCACACATTTTTATAAAATCTTATATCGTCGACCTAGAAACAAAAGGGCGTAAGTGCGATTTTTTTAATTTTTTTTTTTTCAGTAACTAAAGGACGTATGTTTTGAAAATACGCCTTTTTACTGTTATCAATTTTCATAACTTTCCAAAAATTTACTGTCATAATTAATGCCAAAAGGGCGTATGTTTGAAAAATACGCCCTATTCCTGCTAGGATTGGCAAATACGCCCTTCTCTTACTCAAATTTTAAATTCGTTTCTTTTGTATCATTGGAGCATAAAAAACATTTTTGGAGGCATTTTGGACATACGCCTTTTTCCCTCTGAAAAGTGAGTTTTTTGGCGCTTACGCCCTTTTGTTTCTAGGTCGACGATATAACGTCGGATTGTTTATAACCTCAGAACTAACTCTTGTTCCTCTTAACTTGACATTATTGATGTTTTGTCAACTTAAAATTATTTTACATAATATGGGGTAACAAGCAGTCGTCAAACATTCTTTTTTCGTTCTTGAAACAAGTCAATTTTTTTTTTAGCGAAAATTTTATATTCATGATGTGTTTGTAATACGAAGTGAAGGGAATATTCCGGGTTTTTTTTTTTTAGAGAAAAAAAGAAAGAGGGAAAAGAATCATCTCGATAGCGCCCTTGGGAGTTATGGATGTCATCAATTCCTATCTGGATTTTACCGCACTCTCATGAAAGCAGTATTATCACAATGTCTCATCTCTTTCCGCCAGTGTAGAAAAGAAAAGAAGAAAAAAAAAAGCGCGCACGTTTATCCAATGGGGTCCTATTTAAGAGAAATCATAACTGTGAAAATCTCAGAGGAGTGTAAAAAAAATGAAGAAAATCACTGAATGCTTTCAGCATTATACAGTGTAAATGTATAAAATAAATGATGAAATCATGGATATTTGTTTTGATAACATAAAATGAAATTGAAACATTGCTGTGAATGGCTTTTTCTCTCTTTCTTCGCCATGGTCAATAAAAAAAAATTCATTTTGTTTAAGACACTGCTGCAATCTTGATAAATAGTAAATGGTGAATAGAATAGATGGTATGTTTCGGAATAGACATAAAATAAATAAAAGTAGGAAATATTGTACGATATATTGAGAGAATGGTTGAAAATATTTCGTGGTATATCGATGGTGAAAAGGCCGAAAAGTAGCCACGGCTGATCTCAACATTTTTTATAGGGGATTATCAAAAAGGGGGAAAAAGAGGCGAGTGATAGTCCAGTTGGCAGAGCCATGAAAAATTAGACGGTGAGACTCTCTATCTCACTTTGAGATTATGTTACATGGTTGAAAACGAAAAAAAAAAAAAAAAAGGAAAAAAGGGTGGCGAAATAAGCCCACCTACCCACGATAACGACCTCCCAGTACTCGCAATTTTTCTTTCACACATAAACTGATACACTCGACCGGTAAGCTCATCCCCCCATCGGTAAAAGCTCGTACAAACGTATTTCTTCATGAATATTGCAGCAATTTGTTGTTAAATAAAAATACGATATTTCGTCGGTGTAATAAAATTCCATTCGATCATTTGGAATTTATCCGGCAGTAAAAGTAAAACTTTAGAAAAAAAAAAATATATATATATATATATAAATCGCATAATTTTTGGAATCGATACTCTCTACGTAGTCCAGTGTACATATACGTGGAATATGCGTAGGATTAGCGCGGGCGTGTTTCACCTTCGAGCAAATGGATTTACTCGGATATTCCTTGTGCTACTGGTGGGGAGAAAAACGATCCTCTCCTCCACTGCACAATAATTCACAAGTTTAAAAGATGTCCATGAATTTGATTAAAGCCACTGCACATTCACATTCTGAAGTAAAATAAAGATCATGATTAAAGTCATCCACTAAATTTTAATTAATTCCTACTAAATTCATATTAACTGGAGAATGGCAGTGTCGAATTCGTGATGAACGGACGTATAGATTTCAAGAAGCTCCAATTTCAATTATCTAGAAGCTTGAGAAATGCAGGAGCTTTGAAGGAAAATTGCGTTCAATTTCATCAATGAGTAAGTGGAGAGGGAAAAAGCATTTTTATCGTCGAACCTCATGCAGTAGAGCTTTAACAGCCACCAGTCTCTGCCTCGGTACCGAAGTACACATAATAAAAGTGCGGATATATACGATCAGAGAAGACCAGAGACAACTTAATGAAAATTCTTCTTCGCCTGGTTGCATCATTCTTTCAAATCCCCTGTTACTATGTCTTTCATTTCACTTTTACGCTCTGTCAACCAGTGAAAATGCTCCAATATTTTCACTCACATTCTAATCCACATCATTTTTGAAATCATGGGATGATGTGTTTCGCGGAGGATTGGGAGATGCGGTAGTGTATCGCGACAAGTGCGCGATCATCATCTGAAGACAGAAGAAGTCAGTGCACTTCTACATATGCAGCTAGGATGAAATTTGGAGAATTTGAGCTTTCGTTACTCGCTACGTTAAGTGAACTGGCTCAAGTATTTGAGGGTATCTAATATTTGTTCGATGCAACTCAATCCATGAGTTGACTGTTAACAAATCCTTTTCTCAGTGTGGCGCCACCCTGACACTACTCAACTTACGACGTTTGCTTGAGTGCAAGTGAGATGCTAGAAAGAGTGCAAGTGACGAAAGGTTATTTTAATAATATTAGTCAACGATTCCACCTACCGAGATTTCATAGAACCATGTTAACTTGATTTTACGATTCATGTGGGAGAAGAGAAAAAAAAGTGATAATTTATAGTTCGGGGAAATTGAAGCAAAATGGAACTACGGATCAGAATGATTCGGATTTTTTTTTGAGAGTGAAGGAGTCTATAAAAAAATTGGAAAAAATTTACGAATAATGTTTACATATTGGAACATCTTCTCAAATTTTTTCTGGTCATTTTATCAAGTCCTTCACTCCGGAAAAAAATCCTGGGCTATGTTGCCTCGGAGATCCATTTTGCCCCATTCTCCTCTAATTAAGAACAGTGCCCCGAATTCTCCAAACAACGAGTTTTGTTAATATACACTAAGACAAAAAATTTGTTGCCTCAAATAAGGTTTCATTAATTGCAAATAGAAAATAGTAATATTCGTATACTTATTCAGCAAAAATCGGAATAATTTACTTTCGCAAATTAAATTTATTTGAGAGACGTAATTATCTTTCTCAGTATGGTAATTGTGGTAGAGCCTCACCGACACTATGTCTACATGTATGGATCTTCTCACAAATAGAGAAATTCGACTGATGACGAGAGACGACCTTATTTCGTATTTTAGTGTATTCGTTTTCCATAAATTTGAATATAATTTCTTCAACCATTCATAATAAATGCTTCCTGTTCCTCAATTATTTGAATCCTACATTTAATATATAAATGATAAACGCCATCGAATGATACCTCGAGAATTTCGAGTTATATCAATAAACCATTAGACGACCATTCACGATGCAGCGTTTCTTTTTATAAACTGAATTACATTCAGATATTAGGAATCGGAAATCAGACATTTCTTTTACTTCACACTGAGGGAATTTTTTTCATACTGCCCTGACTGCCTGCTTATAGTCAAGACCAAAATAAACTATTGCAAACTAGTTATCACGCCTAGAATTATAATATTAGGGTTACAATTTGAGATCACTGCATTGAATGAAGACGCGCAAAATATTCATTATTATATTTTAGTTCTGTTAGCCATTTCCATATCATAACCCACACTTTATGAAGTATTGCTCGACTGCAATAGAACAGAATCGATTGAATCACATGTGATTTACTAATGATCGAGTAAGTGAAAATTCGATCTGTGTAAATTTGTCATTAATATCCGATTTTTCAGAAGAGTTTCTTAGCAGAAATAAAATTATAAAAAACATTGAAAGTTATAAAAAAGGAAAAAATTATAAATTGTCTTCTTTTGGGTATCATAACCAATTTTGTACTGCAGCTATGAGAATCAAATTTCACATAGCGAAAACCAACAGATTGATACTCATGTCTACTATCTGATAATTATACTTGAAGCTAAAAAATTCATTTTTAGAATAAAAAAATTTATATTTCTGATCACAATATTTACTAACTATATGATTATAGTCAAGGCCTTTTTCTCTTATATTTTTTAGTTCGAGACACCGAAAAATTCTCTCCGTGCAAAACGAAATCAAGACGCCTACTCGTCGACATTTTTCCAAAAACGCACTTTTTTTTTACAACCTTATTAGGTTCTATTGAACTAGGGTCACACGACCAATAGATGGACACTGATCAAAAGATGGACGGTTTCTAATATCGAGAATTCGCATAAATAAATGAATGATTCTTATACTTTTCACCTCAATTCCTGATTGTTACATTCATATAGATTCATAAACTATTTATTACATACCGATTGATTGAAATTTAAAATCATACCACTGCAAAAATATGCAACTGTCCATCTATTGGGGGTTTAAGTTATTTGCTAGTTTCTCCTTGATTTTCTTTAATTATTTCTACATTATTCAAGTTCAATTGATTTTTACTCGATTCACTGTATCTTTTTCTGCCAATCATTCTTTTCTGCAGCTTTTTAACGTGATTTGCCTATTTCATATGAATCAATAAAGTCTAATATTTCCTCAACCGTCCATCTATTGGTCACGTTACCCTACCAGCAAGCACTGTTCTTTGTACTTGTCAGAAGCTCTTGCGTGATAGAAAGTCACCACTCGAATTGTTCCACAGACCGCTTCATCCTTCTTCCTTTACAATGTGTGCCATAGTATCCGGTTACCGGTGAACGGAAGCCCACTGACGCGTCCTGCAATTTCATGTTACCAATGCCTGGTATTCCACTCTCCTAGTTCACTCTCTCTTCTCTCCTCCTTCTCCCTTATCTCTCCCTCTCTGCTCTCAGAATATTGACATCTCTATCAATTCAATTGTATGCGCTACTAGGTGGTCACATACCAAGTCGTGCATATGTGCCCTCAATGTTGTGCGTGATAGGTAGACATCTGTGCAATATCGATTGGCAGTTGCCCACAAGGGTCGAAAGGGGTTGAACGTATAATCGCACGATGAAAGAGGATAAGTAGTGGTTGGAAGTTTATTAAACACAATGTAGTTGAGAATCGACATGAGGTGGAGAAGAGAAGAGAAGTGAAGGTGGAGGTTTGTTACGGAGTAGCGACAAGTGTCAACGGTTATTACTATTCGGTCAGCGCACCGGATGTCCGGTGTACCGCATCAGGAAAAACGCCAGGAAAGGCGGCTTCATTCATGGGCATACCTGCACAAAGTTTCCGTTCATGCTTTATTTATGTGTATGTTATTTTTTCTCTTTTTTTTCATTTTTTTTTTTTTTTTTTTTACATTTCGAGCGACATTGAAGCCTGCGGTGAATTCTCCTTTTTATTCCTCCCCCCTCCTCATTCCAATGAATTTACAGGATTTCTGCTTTGCGGAAATGGACTCATATGAAAGTTGTATAACTCCGTGAATTTCATACGAGAAAAAAAAAAAGATAATTAATATGCAACGGGCGAATTGTATATGAAGTATTTTACTTTTATGAATATAATTTTTTAATTGAAAATTCCGGGTTAAAATAACGGGGAAATATGAAAGAGAATCTGGCAAATTTTAATTCACTTTGAGAGAGAGAGAGTGAAGGACTTATGAAATTTAATTTATAATTGAATTTTGATGGCAATGATAATTTTTTTTTTTTTCCATCATCAAACATTATTTTACCTATCAGAATTCATAAAAAAATTTTTTTCCTTCAAACAGAAAATTAATTCCCTGATATTCATCAAAAACATTTCCACTCCATCATTCATTTCCATTGAATCGTATTAATTTACCCCTTTTTTTTTTTTGCCCCCAAAATGTGCCACACACATGGCTCACTGAATATTTTTAAATATCTATTGTCCATATATACCAATCGTGAATATCGGGGGAAAAAAAATATGTTCATGCCTTTATGATTAAACACATTCCATTACCCGCCATATTCAATGCAAAAAGACCTCAAAATTGATCCCAATCATCTAGGTCAAGAACCTTTTACATTAAAATTAAAATTCCCCTTCAACCCGTGAATTCATTAATTATTAACGCAAATACTTGTTTTGAAGTTCTCCATAAGACGAGAAGTGGAGGTATCTACGAAAGCGGTTTAGAGGCCCTAGTTGTTCAAGCATTTGGCGAGAAGAGGGGGGGGGGTGCTAATTCTCAGCACTCGAATTCGTGTATAAATCAGCCGCAGGCACAACACCTACCCCCCCCCCCCCCCCCCACCACCCAACCCTTTCTCCCCTAAAACCGAGTGTCTCCCCACTCCTCAAATCTCTCGATTTGTCCACCGCCATCTCCTGTATACATATCTCTCTAACTTTCCCCGATATACATACCTCAAGAAGGGGGTAAACCATACGCTGGGGTCAACTTCACCTCCCCTCTCTCTGTATGTGTATGTGCTCCCTCACGTACTGCGTTAACAAGCTGCCGTACAATGGCTATTATCGTCGTTGGATTCTCAGTGAGAGAAGCCAGAGGGGGTTGAAGCCAAGGCTTCGCACTAGACAGTCATATATATACAGAAATAGTAGATCGTAGGCATCTACCCCTAGTATATATAGCTATGTGCAGATCCAAATTACACCCTCGAACCGCTATAATTCACTGTGTCTTCCGTTCTATTCCATACCTTCTCTCCTCCTTCACCTATTCTTGTAGCCGATTCGGCCACTAAAACGCCCTCACTGCTCAATGCTCTCTCTCTCTCTCTTCGTCTCTCGATTGTCGCACTTTTTGCCGACTTCGCTTATTTTTATTTTATTTGTTTTTTTCCCTGTGTTTTTTGCTTTTTCTACCAACTCTCTCTCTCACCGTCCTTTCATCTCTCAGTGCCCCCCTTTTTTTTCTGTACCTACTCTGGGCTCACTCAACATATCGGTATGTGTATGTGTGTGTGTGTGTGTGAGGGTAGGCTATTCGAGTCACGATTCACCTCGCAACTTCGCCTGCAGGATGGCATGAGGTACAACGATGACTAGAAACGGATCTAATTCAAAAGGGTAGAAGAGAAAGAGAGGAAGATGAAGAGAGAGAAAGCTCTCGCTACGATGAAAACCCTTCGGTTTTTCGTTATCATCCCCCCCCCCCCTCTTCGTACTCTAGACTTCAACGTAGAAATAACCCAGGCGACATTCACCGGATATTAAACGGATACGTGTCCCGCTTTGTTCCACTATTCACTTCTTTTTCTTGCTGTTTTTTCCCTTTTTCTCTTTTTTTTTTCCTTTTTATTCTTTAGTTTTTCCTTACTTCCAGTCATTTCCTTTTCAACTAGTGGGATACCCAATCGAATAATGATCATGACACAATCGTGTGGAGAGAGAGGGGGGGGGGGTACAAAAAATCAGGCTTAATGATGCATGATTTTCTCGTAGAAATCATCGGTGTGATTGGTTTTTTTTTTCGAAGAAATAAAATGCGGAGAAAAAGAAAAAAAGAAGAATTGTCGAGTAGACTCTTAATTACCACTGTGTTCACTTTGATGTTGAGGGGAGGGTGAAGAGGATGGGGGGGGGGGGGGGGGGGGGGGAATCGATCGAGCGAAAACCGCAGAGGTGAGGAGGAACAGCGAAAAAAAAAATCATGAAAAAAGAAGAGATGAGAGTGAATGAAAGAAACGTTGAGGTAGAGTGGTAAGGAAAAGAAAAAAAAATTGTACTTGCTTGAAGGTAGAATAAGGAGAATTACGCGCGAAGCACAAAGTGCCGTCACAGTTTGTCCGTGGGAACCAAGCATTCTACACCAGCTAAGTAATATTTAACGAATAAAGCATCAATCAAAAAATATATTCTCCCTCTTTTGCTTAAAAAAAAAAAAATACAGCAAAAGCTCATTCTCGTATTGTTCTAAATTCTCTTTTAAATATAGGGGAGAGTGGGGCAAAATAGACCTAGAAGATGTGATGACTCGTGATTTTTTTAAAAAGCAGCGATTGCTTCAAAAAATCTGAAAAAATTTACAAACAGTAGATACATGTTGGAGGATTTTCTCGAATTTTTTCAGATTTTTTCATCAAGTCCTTCATTCCGAACAAAATTCCTTAATCATGTTATTACGAGGGTCCATTTTGCCCTACTCTCCCCTATATATTCAATTCAATTCAATGAGTTTGTTTTGTATTTTTCTCCATTGAGCAGGAAACTCAAGGAACTGAAATGCCATTAATTCCTTAGATTTGTTCCTGCAAATACACACACACACACAAACAGTGGTGTAGAGACTCCACCTGGGGGCCTGAGAGTCACGTTGGGAGGGCTCTTTCACTGGAGTCACAACCGCATCAGAAATGAAGGGCACGAAAAACCAGGGATGAAATTCCAGTGAACCACTCGACCGGGAATATTGAGACTTCGAGGTGGGCCTCCCCCCTCCCTTCCCCTCTCTTCCCCTCACGTGCAGAACTGAATAAACGAAGACATCTCCTCCTCAGGTATGTGTGAATGCATCCAAAGATAAGGAAAAAACCCGATTTCGAAGAGAATTTTTTCTTCGATAATTGAAAATTCGCAAATGTTTGGACACCAGCAGATGTTCCGAACGAGCGTACACTTCCAAATTCCCGATTTTACGCGAATTACCCTCAACCCCCTCCCTCCCCATTTCTACCTTGCTCTCCCATGATTTCTGTAACACCTGACAATTCCCAAGAGTACTCGATAAAAAAAAGTTATGAAATTCTCCGGACCTAAACGAGATCCAAGATCCTTTTCGGTCCAGACTGCAGCAGAATATGAACACAAGAGCTCATTTTTTTTTTGACTCATCAATAAAATACATGAAAACCACCTCCTCTTCCTCTGAACAGCCTCCCAAGACAAATTATATTTGATCGTCTGTCTGTGTGTATCGACTATAGACACACAATTGTAAAAACCAAAGGGATGCAGACACTCTCTTGAACGAGTTTTTCGAACGCCCGCCACCTGTCGACGCAGCACGCGCCACCACCTGGAGCTCTTTGCCTCTCTCTCCACATTATTATCATTATTATTATTATTATTTTTTTTTCCTCTCATTTTCTCCGAGTGCACACGGGTTGCTTTTGGTTTCGCAACAACGCGCGCATACAAAGTGCAGTTGCAATGAACCAACTCAAGTGTATTAGACACAATTTGTGTATTAGTGTGACTTCTTTCCGCATGGCAACTTGACTCTGTGTTTTCTTCTTCTTCTTCTTCTTCTTTTTTACACGGAGAGAATTTTTCGGTGTCTAGAACTAAAAAATATAGTAGAAAAAGGCCTTGACTATAATCATATAGTTAGTAAATATTGTGATCAGAAATATAAATTTTTTATTTTAAAAAATGAATTTTTTAGCTTCAAGTATAATTATCAGATAGTAGACATGAGTATCAATTGTTGGTTTTCGTTATGTGAAATTTGGTTTTCATAGCTGCAGTACAAAATTAGTTATGATACCCAAAAAAAAACAATTTATAATTTTTTCTTTTTTTTTTGTAATTTTCAAAGTTTCTTTATAATTTCGTTTCTGCTAGGAAACTCTTCAGAAAAATCAGATATTAATGACAAATTTACACAGATAGAATTTTCATTTACTCAATCATTAGTAAATTACATATGATTTAATCGATTCTGTTTTATTGCAGTTGTGCAATACTTCATAAAGTTTGGGTTATGATATGGAAATGGCTAACAGAACTAAAATATAATAATGCATATGTTGTGCGTCTTCATTCAATGCAGTGATCTCAAATAGTAATCCTAACATTATAATTCTGGGCATGATAACTAGTTTGAAATAGTTGATTTTGACCTCGACTTTAAGCAGATAGTCAGGGCAGTATGAAAAATTTCCCTCAGTGTAACAAAATGCCTGGGTAAAAGTACTGTGTAGCTACATACTGTTGTAATGCCTCCTTTAATGCTATCGACCGGATCCATTACTTGCATCTATTTCAATGCACATGTAGAGAGAGAGAGAGAGACAGAAGAGTAACTGGTACAGAGTGATGTTGGCGCCTATACACGTATTATCCAATGTACTACCCAGCCAAGAAGCAAATTATACTCTATGAGATAATCGCCTGTGACTATAATACTGTTTAATACAGTCATAGTAACTTCTGCTTCTCTCTGTGTGTTTCTCTCACGTTTCTAAACTCATGATTAATTGTTTCTACGAAGTAGAACTCTGCTGTCATGCAAGAGGAAAAAAAAAAGAAAAATATTCAATTATAATAAATTTATTTCAATTTATTCGAGTTTAAAAGAAATGAGGATCAATCAATTTTTCAAAGAGTGAGTTTCAGATTTCGTAATTTTATTATTTCTCGGTTCCTTTTTTTTTTTTTGTTATCTTTTTTTTTACTATTGTTGGAGCATTTTGGAGATATTAAATTCACGGTTGGAAGCTTTCAGAATGAGTTGGCATCGGTGGGAAGGTGAGGTGAATATAAATAGATTCATAAATAAGGCACATCTATAATCAACGTTTGAAGAAGGAAAGAAGAAAAAAAATGCTGATGGGGGATGGAGATGCCCCCCCTCAGAGATCGCAAGATTTTTTTGAGGGGTCATATACACTGCACGCGCTTTAGGTGCTAGGGTTGATGGGCTTCCATTTCGTTTATCGCACGGCCCCATCACTGCCCACGAGAAATCGAATGGGAAACGAGGAAGAAAAAAAAAACACAATTTACGTAATTTTTGGTTATGGAATATTCGGATTCCGTGTAGGGCGTGAAAAAATATAGCAGTTTTAAGGGAGGATGGGGCAAAATGGGTATTGGGGGTGAAAAGGGTTGGAGTTTGGGTGGACTTTCAAGGGGGAGGACTTGCAGGAAGGATATTCTTGCTGATTCTATTGAAAAGCTGAGGAAATTTGAGGTGGAAAACATGTATTAGAATTCATTTTTGAAGATTTTTTCGAAAATTCGACTTTTTTGGGGCAAAATTAGAAGTCGAATGCTTTAAATTGTCCGAAAATTTCAGATTTTCGAGGAAATTTACGATTCTATTTGTACTAGAGCTTTCAAATTGCGCGCAAATGAAAGCTGAGCTCATTTCCTATCGATTTAAGTGGTTTTATCCTTTTTCAAATCGATTTTTGAGGTTTTCGGGACGGTTTTAATGCAAATAAAAAAAAAAATCATGAGAAATTGAGAAAAAGTTAAATGAAAACCACATAAGTCAATGGAAAATGAGCTCACTTCTTTAATGGTCATCGAGTTTATGTGCTAGGGAAAGTAAAACCAGAGATATTTCCAAAAAACAAAAAATCTTTGAAAATAGAAAAAGTTTAAATTCCAATTTTTAGCGATAAAAATGGAATTTCTTCAAAAAAACTTCTAAAAATGAGTTTTGACACATGTTTTTTACCTAAATTTCCCTCAATTTTCCAATAGTATCATCCAGAAAAAATAAATCTCTCACACTTTTCGTAGAAAATCCATTTTAACCAATTTTCCCCCAAATATTTCAAGATAATTTTAACTGACATGTCCAACCAAATCATTATCTATGTAAAAGCCACAAAATGTAATCTAAAATTGACTCCATCACGAGTCATTTAGAAACAACCAAACTCCACGTTAAAGCAATCCCCAAAATACCCGAGAATCCAATAATCCAATTACCAGATTGAATTCTCCTCAAAGCTTGACATCAACACATGAAGTATCCTCCACAAATTCCCATTCATTATTTCTCTCTTTCAAAGCCCCCAAATTTGTCGTCAATCGGATGACCGTTGGACAAAGACGAATGAGTGAACAAATCAAAGAACAAAAGCTGCGAGAAAAAAACGCTTTGATGAAAAAAAAAATCAAAAAAAATCAAAAACAAAACGCGAACCTCAAAAAAAAAACTGTGCGAGAACACGAGAAGAAATAACGAGTGGAAAAGAAAACAAGGCCCTCACTCCTTGTGAAGTCAAAAGAGGAGGACAGCATGAAAAAAAAAAAAAAACCTAAAATAAAAGAAGGTAAATAAATAAATAAAGGAATGAGAGTAAAAGAAGAAGGTGGTATAGGGCGCATTAAAGATGGGGTCGCTCGCGCGCGAGCACGGATAAAAGAAGGCAGTTTCTTTGTGCGTTTGCCAGGTGAGCGTTATAAATGAGCTCCTTGTCCCAGGAGGGCCTGCAGGGGAGAGAGAGCAGGAGCGAAAAAAAAAAAAAAAACAAGCAAAAGCAAAAGAGAAAAAGAAGTAGCAACCACACTCAGAGAGGGTGGGAATGCAGAGGAAAAAAAAGGGGCAGGAGGAGGAGGAGGAGGAGGACGACCACACCTATGCTACTGAAGTCGGCAATGAGACTTCGACCACCACGCTGGCCAAAATACGTGGACCAGGTTGAAAATCTCTCTTTTTCGCCGGTTGAAACGAAAATAATCTTTTGGACATTGGTAGCCCACACGAGTGCAACAATAACACACACACACACACACACACATATGGCCATTTTTTTTTACCAGGCAAAGTCGAGGGTGGAAGAAACTGACAGGAGATCAGCTTCTCTTCTACTTGTGTGTATATATATATATGCATACATTTATATATGTTTCTCTCTGGTACATGAGAATACCAGTGGGTGCTTGAAGGATAATCGCCTGAACCGGTGGTCCTGTATTTTGTGTTTATGTGTATGTGTGCTTCCGTTCACGTTCGCCAAACTCCAAATTGCCGTCCGACCACCATTATATTCGCGTCAGCGCATCTCTATCTCTCTTGGTCTATGTTTCAGGTGGTTGTGTCGGATGTTTCCATTATCGCAGCTATCCTCCTCCCCTTCCCCCCCCCCCCTTCATCTGCACTGTGGGTTAATGAAAATGCTCTTATTACGTGAAATAAGGAGATAAGTATGCACACACGTGTGAAGTAGCATGAAAATGGCTAATGAAAATGATGCCATAGAAAAAGTAATCATCACTAGTTTTGGAAGAACTTCTAAGTTCTCGCAAATATATATTCAAGCTCTTTATTTAATTTCTCTTGGAGAGTTACAGCAATTATGAGAAAATCATGAGATTGTTAAAACTCTTTTTACATGCAAATTTTACTGAAGAATGTGAATATTTTTTTGAAATATGAAAAAAAAAGCAACAATATAGTTTTTTGTAGATGGCAAACACGAATGTGTTGGAGAGAAATCATCTTTGGAATTTCCAAAAATTTCGTGGATTATTATCGTGAAATGATGAAGAACAGCTAGGGGGAGAGGGGAGGGATGAGGTTTGAAATTGAGACTACTAAAAGCGCACCTGTGCTGGTCTGCATGCAAATTACAGGTGGTAGCACGAGTTCATCCTCCATCTGGTATAGATGCCGATGCTTCTATCTGTCGTTTTTCCTTTTTTTTTTTGTTTATCCCTTTTTTTTTTTATTTTGAATGGCTGTGTGTTGGTCAATTATTAACCGCACGCTCGTGCCCAAGTCTCCACCAGGTATAACCCAAAATTTTATCCAGCATTCCTCCGCATTTTGCAAAAATTCCAATGTAAAATTTTGCCTTTCACGATACCAAGATCAAAAGGGAGAAAAATATAAAAACATGTTTTTACGTTTTCTCATTCCCTCTGTTTATTTTTTTTCCCTCGTTCGCTGGTTTTTTTATTTTTCATTTTTTTTTTTTTTAGTGCGGCTTTTTCGCCCTCATCTTTTTTTCTTCTTCTTTTTTTTTTTGATGAATAAATTGAAGTGAGACGTTCACAGTGAAATTATGCGAGGTGTCAAGTCGTGAAGAGATGTAACGAGATATCCTTTTACAGGCACTAAGAGCTAAAGGCAAAGTGGATGGGCACGTGCCCTTATATCCATGAAGAATAGAAGAGTGTTGCGCATCAGCTATTGTCATGGTGCTCGCGTATTCTCAACAGCCAGCCAGTGTCCTCTCTTTCTCTCTCTCTCTCTCTCTCTCTCTTGTATCCTACCCTCATTCTGAAAACTAACGTTTCGTTATTCTAAGCATTTACAACAGCACCCAGAGCAAGTCTCTTGTGGACGCATTGCCCATAAACGCTACATCTTTCTTCAAGATAATAGAAAACAAAAAGGAAATATAAAAAGGTAAAAAAACAACGGTAAGACTGAGATTAGTAGACAGGTGGCTACGTCACGGATTACTATCGTTTTAAACAATCTAACTTGATGTCTTCTTCATGGAACAGTAGAGATCTCATGTTCTCATCTCTTCATTTGCAACTGAAATAAGCTGAGTATTTTAATTTATTCAACGTGAAAATTTCACCTGAATTTGTCTTTCACATCGTTATTCTATAAGCAAAAGGGCGTATGTGATGGAAAAAAACGCAGTTTTGGAAAGGAAAAGGGGCTTAGGTGTGAAATACACCTCAAAATATTTTTCATGAGGTAATTAACGAAAATAACAAATTTGCAAGGTAAATAGGACGTATCTGCTAAACATACGCCCTTCTTTTATTGCGAATTTTCGAAAATCTGGCAAATTTTATGAGAGTTCATTAACAGCAAAAAGACGTATTTTCAGGACATACGCCTTTTTATTATTAGCAATTTCTTCAATTGTCCCATATATTTTAGCAATTGATAATAACGAAAGGGCAAATCACTGGCACTTACGCCCTTTTACTATCAGTAATTCTTATTAATTTTTAATTCACTTTAAAATTATATATCAACAAAAAGGCGCTTCTACAAAAGTTCTTGTGTAATTAAGGTAGATGATTAAAAACAAAAGGGCGTATGTGCAGGAGATACGCCTGTTTATCAGTAAACACTCCATACATGATGTTCCAAATTAATAAAGAAAAATAAAATCAGAAGGGCGTATTTACTGCAAAAAACGCCTTTTTACTATCAAATTTTCAATGAAAAATCCTGAATTGAGGCAAAAATTAAAAACAGAAGGGTGTAAATACAGAAGATACGGCTTTTTGTTATTAGGAACGTCATACGACATATTGCAAATCTAAGGAATATTTAAAGTCAAACAGACGTATGTGAAAAAGAAACGCCCCTTTAATATTAATACCTTGGACATATGCCTATTTGTTATTGGAAAAGAAAAATGCTGTAAACGATTGGAATTAAAATCCAGAAAAAATGACACTTACGGCCTTTTGCTTCCAGAACGACGAAATAATCTTTTTCAATTAACAATTCAGCACACAGTCAATAGATTTGTCAGTAAAAATGAAGTATTATTTCTTTCTCATCTCTTCTATTAAATGAATTATTACCAATTTTCAGGGTGTAGAAAATTGTCTGTAGCAATAAATAACACAGAAAAAATATAGTATCTCAATTTTTGAGCAGATGTGGAAGGCTCGAGTTTATTGCCAGTAGAGAATCTCTGTATAGTAACTCAATTGGCAAAACGAAATGGAACGAAATACACAGTGGCTGAGTAGAAGCAAAAGCAACACCACAAGCCAACACACACCCACCCTGCTGCGACACCCGTAGTGAATCTGATGCTACTCTCATTCTCTCTCTCTCTCTCTTTTGCTTCTGGTCATTCTTCCACAATTTTGTAGGGTGAAGAAGTACATTGGTTTTGGCTGTGGCTTGAAAACATTCGCCTTCCACTTCGTTACTGCATAGTAGCCCCGCACTGTGTGGCCACAATTTCACGCGACCAGACTGGGCCCTGGCGCTAAATTAAAAACTAATCGTTTTCCCGCACCCCCGCTGTGAGTTGTTCAGTCTCTTGAAGGTGGAAAAAAAAAAAAGAAATGAAAGAAGACAGGGCGACGATGAGTAGAAGAAAAAAAAACGAGGAGAAACGGATCGAGCGGCTTCGCTTGACGCCTATATCGATTATATCGAAAGTATCGGGTATCCACCGAGTGCAACACGGCTCATCGTCTGCAGCCGTCTAGCACTTCTCCCCTCGATGGAGAGAAGAGGAAAAAAAAAAGTGTTTATTTGTGTGAAGAAGTGTGTGTTTCACAACTCTGCATCTCACGATGTTTTTTTTTTATTTTTTTTTCAATTTAAGTCTGTTCGAGGGGAAGAAATTTCGGAAAATTTAATTACTTTATTATGTAATAGAATGTTCATAATTCACATGGGCAGAAAAAAATATACTTGATAAATATGATTATGAAGTTTTCAGACAAATCGATTTTTATTTTATCGCCAGTTTTTCAAGGATTTCTGAACAGCTTGCCTCTATAAGTAAAAAGGGCATCAGGAAAAGGGCATTTTCTCGCTTAAATTCCGAGATATTTCATCAAAGAACTAGTAAAAAAAAATCAAATTAATTGACCTGAAACTTTCATATTCTTCAATAAATTACGATTTTCTTGAGAAATATAATGACTTCACAAATCTTAAATTTCAGATTTCATATAATATGTAGCAAAAAAAAAAAAACTCCTTTTATTCCCGAATAATCTCTTGACCCAAATTCGTCAATGTAATTATCACGATTTCCCTCTGACATAGTTCCATTGAAAATCATATTGAATCCACGGACATCCAAATGAACAATTCAAGCGAGTTCCATCATATCAGAATATTATATTCCCACCAAAAATAATTAATTCCAATGACCGAAGAAATGTCTCGTGACCCAATAAAACTCCCAAACCTCCCCAAAAAAAAAGCCCTGAATACGATACAATAAAGCCCACATGGTCTTTACAACCCGAGAATAAAGAAAAATCGAGGAAAAAAAGAAATAACCAAAAAGAAAAAAAAAAGGCGCACGTGATGAATGACGTTATTCATCGAATATATTTCACCAAACATAATTACAACGATCGATACTTCTCCAGAGGCTCACTTCTGTTCCTCTGTCGCTCACTGTGGCTCGAATGAGCGCTTGAATTATAGGTTTAGCAGGTATTGTATTCGCGTATCCTATGGCTTCACAAACGAGAGCAAGAGAGAGAGAGAGAGAGAGAGTGAGAGTAAGTCTACCCTGTTAAATGTACGAGCCCTGATGGTGAGCTTATATATAGGGCTAGTGTACAAGGGGGGATTATATAGTTACGGGACAACGGCTATGTAATCAGCCTGAAGGTGGCCAGTATGGTGTGTGTATGTGCAGAGAAAGGAGGGGAGGGGAGGGGGTATACACATTATACACGCACCATGTCTTGTCACCTGCTGGGCACGAGGCTCGGACATAATCAGCATTATGTTTACTACTCAAGCTCTCCCCCCCCCCCCCCCACTTTACCAACTCCCCCCTCCCCTCCTTACCATATTCTAAAGTCACCTCCAGCATCAGGTATCAGTAGTACTGTGTATCCCTTTGATACTAAATGCGCACCACGCTCTTCATCATCCCATGATCTCTAATTAAATTCACTCAGGCAATCCTCTCAAATGCATTATTAATATTGACATGGTAGAGAGGTCTCCCAACGAGTTTACCCTAGTCCAACTCGATTGAAATTCACTCGAAATGTTCTCACGCCAAATGGCCGTTAAGCTCGTGATTATCAATTATTAAGCTATGCTGCGAGAGGTTGAGTAGAATTTTTGGGTTAATAATTTAATGACGGAAGTGATGAGGGTGTATCAGGAGGGTGGTTTATAACTAGTTTGATAGCCATCAGGTATTCAATCAGTACTGCGAAAATTATCATTTCCTCATTGAATTAAGGGGATTGAATTGATTAGAGGGCTTAGGCTGATGGTGAACGGATGTAGGGGATGAAAAATTGAGCTGGCTTTTATCGGAGAGGCGATAGAGTATGGAGCACTTTATTGATGAAGGGTTCTCATACACGATTCAACTGAGTTGGTCAACTTTGAAAAATTTGGGTTCTGATGAACATTTTGATCAATTGAGTTGGACGGATTAGGTGTTCTAGACGGTTTAAAAACTTGGTTGGTTGCAGGTTCAAGGTAGACTGTGTGTTGAGGACATCTATTTGGTCGGACCAACTTGGAGCACTTTGTTCATGAAAGCCTTCATACACGATTCAATGGAATTGGTCAATTTCAAGAAATTGAAGGAACATCAACTTGTTTGTCAGAACCTAATTTGGATTCTAACGTTTAACTTAGTTGGGCGCTCATACACGATTCAACAGAATTGGTCAATTTCGAAACATTTGGGTTCTTACGAACAAGTTGATGTTCATCAGAACCCAATTTGGTTTCCGATGTCCGACCTAAGTTGGATGGATTAGGTGTTCAAGACGGTTTGAAAATTTGATGGGTTGCCGCTCCAAATTAGATCATTTTTTGTAAGTATCAAATTGGTTGTACCAACTTCAAGTTCATACGCATGTACATTGCTGTCAAATCAATGCTATTCAGAACTTCAAACTTATCCATTTTTATGAATGCAAATACTTCTAATTATGTTTTGCATTATGAAGACAATCCTTTCGAAAAAGGAACACATTGCGATCTTTTATGGAACTGCGATAATCGACATCGAATATATAAAAATTCTGTAACGCCTAAATTTCATTGGTTGACGAGTTGCGCGGGATATTCAAAATACAAAATATCTATTGGCAAAAACAAAGCTACCTTCTCGCGCTACATTTGAGGTCTGATTACCTAAACGCAGGAGAACAAAAAATGAATGTTTCATTTCAAAATGGCGTGCAGAATATTGTTGCATATTTAATACTCGTTTATAAATAATTGGTTGTTTATTAATTTTATGATAAATATTTAATTCACAAGATGACAGGAATCAAAACATAAAACTCTCTTGCCGTTCCTCTTCCTCAACTAACTTCACAGATCAATTGATCGATCAATAGTCTTTTCTTTGTTTTAAAGTCCATTTTATAACAATATGTTAAATTTTTGCCCATTAAGAAAAACAACCATTTATGATTCAAAAGAAGAGAAATTTTCTTTTTCAGTTTCGAAAAATGATGAAGCATGAGAACATGCATAAATATTGATTAGGTTGGAACAATTCGCAAGGTGCTCCATAATCTAGTGAATAACAAATCCGAAAGAAAACTCACGTCCTTTCCATTGACAATACCGAATTCTCATTCATCCCCCGATTTATCGCGAGATTTGATATCAGCAAAAAAAAAATTAGATAAGTCCAAAGAGGCGACAGAACATGGAGCACTTTGTTCATAACCCAATAGATGGTTATGTACACTCTCGACGGCCACCTGGACGGTGGCCTGGGGCGCGTGCCGGAGATGACGTCCGTTAAACAAGACCGGGGCGTTTACCAAAGGATACGCTTACGCGCGGGGGCGTACACACACAGAAGGGCCCTTGAGACGATACAAGAAGAGAGAGAGTTGGTTGTTGAGTGTGGAGGATGGATAGAAAAACCCCGGGTGTTTCCTGGGCACGCGACTATGTACGTGGTTTCGTGTTTGGTGCGATAGCCAGCTGCTTCCTGCCTCCCCCAAGCCCATCCCGTTATACTCATCACTGCACGTATACCCCATCGATCTCTCCACACACGGTTTATGATCGAATCGGTTCCTTTTCAATGCCGATCGAAGTCCTTTCATATGCTACGAACATAAGAAGAAGAACAGCTTCTTTTTTTTCCATCGTATTCTTTTTTTTTCCTTCTTATTTTATTTCCATTCTCTTTATTTTTGTCCGCCCGGGGTGGGGTTATAATTCATGTCTCGATGAAGAAATCGCGGAAGCACTGGGCGGGGGAGAATATAATGTGCACTGGGTGAAATAAGGATAGAATAAGGAGAAGAGCGAATGTGGCAGGAAGTGGGGGCACGCGTCCGGATGGCTATCCGGTGAAATAAGAAACCGGAAACATCTGGGGGGGGAAGCCGCATTGTTTGCACGAATTTTGAGTCCTTTATTTGAGACGTCGGCACTCATTCCTAATCTATAAATTGGTGTATAGTGCATTTAGATCCTGCAGAAAACAACTGGGGGACTTGTTTTTTTTTTTTTTTTTTTTTTTTTTAAGAGAGGCAAGAGAGAATAGAGATTCCTCCACAGGAGGGTGCGCAAAAGGGCTCGAAGTTTTGTGGCCTGCGACACATTAAATGATGCTGAAATAAATTTTTTTCAAGTTTTGGAAAAATAAGGCTTTTCGGAAGCATCTGGTGTGTACGTACCTCTTAAGCCCGAGAATGACCCTCTTGGGTTTTTACCCCCTCATGCCTATTTAACCCCCTTGGATTGGTGCCCATCGAGAGTGCCACACGAATTTACGGTGTCTCGTTACCCTCTTTTACTTTTCTCTCTTTCTCTCTCTTCCATAAAACTCCTCGAAAAAAGCAACACCTGGGGTTTTTCAAAAACATGTGCCTCTAGATTTTTCCCAAATTGTATATATAGACAGAAAACCTTCACCTTCACCCAAAAAAAAAAGGGGTCTATCAATTTCGAAAAATCAACGTCACAATCTCACAAATACACGAAGCAAAAGTCTTTCAATACTTTGTTATTTGGCTTTGAAAATATAAAGAAGGCGTGTGCCGATTGAATGAATGAATGAATGAAAAAAAAAAAAAAGGAAATGTAGATTATTGTCCAGTATGAACGGGTAAAGGCGAAAAACGTTGTTTAGAGGGTTCCCTTTTTGCTCAAAGGAGCCAAAAACAGCCGGAGTTTTTCGAATAACAGAATGTATATCGTTTGAATATATTTTGCAGCTGCAAAACGAATGGAATTCAACTCTTGCCCCTTGTGTATGTGTTATGTTTTTCTTATTCTTTTTCTTCTCTTTCACTTTTTTTTTTCCACTCTTTTTCGTAATGCACAAAGGGCACTGCTTGCGATGTCAAAAATGAAATGTCAGATTTTTGCGTAGAAAAATATGAAATACCCCAAAAATAAAATCTGTTTATTCCTTATTTTTTTTCTTATTATTTCTCATTTTATCAATCTTGGAGAAAAAAATACACAGGCAAGTGCGCATACTGCGCCTACACGAAGAGAATTTTTCCAATTACACTGAAAAACTGATTCGTTTGGCTGAAACGAGCCTCGTTTAGTGTTAACAAATGATAGTTAGAATGGTAACCAAACAAATATTCGTTAATATTAAACGAATGGTTCGTTTAAGGGGTTTCGATTGAGGCAAGTGGATTCAATAATTCAAATTATCCAAAATGTACCGTTTTTGACGAAAAAAAATGAATTTTCATGAAAATAATTAAAATAAATTACTTCAACGAGGGGAAACACATCCAAACAAAAATGACGATTGTATTAGCTAATATTCAACGAATACACTGTTGAGTGAACCGGCTTAAGGATGTTCTACCGATATTTTATTAAAATTTTCAATGAAATTTTTTTCCAAGGTTCTCCAATTTATAAAGAAAACCGTATGCAAAATTTTGGATTTTTTTCATACCTGGTTTAAAAGTTATAAATTTTTTAAAAACCATTTTTAACATGATTCTTATGGGAAATTCACAAAAGCTTAAGAAACTTTCCGGAAAATTGTTCAAATTTGATGAAACTTCGGATATAGGTGAGAAATAACCCCCCGCACAATTTGTACATTTTTATACAACGATTGGGTCAATAATTGGCATTAAAATTAATAAAAATGCTTGAAAAATTGTCGATTTCGCGTAAGTGCTGCCAACTTGTGTCGTCAGAATTCCCTAGAATTCAACGCTTTTTTCCAAATAATTCTCAAACTAATTAAATAAAGGATAAAAAAAATATCTATGAAATGTGATGATAATAATATAATATTTGGACACCCACAGCGTTCCATAATTCCCTGAAAATCATTTTAATGAGGAGTTCAAAAAATCATTATTCCATGTTCAGGGATTGGAACACTGACAAAATCACTGCCCCTCTCATGCCGCGCAACCCCCGCTTACGGTAGGTGTAGAACATCCTTAAGTATTTGAGGCCATCTAATAGTCATTCAATGCAACTAAATCCGTGAGTTAGCTGTTAATCAATTGTGTTTTTCATTTGCATGTTTATAAATTAATGTGTGGGGATTCAATTTAAATTTAATTAAGTTAACTCATTGCTTTAGAAATGTGATCATTAGAACATTGAAAAATTAAAAATTACACTGAAAGAAAAAAAAAGGTAAAAAAGAGGGCAAATTTGATGTATGGGAAGGGTTACCACTAACTGTAAAGAACCGAAAGATTATACGAGGAAAGCAAATAAATAAATAATAATAATAATTAATGTGTGGGGATCATAGGACATTGGAAAGATTAATTTAACAATACTAATTAATTGTCAAATGAACGACGTTTCACCTGTTTTATTCAGGCTTCCTCAGGTTCTTGACATTATTAGTATATAGTCAACATAAAATTAATTAAATCCAATCGGAAATTCAATCCATGCAAAAATATTTTCATTAACATTGCAGTGTGTTCTTCTGTGGTGACTTCTTTTGTCAGCTGTTAATAATCGTTTTCTCAGTGTATGGAACTTTCATCAAGTATAACTAGGGGAACCTGGGGCAAAATGGACCCCCGAGTCGATATAATTTACGTCTTTTTTCCAGAGCGAAGGACTCTACAAAAAAATATGAAAAAATTCACCTAAAAAGGCGACAAGTTGGAGCATCTTCTAAAAATTTTTAAGATTTTTTCGCAAACTCTGTCACTCCGAAATAAAATTGTTAATCATTTCAACATGGGGTCCATTTTGCCCCAGTTTTCCCTATCAGACAGTCAACATGACTATAAACTGTTGATTCTAGTTAAAATTCTAGCTGCGATTATTAATTAAAAACAGTTCATTTTGACTATTAAAGGAATAGTCACACTAGTAGAAAAAAATCCCCATCACTGGTAATAAGAAGAATTTCTCACTTTGTAAAGATGAAAATTCTTAGGAATATTTCATGGAAGAAATCATGGAAAATTCAACTTCTTTTATACCTTTTTTTTCTTCACTCGTAAATTCGAAGGACACGGTCACGTACAGTTGAACAGGTAAACGACATTTGAAATAGCAAATATTGTAACATCAGGTATCTATAATATATAAACACTATATAGTTTGTAGTAAAGAGAGACAGAATTATGCCTGGGATATTCTCTACGCCGCATTGCCCATTCCCTTGGTAATCCCCAGTATTGAGCATGAAGCACGCTCTGGACATTCTGGTCATTCTCACGATCCCTCAAGCACGTGGGTCAGGTGTTTCTTGGGGTAAAGCCCATCTTCTGTAGTATGCCCTCCCAAGTCCTTATAAACTCAACTACTGCTGTTACTCCTTGGCACCCGTTTTTTTTTTTCTTCCAAAATTTACCTCTGATGTATACAACGGGTCGTATAGTATACACACCCACCTCCCTGAAAAATACGTATCCACCCCCCCCCCTCTTTCTCTCTCTCTCTCTCTCAGGCCCAAAGAAAAGAGCCATTCAGTCCCCCCCCCCCCCCTCCTCGTCCCATTAAAAACATAAATTTACAAAACTGACCCCCGCAAATGCGATTGTCCTGAGTTTGAAGGCTCCCAACATCGTAAAACCCATCCCCATAATGGCTAATTCGTGATTTGGAATAAGTTAAACTGATTTTCTTGCCTTCCAGTACCCGTAGCTGGTACTTTCCCCAACAATTGTTAGTATCCCGCCTTCTTTTTTTTTATTTAATTCCTTTCTTGCAACACAGTGTGTTTAGGGGGGTCTCTTTGGAACCTGCCTCCCCGCGGTCACAGCACCAACTATTCAACAATAAAATTGCTGCTGGTGTCTGTACTGTCCACTTTTATCCCATGGGAGGTACTAGTGAATTGTCCTGTTAAAGGCGCCTTTAAATTTTCACCAACCGTATATATTATTATGAGTGGGGCATAAATTTTGAGAGGAAAAAGAAAAAAAAGAGAGAGAGAGGCAATCACAGCTGGAAAAATTGATGATACAATAGAAAGACTCTTGAAGTTCTGGTATTAATGAATAGAAGAAAGGATTTGGCTATTTGCACATTACATTTCATAACAATTCCAGAAAAAATTGGATAGTCCTGGACCGGGAGTCGAACACAGGATCTTCTGATGTCGAGTCAGGCACTCTACTTTTTTTTTTTTTTTAATTCATTAAATTGAAGGAGTTACATTATTTGTTTTATAAAAGTGTAATAAACTTAGCGAACAAAAACCTTAACATTATATATGAGTCTAATTGAAAGTTTGGTGGCTTCTTGCCACGTCTCTATTCTCTAGAGTATGTATGTCTTCTAAACAGATCAATAATGAAAACCAAAGATATTTGTTGCATCAACTGTTGAGCCTCAGGCACTAATGGCTTTACGTATAAATTTTTTAATTCATTTTTAGTGTGTAAAATTTTCTACTTGTCCTGTATATAAATAAAAACCACACTAGCGTTATTTTAAACTTATCACTAATCCTTACAGTTATTTATGTACATATTTACAAGTGATTAGCAGCTTCAGAAATTGACTACTTATGAGTTAATTATTATATAAGAAAAGAAAAAAAAAATGATAAAAAAAAAGTAAAAAATAATAATTCAACAAGGAGAATGGAAATTTTAAGTTCTAATCAACTTATTATATAGAGAATATTCTCATAATCAATATTGCCTCCCTTTAACTCTACTATCTACATCCCTTTGGATCTATCTGGTTTATTCCTTTTTTCTCCCTCGCTTTTTATTTTTTTTGTAGGCCGCAACAAGGTGCTTTACTTTATTATATCTGCTGTCAGGCGCTCTACCGATTAAGCTATCCAGTTCTATACCAAATTTCCATTCGAATTGCCTTGAAAAGTCACTCACACAGTATATATCCCTTTGCCCTTCATACAGTAATTTTAAATTAAATTTTAATCATATTTTTGGTAAATTATACTTTGCGTGACTTTTGCGTGCACTGTGCAAATAGCGTGATCCTAGAAGAAAACACCATGAAAAAAGGAGAATTCCACGTTTTCCTTCAATGGCAATGACTCGAGGAGTAAATTGAATTGTACATAGTAGAGTAAAAAAAACACGAAGTACTATTCTCGAGTACATTGCGACCAATTGAGTCGTTCAATTATTTAACAGCCATACTTTACATTCATTGGCACTTCAGAATCTATAAAGAAGAATTCTAACAATTGTGTTGTGTTTGTGTGTGTTGTGAATTAAAAGAGAGCAAATTTCATCTGGAAAAAGACATTATCCAAGGGTCCTTGAGCATGGTCCTCGGTACTATGGAAGATACCATAACAGAATACGATGCAATCGTCATCGGAAATACCATCAGATGCTGCACATGCTTGTATACATATATACATATACATACACACAAAAATTTAAAACGTGCTAATAAAAACGCCAGGTAACCCGCATTATCCTGTATGTGTATATGTATGTGTTTATGTGAGGCGCCGAATGAGCCTGGTTATTCGGGTCTCTGGAATTTGTATGTGGAGCGGCCCGAGGGCTTTAAATAGAGACTGCCGAGAAACGAAGAAGAAGAAGAAGAAGGCGAAAGTGAAGAAGAAGAAGAAAAAAAGAAAGACAGATAGATGGACTCTTCTCCTTTTTTTTTCCTCTCTCTTTCTTTCATTATAAGCTTTTAGGTATAGCTGAAGGAGGACAGTGAATTGAGGTGTAAGTGAGACAGGCTGATATGCACAGGCCTTTGTCCAGAGGGTGGTCCAAATAATGGCAAAGCGGGGCCCGAGAATCACCCAGCGTAATTGGCGAGCTGTTTGTTTTGTCGCGCGCCGCCCGCCGACAGATGGCTCGCAAATGCCAGAGTGGAATGGAGCAAACAGCAAGAGAAAGAGAGAGAGAGAGAGGAAAAATTATTGAAGAGAAAGAGAGAAAGATAGAGAGAGAAGAGGAAAAAATTTGTAAAGATACTTGAGTTGCAAAGGGAAGGATAGAAAGAGCAAGAGAGATTGGGTGGGTGGTGTACACGATGATGATGCTGCAGTGATGCGCACATCACATATGTGTACATATTCAGAGTATAAAAGGTTGGGAAAAAAAAAGAACCCAGTGGAGTACCTTTTATTCGACCTTGTGACGCATATACGTGCTTCTGCCACAATTTTCCACCAGTTTTTCTCCCATTCTCCAATCTCTATCTCTATCTTTCTTCCTCTATTTTTCCCCTCTTGGCTCCTTTTTTTTTTTTTGCGTCAAAGGCCATGAAGATGAATATGCTCATCGTGCGCTCGTTATTTCCATCGTGCAACTCTACAGAACACTGAAAAACGACGTGTGAGCAACCTTTCTACAAGTACCCAAGAGAGCATTGGTAACGAGTCGTTTGTCGTCCTAGTAGAATAAAAAAAAGAAGCAAGCCATTATTTCTTCTTTTTTTATTCTCATCTTCTACTTTTGTATGGATCGCTCTTTACCTGCCGTTGCATTGCCAAGATTTAACTATGCACAATCTATTGTGTGTGTTTTTTTGAAAAAACTTTGCTGGTAAACGTCACACATCGAAGACCAACTGAGCAATTTTTCCTCCTTTTTTCTGCGTCAAAGTGCAGGGCCTCGTTATTAAATGAGAATACCATGGGCACAACGGGTGTTCCTCTTCTTTGGTTCATATACAGTACTTGGGTGGGGGGGGGGGGGGGGTTCTTTTCATTTCATTTCTTCCTTTTTGATGTCCGCGGTGGTCAAATAGACGCGTTTGACTCGATGGCTCTATTGCAACGAGCCAAAGAGGTAATAAAAGACGCCAAAGAAAAGAAAAAAAGCAAAAGAAACGTCGAGAAAAGAAGCATCAACTGCAATTTCTTTCTGCATTTAAATGAGATAAAATACCGTGAAATACACGGGGAATAGAACAAAAACACCTGTAGAATTCCACTGATTCAGTGTGGAATAACACGAGGGAACACACAAATCGTATTTGTTTTGCATGCTTGCCAGCAGTATGCGCCACTCGTCGAGACAGATTTATATCGCAAAATGTCAGACGGTTGCAGTTGCTACCGCACAGATGGCGATATGAGACACTGGAAGAATACAGAGGGGGGGGGGGTGGATAATACAGGGGTTAACTTGCTTGGGTGAGAAAATTGAGAGAACCCGCAAATGGTACCCACTCAACACTTTTATCATCTACTCTACTACTATAACCTGTTATTTTTTATTTTTTTTTACAATTTTCCTACCCTTATAATTGTAAACTCATGGGGGGCGTGTTGTTATTCTTTGCGGAAGAGAAAAGCAATAGTTACGATCATAAAAATTTTCAACCCTCCAATGATACTGTAAAAAAAAAGCCTAATTACTTCTAATTTGAGGAGAAAAAAAGTGCACTATAATTAATTCAAATGATTTTCCTATCACTGAATCTCTCTCGAGTGAGAGAAATAAATTGAATTTAAAAAAGAAGCATCGTTATACTACACAGCATCACACATATGTATAATGAAATGCAAAAAGTAGGGTTGAAGAGAGAAAAGAAAAGAACTATAGACACGACTTCTCGGTGAGAAGCTGCGTGTTATGTTTGCAGTCGATGGGACGATGGCAATCCAGAGATAAAGAGCCGATTGGGCTCCTCCATATGCCCCTTCCAACACACAGATTCTTCCCAGCCAACGACTTCACTCCGGGTGAATTCCAAGTTTCTCATTCCAAACCGGCGCCAGTCGATGTCAAAGAAAAACAAAAAATGGAAGAAAAAAAAAAGAGGAAGAAGTCCTGCATACAATAAATAGAAAAAAAAAAAAAAGGAAATGAAATAAAATATTAAAACTACAAAATGCATTTGACTCTGCTCCACCTTGGTTTCTCTCTAAACCAGATAAATCGTTAATCAGAGTGCCTCTCTCTCTCTACCATGTACCAACGTCTCTATAAAGCCCTCTACAAACAGAGTAAAAAAAATCAAGAAATAATAAAAACATACACACTATTCGCCATCGATTCGTTTTTGTATTTACCGACTATCATCTCTCACGTCAAAACCTATTTGGCCTATACTCGTATGGAAATTCTTCTCCCTCTCCATTTGTTCTCATTTTATTCTACGTTTTAACAACAGAGACACATATACACACACACAGTCACGGAGGTCCAATGGATGGACTGGCAAAAGGTATGCGCGACCACCTACTCCAACATTTCTTATTTTTCATTTAATTTCTTTTCTCCTCCACATTCTTTCGCTTTTTTTTTTACCCTCTCCCAGATTTTTTTTCACCACCCTCCCCTCCCCCTAAATTCCCGCCTCTTTTTATCTCAAGTGTTTCGTGATTGGACATGTTTTGTTTCTATTATCCCCTAATTAAGAGCCGTTTGAAAGGTCAACCTTAGAGAATGAGATAAGAAAAGAAGAAGAAAAAAATTCATCTCAATGGCCCGCGCCTCCTCTCAAGAGATAAGACACTGTCGCCACTGGTGGGTCATTCCAAAATCCTCAAGAATTGTCATTTCCACGAAATCCATTTACTTATAAGCATAGAAACGAATAGGCGCTTGCTCTATGTGTGTTAAGCCTATCGAGCTTTTAATTCGAGAGACAACAGGCGTCATTTGGTGTCTCTTCACTTTTTTTTTTCGTCCCTTCTTTCATTCCACACGATAAGATAAAGAATTTTTAAGAATACAAGGAACACAGGCGAGGACTTGGTGAAATATGTCAAACCTCAAGTGGATGAAACTTTCTCACTCTCTTACACTTAAAAAAAAAAAAACTACCGGCGATCCTTTTCCACTGACTTTTTCATTCCATTTTTACCTTTTTTTCCTTCGAAACTTCTCTTATCCAAAAAAAAAGGAAAAAAAACGGAGAGGCTTGGACTTGGACTTGGAGAACATCGGACTGAGTGTGGTATGCATGGCTGAGATATAATCATTCAGCGATCACCAATGGCATCGATCCACATAGATAGATACCTGCGTATTTCAGAATGCTTTTAACTTTAGGACAAGATACGTTAAACACTAATAGGACTATCGTGTACATTTTTTTTTCTTTTGATTTTTCATCTGCCTGATATCCTAACCGCTGTAGGTGTCTGAGCATTATGGAAAGATGAAAAAAAAAGAAATGACTCTTCCGATAATTCGAGACCCTGGGATTTTGGATGATTCAAATATTACGAAAAAATTTCGAGGGATAATTCTCTGTATTGAGGATGATTGGGAGGTACAATCGGAAAAAAAGTTAAATTTTTCGTATAAAATTGTTAATAACAATTTATACAAGATGAAATTGTCAAATCTGAGTCAATGAATCTGTAAAGAATATGATTAGAAATAAAATAACCCCTAACAGCAAAATATTGATTGAAAATTGATGAATTTTGATTATTTTTTACATTTGGACAGATGAATAAATAGTAGAAATCAATCTTCACATTTATTTCTTAAAATCGCGACATTTCGCTTCTGATTAAAAGCTTCTTCAGGCTCTATAAAAACAATAAAAATAAAACATACATTAAAAATATATTGAAAAAAAGCCTGTGACGAAATTTCTTGAATGAATTTTCGGTTGATACAAAAATTTGAAATACCTTTAGATAAATGTAAATTGTCATAATAATATTAAAATTAGAGAACAGTTCTGTTGCACTATATAAGTCTTCAATAATGAGAATTTTTCAATTTTCAATTAATTTTTTGTTTCTAAGGCTTATTTTATTCCTCATTACATTCTTCACAAATTCACCAAATAAAATTTAAGAATTTCAATTTTGTATAAATTGTTATTAACGATTTTATCCAAAAATTTAACTATTTTTTTCCCCGATTGTACCTTCCAATCATCCTTAAATCTTATAACACATCAGTTAATTCAATCGAAACACTATCCAAACAACACAAAATCACCCAAACCCTCCATCAGCATAATCCCAATAACATTAGCTCTGAACATGAAATGCATTATGTAAAGGTAAAACCGATACGATTATTTGTGCATGATGAAGTTAATTAATTTGATCATTAAACTGGAAATTTACATTATTTTTAATGTGCATTATGAAAATTTCCCAAATGGATAATATTGAAATACACGAGAACGTGGGAAAATCCAAAACATAATTGATATCAAATCGCATAATATTGGATTACAGTGAAGTAAGGGGGGGCATTTGGATTTAACAGAATGGGGATAATAAATGAGTAGAATTAAAATAACACAATTGATTAAATTTATTCGTGCATGAAGTGTTTTTTCTGAATAGAGTGGTTTTTCATTTGGTCAACTTCCAAGAGTCGAGGAATGAGTAATTTCATGGAACAAAAAAGCTAAACTTTAAAAAAATACGATTATAATATGTGTGTCTGGGTGTTTGTGTGGATATCATGATGTGTATAAAAATCGTGGGAGGTTAGAGCACAAGTGCCCGATGGTGTGTATCGAGTATGGAAATTTGTGGGACCAAAAAGGTGTGAGGCACTCGTGTGAACCTATCACCTCCTTCTTTTCCATTCTCTCATTCTTTCCAATGCATACATATATAATATATCTATATATATATATATATATATATCTATATATATAAGTTGGCTATGGAATCGAGATAATAGAGAATAAAAGAGAAAAGGAAAACAAATTGAGGAGGCGGAGATGCAGAGAGAGAAGAGGGGGGGGGGGAGAAGAAGAAGAATACTTTTGAAAAAATTGAAGAGGAGAAAAAGAGAAGATTCGACGAATGGACCACCGAGATCGCACGCTCCATTGCGTCACGTGCACCTATCTCTCTCTCTCTCTCTTTTTTTCTTTCTTTCTCATGATATTTGTACAACATTTATGTGTGTTCGTGTATTTACTATTGCCCTGTGTTATGTGATTGACGGCAGTTTGAAGATCACTGACTTCTCTTGCCGCATCCGTGAAAACATATAAAAATCACCCGAAAAAACAATCGAGTTAATTGCTAATCACTATACTCCCGTTGAGACAACTATCTTCATTCGCCCCCTTGAAAAATAAGAAGAAGCCCTCCCATAATCATGCTAATCCATTTTTTTTCTCTTTCATCTCCATTTCAACTTCGAAGGACGACTCCTTCAACCGCGAGACATCCAATCGTTCAGGTAGAAAACACAAGCAATCTATTCATGTGAGAGAAGACGATACACAACAAATAATAAATGGTACTAAGTCCAAATATTTTTTTAAGGTGGCAAAAAATAATCGATGAAACACTAGTAGACTATTCCAATTCCTGCAGAGGTTTGCTGCTGCTGTTAACTATATCTCTCCTCTAATGCTCCAATACTCGAGAACTAGTTGGTGAAATTACTGATTATCATCTTCTTTCAATTTTCTTATTTCTCATTTCTTTTTTTCCCCATTCTTCACAAGTCTCTCTATCTTCTCCTTTGAAAATATCTCTCTTTCTCTCTCTCTCTCTCTCTCTCTCTTATTGTGTGTTTTTGTCCTGAAAGCGATTTCGATCACAATGGACCAGTGAGAAAGAGAGAGAAAGATCTTGCTCGGCAAATCAGGTGCAGAAAAAAATAGAAAAGAGTGAAAGGATTCCACTAGGCAATAAGCCTTCCAGCTCTTATTACGCGGTCCCACAAATCCACCGGTAATCTCTCCCTGGTGATTCACATACAGACAACCGATACAAAGATGAAGATAAAGAGAAAGAAGATGAAGAAGAGGAAAAAAAATAAAAATAAACCTTAAAACCCAAACGATAAACGGATCTGTCTGCATTGATGCTGTTTCTCAGCTCGAGCGTAAATATAAGTTCAAGTTTTTTTTTTCGTTTCTCCTTTTCTTCTCCTTCTCTTTTTTTTTTTTCCTTACCTTCAAGCCACAAATTCTATGATTGTAATGCTCTATTCCAAAGGCAATATATTTGAAAACACTTTTAAACACTTTAATACAGTACATCCACAAAATGCGCTTGAGAGCCGTTGAAAGAAATTCATTAAAAAAAAAAAAAAAGCGACAAATGCTTGAAAATAGCCACGAAATTTTTCTGAAAAGGTAAAAATGTATTTTTTTATTCTTCTTCTTTTCTCTATGGTTCGTCACCATGACCACACGCCCCTATTACAAAAAAAAAAAAAAAAAAAAACGCGATGAGACATACCCCGTAATTTAGTGTCCCATCCATTTGACAATACTCTCATTCAACGAAAGGCCACTCTGAAAAATTTTTTGGCTCCACTTTTCTCTTTTATTTATTTTTTTTCTTCTTCTCCTCCACTTCTTCCGCTGCATTACAACTGTAGTTAATAGAATAGCCTATTATTACCTTTCAACGGTCGAAGGAACGTTTTTTTTTTTTTTTTTTTGATTATTCCGTTTGACCAATACCGAAAAATGCATTTGCAGTGCCCATGCATTTGGTGACGAAATTATGAGGCCAATTGGGGGAGAAGACGGATAAAGAAAATGGATAACGATCGTTGTAACAGCTCAGAGTGGAGAAAACAGCAGTGACAGTAGCAGTTGCATTATATTATCCAGGGCTTTTCATATATGAAGGATATAAACAGGGTGAACTATAAATGGCATTATAGTTTAAGGTTGGTGAGTAACCATATATCGATTGAACTAGCAGAGCCATCCAGGCTGGATTAAGCGTATTTTCTAGATTATCTTGATGGCTCTAACTGTATGTAAAGCTATGCATCAGTTGTCCCTCAGTTGCATATCGATTGACCGAGTATCAATACAATGCTATCATCCTCTGTTCCCTGTCTTTTCAATTTTTTTCTCTTTTTATGCTTCTTTTTCTGTTAAATTTCCCCAAATATTCGATCGACCATGGCAAAATTGACCGACCAATTTTCCGCCACTCAACGTCACTACCGCTTAGGCCGCTTACATACTTTATTCCCTCATTGTGGGAAAAAGAGGAAAAAAAAAAGGGGAAAAAAAAAATTTGTTAAAAAAAAAAGAAGAAAAGTATCTCAAAATTGTTGAACGGATGTCGTTCACTCTTCTCGACATATTATCCAGCAGAAAACCACTGTACTTGTTCGATGGACATGGGATTATTATTGTCAAAGATATTTATCTTGAGCGAGTTTTTCCACCGGGTGCATTTAGCTACTTTGGTTAGTTACCAAAAAAAAAAGAGGACCTGGCTTTATTCCCCATTGGCAAAATTCCTACGGTTTTTCAACTGGATTTTACGGATTTTGACAAATAAGCGATTAACAATGACCCACGTACTGTGTGGAGAATTGGTCAATGGAGAATGCATAAAAGAAGGGACAAAAAAAAAGGAGAGAATTATTATTCAGATCTTTAAAAACTGAGTTTTGGGTAAATATAGAAAAAAATATTGAGAGGATTATAAACTTTTTCGTGCTTTTGTATTTCAATGAATTCATTGTATCTCGTAGTTTTCAGTCAATATAACGTTTTCAAAGGTAAACTTCACTGACAGACTTTATCCATTCAAATCGAAGTTTGTGCAGATTCAAATGAATACAATCATAACAAGTAATTATAACGATTGTTCTTCATCCTATCAATTCCAGAACTTCATTCAACAGATAAGCTTCATTTAAATCTGAGGCTTTGAAGAAATACAAGAGGTTCACAGATGCGATAAACCCACCCTTAAAGGTTTCATCGCTCTATTTTATAACAGATCGATATCAATTCTTATGTTTATTTCACAATAAAATTGGTTTTCCACAAATTTTCTTTCAAAAGCAAATAGAGTATTCAACAATATAAATGAAAGGATTTTCGAATGACCCTCGACATGTTCTGAGAATGATTTAATGAATTTTTTTCCAAATATTTTGAAAGAAATCCAACCGATAAGCTCCATTTAGATCTGAGTTCTTCAAAAGAAAATTCAATTACGTAAATGTATCTAAGAAACTTACCACATTGACAAAGTCTTGAAATGTAATAGCATCTGTACGAGACTCTTTGACTCGAGTTAATAGTATGTCTCTCTTGTTTGCTGGTATTTCGGATTTCCATTCGTCGCTTGTTAATGCACGTAGAAAATCTTCTCGTGGAATCTCGCCAAAACCTTCTGGATCGAACTGTAAAATCAGATTACATTGAGTATACTAATGGCTTTAGCCATTAACCCAAACAGAAACTTGATATTCCATGAACTTTGTATGGAATTTAAATTGTAGATACCTTGTCGAACAGCATACGCCATCTCTGAAACGACAGTAAACGATAATTGCATTAAGTGAAGAATTTCAAGGAAATCAGCTATAAAATTGAAGAGAAAAAAAGAAATTAGATTGTCTGGAAAAACTTACGTCATTCAGAAGTTCACGGCGATATTCGGATTCATCGATGTCAATTTCTGAACCAAGATCTGTATGATCGGTAACGTAGCCATCGTAACGACCGCTGTTGGCTTCACTGTTGGCGTAATCTTCTTCCTCGACGACACCCGCAATCGTCGCTATTGAGACACCCTGAGCCAACAGCATCACTGCAGCTCGTCACCGGCTGATTCGCTCCAGCATATTTATCATTGTTTTGTTGACAATGCTGTTCATAAAAGAAGGAAAAAAAGCAATTATCCCATGAATATGCCGATTACTCCAAGTCGCGAAATGGTTTTATGAAGCCTTGCCATTTCGATACATACCAAAAAGGGTGAAATTCAAAAAGCCCAATAGACAAATAAGCAATCAAAAATCAAAAACTTTAAAATTATATAGCGAAAGGGTTTTAGCAAAGCATGTCGTTCAACGACTTTTTTGTAAAAAAAATTCCTAATCTCACTGATCTTTACGTCACCACTTGTTTATTGGTGTGAATATAATTCTATTACTGTACAATGACTCTTTTTAAAATAAATGACTTTAAAAAAAAAATGCCGATTACTCCAGTCATTGGACGAGAATCATAACAAATCATAAATTTCGTCTTTGGTCATTTTTTTTGTCATTTTCTAATTAAATGTTATCATTAGTGTTGGAATAGTTGAAAATGAATGAAAAGTAATTATGTCATGGAAACACAGAAGTTTGGTTTACAAAAAAAAATCATCAGTCTATTTATATGGAATTTGACCGTCAAGACCACGTCAAGTCAATTTTCTGAATCACGTTTCGGTCATTACTCATTTATTCATAAGCCATGTATAGTTATTCAGCTTCTTCCACTTTTTGTTTTCCTCTTTTTAAAGGACGTGGGCTATTTACACAATACATTTCAAAGCAATTCCAGAAAAAATTGGATAGTCCTGCATCGAGAGTCGAACTCAGGATCCTCCGATATCGAGTCGGTCGCACTACCGATTAAGCTATCCAGTTCTATACCAAATTTCCATTCGAATTGTCTTGACAAGTCGCTCGCTCAGTATATAGCCCCACCTCTGCCCTTCATGCAGTAATTTAAATTAAATGCATCAAATTACATGCATAATTTGACAAGATGCCATGTTTAGAATATCTCATAACTCTATAATATTATTATTATTATTATTTTTTTATCATTATTATTTCCTTAAACCTAAGTACGTTTCGATAATTAATTTTTTTGCAAAAATCGTCAGTCATTGAAATTCGGTCAAATGACCGTCCTATTTTTTCCATTCCATCCCTAAGAAATACCATCAAAGTGAGAGTGTAGAAAGGCGTCTATATATGTTTATGTAAGCGTTACCATGACAATGTGCAGGGTGATGTTGCGCAGAGGGTTTTTCGGCTGTATCTCCCATTCGGGTGAATAGGGAGAGAATTCCAACCCCGTCACGAAAGAGAGAGTAAAATCAGGAGAAGAGCAGAGGCGCCCATGACCCTACAGAAGCACTATATAGCATCCCAACAGACGAGACTACCCCCTACCTCCTACACACACACACATACACACACACAAAAACACCGCAGAAGCCCCCTCGCTTCACGACCCTACCAATCCACCCCCACACGTGCGTGTATGTATTTCTAGCCTATGTGCCCTACGCTACAACTGCGCTCTCTTCACCCAATGCTTTCATTTTCATCCGCAACCTGATGCAGATATTGGGGTATTCTCGTGCTCATATTACCCCAAGGCATTTTATATTCTCCTCACATTTATTTCTCGGCCACTACTTTATGTCCAAAGGCGTCTTGTATTACCCTATACTACTCTCACGAACGTACTGACGTACACGAATATATATATATGTATATATATCTTCTCACCCCTAGTAGGAAGCCAAAGGGACGAGAAAGAGAGACACCCCCCTTTTGGTTTTAGACGAGACGATAGGCAACACTGCGTGTGCTTTGCGGACGTAAGACGACGAAAGGGCGACGACCCTATGTGTGTGTGTGTGTGTGTTTGTGTATGACTGTATCATTTGACTGAAGAACACGTCTGCGTGTCGAATTCCCCGAGCAATTTTTTTTACCTAAAAAAATATTTGAATTATTCGATTATACTCATGATTATTCTCATTTTCAATAATACATTCTTGCTCCGAATACTTTTTTTTTTTGTTATCACTCCCTGAACACATTATCGAGAAATGACTCGGGCCAGCTAAGAATAATGGTAACGGGTAAATAAAGGGAAGCCACGATGGAGATTGGAATGTCGTTGGGTAATCGTAGGCAAATGTGTGTCCCCCTTTTATTCCCTCTCCCTTCCTTTTCTTTTCATTCTTATTTAAACTTTATTTTTCTACTCTTCTTTTTTTACACATTTCAACGAAACGTACGACCTAGATCTGATTAGCCGTTCGATACTCTACACTGTCGGCGTGCTGAGAGTCACGCGATCTTTTCCAGAGTGGCTCTTTCTCTTTCTCTCTTTTTGTACATTAGTTTAGTGTTTTTATTGTAGAGTTTGTGTATAATCTAAGCGTGAATAGGGTTACAATTCCCCCCCCCCCCTTTTTTTCGAGACCCGGACATCACCTGCTAGGGCTAATAGTGAAGTCCAAATATTTTGTTGATCTACAAATAAGAAGCATGACACTAAAAATAGCAGGAATCTAACAATTTTTAGATTTTTTTCTTCTTTTTTTTAACAGAAAAATCATTCAAAAAAAGAAAGATACCATGCTAAGGGGTTTCTGAATCGTCAAAGCCTAGTTTCTAACAGTATAAATCAAAGGCAACAGCTATTTGCTCATTGAATGTAATTTAATTACATTAAAACTTATTGTCACCGTAGAGTTAAAGGGCGCAATATAAACATAATCATATATATAATATTATATATATATAGCCCTACTAGTATAGTAATATATTGCTTAAACATAGCACTTACGCCCCTTTCTTTCTAAGGCAACAATATTTGTTGCCCTAAAAGAGCTGAAAAATTGGATATTAAACAATATACTGTACATCTAAATAAAACTGAGAAATTTGCAAAAAAATGGTCAGTTATTGAAGCATGGTCAGAAACTGGGGCCATCGTGGCATTTGCACATGTAAAAAATTTAAAAATCTGTGAGTGCAAATTTTTTAAATGTGTTTCCTGTAAAAATTCATTTCTTCAAATAAATAATAAGAAAAGAAAAATCAATTCTTCAAAAAAAATGCAGAATTCGTCTGCTCAATTTCATGAATAATTAAGAAACTTACTTAGATACCCGAACAATGTAATCCAGAGATAAACGTGAAATTGACATCCCAAGAACAATTCACTTTCACACAAAAACACATACACACACAGAGACACTAAACACAGTTCACATACTTCCCCACTGGATCAATATATCTCCCCAAAATTGATTGTTCCATTGTTGCCTCAAAAATTTCAAAAATTTTCACTTTAATAACACTCATATATTACATCCTTCAAAACTTCAACCAATAATTATACACTACTTCCACTTCTTTCCTCGATCCTATTATTTATTTTTTGCTCCCAAAGTTATGATTGCTTCCTGTCCTCTTCAAAGTCCTTATGTTAACAAAAAAAAGAAGAAAGTCCTTATGTTCCTCGCCCCTAACTTCAAATTTGCCAAATTTCAAGAATAGAGAAAGTTTTTCTCGATGTATCTCATTTCATATTTACACACACAATAGAATAAAAAATATTGCCATCAATAATTCTTTTCTGCTCATGATCTACAAGAAGAGGAACAAGAAAACAAGTCGATCGATATTATTCACGTGGCGCCACCAAACAGACATTCAAATCGTTTTTGTTATTGTTTTGATGATCTTCTCACCCTCTAAATTTCTGGCAAAACTGCAGAATTCTTGAAAAACCTCATTTTCTTCCAATAGATTAAAAAATACATTTATTTTCAAAATTTCTCTTATATTCTCACACTTTCTGCCCTATTTTTCACACAATTTCAATGCAAAAGTTGATGCATGAAGAGTTTTCAGTCACATTAATCGGGATTTATAACAGTTCTTTATGAAATTCATGACAGAACGCACACACACACACATACACATAAAAGGCACATGCATATATATGTAAATGTATATATATATGTATATAAACGGACGGAATATGCGGACGTTTTTCAGTGACAATAGTGTATTTTTGCAGCAAACAAATGTGCCTGGATGCATAAAAATTTAAAACCTCATGAATGCCAGAATGTAGACAAAACCACGTGGAAAATACGATTGAATACTTTTTATTCGCGATATCGTACGAAGTTAACCGGTAGGCGTCACACGACTACACTGAAACATTTGTGTTGGGGCTAGCTTTTACCACCCTCGCAGACCAACTTCCGCAATGCTCTTCCCCCTTTTACTAGTACACATTTATATATACAACAGACACACACACACACACATACACATACATATATATATATAGATTGCGCTCAACGTTAGAGGCGAAGAGCTCCCCCGTTGACGAACGATTTCTCCCTGAATTTCCCCCTATTTTCCCCATTCCTGATATATACTCTACTCTTTTACTTATATATATATATATATATATATGGTTGCCTTAGAAGCAGAGGGGCGTAAGTCCTTTGCCTATGTACAGCACTTACGCCCCTTTGACTCTAAGGCAACGACATAAAACCGGCGTGCTTTACTTGCACTTGTATGTATATATATATATATGCAAGTAAAGCATATACATATATATATATTACACCCTCTCTCGCCTTTTACTCAAAAGTAAAGGCAGAGCAATTTGGATCATCTTTACTTGGTAAGTTGAATGTGCTATTTACTATTTTAATTAAAACTTGATTTTGTTTTCAGGTTCTCGAGAAGAAGAGTTTTATCTCTTCTGCACTATTGAGAGACACTCAAAAGGTTCATGAATTTGCAGATTATTTTATTTTAGACAAAATAAATTTTATTCGCCTCGTGCAGATTCTTCTTCTTCTTCTTTATTGTGCTGCGCATGCGCAATTGGCCTTCAATCTCTCGATTATACAGCCAATCTTCACTCGTATTTGAATTGTCTTCGTTGGATACGAAAGTTCTTGGCTTGGCGGTAGATTTGAATTGTATTTCAAATTTTTAAGAGTTCTTTAAAAATTCATTTACATGTTTCAAGAGTTAATGGAGTTGGTGGTGCTTTTTTCTTGGTAATGAGTCAAATTTATCTTTTTATTGATGGAGAAAAGAAAACTTGTCATTTTTTTAAAGAATGTGTCTATATCTTTCGAGAAAGAGAGACTTTTCGCTTCGTAGGGCGGATATATTTTTTTCTTGTTTTTCAGAAAATCAGTTAGACTAGCAGAAACATCCTTCACTATTGAGCAGATTTATTTAGTCATTTTTCTTTTATTAAATTAATTGGATTCGACTGTGACCTATTTACCAAGTTTCTGCCTTTTTCTCTGAGGTTTGCCCTATTATTTTTTAATTATCCTTTTTTCCTCCTTCTACTCTCTTTCTTTTTAATTTTTTCTTCTTCTGCAGATTGAAGAATCTTGCTGCAAGAAACCCTGGATCACAAAAATTATTATCTATCATTGATCTACAAACGATTTTGCTGCGATCATCGCTTAGCCAGATCTTCTATCATGATTCATTTCATTTTTCGATTTAAAAAACCAAATTATTTCTCAATAATCATCATCTATCAATCAAATTTGCTCATCTATCATTGACCTACGAACATCCTTCAAACGATATAAACAATAAAAAATATTAATTTTACATTAAAAGGGGCTAATCTTAATGGAGGTCTGCAAGAAGTTGATGGCAAGAGTTCAGGTACGCCATCTTGCAAGAAACTGTATAAAACTGTATTTATTTGAATCGATAAAGTAATTTTCTGTTCTGTTTAGGAGAAAGAATAATTCATTCCATCAATTCATTTCAACACAAGTTGAGTAACTTCTTTTATTTTTATAATTTTTTTTTGGGATAATTATGAACAATTGTTCCTCCAATCATCAGTGATTCTACTTGATTGCATGAAATGGGATCGAGACTATTCAATTTAAGTTTAAATTTTGCATTCAAGAGATTTGGAAAATTGACGTTAAAAAGGTGTGAATGTAGGAAAATTCATGCAGTTTGTTTGAGGAAGGAAATTGATTTCGAATCAAGAGTTTCTAGGGTCTCTTTGTACTGCAGTGAAACCCCAAAGAAATGCTGGCAGTGTAATCATCCATATGAAACTGAATTATTCTGTCAAAAGTGTAAAACACTTCAGGAACCGGCTGAGACACTTGACTATTTTCAAGTTCTTGGAGTTGGAAGGAATTATGATGTTGAGGGGAAAGAAGTGCAGATGAAGTACAGGGCACTGCAGAATATTCTGCATCCCGATAGATTTGGCCAAAGAAGTGAAGTAATTATTTTTTCCTATTTTTTTAAAGTTTTTTGATTAATTAAATGAGACTTTGTGTGTTGATGATGTCAATTTGATTTATTTATAGATGTTGAATTTCAGAAGGAAAAAAGGTACTCGGAGGAATTGTCATCGCTTGTTAATAAGGCTTATTCGACATTGACGAGTCCTTTGGATCGAGGACTTTATTTATTGAAGCTGAATAATCTTGAAATTAGTGAAGACACTAAGAGTTTGGAGCCAGAGTTTCTCATGGAAATTATGGAGCTGAATGAGGATGTTGAGGAGGCTTCGAAAGATGTTGAGAAGATACAGAGGTTGAGGATGAAAAATAACGAAAAGCTGGAAAAATTATCGAGGTAATGTTCATAATTGAAAACGTGAATTATTTTGGATAAATCGATTTTATTTCATCGTTACTTTTTTTTAAAGATAAATAGGATCTCGGAAACTAAGGGAGATAGAGCAATTTTTGTGGAGACCTTTTTTGTAGCTCTGACTTCAATCTACAAAAAAGGTTTCTTCGAAAATTGCTCTATCTCGTTTAGTTTCCGAGATATCTTCAAAAAGCTAATGATGCAACAATATCAATTCAAAAAATTTCATTAAAAAAAATAGTTTTTTCGTCTTTTCCTCAAAATAATAAATGTTAATTATTTTTTATGATCTACAGAGACGTTTCCGAAGCTTTTCACAAGGAAGATCTAGAGAAAGCGAAAGTGATACTCGCTAAAATGAAGTATTACGACAGTTTAAACGAGAGATTGAAAAAAATCAAGCAAGATTTGGGAATTGTTGATTAAAAAATCCCCTAAACTTAAAATACAAGAAATAAATGCAATATACTCTGTGAATGAATAAATATTCTAAATGACTTTATTTTATACAACTTGATTATCTTTTTTCCACTGCTCCAACCACTGGCAAACCCTGTTAACGTTATCCTCAATTTGTTGCTGTGTATTGCTCTGTAATTCGTGCACGATTTCTTCTTTGTACGATGACTTGACCTCTTCTAGAATGGTCTGAAATATTTCGCAGTCGATATTGTCCTCAAGTTTTTTGCCCAAATAGCCTCGTGCTGTTAATCGATCGTAGAGTATCGTGTTGCTTGTACGTAGAACAAAGACAATGTCAAACCATCTTTCTGGAAAGAAATCGGCACCATGGTAGTCGACGATATTTCCCCCTTTGTTCATGTACACTTCCATGCTGTCAAGTAACTGAAAAAGATGAGAAAATTACAAGTTTCTCTTCATTTTTCTTGATTCTGGAAGAAAAAGATGATTAGGGGAAAGTGGGGCAAAATGGGCATTTCGATGAAACTACTGGAAATGAATATTTTTTCAACAATTCCATTGAAAAAAGGGGATTTCTTAGAATTTCTTGGAAATTTTACGTTTTGGACACGAATTTGGATTCAAACCTTTTCTATTTTTGATTTTTTTTCACTTTTTCGAGGATATCTTCGATTTTATGTGTCATAACGACTTGAGGTCGATCATAAATGAAGAATGAAGTCATTTTTCATCGATTTATGAAGTTGGTTAGAGAAAAATGATCGATTTTTAAGGTACTTATATAGGTTTTTTTGATAAAAATCAATTTTTGCTCTATAATGACTTCAAAAAACGATGATTTCTCTTTCAAAACAGCATGAATCAATGTTAAATGATGTCACCCTCCTTCAAAGATCGACTCCAAGTCGCTACGATCCATGAAACCGATGATATCTCACAAAAAAAATGATTTTTTTCGATTTTTATATAAAATTGGAGGCCTGAGTTTCCTCTAAAGAAGACGAATTTTCCAAAAAAAATTGGAAAAACTAATTTTTACATAATTTTCAATCGAAATTTCAGCTTTTTAACAAATTATGCCCTTTCTCCCACCTTTCCTCCCCCCCTCCCATAAAATTCATTGATTAATTACTTTGTCTTCATCCAAAACAGGACATTTGTAAACTTCATCGTATTCCTCTAGACATCCATTATCAATAGCCAATTTGGAGACATCCCTCCAAACTAAACCAGTTTTTTCTGCCAATTTTTGTGCCATTGTGCTTTTTCCAACCCCCGGAGTTCCTGTTATCAATTTAATTAAATTAAATTAGCCCTTTAATTCTCCACTATTCCAAGAATTTCCAGATTTTCAAATAAAATCCTATTATTTACCTGTTATCAGGATATTCGGTGCTGTTCTCTTAGTAGTAGGCATTTTCCAAAATTTCCACAATTACCAGGTCAAATTAATAAAAATCTTGACAATAGACTTGTCTAAATAGCCATGAAGAAACGTGCTTAATTTATCAATCAAATATTCAAAAGAAATGTCTGAAGCATTCGATTTGAGAGTACACAGACTAGAGTAAACAATGATTTTGAGGTTAATTTTTTCCTATGACTAATAAAAAAATTGAGGAATTTCCATTGCAGCGACCATTTCTTCATTGAACGAAAATATTTGAAATGGTGAAGAAGTGGATAAAAAGCACCAGTTTTTTTTTTCTGTAAGTACTTTATACTCCATCAATTATCTTCGATAGTCACTTTATGAATCATAAACTAATGCTTGAATTAAAATTATACATAGGTTCCATCAGTTATTAGTGTACTCTTCAATCGGGCCATTTGATCCTCCAAGACTGTCATCTTCTGAAAAAAAAAAATTCTCAAAAAATCAATCAATGAATATGGATTTTAAAAAAATCAGTTGATTTTTCTAATAGGAAAATTTCCAATAATAGGAAAAGCTTGCCTAATAGGAAAGTTCCTTCTTATAGGGTTATTACCCTAATTAAATCAGTAGCGAAGAGGCAAAACAAGATAAATCTATTTTTTTTCTCATTTAATTTTTTAATAATACCTTAGAAAATAAGCGAAATAGAGCAATTTTGCCCTGAAAATCATTTTTAACTCTTGAAATTCTCTATAAAAAAGATAAATAATATATTATCTTATCTTGCTTAGTTTCCGAGATATTTCCTTTGAAATAATCACAAAGATAAGTCGATTTATCCTGTTTTACCTCTTCACTAGTGAAATCAATCAATCAAATGTCTTCTTGTGATTCAATGAAATTAGCAGACATTTGACAATTTTCTGATTTTTTTAAAAGAATTACATTATTACAAAAAAAAATATTCAAAAAATTCGCACTTGTAGATTAAAAAATTTTCAATATTTGCAAATTTTTCCTTTTTTTAACAACAATTTATCTGTTAAAAGAAGAAAAAATCAAAAATTTTCAAGTGTCTGAAAATTAAAGTATCATATCGTTGTTCTAGAGCAAAAAAAGCGTAAATTGTACAAGTTTCCTATGTTGTTATGCCCTTTTCACTCTAAGAAGACGATATCTTCTTCTGATTACATGATAATGAATCGAGTTATTCTACCTGAAGATACTTTTGCCTCTGGCTATCGGCAATAGCTTCAGTCGATGCTAATAATCCTTTGTACCTCTCCTCCAACATGTTCAAAAGACTGTCCAATTCACATTGCTTCTCGGTGCTCAAACATGTTGATAATTCAGTGCGTTGGCCCTGGAGCTGAAGTTCTAGAGTCTTTATCTCCACTTCTTTATTCTGATTAGGAAAAAAAAAATAGGAAAAAATCGGTTAAAGACGAATATTGAATCTAAAAGAGTTTTCCATGAAAAATGTAAAGCTTCCAGATGGATTTGCCTTTGTTACGAGTTTTTTGAAACAGAGTTTTGCGACAGAGTGCTTCTCACTGAACTCTTTTTTGGAGAGAAATCGCTCTATCTCGCTTAGTTTCCGAAATATCTTCAAAAAACTGGTAATGTAGTAGAAAACATTCGGGAAAATGCATTTATTACCTTCACGATCTCGAATATCTTCTGCTTGTACTCTAAAATCAACTTTTGCTTCGATTTTTCAGCCTTCAAGAGACACTTTTTAAGAGCAGATACTTTTTCAGTCAATGCTTGATTCTGCTTTTGATTTGCAGTCTCCATTTCCTGTCTAATCTTTGTGAATTCTTCTTTCATTGTCGAATACTGTTCACTCAACAATGTCTGCAGTTTATTCTCCTGTAAAAATAGCATATTCAATGATTCAATCAACGATTTCGTGAAGACAGTATTTTTCGTATGACTTTCGTATAAACCTTTGCGAAAAATCAATTTTATTTCATCATCAGTTTTTGTCAAATATCTCGGAAACTAATTGAGATAGAGCGATTTTACAATAATCCTTTTTTAGATTTACGATTAGCGCAAAATCATCCAATTTCGCTTAATTCTTGAGGTATTTTTGAAAAACTGAAGATGGAATAAAATCGACTCGTCTGAACACTTCATAGACGTTTTTCGTTACCTCCTCGATTTTAGATTGCAATTTATTCTCCAATTCCTTAATTTTGTTACTTAAAGAACTGATATTCCTCTCGTTGTATTCATTCTTTTCCCTCAATTCTTGATTTATCCTCTCTAAATTTTTGCATTTAGAGGTGTATTCTCTTTCTTTGTGCTCGAGAAGCTCTTCGTAATGCTTCTGCTCAGAAGTCAACTCCTCTTCCTGGATAATGCGAATAACATTTTTAATTACAATCAAACAAAAATTAATTCATAATTTTTCATCTTTTCATGACTGTGAACTTTTCAGACAAATCAATTTTTTTTTTAATATCTCGGAATTTAAGCGAGATAGAGTGATTTCATCCTTATCCTTTTAGTAGTTCTTGAAATTTTCTACAAAAAAAAAGGATTTGAGCGAAAGCGCCTTATCTCGCTTGAATTCCGAAATGGATCAAAGTAGAGTAAAATAAACGTTCAAGTTAACATGATCCAGGATTTTTTTTTCAGTGTGAAGGAATCCATCAAAAAATCTGAAAAAATTTGAGAAAATGCTCCAATATTTCGATATTGTTGGTGAATTTTTTCAAATTTTTTCTTACAGCCCTTCACTCTCAAAAAAAAATCCCAATCAATTTTCGATCAAAAGGTCTATTTTGACCCGGTTTTCTCTATTCAAAAAAAAAAAAGGAACTGGTGACAAAATCAAATCAATTTGCCCAAAAATTTCATATTCTCACCTTTTCATCACTGAGCTTCTCCACTTTTCTCGTCAGTGCATTAATTTCCTCCCTCAATTCCTCATTCTTCTGCTCCTCCTCCATCAATTTACTCTTGAATTTATTAAACTGTTCGCCCATAGTGTTCTTGCACTGCTGGATAATTTCCTCGTAACATCTCTCCAAGTCCTTTTTCGTCTGCTGCACTTTCATAAGCCTAAGTTTCAGTTTGCCTGTAAACTGAGCCGTTAAAATCATCACAAATTGCACTTACCTCGATCTCCAATCGTTAATTTCACTGCTCTTCTGCTTGATCACCATCCGAAGATGATGGACCTCATCAGAATCACTGCACTCCTGTCGTCTAGATAATTCTCTGCCCAAATGCTCATTTTCTTTGTGCAATTTCTTGATTATATCTGTTAGATCATCTATTTTTTGCCTGCAGATGTTTAATTGCACTCGTGATGGTCTGTTTTCTAAGGCGCATTGAATTGGAGGGGATTTTTCGTCCTGACTAGTTTCTGGCTCGTTTTTGTGGTGATGTACTCTTGATCTCGAAGCTTGGTGATATTTTCCGGGACTTTGCGAGGGATTGACGATTTGGGTGGATCCAGAAGAATCTGTGGATGATTCTGGCTCAGTTGCCTATTCGATATAAATTATAATGGAATTAACAGGCATCTAACAATTTTTTCGATTTTTTTTTGAACAAATAAATTATTAGGGGAAGGTGGGGTACACAGAGAAAAATGTTTTCTTAATTCAAGAATGTGCAGTCACTTAATTTAAGAAAGAAAAAATCACTTGATTTAAGTGAGGAAACGCACTTGATTTAAGTGAGTTTTACTTTCTTAAATTAAGAAAGAAGAAGTCACTTGATTTAAGTGAGTTTTAGTTTCTCGAATTAATAAAGAAAAAGTCACTTGATTTAAGTGAGAAGAGTCACTTAATTTAAGTGACTTTTACTTTCCTAAATTAAGAAAGAAAAAGTGACTTGATTTAAGTGAGAAAAATCACTTGATTTAAGTGAGAAAAATCACTTGATTTAAGTGAGAAAACTCACTTGATTTAAGTGAGTTTTAGTTTCTCGAATTAATAAATAAAAAGTCACTTGATTTAAGTGAGAAAAGACTCTTAATTTAAGTGACTTTTACTTTCTTAAATTAAGAAAGAAAAAGTTACTTGATTTAAGTGAGAAAACTCACTTGATTTAAGTGAGTTTTAGTTTCTCGAATTAAGAAAGAAAAAGTCACTTGATTTAAGTGAGAAAAGTCACTTAATTTGAGTGACTTTTATTTTCTTAAATTAAGAAAGAAAAAGTCACTTGATTTAAGTGAGTTTTAGTTTCTCGAATTAAAAAAGAAAAAGTCACTTAATTTAAGTGAGAAGAGTCACTTGATTTAAGTGAGAAAAGTCACTTAATTTAAGTGACTTTTACTTTCTTAAATTAAGAAAGAAAAAGTTACTTGATTTAAGTGAGGAAAGTCACTTGATTTAAGTAAGAAAACCCACTTGATTCAAGTGAGTTTTACTTTCTTAAATTAAGAAAGAAAAAGTCACTTGATTTAAGTGAGAAAAGTCACTTAATTTAATTGACCTGCACATTCTTAAATTAAGTGACTGCACATTCTTAAATTAAGAATACATTTTTCTCTGTAAAATGGACACTTTAATTGAACGGTTCGAAATAGGAATTTTCTGATGATTCCATTGAAAAGCTGAGGAAATTTTGGGCGGAAAACATCTGTTAATTTTTTTTTTTCAATTTTTGGAAAAATTTTCTTTTTTGGCCAAGTTTTAAAGGGGTTTCCCTTTTGAAAATCGAAAAAAAAACATTTTTTCAGCGATATCTCCAGTTTTGTTGGTCGTAGCGATCTGGAATTGCTCTCAAATGAAAGGTGAGCTCATTTCTCATTGATTTATGTGGTTCAAATTTTTTTTAAATCAATTTTTCAAATATTTATAAGTCATTTTCTGAAAATCCGTTTTTGCCCTATAAGTACTTGAAAAAATTAATATTTTTCTATTTAAACCCTATAAATCAATGGGAAATGAGCTTACCTTTCATTTAAGATCAACCTCAGGTCGCAACGATCAATAGAACCAGAGATATTCTCGAAAACCTGAAATTTTTCAAAAAACAGAAGAGTTTTACCTTCAAATCTTGCGCGAAAAATGAAATTTTTGAAAAATTCCAAAAAATAACTTCTGACATATGATTTTCATGGGAAATTTCCTCATCTTTTCAATGGAATCATCAGGAGAAACCTATCTCCAATATTTCCATCCATTTCGAGTAAATTTCATAGTATAAAATACGAAAATCAATCAGTGTCCGTTTTATCCCATTTTTCGCTAATAAATAAGCAGATGATCATACTGATTGAGGCTGATGAGGTATTGGAGGCAATGGACCCTTGGTTGGAGGTCTACTAAAAACTCCCTCAACTCTCCCAGCTTTTAATCTTCGATACAACTCTCCAAGATATTGATTTCTCAATGTTCTTTGATTATTCGCCGAATTAAGTCTCTCAATCCACTTTCTACAAATTTGCACTTTCTCTGGATTTTTTAATTCATAAATACAGGATTTCGTTTCATTCAATGTTTCTTCATAATATTCATCCAAATTTGCCGCTTCTCTCTCGTCAAAAACTCTAGAGTTTGACATTGTCCATTGATAAATCAAGAATTCAAACTTTATTTTTCGTACTTCAATATTTTCATTTTATAATTTTTTTTATTCTTTAAAATTTAATTTTTTTTCGATGATTGAATCGATGATAATTTGAAGATACTCACATGTAAACTGAATTTGCTAACGAATCGAAAAAAAAAGAAGATAGCTGAATGTTGAGGATAAATAAAAAATTAGATAATTTCTCTATTTTCACAGTTTTTTTTTTTTATTATTTTCTACAATTAAACGGGAGATTCTTTCAAAAATAATTTGAAGAATTTTTACAAAACTATATATTATATTTGTATTTGTATTTGTATTTCAGCAATTAACAGAATTAATTGAAAAAAACGAAGACATTTATATATTTTATAAGAATCGAAAAAATTAAGCAATACTCTAAATTATTTACATCTAAAATTTCAGGTTTCAAACTGGAGAGATCTGTGTTTCAAATTTATACTGTAAAATTACACAAGTTATTAAAGACTCAGTTTTTAATTTTACATTAAATTAAAACGTGTAATTCATCCACGACTGTTTATCTTGATTTGATTATCCGCTGTTTGTTTCAATTCAATTAATTTATTTTTCATTGGTTGAAGATGTGTTCCAGTCCACTCGTCTATCGTTGGTGGAAAAAAAATAGCTTCCATTTGAACTTTAATGTAGGATTCTAATGAGGTCAGCTCGAGAAGTAAACTGCAGGAAAAAAAACGAATTTAATGAGCATTAAATTCTTCATCGACAGGGAAAAAGTCATTAGTGAAGAGGAAAAACAGAAAAAATCGGCTTAAAATAATGGAGATACGCCCTTTTTACCCTAATTCCTTATTTGTAGAGAACTGGAATAAAAAACATTGGTGCAAAAAGAGCGTATCTCCATTAGTTTTCGAGATATTCTTGAGAAAAAATGAAGAAAAAAATGGACTTATCTCGTTTTACCTCTTCGCACTTAAATTAATTTTTTACAAGAATTATTTTTTTTTTTTTTTATGAAAGACTTACTCAGTAAAGGCGGGAATGAGACTTTCAAGTTGCATTGGATTTGTGTAATTATTAGCGATTTGCCAAGAATTCATCCACGTCAGTATTCTGAGAGAAAAACAAAAAAATTAATTACCAAAATTCAAATTAATTATTTTATTCACATAATAAAAATGGAATTCAAGATATCCAATTTTCTTAATTGTTTATAAGGAAATTGGAAAAAATTGTTAACAACAAAATCGTGATTTGACAATATTTTGATATTATTAACGATTTTTTCTCAAATTCCTATGAACAAATAGAAATCATTGAATATTTAATCATGGAAATGAATCCGATAATTAATTAAAGAAATCCACTTACTGATCACTATTGACCATTCCATCGAATTTGGCTTTGAAATTCATAAACCACTCGATTCCCCCGGTCAACTGCCATCCAGGATAAGACAAATTACTTGGTATTGATGCAGGACGTATTTGTGGATTAATGTGCAGTGGATGATCAATGTATCCCAGACTCTTGGCAACCTGCATGTGCGTCTGTTCAGTATAACCGTGTAACCATACTCTCAAGCACAGTGCCAATGATGGTATTGCTGTTGGTAATAGTTCACACATCGTTGCATAATGATCGTATCTTGACCATCCAGTGAATGCAGTTCCTCGAAATTCATTTATTTTGTTTCCATGTGTTCCCAATTCCTCGAGCCACCTCTCGTGGTTGCTTATATGATGACTTATCACTGGAATCTGTCGGGAAGATCCTGTTGCCCCTTTGAATGCAGTTGCCGCCCAAATGTTGGGAAAAACCGCATTATATTTCGTCCACAGATCTTGAAAGAGAAAATTTATGAATAATCAGTTTTTTATTATTTCAAATTGAGAGAAATGATGTTTTTTTAATGAAAATGATAGGAATGATGATAAAAATATAAGAACACGTGACAATTTTTAAAAATGTATGAAACAAATAAGTTTTTATAAAAAATTTTTTTTACGAAAGTTTGTTTCATAGTTTTTTGAAATTTTCTATATGTGCATATTTTTGTTTTTTTTCGAATAATTTAGGGAAAGGGGGGGGAATGAAAATTTCATCGATTTCGAGTAATTTCTATAATACAAACTATCGAAAATAATGCATACCCATTTTACCCCTTGGGTCCATTTTACCCCAACTTCCCCAATTTAAAAAAATAATAAGAAGAAAATGATGAAAATCATTAAAAATGAGGAAAAGGGATTTACCTTGAGAGAGGGAAAATGTTTCTCTTGAATTGTAATGCCATATCATTGGTTCCACATATTTTCCAACATAATATTCTGAAAAATGAAATAAAGATATTAGAAGAGGTAATAAAAAGGACTTTTTCCAAAAAATATCTCAGAAAATAATAAAGATACAAAAATTTCACAGAAACCTTTTTTATAAGTTCAATTTTGCTCTAAAAAAAAGGTCTCTACAAAAATTTCTGTATATCCCTTAAATTTCGAGATATTTCCCAAAAAAATCGAGTAAAATCATCGAATCATTGAAATACCATTCAAAACCTGTAAATCCGTGTTTCTCAGCATATCATCCCATATAATAATCTTCAAACATGGATACATCTCCTTAATCCACTGTGCAATTGCCAGTACATGCTCCAGATACAGTGTAGATTTACCATGTTTACTCAGACTAGCGCGTTTTGAGCAAACAGAGCACAGTCCCAAGTGCCAAATTTCATCTGCACCAATATGAAGATGCTGAATGTCCGGATGAAACGTAACAATTTGTCTCACGAGTGATTTAATTAGTGGAAGAGTACCGGGATTTGATGGACATATAGAACTCGGAAAATTCTCTACTTCTCGAAGAGATCTCCACTCGTCGTGTTTCAGGACAAACTGTTAATTGGAGGAAAACGAAATTAGTGGCAATCTCACGATAAAGAATATAAATGATAATAAAATCAGCAAACGAAAGGAATTATAATTTTAAAAAAATTATGAAAAAAATTTGCACTTATAGATTTTAAATTAACTGCATGCAAATATTTTTTTCATTTTTTTTAAATAATTTATTTGTCAAAAGGAAATAAAAAATTTGTCATATTTCTACTAATTATCATGAATATGAAATTTTCAGAAAAATTGATATACTTTTAATGATGAAATAAAATCAATTGGCCTGGAAATTTCATAGTCGTGTAGTTATAGACTTTTCGACATTTACTCACTTCCAAGTGACCAAAAGTTTGTACCAAAGGTACAACAGCGAGTCCACAATCTCCGGCAATTTGTAGGATTTGAAGTGCCTCTTGTGCTGTATATCCACTTCCCAAGCTGCTGGGTCCATTGCTGCCAATTCGTGATAACTCTCGATTATATGGAAATGTGTCTTCCCACTCTATCAAAAGTCCAGTAGCACCCCATGTTCTCAAGTAAGGAAATAACTGAAATTCATTAGATTCAGCATTGCATTTAAAATGATAAGATACTGAAAATAGCAGACATTTGACAATTCTTAGGTTTTTTTTTTTACTCCTAATGAATAAATTATTCTTGAAAAATGAAAAATATATACATAGAAAAAATTCAAGGAACTAAAAATGCGAATTTTTAAATACTTTGGTCAGTTCATAATTCATTTATTTAAAAAAAATCCAAAAAATCGTCGAATGTGTGCTAATTTTATTATCATTAAATGATACTTAAAAAAAAAGCAGAAATCTGATAATTTTGAGATTTTTCCTTTCTTTCGAAAAATAAATTATAGAAAAAATGGAAAAATATGCGCATTTAGAAAATTTGAGAATTTGAGTGCGAATTATTTAAATATATTTTTCTAAATAATAATTGATTATTCGAAAAAAATGCACAAAATTTCCAAATGTCCGCTAATTTATTTATAAATAAATAATAATACTAGAAAAGCAGATATCTGATAATTTTTAGATTTTTCTTTTCATTCGAAAAATAAATTATACAAAATGGAAAAATATGCGCATTCAGAAAATTCAAGAATTTGAGTGCGAACTATTTGAATATTTAAAAAAAAATTATAATTAATGATTTTTGAAAATGCACAAAATTTTCAGATGCCCGCTAATTTTTTTTATTATAACGCATTTAAAATCAGATGTCATCAGATGTAAACACTGATTAATAAATATTAATTATTACCTTTTCGAAATAAGCGACACGAGGTGGTGCACCTTTCAGGTCCAAATGAACTAATCTGAAATTTTTCGTATAAATTTAAAAATTCAATCATCATCAAAATATTATTCTCCATTCAAAACAACATTATGCTCTTTTTTTTTTTTGTATTTACCTGTGCGAGCCAAACGTCAAGTCGTCCATCTTTGCTCCATTTTACAACGAAGTTCAATGCAGCTTTTATTCAATCGAGAGAAGAAAATAATCTCCTCAAAAAGACTATTTTCATGATTCAAGTTGAAAATTGATTATTAAATAATTTCTGTCTCGCACATCGCATTCACTCAGAATTCAAATATTGATTTTATTTCCCCCCTCGAAGCGCGCGGTAAGCGCGGGATTTTCAAAAGTCCTTGGATTCTTGAAATCTTAATAATTTAAAATTAAATTTAAACACAAGGGAATAATAAATAACACGAGGATTTTTCAGGTATTTTGATAATCATGAAGATTATTGTTTTAAACATTGATTTATTGTACACAGTCGGGCGAACAAAATCGCATTTTTTTATTCTTCTTTTTTCCAAGATAATAATTTATTAATTATTATCCAATTCAGTAGTATTGTTTTTATTTGTACAAAAATGATCTCACCAAGGATGGCTAACACAGCCTATCCGACAGTTTTCTGTCTTTTTTTCAATTAATTCTTCCAAGACATTCGATTTTTTTTTTCATTTTATATCATCATCATTATCATCAAGTATATATCGTTGCAGTCTTAATATCATAAAATAAAGGATAATTCAAATTCAATATTACGAGAAAGAAATGTGCAAACTCCATCCTTGGCTGATCACATGCAATGATTTTTTTTTTTTTTTTTTTTTTCATGTGGCAAAAGGGCATTCGAAGTGAAGGGAGACAGGGATTTCTTCATTTTTTTTAAATAATATAATATAACCAGTCAGTGATTTACAAAAGATAGGATTTGCTTCTTCTTCTTTTTTTTCTTCTCATTTTCTTAACTTTTGTGTTTAAAAAATTGAGCTAATCTTAAAAATCTATTACTTTTTTTTTCTCTCAATTCAATGTAATATAATGGGAAACGCGGACAAAATTAATTAAATTGTTTCACAATAAGTGTCGATTACGTTTCAAAGAAATAAAAAAATAATTGGAGCATTGAGAAGTTTAACGAAAAAAAAAACGTATTGTATGACTCAATTACAATTACACTTATGCCATGAAAATCAGTTACATTATTCAGTTGTTGAATTATGATTTTTCCCTGGGTCAAGACATGATTACATAGAAAAAGGAAAAAAAATCAATAAATTCAATCATCGTGTCGTCTACGAAATCGAAGAACAGAAAAAAAAATCAATTCATCATAGTCGGCAGTATTCTAAACAAAACGAATAAGCAATCACAAGGTTTTTTTTTGTGAGAGAATAATATTACATGAGATTGTTGTTGTAAGTGGAAATTACCTGGACTCTCACTCTCTCTCAAAAAAAAAAAAAAATTAATTCTTGTCAATATAAACAAAATAAATAAATTAATAACGGAAAAATTTGGCTCTTCATACTTTGTTACTACGACTATACTCCAGGATTTGTTTGTGGTAGAAGAGAAGATACCTGAAAAATATATAAACCAATTAATTTTTACGTTGAAGTATTTTAAAAGTGTAATAAAAATAATTAATGAAAATTAGCACACATCTCAACAATTTTTTATATTTTTTTAAACAATTAAATTATTATAAAAAAAATATTGAAAAAATTAGCTCTTGGAATTTTTTCATTTTTCAAATAATTTATTTGTTAAAAAAAAGTAAAATTGTCAGAAATCTGTGATTATCAATCATAATAAAATAAGCACACATCTTCCAATTTTTTCCATTTTTTTAAGCAAATAAATTATTATAAAAAAAATATTTAAAAAATTCGCACATGTAGTTTTTTGAATTTTCTACACGTGAATATTTTTTTATTTTTTTAAAAATAGTTTATTTGTGAAAAAAAATTTAATTATAAGAATTTCCAGATATATGCTATTTTCAGTTTCATAATTTTTATTATTTATAATAAATCGATTACTTAAACCTACCCTTCACTAGTCAAAACGTCTTTAAGCCTTGCTCTTGTGATCAAGTGATCATCGCACTTGAACCACTGGTCTCTCTGTTGTCTGATAAAAGCAGTATAATGACCAGTCTCCAATGATCCCTCATGATTAATAACAGCAAATAATGAATATCTGTTATCACTAAATGCTGGATCTTCGCCATTCTTTGGGAGTCCATCAATTGAAGCGCTATTATTATTACCATTACGTTTGTGTGACATAAATGGTGTCATATCAAGCTGCTCTGGGAATGATATAAATGTTGATATTTTTTTATCCTGTATACTCGAGTGCTCAAAGCGTTTCAAATGAAAACTAGCAACAATTGGTAATTGTTTCATTGTCAATTGTTTCGTACTCTCTTGATAAGTTTGGCATTTGCTGCATTTTATTTTAGCACTAGAGCCTAAATGTTCGGCACGTGTAAAACGTTCCAAGCAATCGAGTAATGACGTTGGTGGTCCATTTGCATCAGAGCCTGAGGCACCAGCTGTTGGGCCAAGATCAAGGGATATGTCCCAAAATGGATCAATTGTTGTGGAAACACCGCTATAGAAATAATTAAATAAAATCAATTAATTACTATTTTAATTCTTTAATATTTTTCAAAAAATTATAATAAAATCAACAAATGTCTGACAATTTTTTGGATTTTTTAAATATTTTTTTGTTAAAAAAGTGAAATATTTTTTGAGGGAAGTGAGAGAAAGATAATAAATAATAATAAAAATTGTAAAAAAAAATGTTTAAAGAATTTGCACTTATAGATTTGGAAATTTTCTATATATGCCTCTTTTTTCTCTTTTTTTAAAATAATTTATCTGTTAAAAAAGGGAAAAATCTAAAAATTGTCAGGTATCTGCTATTTTTATTATCATTAAAATAATCAACCTACTTGCAAGACTGACATACAACATCGCTCTGCAATCCACCAGTAAATATCTGATCAATAATACAATTACAATGGTGTGGATTGTCCTTGACAAGGACAATTGGTGCTGCTTCACAATGTCTATGAAGTACATCGAGTGTTGCAATAAAAAATTCATGGGCATCCTGTTGTTCATAACCAGCCAAGTGTCTTGCATGTGTCCATATTAGGTGTAATAATTTGTGTAGTGTAAGTGGTGCTTTACTTCCAGAATAAAATTCTTGAAATAAATGCGATACTTCACATACTAAACAACGACTTGGCTGGGGGCAGTGGTGTCTATCAGCGAGAAAATAATCTCGAAGTAGAGGAGTATGTGTTAGTGCCTGAACAATACAATTCATGAAACACGTGCTGCCTAAATTTATCAAACCCCTCAGACCTTAAAAAAAAATCATATAATCATTAAATTTCTGCAATTCTCATTAATACTGATAAACTGAGAAAAAAAAAAGTGGTAAAAATGATCAAATATTGATGCAATTGGTCCTTAGCAAAATTTTCTTAAAATAAATTTAATAAAATCATTTAAAAAGTTGTTTAATTTACTGAATTTAGTTAATTTAAACAGATTAATTAGTTGAATTAAATTCAGTAAATTAAAATGATATTAAAAAAAACAGGAAATTTGAAAATTCTTATAATTTTCATTTTTTTAACAAATGAATTATTTTTAAAAAAATAAAAAATATGCACGTGTAGAAAATTTGAAGCAGTACAATTGCAAATTTTTTAAATATTTTTTAAATAATAATTTGTTTGTTTAAAAAAATGCAGAAAATTATGAGATCTATGCAAAATTCAATTTCATAAATTCAACAGTTTTTCTGATTATTTAAAAAAAAATATTGTATAAAAACCAATATCATCAATATTTGATCATTTTTACAACTAATTTTTTTTTCACTGTAATTATTAATTATTACCAATCGTTGAATTTTCCACAACTCGACGTCTTCGTGGATGTTTTCTCAATAATTCTGCTTCTACTTGACTTGGCTCCCATGCACGATAAAATTCTCCCAGGCTCAACGACTTTGCTGACTCGCTCCATTGTGCCTTTGCTACTGTTAGTAATTCTCTGTCGTATACATAGTCACCGCATTGGAAGCACAAAATATTACCGTAACAGAGGTCGACAGCTGTAATAAATACATTGAAAAAGAAAAAAAAAAAAGCCATTACATAATAAATACTTTTTTCTTCCTTCCAGAAAGAAAGAAGCTGTTCAAAAATCTATTGCACAACTTGACAAATATTTGAATTCAATCATTTTCAATGATAATGAAATTAGCATACATCTGACAATTTTTTAAATAAATAAATTATTATAAAAAAAAATATTAAAAAAATTTGCATTTATAGTTTTTAAAATTTTTAACAAGTACAGATTTTTTTTCTTCTAAAAATTCATATTTTATATAAAAAAAAACGAAATATTGTCTATTTTTTGTTAATTTCAGTAATTACTACTTACATCATCACCTTAGAAACAAAGAGGCGTAAGTGCTATATTTTTACATGATACTTAAGCCTTTTTATTTCTAAGCCAACGAAATGATACTGTAAAGTACAATTTTTTTTTTATTAATTAAAATATATAATGAGTGTTTTTTTTTTGGTTGTTTACCTAAAAAATGTTTCTTCGTTTTTGCATGCTCCTGTATGTGACCCTTGACATAGCAACCAAAAAAAATACAATGCAAACAAGAATGTAGCCTATCCTTGTATGTTTTGCATGTATGACACAAGCAGCTGACAGCCTGTAAAAAAAAGATGATCTCATTAATCATTATAAAAGAAAGGAAAAAATGAAAAATAAATAAAAATCAATTCCACGTATCTAAAAACACCATCAATCCATAAAATTATTTTCCTTACAAGCAAATTCTTAATTCTTGATAATAAGATAAGAGAGAAAGTCAAGGAAATTATTCCCAATCTTCAAATTTCTTTCAATTAAATTAAATTAAAGCCAAATTGAATTAAATTTACTTTTAAAACATGACAAAAAAGGGGAATTAATTAATAAAAATCACCAAAAATTAAAGGAAAATTTAAAAAAATAAATTTTTACAATTGCAGACATTTTACTATTGCACAGGGTGACTAAATCGTAATATCCAACCCTGAGAACCTGAATGAACTGCAAGTGTGGGCCATTTCACGTACATCAAAATAGTGACTAGTGTGCATGTAAATACAGGGTGTTTGCATATTGCTCAGGTACCCTGAGTCACTCGATAATATTCAAAAGAGAGAGAGAGAAGAGGCCACGAGTCCTGACACTGCTCCAAAACTAGCGTCATGAATTATAACCTAAACATCAAAGTGGCCTGAAGTCCCATTGACTCAAAAAAAGAAAAAAAAAATCAAAATTAAATCAATGATAAAATTAAAAAAATATAATTCAGTCAATTTTTTACAAGTACACTAGTCACACATTAACAAAATTAAATTTAAATTTAAATTAAATTAAAAGATGATTGACACTTTTTTTAAAAAAATATCTAAAAATGTCTAAAAATACCGGCAATTATTTTATACTCCAATACAATTATTATCCTTTTTCTCATTTAAATTAACAAAAAAATAGGAAAAAATTCCACACCTTTCTTAAGCGTGCCTCTGTAGATGTACTTGTTACAAAGTAAGAATGTATAACTTTGTAAGGTTGTATTCCTTTGGCAGCTTTAAAATTATTCAAGTGTATACAGCCATGGTCGCTCATCTCAGTCCTACAATTGCAGCGAATATGCACGATACTACAACACGTTTCAATCTCAATAAATCACCAGTATTCTTTGTTACAATGCGAATAATATCTCCACTTGTGTAATTATTATATGAATTAATTGAATTATTTACGTGTGTTTCACGTAAATTTAGGATTAATTTTTTAAGATTTGGAGTTATTGTGTATTTAACCGGGGCGTAGCACGCTGGCCTTGGAAGGATAGCGCGTGTCGTTGACATGGAAAAGCGCGTGAGCCTTCAAAAATTGCCTCCTTTTTTTTTAAATTAAATTTTCCAAGAAAAAGTGGCAATTTTTCGGGGAATTGTCCTTTGATTGATCTTTAACTGCAGCTCCACAGTGTGTGTTCTACTCCGGTTTTTTCCTTTTCTCTACGGACCTCTCGAATTGTATATATATGTATATATATATATATGTGTGTGTGTGTTTGTCTTACGCGCACGATGTCCTCTGATTTTAAATGCCCGGAGTAATCGAACCAGTGAGATTTCGAGTAGAGGCAATAAAGAGACAAGTAAAGCAAAAAGAGCGAGAGACAAGATTTAAAGTGCAAAAGAAAAAAAGAGAGAGAGAGAGAGAGTGATAAAGAAAGGAAGAAGGAGCTGAAGAAGATGAAATTTGCTAGGACGCGTCGTGTGTGTATGTGTGTATGTGTGTCTGTCTGTCTGTGTGTGTATTACTCTTGGCCCACGTTTTTGCCCCCACGTTTTTTTTTTTCGACACCCTGGCGTTCACGGACACCAGCCGGTCACTGCAGCCGCACCGGTACGAGCACTCCAACCTTTCCTCCCCTCTTTTCCCCACTCAATTCCCCCCCACTACTTGCCAATTGTACCAGGGAAACCAGGGGCGTAGGCGCAAGCGCAAAGTGCCTCGAGAGTACCGTTAATTTCCGTGAAACATTTGACATTTTGTCGTCTTAGAAACAAAGGGGCGTAAGTCCTATGCTTATACAGGGGACTTACGCTCCTTTGTTTCTAAGGTGGCATTGAAATGACGTAAGTCCTCTGTATAAGCATAGAACTTACGCCCCTTTGTTTCTAAGGTAGCAACAAAGGGGCGTAAGTTCTACGCTTATGCAGAGGACTTACGCCCCTTTGTTTCTAAGGTGGCAAATAAAGTGGCGTAAGTTCTATTCTTATGCATAAAACTTACGCCCCTTTGTTTCTAACGTGGCAACAAAGTGGCGTAAGTTCTATGCTTATACATAGGACTTACGCCCCTTTGTTTCTGTACAATCGAGTTGAATATTAAATCGTTTGTCATCCTTTAGAGTTGTAAATACTCAAGATCTGTGATCAGTAAAACATAAAGTAATTTGAAGAATATTTTCTCAGAATGGATTTGGCAATAAAACTAGCATTTTTAGAGTTTTCTGCTGAGGATAAATGTCTAAAGAGCAATAAAATTCATATTTTTGGGTTTTTTTCTCACTGTAGAATTGTAAATGCGTAATAAAATGAATTAAATGTATTTTTCATGTGCAAATTTGCAATTTTGAGCTGGCAAATATGGCAATTTCTTTAGTTGAGAGTTTTTTTGAGAGGATTTGGATGATTTTCGAGGGGAGAATTTCTTTTAAGAAGTCTTCTTCGTTCGATGATTGAACTTCCAATGATTGGAAATGTTTTGATTGTGGATGAAGCTGAAGAGGGCGAGTTCAAGTGATGGGGAAACTTTTTGCGGTGAGAAACAGGGGCGAGTTTCTTGATACAGGCCTGACACACAAACCCCGCCCCTCTTCTTTCCCCTCTCTTGTCTATAGGGAACAGCTGCGCATAGTACACATCCTCTCAGACACACAAGTATCGGTGTCTGTAGTTTTGCCCCTCTGAAAAAAACCGTTTTACTTTCTCAACCCTGGTCTTATCGAGATGAAGACAGGTTTTATCCTACCATCCCTTTTTTTACATGTGGAAGAAGAGAAGGGGGAGGGGAAGGGATTCTGGCAGTTTCTTTATTAATTTTTTCTTGCAGGTGTTTTGGAATGGATGCAGTTTAGTTGAGGATTTGGAGCATTTTGGAAATTGTAGATTCGAGAATTTTATACTGAGGGGAGTGGTGATTGATTGAGAATCGAGAATTTCGCAATTTTATGTCATCAGGGAGGTCGGAGGGGGGTTCTCCTTAAAAAACGAGTTTTTTTGCACTTTTCGCTGTTTTCAAAAATTCATAACTTTTTCTCCAGTGGCGATTTTTCTCGTAAAATTTTCAGATTTACTCTTCATAGCATTTAAAACCCATGGAAAAAATTTGGAAGAGTTATTTCAAGGGGTAAAGGAAGGCCTTATATATATATATATATTTCAATTTTTGATGATGAGCATACATTTGACAATTTCTTGGATTTTTTTAACAAATAAATTATTGCAAAACAAAGTATTTACAAAAATTGTACTTATGATTTTTTTAATTTTTTGCATGTGCATATTTTTCATTTTTTCAAATAATTTATTTGTTAAAAAGAAGGAATCACTACAAATTGTTCAGATATCTGCTATTTTGAATTTCATAATTTTTCAACTGCTTTTTTGATGATATTTATTAATATTTCTATCATAAAAGACTGATAGACTGAGGAAGATAATTAAAAATCCGAACCTTCCGTTATTTCATGTAAAAAAATGATAATTACTGCTAAACAATAATTTTGAAAATTTACAATTTACTATTTAGTCTCCCGTTACTTTTTAAAGAGTATAAAAGTAGTACTCAATCAAAAATCATCATTTTTTCCGCTAAAATGACAAGAAACTCCAGAATATGATCACCTAATTTCTTTTCCTAATTTCAAGATGTAATTGGACAGTAATAAGCAATAATGTCTTAATCAACATTTAAAAAAAAAATTCTCAATAGTTTTATTTTCAGTAAAACTCTACAAAATTTCGAAAAAAATGTTGGTTGAGACGTTATTTTATTGCTTATTACCATCCAATTGTTCACTTGGAATTCTGAGCATCTATTTGTGTTCTTCAACCCTGTCAATATCAGACTTTAATCAAATTACGTGATTACACCCTTTTTCAGCCCCTTCCACACGAGTGATCATAGAAGGACTCTTCCAATTAAGGTCGTTATATTGAAAGTTTGACCCAAAACTTCCCTCATCGAATGATAGATGCCACCAGCTCCTATTTTCTATGAAGATGACGTCATCCATTCAAATCTCGTGCATTTGAAATGAATTTTTTCTGCACAATACTTACCTTTGCCTTTTAACTACTTGCCTTTTTCCATAGAACGTTTCCACTTCCTTCAACTGCCTCAATAATGAGCCACTCCAAGTTTTATTCAGAATAATGATCTTAATTATGCATTCAATCACAATAGCACCAGCCTATTTAATCCATAAAGGCATTTTTATTTCTCCCAACTTTTCTTATAGTCAATTGTAATAATATCAATACTATATATTATTTTTTATCGATAAATTGAAGTTTTTTTTTCTTTTTTTTTGGTTTTTCTTATATATTTATATACATAATCATACAACGTGTTACATATCTAATTTTTTCTTGTTGTTTTTCATGGTTTTTTCCTCTTTTCACGGTTTAGAATAAAGCTAGGACGTTTAAGAGGTAAGAGTGGTTTGAGGGATAAGATCGAAGATTTAAGAAATTTTTATTCTCAATTACTCTTCCATTTCTTTTTTTTTTTCTTTTGCTTTTTCTGCCAAATGTAATGGACACGATAAACAGATAGGAGTGGTTTTAATGGCGATAAGAAATAGATATAGCCCATAGGATAAACGCTTTTTTTTTTTTTTTTTAGTTAGGTATAAATATATGGAACTTGAGATTATTAGTCTCAAATGTTTAAATTTAAACTACAGTCGCAGAATTCTGCAAAACTTACATCATCATAAAAGACTTTACGTTTTTCTTTTTTTTTCTTTTTTTGAGTTCATTTTACTGTATTTAATTACTTAGTTAATTGTTATTTTTTTTCTTGTTTTTTCTTCTTTGTTTCATTGTTATTTTTTTTTTTTTCGTAATCTCATATGCTTTTTAACGAGAATTTTTCGATAATCGTGGTATGTACATACAATAAACAATGTACAGTATTAAATAACAGAATTTTTCTTCTTTTTTTTTTATCATCATTTTTCAGACACTACAAAATGCTGAATCACTTTATTTATCATTAATTAAATTTAATATTAAATGGGTTCATTTATTTGTTTCTCTTTTTTTTTGGTTTCACTTCTTCAATAATCACTAATGATACCTTTCAATTATTATTATTATTATTATTTTCATTTATTTTCCACAAATTTTAAATATTTATTCAAACTCATTTGAAATTTTCTAATTTTTGAATCATTTTTATAATTATAATTTCTTCAATTTTTCATTATCAGAAAAAAAAAAGAAATAACGAAAATCACAAATGAGTTTGAATCGCATTATCAAACAACAAGCAACATCTTAAGTCATTACGTTCAAAGGAGTTTTTATTTTAATTGTTTTTAAATCAATTTATATTAATGAAAATTTTCAATATCCTTAGGATTAATCATTTACGGTGGCATCTTGGTATCTCAGATTATTATTAGAAATTTTCCATTTTTTTTAAATCGATTAAAAATTGAGTATTCTCAATTTTACTTTAATAATCATTTTTTTTTTCTATTTTTTTTCTTCATTATTAAATTCAATATTTTTCTCTCCTTTTGTTAATATACATAAGTACATATTTTCTTCATGTTTATGAGAGATTATCAATGTCTTTGTTTTAAAATCATTTTTTTCCAATACATTCCAGAGATTCTCATAAATTTAATTACAATGTGCTATGCACGAAACGTCTGCTGCAAGAATTTATTAAAACATTTTTCATCTTTTTTAATTTTTTATTTATTTATTTATTCGCGTTTTCACAAGATTGTATTAATAACAATGTGCGATGAAAATAATGATGTCTCTCAATCGATGACTGAATGCAATAAATACTATCTAATTTCTTTACATGAATAATTATAATAATTCTTTCAATATTACGAATTTAACTATATATATATATATATGTATATTTTATTCTTAATTTTTCTTTTTTTCTTCCAGCGAATATAATTCAATCAGGCTTCAATTATTTTATTAATGTTGATTAAATGAATGAATAATCATCTAATCCGACAGTTTATCGATTTAATCGATCCTTTATTCAATTGAATTAATGATTTAATTAATTTTCATTAATTAAAATTGTAACTTCAATGTCAAGAGTTATCAATGGAATTAAAATAATTTACTTTAAAAATTAACCAACGATTTTACTCCATGGATTACCCTCAATATTAATTATCCACTTCATTTAAATACTCTACGAGTAATTTTTTTCATTTTTTATTTGTTATAATTCAATTTTCCTCAATTGCGGGAATAACTACATTTTTTTCGATTAACGAAAAGGAAAAAAAAAAACATTAGATTTCGAAAATTTATTACATTTTTTGACCCTCACTGCCGATTAAAATGTTAATAATCATGAGAATTTGAGGAAAAATAAAAATATAAGACGAAAGAGTATTTCGAATTTTTTGAAGAAAGAAGATATAAGCATTAGCGCTAATTCGTAATACTCTAATCTCTTATAATAACATTTTAAGTAATAATGTTATTTTTAACTTGTTTTTTCTCTTAAATCGCTTTTTTTTTCGTAAATCGGCTGTATAGAATTTTTCTTTTTTCATTGATTATTCAGGTATAAGTGGGGCAGTGCTTTATGTACAACACAGGCAAAAATCCAGCCCATGGCACCATCAAACGCGACTTTATTGCATTTTATTTTATTAATATACTTTTTATTATTTTTTTTTTTTGTTCCACTTATTTTATTTTTCATTTAATTTCATGAATTTATATCTTTATTTTTTCATTCTCTAAATTGAATAAATATTATCATTATTTATTCATTAAATTTCTGTCAATTAACTGTTTATTTATCTTTTTTTTCTTTTTTTCAATTAAAAATTTCTTATTATTACAAACGTGAAAAATTGAGTCCTTCAGAAAATGAGATTCATTCAACGGATTCAACTCAAACAACCGTTGTTTTTTTCTTTTTTAAAACACATTTTTATGAGATTCTTTTTAGGTAAAATTCTCTTTTACATGAACTCTAATTTACATGTTTTTAGGGTTTTTATCCCATTTTTTAACGCATTATCGGTTGTTATCGTTGCCTTAGAACCAAAGGGGCGTAAGTGCTATGCTTATACACAGGACTTACGCCCCTTTGACTCTAAGGCAATGATATCATTCAATATTACGAGTAACTGCTGTTAATATCAAGCAAAAAGTAAATTTTATGAGATTTTGTTTGAATTCTTTTCATTCAAATTAATTAATTTTCCGCGAATTATTAGCAACAGTTACCCGCCTTTTTTTTTGAATTTTTGGTAACTAGTCCAAGCCAACTATCTACTCCGAGTTTATTTAATAAGAACTTGATGAAATACACAATTTGTATTTTTCCTATGCCCGCTTTTTTTTAAACTTTATTTTATATTTATCATATGTCTTTCATAATATTCCATTTTTTTTCATTACATTTTGGTTTTTTATGGTTTTTGTAATAACTTTTAGGGTCCATTTCATGCATAAATGCAGGATTGCGCTTTTAATTATTAATTCGCTCTGGTTTATCCCAAATTTTTTTTTTTTTTTTGGATTTTATGGTCATGGAGAAATGTTTTTTTTTTTGGATATTAATTTATTAATTTATTAGTAAAAGTTTAATAAATTAATTTGTTCAATTAATTGTTAGTGAATATCTCGAAATTTAAACGAAATATCGAAATTTTTTGTGAAATCCTTTTTTTTAGAGCAGAATAAAATCTAAAAAAAAAGATTTAAGAGAAATTTCTTTTCCTTGAAATTTCGAGATAATCGAGAATTTAAAAAAAAATTATAATAATTTTTTCCTCGCATTTTAATTAATGTTATTTTTAAGGAAAATAACTGAACGCGTGTTATAAGTGTCGTGCGTTAGACATTGTGCATTAATTTCCGCAATTAATATATATTCAATTAAAAAATAAACTCTTTGGAATACTTATTTTAAGTACTTCTTCATAATAAAATGATTTGTCGTAAATATAGAAAAAAAAAAATTTCTAGTCATAACATTTTCGTCGAATTCATGTTATTCGATAGGATAATGTTTGTTCTCCGAAAAAATTCACTGATGAAATAGGAAAACGATGCAAATTATTGAGATACTTCAATATATAACAAATAAAATTCCAAAGAAAATTGGCAACAATTTATTTATCAACTGGTGACGATAATTATACTAAAAAACCGTTAAGATTGAATTTATATTTTATAATTATGTGTCAATTATCAACTCATTTTAGGTATTTTCTTACACATTAATCGTTTTAATAGCAATAAATGGGTATTTTCATTTTTTTTAAATATTAATTCACTTTTAAATTTTTCTATGATACACTAATTAACAACAGTAACGACAGAAAAATATGCTTTAACTCTTAATAACGTTTTACCTTTCATTCAAAGATTATTAATTTATCTTCTTCATTTTTCTCTAATGTCATTAGTTTTTATTTCGAAAATTTTTGTTTTTTTTTTTCGAAAAAAAATTCATTCCCTTCCATTCTCTCGCTCTTCTATTGTCCATTTCCTCGATTTTTTTCCCTTTTTTTCTTTACTTTTCATCTTCATTCTCTTATCTTTCACATGATTATCCATCGTAGAACACTGGCGGCATACGAGAAAGTGCACATCATATAGTAGACATCTTCGGACATTTTTTCTTCTTTTCCGCTGATATTATCATAATTATTAAATGAAAAAGGAGAAAAAAAAACTGATTAAAGTAATTTTTTAATTTAGAATTCATGATGAAGGATATTTTTTTTTTTTTTCATTTCTACTGAAAATATATTTTTCATGTTGAATTTATATTTTTTATTTAATTTTTTTCATGTTAAATTTTAATTTTGAAATTCTTAATTAAAATTTTCGAGAATAGGTTCTTCGTATCCAATGAAAGTTGTTAATAATTAAATCCTTGGAAAATTCTTTATTTTTTTTAAATCATTAAACGAGACGTAAAATTCCAAGGTTCAATAACGAGTTTCAAATTACGTGTTTTTTTTTTTCTTTTATTATTAAGTTATTATTAATATTATTATTATTAAGACAGAGAAAGATTTAACAAGCAGACAGACATGCAGACAGGTATAGAACAGACGTACCCACGTAAAAATACTGTTTTAAAAAATTCGAAATAAGGAGAAAATTATAATTTTGAAAGAATGAAATTGCCTCAAGTCCGATTGCTCTCAATTAGCATTAATAATCAGCATAGAAATTGAAGAATTATTAATTAGTACAAATAGCCAACGTAGATTGAATTATTTATAATTATGTACAATTATGCTCTGCTAAATTCTCAATACTCGTAAATAATTTTTTTTCTTTCTTTGAAATTATTATCTATTTATTTTTATTTACTAATTATTTAGATTTTTTCTTTTTTTCTTTCACGATGCCATAACGCCCACGATCTTATTTACATATATAATTTTTCATTTCAATGCAATGATAACTGTGTTATTATTAATTGAAATAATTCTTAGTTAATTAATTAATTAATTAGTGTATTTTATTATACCTAAGCACAGGTCGCCTCTGGTGAATCGAATAAGAACGTTTACTTAATGAATATGTATTTTTTTTTCTCTTTTTTTTTTCAAATATACAAGGGTGAAGTTTACATTGCCATGGACACAGTGAAAATAGAATGTTTTTTTTTTAAATATACTTTTTTTTTAATGTTCTGTTACAAGTTCGATGATGATGGAAGCATCAGTGATGTTGGGAGGGTGGATTTTTTTTTTACGAATTTCGGTTTTATTCAAGGGAAGGTGGGGTAAAACGGACACATTCGAGTTTTGATGTTAATATCATGGAAAAGATCTGAAATTATTAAAAAAAATTGGAGATAGATTTTTTTTCATCATTCCATCGAAAAGCTGCGGAAATTTGCGGTGGAAATCATATGTGAGAATTTTTTTTTTGCCATTTTTAAAAAATTCTATTTTTGTGGGTCAAAATTTGAAGGATTACTTTTTTTTATTTTCAAAAAAATTCAGTTTTTTTGGAAATATCTCAAGTTCTATTGGTCGTAGAGTAAAAATTCCGAATGGGGGTGAAAGATGAGATCATTTCCCATTAATTCATGGGGTTTTTGATTGAAAATTATGGATTTTGAATATAATTATGGTTTTACTTTCGTAAAAAACTGATTTTCACGAAAGTGCCCATAAATACCTTAAAAATGGATATTTTTTAATTGGAAACCCCATAAATCGATGGCAAATGATCTCACCTTTCACCTCCATTCGGAATTTTTGCGTTATTACCAATAGAACCAGAGATATTCTCAAAAAAGTGAAATTTTTCAAAAAACGGAAGAAATAGACCTTTAAATATTGCTACAAAAAAATCGAATTCTTAAAAAATTCAAAAAAATTAATTCTGGCACATGTTTTCCACTCAAAATTTCCTAATCTTTTTTAATGGAATCATCAAAAAAAAATTATATCCAACCGTTTTATTTTTATGTCCAGTTTACCCCACTTTCCCTCTATTATTACGTGTTTATTTCATATTATTTTCGTTTATTTCGGTGAAATTTTTTAGTCAGTAGAATCTCATTAATTCCGCAGATGGACGAATGAAGTAGGATTTTTTTATGTTGCGAAAGATTCATTTTTAGATGAGACAGAGAGAAGAGAAAATAAAATTACAGAGCTTAAAATATAACAGATATTTGGTCCCAACCGCGGCGAGACTGATAAAACAGACAATTACTATTTTTTCTTTCATTATTTCTTTTTCAATTATTTTTTTTTTTCAGCTTATGCTCTCATTTCATTCTTTTATCATTTTTTTTCTTTGTGGGAGATTATATTCACATATTTCACTGTCAACGTAAATATAATGAACGACCGAACGAACGAATTCTATGAAACTTTTTTTGAAGAGAATTAAAAAATTTTTAATGTTACTTTTAATGAATTTTGATGTTTAATACACAACGTGCCAATTGTGGGGGAATTAAATTATAGTTAATGAGAAAAAATAATGAAGTCACTCTTATCTGCAATTTGATGATAGACCGGAGAAAAAGCCCCAAAAAAAAATTTTCTACTCAAAATTAAAGCAAACATTCAAAAATAATTAAACTTCAATTTCCTCTGGTCAACTTGCGAACTTTTATTTCTTTAAATTTAATTTAAAAAAATTGGAATTAAAAAAACTTGAAAATCTTTAAAATATTATTAATTGTATTAATTTGCGTAAATCGACGAGAGCACGAAATTTTCTTAATTTGAAATTTATGGTAAGGAAAAATGCGGCAAAATGGACCTCCGTGGCAACATGATCTAGGAATTTTTTTTTTTCAGCATAAAGGACATCACAAAAAAATATAAAAAAATTTGAGAAAATGCTCCAATATGTCTCCATTATTGCCAAATTTTTTCAAATTTTTTCGTAAAGCCCTTCACTCTAAAAAAAAATCCCAAAACATTCTAAACCGCAGGTCCATTTTACAACGTTTTTCCTTAATTAAATATCATTGCCTCAGAAACAAAGTGGCGTAAGTGTTACACTTATATATAGCACTTCCGCCACTTTGTTTCTGAAGCCACAATATTCATATTATATTAAATATATAATTTGCATAATTCGTTTCGTCCTCGAATTCAATTAGTAAAAGCCATAAAGACGTTAATTAACGATACGAGCATAGTAATAAGCCTTTTTCCTTCACTTAATATCCTATTTAATTACGTAATTTGCATTTATGGGGATGATGGTCAATGGTAATTGCGAATAGTAAAGTAGAATAATTCTTTTTTTTTTCGTTTTTTTTTTTAATAATTAATCATTCTAATATCAGATATTGGTAAGGATTGAATTAGTCACAAGTTATTAACAGTAGTAACAGGAGTGGCTCCTTCACAATTATATATTCCTTTTTTTTTTTTGTTAAGTATCGCTTAAGTTGACGAGTGAAAAGTTGTTTCCTTTTTTTTTCATTTTAATTCAAATAATTGAATGTACTCAATGTGTTTTTTTTTGCAATCAATGCTTTTCAACTCTTTTCTTATTTATAATAAATGAATACTTACAATACTTTTTTTTTTAATCTCTAAATTTTTTTTTTCAATATTTTTTCTTCATTTTTAATCGATAATTTATTAGTTTCGATCACCGAGTCACAAGACACATAATGGTGAATTATAATTCTTTTTTTTCATAATTTCCTTTGGCTGACAAATAGAGCTCTGTGTTCCAGTCATTCTTCGCGCACTAAACTCTCTCTCTCTCTCTCTCTTTCTCTCTTTCAATCAATCAATTAATCATTATTATTTAATTTATTAATTTTTTTTTCTCTTCAATTTTGTGCAATTAGCACAACGGAATAATTGTCTTGATCTTCACTTATTATTTTTTATTTAAATTTCACACATTACCAAATGAACTTAATTAAGTAAATGTCATTAATACGATGAATATAATTGTTAAAAAATAAACTCTCAATATAATATTATGAAATAAGGAGAAAAAAAAAATTATTTAATTATAGTTCAACACGAATAATAACAGAGCAAAAAAATAGTGGTCTCGGGCGGATTTTTCATGTTTTATCTTGTTTTTTATTTATCATGTCAAAAAAAAAAAAAATATTCATTCCTCAATTCCCCAGTGCTAATTAAAAACATAAAAATAAATAAATCTATTTTTTCTCTATAATTTAAAATGTATTAATTTTTTTCATTAACATGTTTTTTTCTTTTTTTTTAAATTATTATTTTGTGTTTGACAGTTCGTTCGTTCGACCGACTCTATGCAACAGCATGTGAACTCGCTAATAAATGCGAGTACCATCAATGAATTTCTTTATTTCTTTATTTTTCATTTTTTTTTTAATCATCATTTAATATTATCCCGCAATTAAGTGCGCTAATTAAAATGGAGTGGGTGGTTGTTTTTTTTTTTTTTTTTTTTTTTTTTTTATTAAGAGAGGAAGGAAGCGGATGGTATCGATGAACGACGAATGAAGATGTCATTAATAGTTATTAATAATTTAAATATATACGAAATATAACAATAACAGTGAATAACACGATAACGATGACGCTCGCATCGTTTATTTTTTTATTCTCATTTTCTTATTTGCTTGTTTTTTTTTTTTTTTTCATTTGAATTTGCAAATATTTGACTATACATGACGTTTTTTTTTTTTTTTCATTTTTCTCTTCACTTTTTTTTCATTTATTTCTCTTTTAATTATAACGATGTCCCCGTGATTGACTCCTGGTCGTGAACGGGACGTTTGCTTCTTTTTTTTTTTTCTCTCTTTTGCAATTAATTTTCCATTTTTTTTTTACTCTTTATTAATTTATTTTCGAACTTGAATTATAACAGGCCAAGTTGCGCATTTGAAAATTATCATATTATATTAGCGAAAAAGGGACGAAGCTCGATCTGTCGATCAGTTTTTAGAACGATCGATCCAATTCGTTGATTTGGCGTATAATAATTTTTTTTTTTACTTTTTTATTAACTTTTCAATTAATAAAGTCCAACGTGGGATTACCAAAGCTTTTTTTTTTTTTTTTATGTTGTTGCTAGCATTTGCCAATTCAATTAATTGATAAACAGCAAAAATCATTCACTTGCACTCATTTAACATTTAAAAAAATGAAATTAATTATTTATTATCATGAAATAAAAAGTTATTATCTCTGGTATTACAATGCTTTGATGCGAACGATAGACCAATTTTTATTGAATTAATTACACAATTTCTTTGCCTTTTTTTTTTTCCCAATTTTTTTTGCCCATTGCCCATTACTTAATTTTAATTACTTATAATTATACGCACTTTAATTAAACGCATGCACATCATCCCGGCAGTTTAAGGATACTCCCTCAGAAGCACGAGGGGAATAACAAAAACACTTTTAGATGTTTTTTAAAATTAATTTTATCATTATTCTCATATTATTTTTATTTAATCTCCTCCATTCCCCTCTTTTTTTTTTTTTGGAACTCATTCCTTTTCACTCTACTTTCTATTTAAATCCCTGCCTATTTTCCCTCGACTTTTTTTCCCTCACAATTATTATTTTTCCTTTTTTTTTTTTCGCTATGTAAAATGGCCATCGTTAAAAGTTAAAACCTCTAAGTTTTATCTTACTTCAATATTATTATTTTAGTGGGTTTTTTTTTTTTTTTTACTTTTCTTTTTAATTTTATTCTTCAAGATCCTCTCAAGAGAAACTAATTCGACCTAAGTCGTATAACAAGATAGCGAGGCGCAACGAGGACGCGACGTTTTTTTTTTTTTTTTTTTTTACTAAAATTCGTAGTGACACAATGAAACGCAATGCTTTTTTTAGCGATCTAGATTTGAATATTACTTTTTTTTAAATCAATATTTTTTTATCTCAATTGAAATTGATTACCCCCCCCCCCCCCCCCCCCCCCCCCACCCCTCCCCTTATGATGAATGAACTCATGTGTCTCTGACATTTGCTAGTACTTGACATGATTTTTTTGTCACTTGTGATTTAAATATGATAACTATCTTCCAGAGTGGAGAATCATGTTGCCTTAGAAACAAAGGGGCGTAAGTCCACGCTTTTTGTTTTTAAGACGACGATGTTTTATTTTTCAAATTTCCCGCAAATTCCTCCTCACCGCATTTTTATTCAAAGATTTTTAATGAATAATATTCTAATTTTTTTTATATTTTTCTTTTCTTGTGGATTTCATTTATTTTCTCTACATATAAACATTTGCCGAATAAAAGTGTGTAGCCAGTCATCGTGTCCTCTTAGCATTCCCCCATACTCCTTAATTCCCTCCTTTTTTTGAAATTATTATTTTACTTTTTTTTTATATTCCACGTCGGACTTGTCTTATCATCTAAATGTATTTTTTCTTCTTATTAGTAAGTTTTTTATTTTCTTATTTTTTCTTAAATACTATTATTTATTCATTAATTTAATCATTAAATGTGTGTTACGCGCGCGCAGCTTATGTGTAACGCGTAACTTTTATTTATAATTTCCCCCCCTTTTCGCATTTACTCATACACAATTTTTTTTTAATACGCATCTATACAATGTGTGTGTCTTGTGTTATTTTCATTTTTTTAAATTATCGTTTTTTTTTTTATTCTGGAATTAAATTTGTTTCATTATTCATGTTTTTTTCTTCTTTTTTTTGAGTTCATCTTTCAAATTTGAAATTTAATCAACTATTATTATTAAATTTTTTTTTTTAATTTTTTGTTTCCTTCTTGTTTCTTCACACTAGAGATATCTCGACACAATCTAATCGTAAATTGATTTTTTAAACACTCAAAAATCACCAATCATACCTATTATTCGTCGCCGTTGGCGCTTGGACTGGTAAAAGTATTTTTTGGATTTAATTATCCTAAGCGTAATTTTATATATTCATATATATATATAACGGCGATCCGGCGTTTTTTTTTTTTTTTTTGGATACAATACTCCAAAGTGAATATATAGGTACTATGTAAACGAGTAAACACACGCTGTAATTTTTTTATTAAATTCTTAAATGTTCCATTTTTTTATTTCATTTTTTAATTAACTTTTTGCATTTGTTCATTTTTTAAGTGAAATTTTTAGTTATTCGTTAATCATCTTAATCTCGATTATCCCGTACACATCATTTTTTTTTTTAAGTTTTTTATTCTTTTTATTTTTATTACTTTTTTGTTGTTAATTCAATTAATTCTGTTTTTTTTCCCTTTCTTTTCATTTTTCATCCCCTAAGTTGGAGGTACATACGATTTTTTTTTCATTTTTTTTTCATAAGTACCCAATTATTACATTTTTTTTAAATCATTTTTTTTTTCTTTTGTTCTTTCTTTTAAATAATAAATCGCGGTAAGGCACCCCCTGTGCAGAGTTATTCGCGGAAGTACATTGATACAAACTAAATGACTAGATAATCCTTAAGTCACGTAACGGTGTAGCTTCGATCGCGCAACGGATAGGCAGGTGGATAGTTCATGTATTTATAGTGAATTTTTTCCTTTTTTTTTCATTCAAATTTCAATTAGTTTTTTTTTTTTACAATAAAAATGGATAAACCGAGGGACAAAGAAATGTAGTTTGTAATTTTTTTTTTTTTCTGTTATTATAATTAGTTTTTTAATATATAGTTAAAGCGAGAGCGAAAGAGAAAGAGATTTACTTTTAATTGTTGTTTTTTTTTTGGTTTCTTTAATTTGAATTTTTTTATTTGTTTTTGGCGGAAAGAGACGCGCGAGGCGATGCGTGGCAGTCCCTGAATTTTTTTTTAAATCTTTTATTTAATTGTTTTTTTCTTTTTTTTTTTCAACAAAAAAAAAGAATTGGGGACTTTCATATAAGTCTCCTCGGGAGCTTATTCCCTTAATTCAAATAACTATTTAGAATATTAATTGCATAAAAATGATAGGCAAAGTTTTTTTTTTGAAGTTCATCAATTCTTCATTAATTGCATTAATAATGCATTTTTTTCTGTTTATTTAATTTTATCTATCCTTTTTTTTTTCTTTTTTTCTGCAAAATTCTTTTATTTTTTGAAATTAATCAGTGAAAATAAAGGGAAATATTTGCGTCAACAAAGAAAAAAAGGCAAATATGAAAATACCCATTTTCTCACAGTGCTTGTGTTTGTGTGTATGTGTGTGTGAATAACCCCGCAATTATAATACATCTATACATTGTTTATCATTATGTTTTTTTTTCATGATTAATTAATTATTATTATTTATTTATTTATTTTTTTTTCCGAAATATTATAGCGATTTTCAACATGATCGCATAGCATTCAAACACAGTAATTAATATATATCTCTTTCTAAAGAAAAAAAAAAAGGAACAAAATTAAAGTCACGAATATTAAGAATGCGATTAATTGGAATTAAAAATAATCCTTTTTTTTTCTTTCATCATGTCACAGGTGCATTAAAAATGAGTGTAAAAACGAGAAGAAAAACTAAAATGGATTTAATCATACGCGAGTAATCATTGAAAAAATTCTACTAATTACAACAAATACAAGAAAAAAAACATTAATTCATTGAAACGAAATAAAGTAAAAATCGACGAATTACGACGAAATTGGGAAGGCAGTGGTGCGTTATTTCGGTATTTTCTAATTATTTTTTTTTCTTCTGTTTTCTCTTTTTTTTTTTTTAGTGCGACACTCGCCAGTCAACAAACTATCGTCTGGTTTTGTGCTCGATTCATATAAAAAACGAAGCACACATTATTTATTATTATTTTTTCTTTTGCACACAATAAATTAATTTTTTTTTTCCCCGATATACAAAAAGTTCTTCCATGACCATTTTCACGTTTAAAGCGCAGAGCGCATGAACAACGTGCAGCATTAACACGTGAATAATTGTGATTTATCGTTAATTAAAATTATTTAATTTTCATTTTTTTTTTCTTATTATTTTGTGTGTATTTGTGGAGTGAGTCCGATTTTTGTCTCTTCCGCCTCCCTTTCCCTTTCCTCTGGCAATTAATATATATAGATATATATATATATATGGATTTCGTGTATTAATTCAATTTTCTTTTTTCGATTTTCTTTTCAATTTTTGCTTCCCTGTACATAAATTACTTTTATGGAGAAAGAGAGACAGATACTGAGAAAGTCTATTGTGTCCTATTTTTTCATTTTTTTTTACCTTTTTTTTTTGACTTTTCAATGGACCACCGCACATTGAGTCTCATTATCCGTTTTTTTTTTTTCAAATTTTCGCGCACACCCGACAATGAGAAACGTCTCCGAAAAGAGTTTATCCCCGAGAAATAAACAGCATTTTTTCGATTTTTTGTTTAAATTACTTATTAATTCAATTTTTTCTTTTTCATTAAAAACATTTCGCGCACAAAAATTAAGCGAGGCCGCTGGAGTCATTTGACGACGATATATAGCACAAATTTGCGCACTTGAATTTGTAAAATTTTGGGTTCTCATTAATTGGCAAAAAATTACACACTTTTTGTCATTGACACTTACGTTTCTTTTTTTTTTCCATCAAATAAAAAGAAAAAAAATTCTGTGTCAATCGGCAAAATTCGAACACTATTGCCATTGTCGTCGTTAATTTGTTGCGTTGATGACTCGATTATTAAAGCTGCTCTTAATTATTTAAATTCACACATTTCTCGTTGTCTTTGTGTGTTTTTTTTGTGTCTGTCTGTACTGTGTTCATCAGTTCTTGATAAATGAACAGCAAAAAAAATTGATTAAATTTTTTTTTCTGCGCTGCTGTTTTTTCTTTTTCTTTCGAAAAAAATTTCTCGATTGCTGATATAATCGTTTGTGTGTCAGTCTAATATTTTTCATTAACAAAGTGCAATAATTAAATTTTTTTTGAATTAAATTTCTGTCTTAGACTGCTGTCTCTGTGTGACTGTGACTGGATAGACGTTCAACATCAATTTCAGGTACACCCAATTCATCTGGTATGTTGTCTGCATAATCGATGCTGCTTGTTTGTGAGTGCCGTTTACTCAATGATGACTGCTTTCTTAGTACCTCTGCCAGTGTCAATCCGCTGTGTTCACCATAACGCGTGTCTAGGCCCTGCCGAAATGCGTTTACTACGCGAATCTGTAATGCAATTTGTTTGTACATGATGAGATTAGTTTGTTCAATAAATTATTAAAAATATTATAAAATAAGTGTGATTTTTTTTTTTTAGTAACCATTCTTTTTCCACATTATTAATCAATCGATACATCTTAGTATGTATCGTTTTTTTTTTTTTTTGCATTTAAAGCAGAGGAGAACATGGGAAATATTTTCGATTACTCGAAAAGAATGGGTAGAACGTGCAAGGATGGCTCGCGTTAAAAAAAAAAAATACGAGAAAAATAGAAAATTCTGCATGTCGTGTAATTCAAACTATTTGAACATTTCGCGCCACTTTTTTTGAATTTTTTTTATAGCAAACAGTATTGCATGCAACGGATCATTCCCAAACAATATGTGTATATATATGTTATATAGGTATGTACATATGTGTATATGCATATTTATATACACATGTGTATATATATATATATTTTTTTTTTATAAAAAATTGAATAGATAAAATAAGAAATAAAGGAGAGAAAAATGTCGGATTTTTCGAGTGTGAATCGCAGAATATTTTTTGTTTACGAGAGTTCAGCGGAAAAAAAAGGAATGAATAAAAAAAGAGATAGATATATGTGTGTGTGTTAGAAAAAAAAGAACCGCGAGAAAATAGTTTCATGGGAATTTTTGGAATTCGTGTATTGCCGCGGGAGTTTAAAAAAAAAAAACAAGCGTTTCTCGGTGGAATGTTGCGCGCTTTTTTTATTGTTCTTTTTTTCAGCCCACGGTCACGATAGTTCATACGCTGGCAACACTTTTGTCCCGAAAATGAGCTCCCCAGGAAAACTTGATTGATTCTGACTAATTCGAGGGTGTAGAATCCGAATTTGTTGGTTATCTTGTCCTCCGATTTGCCTTTCTAATTGTTATTAACAATTTAATTGTTTAAACCGTCATAGCGTATAAGCTAGAGGGCTTACAAAGAAATACTTCAAACAAAAATTGTTCGTCTTTTCAAAATAAAGAGATTGGTTTTTTTTTTCGTCACGATAACTTCATTTTTGACCGAGTTACGGCTGAATAACCATTCCAACGGCGCGATAAGACTCTTCTCGCTATCTCGCTCGCGCGCCAAATCTCATCAACGGTTTATTTGAACGGTTATTCAGTCGTAACTCGGTCAAAAATGAAGTTATCGTAACGAAAAAAAAACCAATCTCTTTATTTTGAAAAGACGAACAACTTTTGTTTGAAATATTTCTTTGTAAGCCCTCTAGCTTATACGCTATGACGGTTTAAACAATTAAATTGTTAATAACAATTAGAAAGGCAAATCGGAGGACGAGATAACCAACAAATTCGGATTCTACACCCTCGAATTAGTCAGAATCAATCAAGTTTTCCTAGGGAGCTCATTTTCGGGACAAAAGTGTTGCCAGCGTGAGAACTACGAACTGCGAGATACATATTTTATTTATAACACATATATTGATATATATATGAACAGAGAAAGAGATAGAGATAGAGAGAATTTATCATACAGCGTATATCGAGACACGGTGGCAATAAAAAGTCACATGCATTATTCATGTACAATTGGAAGAGAAAAAAGAAAGAATAGTGGAGTATATATACTCTTATATATAAGAGTGCGAGATATGAGTAAATATTGTCGAGCCATTCCTCGCGAAAAAGAAATAAATTGACGTTGATTCAGCTCAATTCAGTTAAAATTTAGTTTATAGAGGAAAATGGGGTAAATTGGAGATTTTTATAAAAACGGGTTGAGATTGGATTTTTTTTGACGATTTCATTGGAATGCTCGAGAAATTTGTGGCGGGAAACATGCGATAAAATGGATTTTTTTGAATTTTAAAAAAATTCCTTTTTTTTCCTTTTTCGATTTTTTTACTTTTTTATAAGATATCTCTGGTTCTATTGGTCGTAACGACTTGGGGTTGGTCTCAAATCAAAGGTGAGATCATTTTCCATTAATTCATGTGGTTTTCTCAAAAGAAAAATATCGATTTTCGAGGTTTTTATAAGACTATTTTATGAAAAACAATTTTTACTCAATAATAACTTCAAAAATCGACTATTTCTTTTTTTTTTACCACTCCAATTGATGGAAAATCTTCTCACCTCTCATTTAAGATCAATCCCAAGTCGTTGCGACCAATAGAACCAGAAATATCCTTCCAAAAATGGAAATTTCCAAAAAATCTCGTTCAAAAAATGGAATTTTTCCCAAATTTCGCCCAATGAAAAACGACTTTTTTGAAAAACTCTAAAAAATCATTTTAGGCACATGATTTTCATCGCAAATTTTCTCAGTTTTTCAATGAAATCCTTCAAAAAAACCTATCTCAAATATTTTCATTGATTTCTCCCGATTTTCATAACATAAAACATGAAAACTAAAATGTGTTCTCTTTACCTCATCTTCCCCTATAACATTTTAAGTTACACAGTAATGCTGCTCTAAATTGAAGCAATAATGAATTAACAGTAATTGATATTTGAATCTCAATTAAATACATTATATACAAAATTAATAAGTACAACAATGGCTGCAACTAAATCCGTTGAAGCACGTTTTCCTTGTAAGCTCAAACTTTTCTCATTTAAATTGGCTCAATTAATTTTTTTTTTCCCCCATTTCCCTTCTCTTTTTCTTTGTTCCACATCTGAAACACTAGTCCTCATTGAAACTGGGTTAGATAGGAAAGAGAGAAAGAGAGAGATAGAGATAAAAAAAAGACTGTTTCTCTGTTCACTTACAACAGCCCTTTGTATTTCGAGCTTGACTATTGCTGCAATGGGAGATAAACAGAAAGCTCTTTGAGATTTTGTCCCAGAAAATAGAAGAAACTGGGATGATATTCTAATGCTGGGAATTTTAAAGAATAGAAGCAGTCAAGGATAATAGTTTCGTCATTCGTCCAATTTCTTCTTCATTCGATGGCGATTAGAGGATTTTTTTATTAATTTATTTAAAAAAATTTAATATTTATAATAGAGGCAGGTGGGGTAAAATGGACACTCCAATTAAACGGTTCGAGATGGGAATTTTCTGATGATTCCATTGAAAAGCTGAGGAAATTTTAGGTAGAAAACATGTGTCAAATTTTTTTTTTTTCATTTTTTGGAAAAATTACCTTTTTTGGCCAAGTTTTGAAGGGGTTTCCCTTTTGAAAATCGAAAAAATTCACTTTTTCGGTGATATCTCTGGTTCTGTTGGTCGTAGCGACCTGGGGTTGATCTCAAATGAAAGGTGAGCTCATTTCTCATTGATTTATGTGGTTCAAATTTTTTTTAGATCAATTTTTCAAATATTTATAGGTCATTTTCTGCAAAATCAGTTTTTGCCCTATAAGTACTTGAAAAAATTGGTATTTTTCTTTTTAAACCACATAAATCGATGGGAAATGAGCTCACTTTTCATTTAAGATCAACCCCAGGTCGCTATGATTGATAAAACCAGAGATATTCTCGAAAACCAGAAATTTTTCAAAAACAGAAGAGTTTTTACCTTCAAATTTTGCGCGAAACACTGAAATTTTAGAAAAAGTCAAAAAAATAACTTCTGGCATATGATTCCCATGGGAAATTTTCTCATCTTTCCAATGGAATCATCAGAAGAAACCTATCTCCAATATTTCTATCCATTTCTCGTAATTTTCGTAGTATAAAATACTAAAATCAACCCGTGTCCGTTTTACCCCATCTTCCCCTATCAAATTAAATTAAATATTAATTTTGCAATTATTACATTGATTAATTACTCATTCGCATGCTGAGGAATGACTCTCCATGTAAATTTTAATTGAGGCAGAAAGTCTTTTTTTTAATTTTATTTATTCGCTGGAATTATGAAAGCAGCTAAAGAGCAATCACATTTACACAATGCAATTAACTTCAACAAACAAGCAAACAAAAAATCTAAGCTTTTTACATGCAATTAAAACGCAGGTAACAATGTCGAGGCAGGCAATTTTTATCCTTTGATTTATTTTCATCAAAAGATTCTCCCTTTTTACTACAGAAAAGAGAATAATAAAAATATCTTCATCATCATTAAACGTAGAACAATTTTCTTGGATTATGCAAAGAACATTTCGACTATACATGCATCATTGGGAGGAGTTGATCACAGGACAATTATTTTTTTCAATTTTTACAGTCACGATTTTTTCATAAGACCGACACAATTACTATCACCTTACAATGATCGTTGGCGACACAGAAACCATTTGATTTTAAATAGTACATACAACATAAAATATTTATTTACGAACACATTTCGGTATTTTAATATTGCGACAGGACACGTCAAGTGTTAAACAATTAAATTAATTAGTAGCCTTAGAAACAAAAGGGCGTAAGTGCTATATTTATGCACAGTACTTACGCCCTTTTGTTTCTAGGGCGACGAAATAATATTGAAAATAGCAGACATCTGACAATTTTCTTTTCTTTTTTAACAATTAGGAGGAGAGTGGGGCAAAATGGACCTCAATGGCAACACGATCTAGGAATTTTTTTTTTTTAATGAAGGAATCGCTCAAAAAATCTGAAAAAAATTGAGAAGATGCTCCAATATGTGAACATTATTGCTGATTTTTTTAAAAATTTTTGGAAGACTCCTTCAGCCTAAAAAAAATTCCCAATCATTTAAAAATCCACTGGTCTATTTTGCCCCGATTTTCCCTAAATTATAATTCCTGAATGATGCAGCAAAACAAATCTGCACATTTAGAAAATTGAAAAAAATGTGATTGCAAATTTTTCTAATATTTTTTGAAATTTCTTTTTTAAAAAATCCAAAACAACTGTAAGACATGTGCTAATTTCATTGTAAAATAAAACAATTAGACCAAAATTAATCTACAATCGCGACCACCCAGTCACCAAATAGTTAAACGAAAAAAAATTCCATATTTTCCTTCTTTTTACTCCTTTTTTTTTGTTTTTTTTTACATCACATTTATACTTACGCGTCTGTGTCATGTGTGTGCCGTTGCCAAAGCATCCCGAATTTTTTTTTTGGGAGAGATATAACATTAACTTTTCCAATGGTTTTTTTTTTTTTAAGGCGAGGGGTAGTAGGTAATGTACTTTTGTGGCATATAGCTGGCAGGAATAACAGCAAGAATATATTTTTTTTTTGCAACATGCACGAAGAACATAATAATCACTTTTTACACATTAATACTCTCTTAAAATTTTCTCATTCAATTGTGGCAATTCCGACAGTTTTGAATAACACTCTCTTTTGAATGGCCTCAAAAATTGTTGCCAAAGACCATTTTGCTGTTTCATTAAATGCTCGTAATCCTTTTAATGTCCAATATTTCGTCTTGCCCCTCTTTTTTGTCCTGTTCTCTTAACTCAATTACGATAAATAGATAAATCAAATAAATAAATGAAATTAAATGTATTATTTCGTCAAACACGTTGCGAGGACTGCTTTTTATATTATTTATATTGCTATCATTATTACTATTTTTTTTTACCTTGAAAATTTAATTCTATGATAATCAATGATTTACAATCAATAATGGCCTGTGTTTTTCAGATTATTGTCTTGTTTCGTTCATTATTAATGAATAAATTGGAATGAATGAACACGAGAATGCGATCATGTTCATTGAATTATTCGTTAAATTTTAATTCATAGCTAATATAACTAGGTACATTGATGCAAAAGCAGAGCAGGCACTAAAATTTTCATTTAAACGTTTTTCCTATCAATAAAAAAAAAGAAAAGGTTCATCAACTAAAAAGAAAAACGTTTTTCTCATCGATTTAAAAAGAAAACGTTTTTCTTATCAATTTAAATAGAAAAACATTTTTTTAGAATCAATTTAGAAAGAAAAAAAACGTTTTTCTCATCAATTTAAATAGAAAAACGTTTTTTTTTTAAATCAATTGGAAAAAATCCTTTTTCTTATCAATTAAAATAAAAAAACATTTTTCTCAATTTTATTAAAAAATGAATTATATAATGTGAATTTATGAATGATGAAATTTTCATGATTTATTGAGGAATTTTTATTTTAATCAAATGAGGAATATCGTAAATTGCAGGATTTATTGTATTATTTTAAATAAAATACAGCAAAGCCTTGAAAAAAATAAAATAAAAATTGATAAAAAATCATAATAAAATATACAATTTTTTTTTTCTATTAAAAAGTCTCTATTGACTCTGACACATTGACAGATTGACACATTTTACGTTGCAAACTGTCGGCTGTGCCATGAATAACGCTGTCAAAATCAGATAGAAGCAGTTTTTTTTCTTCTATTTCTATTCGTAGCATCGAGCTTTTCATGAATCACTGAAAAAAAATAGCGGCTGAATTTTAAATTAAAATAAAAAACCATGAGAACTGAAAGAAAAAAGGAGAAAACTCATTATGAAAAGCGTCTGGATGTGATAACCGAGCAGATAATTTTTTTTCTTTTTTTCTACACACAGAAAAAGCAGAAAAGGTCGAAGGTAAAATAAGGATAATAATGATAATAACAACAATAGATATAGATACTAGAGCACAGACAGAAAATAAAGAGATTACAGTAATAAATGGAAGGAAGGAAAGACTTGGAATACGAGAAAAAAAAAAGGAGTCAGATGATTTATGAATGAGGATAATGAAAATGATCAATTTTTTTTACTTGGAAAAAGAAAAAAATATGAAAATCATAATTAATAAAGGTCAAAATAGCTGCTCCAAGTGGAGAAACAGATGAAAATTCAGAAAATAATTGAAGCAAAAAATTACAGTCAAGAGCATAAACATTGTATTTTTTTTCATTTCTTTTAAAATAAAAAAAAAATAAGTTTTTTTTTTTTTTATAAAAGAAACAAGAAGAAGAAGTGAGCAAGAGAGGAGCGCTTACAGCTTGGTCTGTCGAGCTCTTGCTGTAGGGTACCGGTATCAAACGTTCCTGCAACTCGCCACCTATCACCTTCAAGAGTAAAGGGTAATATAATGGTTACAACAGGGTGGCATGAGCAAAAAATCGTGAATATAATTGTTTGAGATAATAATAATAAAAAAAAAAGAAGAGTAAGTAGAGTAGAGAGCAAGATAGAGCAAGAGCAGATCCTATATTTCAATTTTTATGTCTTTCGAAGAATTAATTTTTTAGAAAATGTTAGTAAAAAATGATGATGATAATGAAAATAGCAAAAATTCGACAAATTTTAGTGTTTTTCTTCCCAAAAAAAATTATTTAAAAAAATGAAAAATATGCACTTGTAGAAAATTCAAAAAATAACAAATACGATTTTTTCATTTTTTCTATAATAACTTATTTATTTAAGAAAATCCAAAAAATTGGCAAATTTTATTATCATTGAAAATAAATGACATCTAAAAATTTTTAGCTTTCATTTTCTCAAAAAAAAAAAAAAATTATTAAAAAAAAATGAAAAATATGCAAATGTAGAAAATTAAAAAATCTATAAATGCAAATTTTTCAAAAATTTTTTTTGTAATAATACATTTGTTTGGAAAAAGCTAAAAAATTGTCGAATATATGCTAATTTCATTATCATAAAAAATGTAAAATCTATGAGTTTTTATTTGTTAATTTGATTAATATATTTTTATATTTTTATATGTAGGGTAAGTTTATATGCACTGAAGGAACAAGTAAATATCATCTAGAGCTTTACTCTTATTTTTAACGTCTCGAGTATCACCACAATATTTGTTATCAGTCAAGTATAGATTATCGCATCGAAAAAGGGTACTATATCGATTTTGTCTCGTCAGATAGATGGACACTTGTATAATATCTATTTTTTTTACAATCAAGAGAGATAAAAAAAGAGAGAGAGAGATGAAAAACAGCAGAATAAAGTGTGAGAGAAGCTTACGTAGGCGATGCATGAATAAATGCGAGAATTTGAGCTTTTTTTTTATTGATAATGATAATTTAATTAAGACGTATCTGACAATTATGTTTAGATTCTTTAAAACGAATAAATTATTGTAAAAAAAAATTTCAAAAAATTGCACTTATAATTTTTCAAAATCATTAATTAAAAAAAAAAAGAAATGATTGTCAGTTTTTTCCTATTTTTAGTTCTATCAATTTTTGAATTTGACAATTGTGTTTAGATTCTTTAAAACAAATGAATTATTGTAAAGAAAAATTTGAAACAATTGCACTTATAATTTTTTAAATTTTCTGCATGTGCACATTTTTTTGTTTTTTAAAATAATTTACTTAAAAAAGAGGAAAAAACGGAATAATTGTCAGATGTATTCTGTTTTATCAATTTTTACATCTAACAATTGTTTAGATTTTTCAAACCGATATATTATTGCAAAAAAAATATTTAAAACAATTGCGCTTATAATTTTTCAAATTTTCTGCATGTGCACATTTTTTTATTTTTCAAAATAATTTATTTAAAAACGAAAAAAAAAGAAATAATTATCAAATGTTTTCTGTTTTATCAATTTTTCATCAATCTTTACATCTGACAATTGTTAAAATTTTCATACCACTAAATTATTGTAAAAAAAAATATTAGAAAAAATTGCACTTATAATTGTTTTTGAATTTCCTACATATGCATATTTGTAAATTTTTCCAAATAATTTATTTAAAAAAGAAAAATAATTGTCAGATATCGCCTATTTTTTCAGTTTCAGTAATTTTTAAATTCTTTTATTTAAGTAAATTGTGTTATTTCATTTTGAAATAAAAAAATGTTCATGCGTCCATCGATCAGACGACCTGGGTACTCATTTTCGTGCTTATCAAGGATAAATAACCTGAACTAGAGTACCAGAGAGAGATAGAGAGAGAGAGAGAGAGTAGAACTGGAGTATCAACACAAAGAGGAGTATCGTTTTTCCCAAATGACACCATTAGGAGGTATATCCCTTGAGAATAAGATATATCTTTCCTTTGGTATCTTGAGAGTCGTGTAAACGTAAGAAGAAAAAAAAATTGCCCCCATGAGATCATACATTGTTATATATAGGATGAAATAAGTACAACGCAATACATAGCTTTTACGTGAATAAATAAATGATAATATATCGTCACTTTAGAAACAAAGTGGCATAAGTACTGTGAATAAGCATAGCACTTGCGCCCTTTTAGCTCCAAGTAAACGAGTAAATATAATGATGAGTAAATATAGTATGAAGGTTTACAGGGTGAATAATATTAATTATATTAATAGAGTCGAGTAAAGTGTGTAAAGAGAAGGGAGTGTCCACGTTAAGAATATATATATGAGGCGAGCGAGCAGGCAAGTATATCATAGTTAATCACAAGTATTAATTTACAAAAGAAACCGATTTTTTTTTTTAGTATTTATATCAATTTTTACCAGTTGCTAGCAATAAAATGTGAGAGAATTAATTAATTAATTAGAAAAATTTCCATCGCATCTAACGTTTTTTTTTTCTTCATCTTCATCATCTTCTGGGAGATAAAGCTTTGGAATTATTGAATCGAGGGAGAGAAAGATGGTTACTTGGATATTTCAGAGGAAAAATTATTAATTAATAATGAATAAAAAACAGAAGAGAAAAGAAGGAAGAATAATAATAAATTAAGGTTTTTTTAAAGAAATAACATGTCAATGGTCCTCAGGTTGTCAAACGCGGTTCTCCACGTTCTCAATTAATAATGCGATAATCATAATGGTAATAGGAAAAAAAATTGAAGAATATAATTAAAATAGACGGACGATCAATGGGTCTTCAAGGTCCAGTCCGAGGCCGTTTATTTGCAGCAATACTCTCTTTCTTTTCGAGGGTTCGAGAAAAAAACGTAATATTTATTGTTATTATTTTAGTCCTTCTTTCATTATTACGTAAAAGCAGTCCCCGATTTTTTCATGATTTTTATCAAATTTTAATTACTATGTTACGGTTAGATGATGGGATTTTTTTAAAGAAAATAATGAAATACAACAAATTGTGCGGTTGACTCGAATCAATATTCATATTAACGCACAATTAATTTTTTTAAATCATTAAATAGTAATAATAATCTTGAAACATTATTTCTGTGAATTTTATAAATATTCTTCTATTTTTCCGTTTTTTATAAACCAAAATTTAATTTAATTCCTTTTTTTAACAGTAATTCAATGTTTTTAATAATTTAATCTTGAGGATAAAGTGCGGGAGAAAAATTTGAATCGAGTCAACCAATCACGGGGCCCCATGCTCATTGTTAATTATCTTCGAAACATCACCTTCTGTTTTAATCGCATATATACATATGAATTAATTCATTAATTATTATTAATTAATTTTCTTTTTTTCTTTCAAATTTTCAATTATTTTTTAAATCGTACTTGTTATTCATCTCTCGCATTATAACATCACAATAACGTCTTATATTTCAATTACTAGAATTAGATCGATAGCAGTAGCCTAGCTATATTCACTAGTTCAATAACAACCTAACGATTTCCATCATTTTTTTTTTTTTAATTTAATAACTATGCGCGTTTACTCTGTGTTACTTGTCTCGTTTCTCATTTTCTTGTGTTTTTCCATTTGTGTATACGTGTATATGTGTGCATGTGTTTCTATGTATGTGTATGTGTCTTTACCTTTTTTTTTTTCATTTCAAACGATCGAAATCGATTAATCATATAATTTTTAGCGGCAAAAGAAAGACGAACTCTATTATTATTTATCGAGTGTTTCTGCAGTTTTTTCCAATGAGATAATATGGCTTAGTCCAATTCATTGAACCAACTGTCTATTGATTTCTCGCTCGTGTAAATGTGTTTATATATTGATTTACGACAGAATACAATGTCATGTACTTGGATGGTGGGAGGAAAAAAAAAATTAAAGTAAAATACTAAAGTAAAATCCCTTCGTTATCTCTATTATTAATTCATTATTTTATTTTAATTCTCCTTTTTTTCTTTACTTTTAAACTCTAATCCCTCTATTATTTTTTCACATCTATTTTTTTTTTTTTTTTTAATAAATTCTTATTTTCCCTGCAATTGTAGAAAGTTTGAATACTGTGTACTTAAACACGGTAATTGAGTTTACAAAAAGGCTTTTTTGTTAACTGTTGTATATACCGTGTTTAGTCCACAGGATTTTCACATCCACGTTAAATGTTAATTTAGTATAATATACCCTTTTTTTTACTCCGAGAAGCGCAAATGAATTCAATTAGAATCGTGTTAATTGTTTCAGTTAACGAGATTTACTGTACGAAATTAAAAAAGTTTTGCCCTTTTTTTTTTTAAATTTTTTCTTGTCTCTAAGTTTTTTTTCGAAATTACTGAAAAGGATTTTCGTAATATTTTTTAGTTTTTTTCTGTAATATTTTTATTAATTTTACAATTAAATCTCATTATTTGGAATGATCTTTTATCTTGTTCGTCGTAACTTCGTCTGCCGCTGTTTTTTTTTGTAACATTATACATTTATCAATAAAAACTTCATGGACCAATGCTAATAATGTGTCTCCTTTTTTTTAAACCCCCCCCCCCCTTTTTTTTCAATGATTATGCATCAGAAAACGTTTAAGATTTAAGAACAAAATTTTTTTAATGAAACAAGATTGAGAACAAAACTTATATGTCAAGTTATATATACATGAATCATGTCTACAAGTATTTTATTTCTCTTTTCTGCTCTGAAGAATTAATTGCAATTTTTTTAAAATCATTTTCTTTAGTATATTTTGTTTTTTATCATAATTTATTTATTATATTATATAGAAATAATTCGTCGTATTTTTTTTCCTTTTGATTTTAAACCTTCAATCCTCTGAATTTTAATTTATTTCTTCAAAATACTCATTTATTTTACGCAAACGCTTTTTTTTTTAACTTTAAGATCAGTTTATCTGTTGGAACCGATTTAGATCATATCATAAAATACATTCCCTCATCCACTTTGATGCCAGACAGACAAGTTTTGGAATTTTTAATGAAAAATTTCCATCATACTCTTCATTCAAGACAATGCGTTTATTTATATATCTTTCTTTCAATCAATTAATTCCAATTTTTTTTTTTCATTTTTTTTCCTTTAAATCTTCATTTTCGGACATTAACGTAACAGTGGCAGTAGTAAATATTTGGATTAATAACGGTTAGTTCGAAAAAACGATCATTTTTTTTTTTTTCATTCACTATACATAGTATATGCAAATATAGATAATAAAATCGCCGACAAATAGAGGCGTTCGTTCAATTGCCAATGAAAAATTAATTGGCGAATTGTAGTTTATTTGTTTTTTTTTTTTTTTATTATATTAAACTTTGTTTTTCTTTACTCATTTTCATTATTCATTGAATTTCCCGACAATACAACTGTCGTCTAGATACTTTTTTAAAGCTCACCCATTAACTTCTTTTTTTTTTCGTCAACAAAAAAAAAAAAACGAGCCTCTAAGATTTGTTTTCCCAACTTCTAGATTAATCTTGGGTTGATTCGTTTTTTTTTTTTTTTTCGTCTCTCTTTCTCAAAAAGATAAAAGAAAACAAATAATTAAATTCTCCTAAGTCGCCGAGTGTGCCGCTATGAACACAAAAGAGCCAATTTGCAATTTAATAAAAGCGATAAGTACATTTATTTTTCTTCTTTTTTTTTTTCATGTCTTTTGATTAATATTTAATTCGACGAGTCAGGAATATAAGTTTTTTCTTTTCAATAAAGGAGAGAATCTCTTTGAATTCTTTTATCTTGACAAATTTGTTCAAATTTTATCATCTCAATCTTTGAAAAAATAATTTTCTCTATTATTTCGATGAAAAAATGAAAAATATAGCTTTTGGCAGACCATTTTAACGTGTTTCTACTTTCTCATTTAGTTTTTCATTAAAACCATTTCTTTTTATTAGGTAAAGGCTCTTTAAATGCTCAAAGTTCTTTCGTCTTTTGGCTTGAGCTCTAAATGGAACATTTCCAATTCAGCAATGCAGGTATTTTCACCAAATAGAGTAACACGACCAATAGATAGACACTGATCAACCAAAAGATAAACGGTTCTTTTTATTGAGAGTTATAGAAATAATTGAATGGTTTTTAGACTTTTCTCTTCAATTTCTGATTATAACATTCATGAATATAGATTCATGCACTTTCGATTACATAACGATTGATAAAAATTTATAATCATGGCACTGCGAATATGCGACTGTCTATTAATTGAGAGTTTGCACCTGAATTCCAGTTTTTTCAAGATTTTTATTGATTATTTCTTCATTATTCGAGTTAAATTGATTTTTAACTTTTTATTCGATATTTTTCAATGCATCACTCCCTTCTGCAGTTTTTCTATGTGATTTGCCTATTTTATACGATCCGAGAAACCCCAATTTTTCCTTAAGGGGTAACAGAACTCCTCATATTTATTAAATTTTCAAACCAATCGTTTGACGATATTTATCAGTATTTTTTATTATCTTAGAAAAGTGGCAACGACTGGAGAAGGAAATGAGGAAGTCGATGCTTCTGATATTTAGTGTAAAAAATCATAATTACTCGGCAATGGATTTGAAAATTATTGGGTCTTTCGTTACCCTTCAACCGTTTTTATTCAAATTGTTCATCAAGTTAAAGCAGAGAACGATTAAGAGCTGCGATTTCCGCAATAAACGAAGGATTTTAATTTAATGTATTAAATTTGACAAAAAAATCGGTTTTTTTTCAAAAATGGTTCGTTAAAAGCTATTTTGCTGTTATCTATATTGATTTTATCGACTAATTTCATCAATTTATGTTCGGTGGCATGACTACGTTTTTTTCTTTTCAAAGTGGGATTGGAAATGCAAAGGCTTCCTAAAAAAACCGTTTCATCACTAAAAAACCGTTTTATGACTGAAAAACCATTTTATCACTTTTCCTCAACCGTTTATCAATTTTTCGTGTTACCGTAATTTAATAAACTTGGAAAAATTCATGAATTTTTAGAGCTAAATAAATAGAAACACGTTTTTAATGGTATTGCTTAATAAAATAAAATAATATTAATTAATTAATTAATTATAATTAAATAGAAATAATAATTGTGGTAATCGAGACGTAATTTGTCCGTGTAAGTGTCAGTGTTAATCAACTGATAAGTCTATTTCCATTTTATAATTATTAATGAAATTATAATAATATTTATTTCAATAATAATGCGATTTTCTTTTATAAGTTTGTCTTATTCAATGAAATATCAGTATTAGTTGTTTTTTCTTTACATAATAAAAAATCTAGAGATAATTATCTCAAATTAACACTCAATAGGACACACTTTTATATTAATTTTAACTTAAACTTAATTTTTCAAAATTGTAAGATAATGTGCTTCAATAATAGAGTGTATGTAAAAAAAAAAGGAAAAATCAATGAAAAATCAAAAAATTTATAATAAAATCAAATATTAATAATCAAATAATTGATTTGTAAATGGTGAAGAGTTTTAATTTTATTTATTATTTAAGAATGAAAAAAAAAAGTATTTCTGAAAAAAAAAAAAAAATTAAAATAAAACGACTCTTTCAATCTCATTAATATTATTCATTTCGCCTTCCCTGAGCCCCAGTATCTATTTTAAACCAAACGCGTATCGAGCAGTCGCGTGGGCCAAAAATTCATTAAACAGTTAAATAAAACATAAAATATACAAATTAATCAAAAATAATAAAAGAGTGAGTATTGTTAGAGTAGGTGGATTTTATCTCTGTTTTTTAAATCAAAAAGCACCTTTTTACGGAATTTGTTAAATGAAATTTGGGTTTATCGTGGAAGAAAGACAGTAAGTACATTTAATGAAATGTGTTAAATTCATTTCGAATTTTGTTGTTTTTTCGGGAGAGGAGAAAGAAAAATTGCGACTTATGAAGTAGCACGATGTCGAGAAAATCTGATTGGATAATCCTGTGTATGTGTGTATGTATGTATTTGTGTGTACAGATAATTATTAGCTGGGATTAAATCAATTTTAAGTGTATCATGAAAATTTACGAGGAAAAATGGCAAAACTGTCATTTGAATTTTAAATTTTTTTATACTTATGAATGAAACTGATGATTTTTATGTACTTTGGGGGAGGGGGGGGGGTAATTTATTTCTGATGATGTAGAATAGAACACCGAAATCAAATACACTTTTATTGTGTTTAATTATTACGAATTAATAAAAAGGGAAACTTTTATGAAAATAAAATTAGCATAAATCTGACAATTTTCCTTAATTTTTCTAAAAAGAACGAATTATTATAAAAAATGCACTTAAAAAATTTGCCTTTTTTTGCAGTTTTTTGAATTTTCTACAAGTGGCATATTTTTCTTTTTTTTTTAATGAATAATTTATTTATTGAGAAGAAAAAGATGAAAATTGTCAGATGTTCGCTATTTTCAGGAGCATAATTGTTTTAATGATTCTGCATATTTTTAATTAAATTGTGTCAATTTGGCGAGTGTCTTGAACGGGCACATTGGCGGACAGACCATGCAGCAGAGTATTTGACACAGATAAAGACAAGAGACATAAAAAAACCAAATGACGAACGAAATCAGACAACAGGCAAAGTCTCTCGGGGGTCTCATGCATAAGTTAAGAAGATAGACAAGAATCTGGCCTTTTTTTTTGTTGCATTTATTTCTTCATTAAATTAAATTTTAACTTATCATGAAAATTAATCGTTGATAATTTCTGATTCAGAAGAACATTTGATGATGAATTTACCGTCAAATTAATTGGCATATACTCTGTGTGTGTATGTGTGTATGTTAATTGAGAATAATCAGATTGAATAAAACTTGATTGTTATCACGTCAATATTGGATAAAATCGAATTAAGTACTTTTACAATAAAAAAAAAAAAAGAGGAGGAGAATCATGCTGGTCCCAAATATTTCATCACGTGAAAATGTCTATCAAATATATTGTGAAGAATTCAATATTTCGATTTTTCGATATTTAAATTCGTCAGAATAATTGAAAAAAAGCAATTGCAAAGAGGCAAAGAAGAGAAAACTCTATTCTGGAATAAATTCTCTACAATAAAGAGAAAAAAAGTGATAAAAACTATCAAACATTAATGCAATAACGTCCTTAACAAATACCTTTTTTTAAATAATTGAAAAAGTTGTTGAATCAACTGAATTTGCTCAACTCAAACAGATTAACTAGTTAAATTGACAAAAATTCAATAATTTCAACATTTTCTTAAAATTATTTAAAAAAAAAATTTGCTAAGCACCAATGTCATCATTATTTCGTTGCCTTAGTAACAAAGTGGCGTAAGTTGCTATTTCTAAGCATATCACTTACGCCTCTTTAATTCTAAAGCAACAATTTGATATTTTCTACCACTATTTTAGTCTCCATCCAAATAATTCGAATCCAGAAATCAAATCGACTCGCTTTTGCCCCTTCGCTTCTAAAATAATGAAAAAAAAAAAGATTATAATATCTCGAAATGATATTGTGCGTGTGATAATACATTAGTACGTCATCGCCCTATCCGAATAAGTACAGGATGAACGTGTTTGATGAATGTGATGTAAAAAAAAGGAAAAGCTGTTTACGAGAAAGGCCTGTCCTATCCCTGAAGCACTGCCAAATACCAGTAATGAATAACAGATAATAAGGGCAAAAATGAACGAAGAAAGTCCAACAAAGGGGGGGATTGAACATCGACAATATCTTCGAAATTCCTCACAATAACACATGTACAAGCCAACTATTCGATAAATTGTGTATACTCGGCCCATGATAAATGAATCAAATGAATTAGAAGAGAATTTGACAATGAAGAAGTTACAATGTAGTGTTTCAGATAATGATAGGACATGCTTGAGGTAAAAGTTCAATAATAAGATATTAAGCCAAAATTTAAATGCTCGTTTCATGCACGAGTTTTGGCAATTCAAGTGATAACATTGGATCATTTGATCCAATTGATGGTGAATTATGTGCTCCACTATCATTTGATCTGCTCGTAGAATTATTATTTGGACTCAGGGCTTGATGTTGATCAATAGTATTATTTGATGTGCGATTATTATTGGTGTAACGATGATTATTGCTGTACGATGATCCTGAACCAGGTACATTAAGTAGAAGAGGTGATGCTGGACTGTTGATTGATGGTGATATACGTGAACCTCTTGAACCACTATCATGATCCTGTTCAGTATTATTCAGCTGTTGTTGTTGTTGTTGTTGTTGTTGTTGTTGTTGATGATGTTGTTGTAGTTGTTGTTGTAGATGTTGTTTTGTTGATTTATTCATAAGATTTGATGAGTCATCGTCAATATATGTGAAGTCTGATAATGGCCTTGGACCAGTGTGGCTACGTGAACTTCGCATACTGTGTAAGCTGTGTAAACTATGAACAGAACGACGTTCCTCCAAATCTTCCAGAGTAGACTTGAATGCTCTGATTACTCGAAGCTGCAAAAATAGGGAAGGGCGTTTTTCTATAAGGAGGCGAGAGGAGGCAGAAGAAGAGAGAGAGAGAGGCGAGCGAATAACACACAAGCGCTGCTCTTTTTTTTTTTTTAATATTTCTGTTTCTTTTCTTTTTTTTTCTGGTAAACCTGAGTTTTGCCTATTCAAGAATGAGTGATATTTAAAAAAAAAAAAAAAAAAGAACAGAAAAAGAATAAAAAAAAATGGGTTGAATGAATGTTTGCTCTATTTTCATTTGGAGGATTTACTGTCTTTTTAGAAGATTATAACTTCTCCCTTTTCATTCCATGTATTAGTGCTTTTTTTCTTTTTTTTTTACCCTTTTTTGTGGTATTTGTGGTAATGTTGAGGGTCAATAACAGCGGATTTTGCGCCAATTTTTGTGTGTAATATAGGCGGGGAAAAACAAATAAAAACACTATGTAATCGCGTAAATAACGTGGATAATGCAGGATTATTTTGCAAGCTACGACAACGATTGTCACTGTGGCACACACGCACGATAATTAATTTTAGATCTATTTATATATGTAGGTATTTAATTTATCACGAATAATCATGTAACCTTGTGTTTTTTTTTCTTGTTCATTAAACTAATGGACTAATGAAATTCTTGCGTAATTTTTCCATTTCATTTTAGTGATGAATTAACTTTTTTGCCTGTAACTCATAATTTTCTACTTTTTTTTCTATGAATTAAACATGAAGCATATTAAGTATAAATATACTAATCCTCATAATTTCATGTATTATATCGTAGAAAAGAAAAATTACTTCCTCTCTGATCGCAAACTGACTTGAATATCTAATTTGCAGTTTTTTTCACATTGTCAGAAATGGTCCGCGACAGTCCTTCCGCGTTTTTATCTATTTTTTAAAATTATCTCTTTTATTTTATATATAGGATTTAAAAAAAAAAACATTATTTTACGACAGTAAGATGTAAGATCAATAGATATGTAGAGTCAGACAGAGACAGAGAGGAAGACAACACTGTGAATATATATAAATATATATATATAGTAACGTTGAAGCGCAAGAAAAGAAAAAAAAGCTTCCATATGGAAGCAAAAAGATAAAAAAACATGTATATATGTGTATGTGTTTTATACTTGAAGACGATATACATGAAGAGCCACACAAACAATGTGTATACAGTACATAGACATTCTTTTCCTCTTTTTATTTCAAATCTCGCGGGCTGATACGCCACGAGAAAAATAAAAGAAACACAATCAGCCACAAAAATTTATCAATTTTTCAAAAAAAAAAATTGAACACTTGCATTATTTTCTTCAAAACATTGCTCACATTTTTGTGATAAGATAATTTTAGGCAGTGATTAACACAGAATTACAATGAAGAACAAACAGATATAGGAGAATAAGAATAAGTTATTAATAATCACATATTGTCACATCACGTGCTTCAACAAATAAGAGAAAAAAACACACAGATTATTTCTATTGAGGTGGAGGGGGGGAGAAAAGCCTCAGCCAACACAATACGATAAATAGATAGTAAAAATGAGTTTTACAATTATTTAGACAACTAAGTTGCTAAACATTTTTATGAGGCTTTTTCAGAATAACGCACAGTGTATTTATAATCTATTGTGTTCTCATTCACACACACACAGATACACAGTTGCATATATCTCGTGTAATTAGAATTAGAATAATTTATAAAATTTATTGAGTAAAATTGGAAAATTCACTCCAAACTCATGGATTTTCATGATACGAGCACAAAAAGAGAAAATTTATCCTAAGCGATTAAACAAACGAACCCAATAAATAATTACTCAATAATTTGAAGTAAAATACAATATAACACACATACAGGCCTCAAAAACACATACATTCCTAATGCAGTTCACGTTTTCAATATGCAGTTGCAGAAAACTGCAATTTATTCAAAAAACATTTTATATTTTTATAACAAACTCTATTTCATTCAGTTTTTTTGCCTTTTTTTTAAATGCGCGAACGAATTTTTTAAATGCACATCAAAACTAACACGTGGGAGCCTTCGATCCGTGAAAATTGCGGGGGTGGTAGTGTGATGGACACAAAAGTTGTAAATAATTCAAAGGAAACAGGTATTTTTGGGTACGCGACTGACAATATATAGATATATGTTACCTACCCCGTGCGAATAACTTCTGATTTTTCTCGTTTTTTTCAATTAATTTTCAGGGAATTTGAAAATTGTATTGTTTTTTTCGCGCTCTTTTTTTTTTCAAACAGTGCAATGCAGTCATGTTAGTGAAACACTTTACTGGACTATGACAGTCTAAAAAAAAAACGAAAAAAACCTACAGACAATAGAAAATAAATCAAACCAAACTTCGAACACGGTTAGATATAAAAACGAAAAAAAAAACAAAACCAGGCAAAAACACATGAATTTAGGGGATGAAAGCACTGAAAGTATTTTTTTTTTTGCCCTGTTTGTTTTAACTTTATGTTGGAAAATTGAGTTGAGATGAGATTGAGAAGTTGTGTGGAGGACACATAGAAGTTAGAACGGAAATCGGAAAAAAAAGGGGTGGTGGGTGGATGGAGAACTAGAAGAGAAGAGTTCTTTAGAGAAGTGATAAAGTGATGATTGAGAAGTTTTGTGTGTTTTTTGTACGAAAATCATTTCATCGAAAAACGATGGATTCACTGATATAATAATAAGATAATTAATTAATGTTAATTTGTGTGTGTGTGTTTTTACGTTTTTGTGTGTGTCGCATTGATAATAATTCATTTGTGTAAATGATAAATAATTATGCTTCTTGTATAATGCCGTACTTTTTTTTTCCACTTTTTTTTTTTTTTTTGAAAATTGTACAGGTGGGTGTAGATACACGGCATAATGGAATATGAACACGCAGCACACTCAGACAGCTTCTATGAACTACTTGAAGCGCGGGTGTGGGCAGTAGATATACGTAATTCTCTGAATTTTCGCCTATATGTAATATTTTTGTTAGAACACTTGTGTTTTTTTATTTTTTATTATTAATTCAGTAGTGAAGAGGTAAAACAGGATAAATCGACTTATTCTTGTGATAATTTTGAAGATAATGTCTGGGAAACTAAGCGAGATAAGGCGATATTATTCATCTTTTGTGGTACAAAATTTGAAGAGTTACAAAAGAGGTTCAGTGCAAAATTGCCCTACCCCATTCTTTTTCTAATGTATTTTTAAAAAAAAATTTATCTTGTTTTATCTCTTCACTACTGAATTGTTCTTTTATCTACCGATAATCCCACCCCCGCTACACAGAAATTAAAAATATAACACACACATCGGTGCAACGAGTCATTATCATTGTCATTTTATGATTTTTTTTGTTGTTTCTGTATTTTTTTTTTGTTGTTTTCATCATATCACAATTAAAATCATGTCATCAGTATTAAAATTATAGTCAGTTATAAACGACGCACGGTCACCATTCAGCAAAATGCCAATAAAATTTCAAATGCCAAATCAAGTTCGAGACTCGACATACGTACAAGGTGTTACAAATATAGTTTTTTTCGATAATTAACTAGCATTTCGTTTTTTTTTTCAACGTTTCTAAGACCTAAAACCTGCCTATATATCCTTTTTTCTCATCTCTTTCATTATTACATAATGGGCATTATGTTATCATTATCATTATTATTATTATCTTTTTATAGGAATTTTCACCCGGTACGTATGACGACGATTATTCGAACGCGCATATCATTTCATCACAAAATCATTAGAATATGCGTTTTTTTTTTCTACGTGAGCTCTACGTACTTGTTTGTACTCCGACAGGAATAGTGTGGCCGGTAATACTGCCACCCTGTTATACCTCGGTCTCCCGAATGGGTTCCGCTGGCTAACAAATCATAAATTATTAACCATCAGTTTTTTACTCTTTTCCTTTTTTTTTTTTCATCATTCTAAGTTTCTTCCTAAACTTTTCTTTCTTTTTTTTTCTGAATTTTTTTAATGCATTTCTCGGAGTTTTTTTCACTTTTTCCCATGCGAGCACTACTTTTCACGTTTGTTTCAGAGTTTACTGATTCATTTAATTCATAGGTTTTTTTTTTCATCAATACTGCTGCTTGAAGCATCTTCGAGATATTTCTGATGGTCTCAATGAATTTATTTAAGCTTTTTGATACTGTGGATTTTTCTACTTTTCTTTGATTTTTCAGAGATTGCAGAAAAATGAAAGAAATTGGCTTAATACGTTGATTATTCGATTTTTTTAAAAATCAATTGAAGTTTGTGAGATACTCGGATATTCTTGGAATATCGAAATTATATCAGAATCTAACTGATTCAATTATATTTTAATCATTTCAGCAGTGAAATGGTGAAAATAGATAAACCAATTTTTATTTAAAGTTAATTCTTTAAAAATATCTCGGGAATATTGAAATATTTAATTTCTGAGATATTTAAAAAAAAATTAGTAATTAAATGAAAATTGAATTTTTCAATACTGAATAATTTTCCAAGAAATATATACATAAATTTATATTATTCATGAGATTTTTTACTAATATGAAACACACGTGAGAAAATCCATTTAATTTCATTAATTGTGATTTTTGCAATGAAAAAAAATTGTGAAAAATTTCAAAAAAATCTCAGTGAAACTTACGATTCCAGCTTATTTGCAAAGAAAAAAAATTGAATAAATTTTTTCGAAAAAATTTCAAAAAGATTCATCGTACTTATGAATTATAAAATGGAATATTAATTTCCAGCAACAGTAATTAACTTTTGTAAATCGTATTCTTGAATTATTATAAACGCAATTTGTTAGTTTTTCTGCAAAATAGCACACAATGTTACGGCACACGCACACTTACACACACACATGTACGTATGAACGCATTTTTTATAAACGCTTATTTGAATTTTGCAAAAAAATATAATTTCCATTAAATTGATAATATTCAAATGCGTTTTTCGCACATACGTACATTGAATGCTGATATATATATAAATATCGCACAATTTTATTGATTAATGATATTTTTTTATGAATAAATTATTATCACAGCAACACCAAATTTTGCATTAATATAAATAAAAACACTTATTCCATTTATATATATAAAAATATATAAAATATATTACATATATATATGAAATAAGTAATTGTAATGCTAAAGGCACGAACGTAAAATCATCAACGAAAACGTAAAAAAATAATTATTATTTTACATTAGTAAGCAAACACATAATTTTGATAAAATATTATCAATCGTTATGATTATTTATACCAGCGATAAACATAAATATATATAGATATATATATATAAACGTAATTAGGCATACTTTTTGTGCGGTGCGTGGGACTTAATATGATTAATTAATCCCCGCATGCGCTTTTGCGTCCATGCGGCATCGAATTATTACAATAATAAACTTATAAATCACGTGTTTTTATAAATCGAGAATTTTTGAATACAATTAAATAATTTTAATACAATTTTTAAAAAATGAATGTAAATAAATAAAATATTTGCCGATGAAGCACAAAATTTTAGCAGCCAAGTGATACTTCTTTTTTTGGCAAAAAATCAATAATAATATTAATTAATTAAAAAAATTAAATAATAATTCAATCAACGTTTCCCATCGAAGCTAATTCAAATAAACTTCATTAATTCAATATTACCGATTTATAATTCCCGGATAAAAAGGCGCGAAAAAGATAACTTTTTTAAAAAATAATTGCAATTTAACGTAATTTACTTGTGTAAATATTTCGATAATATAAATAGATTAAAGTCCGTCATCCGACAGTGGATGTTGATTGCATCCAATTAAAATTCTGGCAATTATTGAATCAACAAAGAAATTAAAAAATCATATAAACCGGTGCGCAAAATTTTCCAATAATTAACAATGGTTAAATTAACGAAATAATAAAAGTTAACTCAGCGAAACTCAAAACTCAATGAATTTCAATTCATCAATAATTAATTGAGGCATAAAAAAAATTGACTTGTGTAAATTCACAATAAATCAAATTGAAAATAAAAAAATATACTGAAATCAAGTTAAAACAATATTTCAATGAAAAATAAAAAAAAACGGTCAAACAATGCGGAGAGAGAGAGGTTTTGAGGGACTAACCATATAGTAATCCTGAGAGGGGGATCTGCCTGTCACTGATACATTCTGCACCAGAGTTCTATTGCTCGTCTGAAAGTAGGTTTACACATTCAGTTTTATATGTATCCAAAAAACCTTATGTTTAATCGTTAATAGAAGTGTTTTTTTATCCCTTAAAATTTGAAAACAATTTGTGTCTTCATTAAACGTATTTCTTTTTTTTTTTGTAATATAATAAAATTTATATGTAATAATATATTGAATTATAGATAAATGTTTATAATATTGTACACGACAATTCGTTGATTTTCAAAAAAACAGAAAATAAACAGATGAAAAATTATAGAAGTGTAAGGTTTCTCGCTGAATCAATGAAATGAACAATATATAGGGGAAAGTAGAGTAAAATCAACATTCTAACAAAACGAATTGAGATACATTTTTTTTGATGATTCCATTGAAAAGCTGAAGAAATTTCAGGTAGAAAACATATGTCATTATATTTTTTTTACAATTTTTCAAAAATTTATCCTTTTTTATCTAAAAATTTGGACTTTTTCATTTTTTCATTTATTTATTAGCATATGTGAATATAATATTCATAAATGCGAGAATCCTGCATACAAAACAGGGTAAATTTCAAGGAATGGCAGATTGAATTAATTATATTAACAAAAATGTTTTAGATATTAATTGAATACAAATGAATGCAATTTTAAAACGCGAATAAAAAACATGAAAAAAACAAATTAAGATTTGAAAAAAAAAAAAAAAAAATTAAGACATGATTTTCAATGTAAATTTCCTTATCTTTTCACTGAAATCATCAAAATCCACTTATTCTGAATTTTTTTACGATATTTCCTTAATTTTTTTAGCTCTCATATCACCTTCCCCTATACATGACCACAAAAATTAATGAACTTTTGTCATGGTATTGGTAATAGAGAATCCCCCGTTTGTTTAATCCCATCTCCACGATTATTAGACAGCCAATTCGATTAACATGATTCCATCCAAAAAAACAAAAAGCGAACCCAGCAATAATAAGCATCCCATAATTTTAAATTTTCAACATATAAAAAACATCATGGCACTCAGTTCCAACACCATCGGCAAAAGTAGTAGTATATCATGTTAGATATTATTATTTATTATTTATTATTATTATTAATATACTAGTAATAATTTCAGTGGCAAGAATTGAGCAGACTTGAACTTACTCCAAGAACAACAACTATATGTTAGTTTTGCGCCTCCTTCATAGCACGCCCAGTGATTTTCGACGATTTTCATAACGCATCGTTGATTATTTAATTACTTGTTGTTTAAACTTTGTGATAACTATCATATACATCACAATTCTCATCACAACACATATATATATATATAGATTTTTGTGTGAATATTCCCCTTTTGCTTGTAACACAAAATATTGCAATGTGCAAAAATACCTTTTTATCCCCTAAATTAATCATTTTCCTATTAAATTCATTTTTTTGCATCGAAACAACATATTTCTTTGCTTTTCGCACGATTAATCATTATTTAACGCTTTTGGTTCTTGTGTCGGTGACTAAACATATAGCATCTCTATATGTATAGCTTAATTTTCATCTTTTCCTCCTTTTTTAAATTAATATTAAACAACAATACAGTAGGCACTTTTATTTGGACTCACAATAAACGAAAATAAGTAAAAAAAAAAAAAGGAAAAAAAAACGTAAAATTGGTTCCATTATCGGGAATTGGAGGCTGAGATAAAGCAGTGTGCTATTTTATTTTTTTTCTCTTTTTTTTTTAACTCCTCTATGCACGAGGACACGTGTTTGTGTGTATTGATTAGAGAAAAAAAAAAAGAGGCTTTGGATAGTGGTGTTAAAGTGATAAAGATAGACTCAGTAAAAGATAGAAAATACAAGAAAATACACAGGGATGTAATGATAGATAGTATATAAAGTAAAATAAGGGAATGAGGGAGAGAAAGATAGATAGATGTGGATGAAAAATATTCAACGAGTATTATGCAAATATTTTTCCTTTTATGGAGAAAGATGTGAAATATACGAGTGAAAAAAAAAAAAAATGAATAAATAACGTTGATTGTATCGTGGACGCATTCGGTGATTGGTATGATAAACATCCACCTTTTTTTTTCATTTTCCTTTCGCGGATTTTTTTTTTTTCCATAGAACCGAGGACTGCGTGGACCATTTTTCATTGCTATTGAAACCTGCATTTATAACACCTGGCAATTCTCACACATTTGGTGAGCAAAAAAAAATCCATATCTGTTACCGAATTATCAATGAAAAGAGTAGAAAAAAAAAAATACTACAGGGACTGGTCCTTCCCGTTTCCCTTTTCTTTTAAATCCTATATATAAATTAATATATCAATATATATATGTACATTTCTCTTGCAATTAATTGCATTATTTTTTCATTATTAATTATATACTTGTCTACGGGGTCTTTAATCAGGCTCAAGCACTATAAACCGAGTACTATGCGCTACGTAATATTTACACGTTAAAAAAAAAAGGAAAATAAAAAGACAATCTATCTCGTCGAGCTGTGTTTCATTACAAGATACTGGTTGGATGCTCGACACACAATAATGTCGATTGTTTCCTGTCATTTTGTCATCAGGCTGCTTTTTTTTTAAATTATTATTCAGGGTAGATTAATGAAATGTGTCGAGTTAAAAAATTAATTATAATAAAATAATAATAATGATTTTACATAAATAATAAAAAACGGATTTTTTTGGGTGGCTGGACAGGATCAATAATCGATTATCAGTGTTTTGGGATTTGATCGAGATTGTTCTGAATATACATATATATATATATATATATATAGGTATATATATATATGTATATGTATGGAGTTACGTCAGCGTTTCGCGAAAGGATACGTTGGGGGTCGTTAGGTCTCGATGGCACTTGGGGAAAAGGGGCTAGAGAAAAGAGGGGGTGGAAGGGTGGTTTTGAATAGTCTCGATGTTGTTTCACCGATGAAAGGGCTTTGGGAATAGCTCGCAGTTCCTATATCCATCGTACAACGCAATTATTGATTATTGGCAAGAAACTAATCACGCGGATTCATAACGACACAAACCTGAACTCGCCGCAAGGATCATCTCCCTTCTGTTTTGGAGTTTGTTTTATTTTTTTTTTTTTCATGTTTCTTTTTTTCAAATATAAAATAAAAGAATGAAACGAAAAAATTGTCAATGGGGAAAGCAAAACTTTAAAAAAAATGATTCAGTTTGTGTAATTTTTTTTCTTTGGGTTTTGAAAAAAATAAGTAAAACTAAAAGATAATCGATTGGTTTTAATCGTAATTGACAGATTAAATCCACGGAAAAGGGGGGAAAAATCAAACGTACGTGGGTACGTGCCACTGACCTAGAAAACGTAGCATACAAACGCAATCCCAATAGTTCCTTTTTTTTTCGAAATTTTAAGTTTTTTTTTTTCGATTGTACTTTTTCCTATCCTATTTTTTATTAACATGTGGCATTAAGTGAAGGATTTATTGAATTATCGAACAATTAAATTCCAATGATGAATTTAAATAATTCATTAATTATCAAATCAATCAAAAATTTAAATTGTTTTGACAATCAATCAAATTAATATGATTAATTAATTGGATAATTATAATTGATAAATTGAATTGTTCGTAATTGCAATTGCCGAAAAAAAAAACCTGCAAAGGGTATAAATAATAAAAAAAAAAAAAAAAAATAAAAAGGGAGAGCAGATTGTGGTAAACATGTGCGCATTCTTTTTCTTGTCTTTTTCTTTTTTTTTTTTCCTGATAAAATTATAATTTGACCGATTTGACAGTAGAAAAATGTCGCGCACTCCTAAATTTTTTACCTAAAAAAATAAATTTGAAGCCAGAGCAATTATTGAACTCAGGCTCCAATAATTTTCAATTATATATTCAAACGGTTAATCATTATTATTATTACTATATTCTGCTTCTGGTCTCTTATTAAATTTTTTTTTTTTTTTTTTTTTAACTTTAATTCCTTAATAATTTTTAAATTAATTATATCTGACTCATATTTAGTGTAAAAGTACCTTTGTGAGAGGATCTGAGAATGTTGACTTTGAGTGATGATTTATGAGAGTGACATGAGGATAGTTACCTGTGTTTGCAGCCGTGTTAGACCACGGATCCATAGAATTTGTCCTGCGCGCGGCTTTTTATCCGAGTCTGGGTCGTATTTCTCGTCTCCTAGATTCATAGCACCGATATCATCCGGCTGGCCACGTCCCCATCTGTTTTTAAAAAACATTAAACCAGTTCTTCATAACTCGGTCCCTGTTTTAAAGGCAAAAGACTTTGTTTCTTTTTTTTTTTAATTATTTTTTTGTTTTTTTTAGATTTTTTTTCCAACTTTTTTTTTTTTTCGATTTCTCTATTTTTATCATGATCATGATTTTTAATTTCATTTCAAGTATTGTTCGTAGCCGGCTCTCTCCTCGATGCACTGCACTCAATTTTTCAGTTTTCCCCTTCACTCCCCCTCACTCTTAGGTGAATGCACAATTTTTTTTATTTTTTTTATTCATTTATTTCAATAACTTTTCTCTATTATTCTTTTTCTCGTGAGTGACTACGAGAGTTACTGTTTCATAAAGTTTAGAGGGGGGGAAGGGAGAGAAAATTTTTCCAGTAAGATTGAAAAGAAGAACCGAATAGATATAAAAAGCAATGGTACAGGTATGAAAATAAGATTTTTAAAGAAATAAGAGAAGAAAAAAGTAAAGTAGGTTGGTACAGAAAAGAAAAAAAAAAAAGGTAAAAAGTTTGTATCCAATTTTAAAGAACGAGAAAAAGAGCTTGAGATAAATTCAATGAAGAGAAAATTGTTGGTAAAGAATTTTGAGAGTTACAAAAAAATCAAAAGGAACGAATAGGGGAAGGTGGGGTAAAATGAACACTCTAATTAAACGGTTCGAGATAGAAATTTTTTAATGATTCCATTGGAAAGCTGAGGAAATTTTAGGCGGAAAACATGTGTTAACTTATTTTTTTTCAATTTCTGGAAAAATTTACTTTTTCGGCCAGGTTTTGAAGGGGTTTCCCTTTTGAAAATCGAAAAAATTCACTTTTTCGGAGATATCTCCGGTTCTGTTGGTCGTAGCGACCTCGGGTTAATCTCAAATGAAAGGTGAGCTCATTTCTCATCGATTTATGTGGTTCAAATTTTTTTTAAATCAATTTTTCTAATATTTATAGGTTATTTTCTACAAAATCAGTTTTTGCCCTATAAGTACTTGAAAAAATTGATATTTTTCGTTTTGAACCCCATAAATCGATGAGAAATGAGCTCACCTTTCATTTAAGATCAACCCCAGGTTGCTACGATCTATAGAACCAGAGATATTCTCGAAAATCTGAAATTTTCCAAAAACACAAGAGTTTTACCTTCAAATTTTGCGCAAAAAATGAAATTTTTGAAAAATTCAAAAAAATAACTTCTGACATATGATTTTCATGGAAAATTTACTCATCTTTCCAATGGAATCATCAGAAGAAACCTATTTCCAATATTTCTATCCATTTCGCGTAATTTTCATCGTATAAAATACCAAACCGTGTCCATTTTACCCCACCTTCCCCTACGATAATAGAAAAACATGTATCACTGAAAAAAAGACATGAATGTGAATAGTGAAACATTAATAATGAGTGATTAAAAGATGATTTAGTGATTAAAAATGAATAAGAAGGAAAGAAGGAAGAAATTTCACGCACAATCATGTTATTGTAATTTGTTTAAGACTAATTTTTAAATAAAATGATAAACATGATGATTGATGATTATGAGAGGAATGTTATCATGATCGTTTACGTCACTGAATAATGATAATGTATATTAATGTGTTAATTGTGTGTGTATTACCATGTTTAGTTGCTTATGTGATGAAATAATATTTGATATATATATATAAATATTAGTAGAAATATTAATAAATTTTGTTATTAATATAACATGCGTTTAATCATAAATTTTTCTGTAGCTAAGACATTTTCATCATTAAATATACATATATTCATTATATGTAATAAAATTTAATTATAAATAACGTAATTCATGTGAATTTTTTTTAAAAATATCGACAACTCGATAGTCTCATAGTCAAAATACAACTTGAAGCTAAATATTCAGCCTCACACCTAACTGTTAATTAGTGTTAAACATAGTTTAGAATGAGAATAAAAAATAATTTTTAAAAAATTAAAGGAAGTAAAAAAAGATAATTAAAATGTAATTAGCGCACAACCTGAAAAAATCTAAGAACGGCCGGAGTACTTCCCTTTTTTTTCAAGAAAGATGGGCTTTTTCTTGCACGCGGAAATGAAAGCAGCATTATTAATTTTCGTATTCCGTCTTAAATTCTCATAGCAATTGGAAAAGCACCGTTATAGGTCTCTTGATTAGTTTTGCTCCCGATTACAAACACTTGGGGGGGTGGGTCGAGGGGGGCGAGGATTGAAGCCGCAATTTACTTCTTCCTTTTTCAATGATTTTTAGCTTTTTTCCCTCGTTTTGCTTTGATTTTTTCGTATAATTATGTTTTTTTTTGCTCTTCAAACAAGTTTAGCGTGCATTTCTCACCCTGGAATTGATAAGTGGGACGAAAGATTATAGGATTTTGTGTTTAATCACATGATGGAGAGGAGTAGACAAAAAAATATTCAGTATTGTCTTTGGAAAATGGGATAGAAGAGGAAATGAAATTTTGTATGAAGGCTCTTTGTATTGTCACAGGTGAAACGGTCCATGGTCTATTTTCACTTTGTTAAAATGTCTTTGTCTGAAGTAGTTTAATACACCCGAAGTACAAAAACACATTTGATCAATATTACATGTGGAATGGAATTTCTATTAAATTCTCTATTTTATTGAAAAATAGGGACATCACTTTTCTACGAAATTTTAATTCATGTTAATTCTTTTTCTTTTTTTTTTTTCCTTCATTGTTTTTTTTTTGATGGATTACAGAGATTCATCTCTCATTGAGATACTGTAATCCATCTATTTTTAAAATTCTCCTTCATTCTAACTTGCCGAGGAAAAATATGAAGGGAGAAAAGTATAAAAAGAAGAAAAAAAATATTATAAAGTAAAATGTAAGAGGAAATAAGTAAAGAAGATTAATGATTATAGAATGAAAAATAAATGGTGGGAATTGGAGCACCAGTGGAGAGAATAAAATATGACCTGAGATCATCGGGGATAGAGTGAAAAAAAAAAAGTTTAGGATTATTCGTAGGTTTTTCAAAATAAAAATTGTAAAAAAAAAAAAATTTAACGGAATTATCGCTGATTTACACATTTTGCTAACGCGATAACACACAATTTTTTTTTCAAGTACCTCAAAACATTCGGTTTTCACTAGAAAAAGCACAAACTACCGTTTAAATCTTACAACAATACACGAAAATCATACTTTTCCTTATATTCTTTATCAGTATAAATTTCATTGAATTTTTTTTATAATATTATATTATCATTCTTGTATTATTTTGAGTTATTTTGTTTTTTTTTTTTCTCTCATTGAATTTTCATTCGTCTCGGAATCACAAAATAACATGAATCATATAGATATTTCATACAAATATACAAACAAGTACGTAGATCTAGAGTTTTATTTTTCTCTTTGTATCTTGTTTTTTTTTTCCATTATTACTTTTATATTGTCTTCTTTCTCAAATATATTCATTTTATGAATTTTTTTTTTATCTTTTATTTTTCATTTTAAAAAACGGTCGTATACATGCAACATCCAGTGTCAACCAAAACGTTCAGGCACGAGAGGAAAAGGCAGGAATATTCAAAGGATAAAATAGATTCTTGGAAATATTTGCTCGACTATTTTTTTGCCCTGGAAAATTCGTATTTACGATGAAGATAGATAAAATGATAAATTAATTTTGAAATAAATTTTCCAAATTATCTGCAGGGATTAAATAGTCGTGCTAATTTATGCATTTGCAATTGTGATTGAGGGAAAATCATTTGTGAAAATGGAGCAAGGGTAAAACACACCTAAATTGTAACTAAACTCTTCAGCTAAAGTCATTAATTATATCATTATTTTTTTTTGTTAGTGTGTAGGCTTTTAATTTTTTGCTCATTGTTTAAAGAGAGTAATTCTAGCATGCATAGGCCGTTCTACCACGTAACTAAGAGAGAGAGAGAGAGATATAGGGGAATACGAAAAAGCTATGAGTGGCTACTTGATATCGTGGCTTGACATTAACGAACAATTAATAAAAATTAAATAAATAAAACTATTTTAACCGTAATCTAATGACTATTTTGCCAATGGCTACTACTTGATTAAACAAAATGTTATATATATATTCATTATACTCCTTCTTTTTTCTCTTTTTTCTTTCTTCTTCTTCTGTTCATTAAAACTTTTTTTTGTAAAGTTTTTTTTTATGTACATATATAGCGACGTATACGAATATTCATTGGAGCTTGTAAGAGCGTTAATATTCGATGAATATTTCCGTGAATTTATGGTGAACGCTCTCACAAGTTCAACCTCGAATAATCATCAAGTGGATTTAAAACACTGAGGCAGATAAAATTCGAGAGTTTCAAAAAAATTGAAAATTGTGGAGAAAAAAAAATTAAAAAAATTTTATGAGTAAAAAAAAAAAGAAAACAAATGTCACGCACATCGTGTTTGTGTGTGTATATCTGCACAACAGAGCCTGTAAATTGGGACTCAACCAACTAATTCATGAAAATACGTGAAATTAATACGTAAAATATAATCACTTACGAAAAGATCTTGGGAAGTTTGCGTGTAGGAACAGTCGTGACTAGTTGGCCCCACAATAACGTACCAAAACCGAAGAAAAGACACCACATCCACTGATCTAGATCGAGAGCCTTTGTGCTAAATGCCATCTTACCATATTGAATGATAACAACCTGATTGTGAATGAAAATAATGGTTTTTACATTTTAATAATCGGTGGAGAAACACGTTTTTTTCTAATTCAAATGATACTGAAAATAGCAGACATTTAACAATTTTTTAGATATTTTTTTTTTTTTTGTAATAATTTCATTGTTTAAAAAAATCCAATAAATTATGAGATGTATGCTAATTTCATTATCATTCAATTGAAGATAAATTCAGGGGCTATTTGATATTTTATTTTATTTTTGATGAATTTGCCTGTAAATTATAAGCACTTACTTGGGACAAGCACGTTCCAATCCAAATTGAATAGAATATTGGATTGGTAAATATTCCCTGGAAGACATGTCTCTGGCCATGAATTTTTCTCGCATTAAATTCGTTGAACAGAGTCATCATGACAAATGTATTAAATATCATGGTAAAATGTTGTGTTGGTACACCACTACTGTGTTCACCGACATATTGACCATTATCAATATCAAACATTTTGTCACCTGAAAATACACGAAAGAATTGAGCAAAAAATTAAATTTTCCTGTTATGAATGAAAAAAAAAAAAGTCCTAATCATTAAATATAAAATAATAACTTACCAACAAATAGAAGCATGAAAATAATGGTCAATTGATAAATCGCCTGACCCAGTATATTTTTCATCATTGTCCTTGATATAAGCGGTTTCGTACGTCCATATGGTTTACGTAGTAGTAAATCTGGTGTAGGTAATTCAGTAGCCAGTGCAAGAGATGCTAATGTATCCATAATAAGATTAACCCACAACATTTGTACTGCTTTTAATGGTGAATCTTGTACAGCACATGCACCAATAAAAGCAACAATAACAGCTACAACATTTACAGTTAATTGAAACTGTAAAAATTTTGCTATACTGTCATAAACATTTCTACCCCACATTACAGCCTTTACAATTGATGAAAAATTATCATCAGTAAGTATAATATCGGAAGCTTCTTTAGCAACATCAGTGCCAGCAATACCCATTGCAAAGCCAACATCAGCTTTTTTCAATGCTGGACCATCATTTGTACCATCACCAGTAACTGCAACAACTTCACGACTAACTGATGATTTACTGTCAATAATACCCTTAACAAGTGTATATTTATCAGTTGGTGATGATCTTGCTAGTACTCTCAATTTTGGCCATACTTTATCCAACAAATGCTGCTGTACTTCACCCTGTGCATCCCTAATTCGTCTGTTAAATTCTTTACCCTCAATTATGAGAAAATCTTCATTTGGCTTTAAAATACCACACTTGAAGGCAATTGATCTTGCTGTATTGATATTATCACCAGTTACCATTCTAACAGTTATACCAGCTTTTTGGCATTTTTTAATTGCATCTGGTACTTCAGGCCTAACTGGATCCTCAATACCAACGATACACAGACACGTTAAATTAGCAACTATATTTTCTTCATCTTCAAAATTTGGTTCACCCTCACAGTGTACTTGATTTATTTCAGCTTTACCCGGTACAAAATCACGGTATGCTATTGATATTGTACGTAATCCATCACAGGCCATTGGCTCTATCACGTTCTTCACCAGGCGATCTTGCATGTCTCTGGTAAATTTTTCCAGATGTCCATCGCGACCATAAATAAAGGCACATCTGAAAAAAAATGAAAATAGCATTATTAACACATTTTATTCAATCATGCCTTTTTTTTTTGCTTTCAAAGTGTCTTTATGCGGTTTTTGAGGAAATTTATTTAAATTAAATGACTTGATTTTATTAATTGACTAATTTATTTTTAAGGTCTATTTTTAAGGTTTATTTGCGAAGTCTGAATTTTGTCGTGAGGACTTTTAAATCAAATTCTGAAATTTTTTATTTGATAATTGATTAATTATATTTTTTTTTTTTCGTTCGCTTCGCTGATAATTTTTGGGATTTCAAATTTAGTGAAAAAAGTTGAATTCAGTGCATAATTCAATTTTTTTTTGTAAAAAAAAAAGAGAATTGAGCATTTAAAAAAGGGCTATTTCTCAATAAACATTAAATCTCACTCATGAAAATTTAAATTAATTCAATTTCTTTTTAATTAATGATTTAAAATAATTTGTTACTGATTAGGGTGAGTTGACCAGTGTTCGAATTATTCAACGTATTTATCCTGGGAAAATTGCTAATCCATCGAAATATCATTTTTCTAATCTTTGAAATATAATAAAATGTTCATCAACTCGAATAAAATTCTATGAAACTGTTAAATACGTCAGTAATTATTGAATTTCCTATGTTCGATAACTGGTGTCTTATCTGTTCGACCACTGGACCACTCATCCTAGTTGGCAGTAAAATAAATGTCCATTAATTATTATTAAACCTACTTCTTCATGATGATCTCGGAAGCACCCTTGGTGAAGAGCCTGTAGCCACCGCCCTGTTTAGGTACAACAGTGGACATACTTTTACGTACACTGTTAAAAGTATAAACCCGTGTAAATGTCTCCTCAGGCTGGTCATCTCGTACAGTTTGATAATTTTGGCCCAAGGCCAATACAAATCCAAGTAAGGCACATTCGGTTTTGTTACCGACCTGCATTGGCAGCTCAGATGGGTCCTGCGATGGCATTATTCTGGACGTGTACGCCGAATTAATCGAGATTGATTGTATAAGTAAATTACCAACATGATTTGGTATTTCACTGAATGATGGTATTGTTTTACTCATTTTTTCACATATGTAAGATTGTACAACTGTCATACGATTTGTTGTTAGTGTACCAGTTTTGTCGGAACATATGGCAGTTGCATTGCCCATTGTTTCACAAGCGTCCAAATGCCGTACCAAATTGTTGTCCTTCATCATTTTCTGTTTTATTGAAAAAATAAAAAAAATTAAAATACCAAATTATCATGAAAAATACGTGAATTCTACATGTTACTGAAAATATCAGGTATTTAACAATATTCTGCATTTTTTTAAATAAATAAATTATCACTGAGAAAATATTTGAAAAATTTACACTTTTAGTTTTGTGAATTTTTCAAATGTTTAGGGGAAGCTGGGGTAAAATGGAGACGGGTTGGAAATGGATGGAAACATTGGAGCTAGATTTTTTCTGATGATTCCATTGAAAAGATGAGAAAATTTCCCATGGAAAATCATATGCCAGAAGTTTTTTTTTTGACTTTTTCTAAAATTTCATTTTTCGCGCAAAATTTGAAGGTAAAACTCTTCGGTTTTTGAAAAATTTCAGGTTTTCGAGAATATCTCTGGTTTTATTGATCGTAGCGACCTGGGGTTGATCTTAAATGAAAGGTGAGCTCATTTTCCATCGATTTATGGGTTTTAAAAAGAAAAATATCAATCTTTACAAGTACTTATAGGGCAAAAACTGATTTTGCAGAAAATGACCTACAAATATTTGAAAAATTGATTTTAAAAAAATTTGAACCACATAAATCGATGAGAAATAACTTCACCTTTCATTTGAGAGCAACCCCAAGTTGCTACGACCAACAGAACCAGAGATATCACCGAAAAAGTAAATTTTTTCGATTTTCAAAAGGAAAACTCCTTCAAAACTTGACCAAAAAAATAAATTTATCCAAAAATTGAGAAAAAAAATATTTTGACACATGTTTTTCGCCTAAAATTTCCTCAGCTTTTCAATGAAATCATCAGAAAATTTGAATCTCGAACCGTTCAATTGGAGTGTCCATTTTACCCCACTTTCCCCTATATCTATCATTTTTTTAAAAATAATTTATTTGTTAAGAAAAAAAAAGACTAGAAATTGTCAGATATCTGCTTTTTTCAGTGTCACGAATTCCACTGGTCTAAGTTTTTTTTTGTAATAAATAAGCATTGTGCAAGAAAAAAAAGGAGAAAAAGAGAGAAACTAGCTTGAATTCAATGCTTTTTTTTTTCTTTTTTTAGGTAAAAAGAGCACTCACCTTGACCGAATAGGCGAGAGACAGCGTAACAGCTAGAGGAAGACCTTCTGGTACAGCTACTACCAGTACAGTAACACCAATGATCAAATGTCGTACAAGATTATTAGCATACGTATTCTTCCATGCTTTTTGATCAATAACAAATGTCTTTACGCAGAATTGTATGATTAGAATAATGACTGTGAGTACAGCTATTGTTGAGCCAGCGTATCCAATTTGTATGGCGAGTTTTGTTAATTTAGCCTGTAGTACACTTTTTTCTTTTTTACCCTCACTTTCACCACCACTACTTTTTGGTTCATGATGATTTTCACCTCCATCATGTGGACGAGCACCACCACTGCCTCCATGGCTGTTGCCTGTTATTTCTCCAGCTTCTTCACCTTTATTATCAACGTTTTTTTTTTTTTTTTTAATGAGAAACAAAAAAAATTTCGATTAATCTCTTGATTTGTTACAATATATATACATAAAATATGATGTAAAATATGATTTTTAATGCTTTCAGAAAATAAAAAATTAATTTATCTTATATTTATATCTATATGCAAGAATCAAATAGTTTAGAAGTATAGTTTAGGAAAAAAAAAAAAAACAAAGTGCAGTTTTAATTTGGGAAACCTTGAAACTTTAAATCTAACCGAGCAAGTGGATTTAGTTTATTGACTAGTCCAATGGCTTAGTACTTGTTAAACGCGTTCAACACAAGAATAGAATTTTTTTTTTTTCATCGATCAATAGATGTTCATTATCTCTACATGTTAACTAGTTTTGAAAAATAAATGTAGTTTCAGTTAATAAAAGTGAAGAGTGTTAGATAACAAGTTTTGTTTGGTGTTTTTTCTTTTTTTTTTTTTTTTCTTTTTTTTTTAATTCCAAACTATGTAATACTTTTATCAATCTAATTTGCAGACACAAGGAAGTCAATCATCAAATGCATTAGGAAGGTAGTAAAAAATCTCTGCAAGATATTTAAACTTCATTAATTTTTAGTTTTTGTTCTTTTAAAAAAAAAAGAACTTTTTGTGCAATAAACTCAACTATTATTCACGAGACACTGAAAATGATGAGAATTTATGATGGGAAATTCACAAGTATAGAAATGATTGAAACATTTAAACGTTTGTGATTATGAAGAGAATGCATGAATTAATGAGGATAATTTTATTTTGTTGAAAATTTTTGATAAGTGAGTTTTAGTTAAGCTGTGACTATAATTTTTCATGTGAATTTGACGATTTTTCCGATGAATTATTCTTCGTTACACGGAATTTCGAATTTTTTATGGAGTCGAAAAAGCTATTGAGCTTATTATCGATGAAAATTTTGAACCGTGGATAATTTTCGAGGGAATTATAGATTTAATTGGTATAATTTCAAATATAGTTGAAGATTCACGTGAATAATAAGCGTTAATAGAAAAATAAGAATAGAAGAAAATTTTATCGAATTTTTTGCCTTTTTTTACATAATTTCGATTTTTCATATACATAATAATAAATAGGATAAAAAAAAATATCATGTAGTTTTTAATCACCTGAGAGAGACTTCTTCTTCCGCTGCTTTTTAGCCTCTAGACAAAAAAAACGCATGCAAAAACAAGAAAAATTTATTAGCAACGTTCCTAAAAAAAATGTTGATACAATCAACGTTTGGTCCTCATCAAACATTATTTATGTAATTACGTTTAGGTTTTTTTTTTTCACTGTATTAATTTTAAAAAAATTAGCATGTAAATAATTTTCATCAATTCACCGTACATATTGGAGTGAATGAAAATTTATTTATGAAACAGCCTGAAGGTATTCAAGGTTTTAAAATTATTATTTTTAAAATATTGATTAAATGAAGTAATTTATACTTCCAGACTGTACATCGTGTTTGGGTGGACTTTACAATTTTCGTAATAATACACCGTTTGTTCATAGTTTCTGATAAATAAAAAAATCACTAACCACGAAAATGGAATAATAATTTAATATACGATTAAAAATTCAACATTTAAGCTATTAAAGTTCAGTTTTGAATAATTCCCGGACGCTCACTGTGATGTGATAATTATTTTATGTGCTTTTTATAATTTATTTATAAAATTTATTTGATTATTTTTTTAATTATTGACATGAATGACATTGACAGAGACCAGACAAGGAAACTTAAAGACTTGTAAATGAGACATTATTATCAGCTGTCAGTGAATTACTTAATAACAACATCCAGTGAAAGGAGACTGCTAATTGTATTCTAAGTTGTAAGAAAATAAGGAAAAAAAAAAACAAAAAAAAAGATGAAGATAATCTGGATTGAATTTGTGATACTATATTCTGAACTTTGAGGTAAAAAAACAAAAAATAATGATAATTCAAGCACAGAAAATCACTATAAGTGATGCAAGTGCATGCCACAATTGTGGGAATAATTCAAGGAAATTAGTGAGCATATTAATCATGAAATGTAACATATAACGTCTTAAAATAAATAAAAATAATAATCATGCGTCCACCGTTAGGACCACACTCGCTTCTCATATATATATATATAATATTTTTTTTTTGGAAGTTTCATGCCATTAAATTCCCCATACCCGCTACTTCTCATTATGAAAAAAAAAAATATAAGATTATTGTTAATAAACACGTTCGTTTTTTTATTCACTCTATGAATATAAAAAGGAGATCGATCGTAATTTCCCAAGATTGGAGAAAAAGACCGAGAAATCTGCATATAAATGGAACACAGAGCAGTATATATGTGTATGTGTGTCTGTGTTTTTATGTTTGTGTGCAATTTGTGAGAAGTAGCGGACAAATATTGGCAAACCTGATTAAGATTGATGACAATTTTATGGATTACTTGCATACCTTTTTTCATTTTCTTTATTTCTGCCTCTTGTTGATCAACAGCAGCACCCAAAAGTGTGAAGATAATACCTGCCTGGGAATTAACACCCACAGCACTAACTAACATTTTACCAGATCCCTCCATAACGTGTGTACCTGATTGTGAAAAAACAAAATAGAGCACAAAAAAAAAAAAAACATTACACAAAAATGAAGAATAATAATTAATTTGTGTGTTTGTGTGTGATGCACGAAATATTCAATTTAAATTTTATACGTATTGAATTGGATAAATGAATAGTTAATTAAATACAGGCAAATTGTATTCAAATAATCACATTAATTGAGGAGATTTAAGTTGATTATAAAATTTTACGGATTAACGAATTGATTTAATTAATTAATTATTTTATCAAGATAGAGTAAAATTAATTTCTTCAACTATTGGGAATTTTTTTAAATAAATATAATAACATACCGGATAGCACCATAGGATCAAAAGCTTCTCCTTTCTTCACGTGGTCTGATTCACCAGTTAAACTGGACTCATCGACCTTGAGATCGTTACTCTGTATCAGAATACCGTCAGCAGGCAATAGATCACCGTATTTAATCTAAAATAATCATTCAAAATAAATTGTAATGCCTTTCTTCAAATGATCTCATCACCAACATTAAGGGGTTACACACCACTGTAAAAGTCTAAAAAAGGCATTTTTTGGCTATTTTTTTTCTATAGAAAAAGTGGCAATAAAATAATATTTGAGGGAGTGATTGAGCATATATTTGAGTCTCAGAAAAAAAAATTCATAAAAAAATATCAAAAAATGACGACACGAGCCATTTTTGCGAGGCCCCTCGAATTTCAAACACTCTGTGGCACGCAGAGTAACTAGTGCAAATTTAAATTGAAAAAAAAAAAAATTGGCTCAGTCTAGATACACATAGCTACAGAAATATGTAAGGGATTTCAAAAATATTGTTTTTTGTGGGATCGATGACCATTTGAATGAAAAAATGCAAATTTCAGCCAAAAAATCGGCAATTTTTTATCAATAAAAAATGTGCAAATCAATTTTTTAAAAATCCCCTACGTATTTCTGTTCGAAATATTGTTTTCAAGATGCTGTGGGAAATTCAAATGAAAATAATGAAAATTATTGGAGTTATGCTGCGTGCCAATTTGAAGAATCATGTTTCGAGAAAAACACGATTGAAGTTTTGACTCAGGCTATGAATATGAAGAAATGCTTTGGGAAGAATTCAAAATTTCATGTGAAATAATGGGTTTCAGGTGATAACTTGTCTTGCCCGTTTTCTGAATGGCCCAAAGTAATTTTTAAAGCAAGAAAAAAAAATCGATTTTTTGAAAATTCTACAGTAGTGTTACCCCTTAATAAAAACACAATTCATCTCTGCAAATTAATTTGCGATTAATTTACATTCATAATATACATACCTGACATATATCACCTACAACGATGTCCGATACAGATATTTGTTTAACTTCACCCGCTCGTATAACTGCAAACTTGTGCTCTCCCTCTATCCTATTTTGAAGACCTCGAAATTGTCTTTCTTTAGAGTAATCATTAAAAGCTGTTACTATTACAACGACAATAACAGATATGAGAATGGCAAGACCCTCTATCCAGCCATACTTTGCTTCATCCTCGTCCAGCTGTACATCCTGAACTGTAATCATTATTTTTAATTGCAGAGAGAGATATTAAATACAAGACTACAATGAAATTCAATAATTCTTTTTTCATTTTTCAAATGAGTACTATTCATTAATTTCTCATTCTTCGGAGAAAATGCGGACATTTTTCCGGATAATCTAGGACTCGTTTGATAATACGAATCGATACTATTGAAGATAGCAGACATCTGACAATTTTCAGTTCTTTTCTTTCTTAACAAATAAAGTATTTAACAAAAAATAAAAAATATGTACATTTAGGAAATGAAAAAAACTATAAGTGTTGATTTTTCAAAATATTTTGTGATAATTCATCAATTCAAAAGAATCCCAAAAATTTGTCAGATGTATTCTAATTCCATGATAATAAAATTGGTAAAAATTTACCAATGTTTATATTTTTTTTAACAAATAAATTATCATAAAAATAAAATTACAAAAATTTGCACTAACAGTTTCTTTGAATTTTCTGCATGTGCATATTTTTTTTTCTCAAATAATTTATTTGCTGGGAGAAGAGAAAATTAAAAATTGTAAGATGTCTGCTATTTTCAATATCATCTAATTACAATGATATTGAAAATAGCAGATATCTGACAATTTTTAGTATTTTTTTATCATAACAAATAAATTATTTGGAAACAAAGGAAAAGAATGCACATAGAAAATTCAAAGAATTATGAGTGTAAATTTTCTAAATATTTCTTTAAAAATAACCTACTTGTTCAAAAAAATCCGAAAAAATTCTCTTATGTCTATCATCTTCAGTATTACCTAATTTCATTATAATATTTGAATTAATAAAAAATAATAAATAAACATACCGTCAGATCCTTCATCTGTTGGATGATAGAAACTAAGGCCTAAAGAAACCAATGCAGCTATTTCAAGTATAATTAAAGTAACATCTTGTAGAGCTTCCCATACTAATTGTAAAAATGTTTTTGGTGGTTTTGGAGGTATCATGTTGGAACCAAATGTGTCTCGCCTGTGCTGCATATCTGCCGATGATCCACTCAGGCCTTTTATCATCAAAATCAAAAAAAAAAAAAAAAATTAGGAAAAAAGGAAAGAAAAAACAAAATTTAATAAAAATACATTAGATAAATCATTAGAATGAGGCAATTTCCACTGAGGAAATAAATTTAAAGATTATTAGCTTACCATCGCTGGGTGAAGTGTACAATTTTTTGCATATTTCCTGTACACCACCTAGACCATTGATTTTCCCTACACCTTCTCGTCCTCTGTGCTCCATGAGCTCTCGAAGCTGTTTGAGAGTGATACCATATTGGGCCGGCCGGCCATCTATCGTTGCCATTCTTGCACCTCTTTTTTTACGTTGGCCTAGGCCAACACTAACTTAGCTGGCTTCTAAAGTTGCCCCTCCAGGCTAATCCCCTCGTACTCCCCTGAGCTCCGAGAGATCGGAGGTCCACCAGCTGTAAAATAAACGAAGTTCGTCAATGATTAATTCAATTATTTCCTTGTTCATGTTGAAATTATATTAGATGGGGCAAGGGTAAAGGGGGAGGGGGGGGGGGGGGGGGGGGTTATATAAATGTTGGATATACTCTTTTCCTGATTGAATGCTCGATGGATCTTATGAATAGAAAAGATTAAACAGGAAACGTTCATTGTTCCAATGGAGAGATTGAATTGTTGATATTTTTAGAATACTATAAAATTTGTATTGAAATTCAACTTGATGGAAAAAAAAAAGTTGATGTAAAATATTGAAATTCAGGATAGTAAAAATAGCACACATGTAACAGTTTTTAGCTTTTTTTTGGTCTTGATAAATAAATCATTTTAAAAAAAAGAGAAATATGCACATTTAAAAGATTTAAAAATCTGTAAGTATAGAATTTTCAAATATTTTTTTTTTATAATAATTCATTTATTTAAAAAGGTTCAAAAAAAGTGTCAGATATGCTCGTTTCATCATTAGATTTCATGGGAATTCAATGAATTATTGAGAAAATTGAAGAATATGAAGTTTTCAAATAAATTGATTTCATATCGTTTTTTTTCTTAATATCTCGGTTATTAATGGAGATACGCCCTTTTTGTTTTTGAAAAAAGGGCGGTTTTGGAGAGAAGTTCATATTCGGAAGAATGATGAAATAAAATGGATTTGTCTAAAAATGTCATAATCATGAAAATTGAAAGTCCCCCCCGCCCGCCAATATTTCAATAATTTGAGTAATTTTCAGCGAGAAACTAATAATTAAATCTCATGATTTACATGAAACACCGAAGAAGAGTTGCGCACATTTGAAAAACGTTTTATATCAATGATAATGAAATAGACACATATTTGACCATTTTTAGCATTTTTTTGAACAAATAAATTATTTGTACAAAAAGAAAATTTCAAATTTGCACTAATAGTTTTTTAAATTTTTGGCATTTGCCTATTTTTCGTTTTTTCAAAAATAATTTATTCTTTTAAAAAAAAAAGACTAAAAATTTTCAGGTCTCTGGTATTTTTAGTATTGAAATTATCACACATTTGACAATTCTCCACATTTTGTTAAACAAATAAATTATTGCGAATAAAAAGAAAATTAAATTTTTACTAATAGTTTTTTGAATTTTCTACACGTGCATATTTTTTCTTTTCCTTTTTCTAAAAAATTCATTTATTAAAAAAAAGACTAAAAATAGCCAGGTCTCTCCTATTTCAAGTAATCATTCTATATTACCAGAAAGTGCAGAATATAATACCTTTCAATTTCCCAATTTTCCACCCACTTCAGTGTTAATTAAACTTTCGTAAACTCTCAGTGACAGACATAATAAATCCTCAACATTCAAAAATACATTTACACCAAATTGCGCACAATAATAAACTCCATGAAACCCCAAAAAAATCTCCCAATTCTACAAAATAATCAATTAAAATTCACAAAGTATCCAAAAAAAGAAGTCACGTGTTTCCTATTTCACAAAATACAATAAACCCTCAGATTTTTGTACAAAAATAATACTATTAATTAAATCGATAACCGTAAAATTGCCAAGTACACTCTGCCGCCATTAAATTCACCTGGTAGCAGCCGGCAAAACCGTTATAAATTCAAAAAAAAAAAGGAAAAAAAAAAAATCTACAGATGTTTCGCCTCGTGCAGAGGTTATGTTCGTTATCATCAATGAAATTTCTGTAAATAAAAAAATTCAATGAATTCTCGTTAATAAAAAAAATTGAATGAACTCCATTATCATTATTATTATTATATTTACCAAATAATATAAAAACGCGCGTATTTACTGCGAATTCGAATATATATTCAGTATTTAAGATTGCCTTTTAGGTCTCTGCAGAGTTTTTAATTAATTAAACATTTTTTTAGTAAAAAAATCTCTCATCAGAAAATGTGTTAATATTTTGAGGTTAAATTAAGAATGAAGAAACGAAAAAAAACACCCAATTTCCAAAAAAAACTATATAAAAACTGTAAAATATGTAAATCCCCCCCCCCCCTCTTGCCGTAGGGTCATTTTCCTGTAATGCAGGTAATAATAAATAAATAAATAAATAAAAAATAAAAATACACACAACAGTAGAAGCATAATGAACAAAAATGTTAATTTATATTCTTTGAGGTATAAACTTTTTTTTAAATATTTTATAATGATTGACTGATAAATGAACGTAATGAATAATAAACATTGTAATTTATTTACTTTATATAAAATATTCTTTTCTTGTAGATAAATAAATGATTGTATCCTGAAGAGGATTTCATAAATTGCATAGAAATCAAAACATTGATAAGAAAATCTTAAAGATTTTTTGAATGTTTAATTATTTTTGAAAACACTGCAGAGACGTAAAAGGCCACATTTAATACTGATATTAACTCTTAGGTCGTATATACATATATCGAGTATATATTCAAATCCCTCGATAAATGTGAAACCAAACAAAAATAGTTTGAAAAGCAGAACAGAAGATAACAAGTTCAATGGACGAAAAATGGTATTTCGTCTAGCTCAAATGTAAATTTTTCTTATTTTCATATTTTATCTTTGAAATAATTTCGAAGTCTTATTATTTAAGTAGGCTTATTTATTCAAAAAAAGAATTATTGAAAAAATTTCAATTAATATTCTTGCTAAAAATTCAGAGAACTTTAATTTCATTTCATTTTATTTTATCATTGTTACTTTTTTTCAGAGTTTTTTGTCACTTTGTTTTTTTTTTCACTCCGAACCGGTGAAAAAAAAATTCAATAAAAAGGCGAAGTGAGTTCGTAACCCCCAAAGACTAACAGGCAATGAGCACAGGGACTAGTGCAGATGTTTTGTCATATCACAGGAATTTGATAGAAAAAAAACTGGAGTTATTACTTTTTTTTTTTTGAACTTCGTGAACGTCAATTAGAAATTTTAGAAAGAGAAAACGTAAATAATATATCAAATTTTTTTTTCAGGTAAAATAATTAAATGGATGTGAAAATGAAAAAAAAAAAAAAAACTGGCAGGGACATGATTTATTCAATACGCATGACCAATAAGTATTGCCCCCTGGTTGAGCGGGGAACAACTATAAAATTATGTCAGAGCGAAACACTCACGAATTCTTGGAAATTACAAGTAGAAGTCGCGGGGAGATAATATTTATTCATATCTGTGAAAGAATTGATGACAGATATTAGAGGAGAGTTGATCTCATTCAGAGACTGGGTCGTCTAGAGGGAATACGACTAATAGGAGAACAAAAAAATCAGTTTTATTCTAATTTTTAAGATTTTTCAGAATTTTCAAAATTTTTATAGAATTTTTATGTAATTTTTTTCTCAAAATTTCTTCCGATAATTTTTCAAATTTAATTCCGGCAACTTTTCTTTGCTCATATACATTTTGAAAATCGGTTTTATTCGAATATTTGAGATTTTCCAGAATTTTCGAAATTTTTATTAAATTTTCATGAAATTTTTCTAAAATTTTCATGAAATTTTTATAAAATTTTCGTGAAATTTTTCTTCGAAATTGTTCCTAATAATTCCTCTAATTCAACTCCGGAAATCTGTCTTTGCCTGTATATATTTTAAAAATCGGTTTTATCCGAATATTTGCGATTTTTGAGAATTTTCGAAATTTTTATAGAATTTTTATTAAATTTTCGTGAAATTTTTAAAAAATTTTATGAAATTTTTTTTCAAAATTTTTTCTGATAGATGAACGATTGAGGAAAAACTTGGGCTTTATTGAAGCGTATAAAACAGGCAAATTACGTAGAGAAACTGCGGAAAGGAGCGACACATAGAAGAATATATAATAAAAAGTTAAAGTCAAGTTAAAAATCAATTGAACTTGAGTAATGAAGAAATAATCAATGAAAATCTAGAAAAAACTGGAAAACAGGCCCTAATCCCCAACGGAGAGATAGTAGCATATCAGTAAAGCCATGATTATAAATTCTGATCAACCGGTATGTAATCGAAAGCGCACGAATCTATCTTAGTGTTATATATAACTGAGAAAAAAATGTTTGTTGTAAAAAAATTTACTTAATTGAAAATTGACTTCACTCCAAACAATTTCAATATATAGGATGAGTGGTCCAGTAATCGAACGGATAAAAATCGTCAGCCACCAGTGATTGAACATGAGAAATTCGGTAATTACTAATATATTTAACAGTTTCATAGGCTTTTATTTGGGTTGATGAACATTATATTGTGTTTCGAAGATTAGAAAAGTTAGTTTTCACTGGATTACCAATTTTTTCAAGATAAATACGTTGAATAACTGGAATAAATCGTTCGATAACTGGATGAGTTCGAAAACTGGCCAATTTATTCTACAGATATAAATATTGAGGAAGAGAATTTTGTTACAAGAAAATTTTCTTGCTGCAAGAAATTTTTTTTTTCTCAGTGTAATCAGAAATTAACGAGAAAAGTCTAAAAACCATTGAATTATTTTTATAACTCTCGATAAAAAGAAACCTTTTATCTTTTGGTCAGTGTCCATTCATTGGTCGTCTCACTCTTACAAGTGAAAAACGCATTGTGCTCTTTATTAATTAATTAATTTACGGAATTTTCGCAATTTATGATCAATCCAGAGGAATTATCACGTGATTCACACACGTTGTGCGTCATTCGGCACTTGTGATGCTTGATGTGACATATTATGACGCATACTTAAAGTTTTTACACTGTTTTTTTTTTTTTAATTTGAAAAGAAGGGAATTGAATGGGGAAACACATTGTTAAATGAAAGGGAGACAAAAAGTTTGGTATTATGAATGTTAAATGGAGATTGTGGATAAGCGGCAAAAGAATGAGAACAAAACAGGACATTTCAATGTATATCCATCAGAAATGTTCATACTTCTTTCCCCCACTTCTCTTGAGTTTTCTTTTGGATGCTTGATTTTCATTTACGTCATGTTTTATCCATTCATAATTCTATTTGTGGAATTTACATTGAATCTATCGAAACCGGTTTCTAATTTTTTTTTTCATTTAAAAAGGGGAATTATGAAATTTTTAGAGAAATCGAATTTATTCTAGTGGTTTTTCTTAGAAATTTAGGTAACTAAGCGAGATGGAGCGATTTTGCCCAAATCCTTTTTTGTGGCTTTTAAAATTCTCTAAAAAAGGATTCAGGACCAAATCGTCCTATCTCACTTAGTTTTCGAGGTATTTGAAAAAAAGTGGTGAAAAAATGAAAATTATATTGAAAATCGCAGATGATTAACAACTTTTAACAATTATTAATTTTTAACAATTATTTAACAATTATTTAACTATTTTTTTCTATCTTTTAAGCAAATACTTTTTTTTCGAGAAAAAAAATGCACTCGTAAAAAATTTAAATAAACGACAATTAAATTTTTCTTAATATTTTTGTTATAATCACTTCTTTTTCAAAGAAAATCTGAAGAATTGTCAGATTGATTTTTTTCTCTATCAAATAAATTATTTTGAAAAACAAAAAAATATGCACGAATTAAAAATTAAAAAAACTTTCAAATGCAAATTTCTTAAACATTTTTTATTTTATAATAATTTATTTGTTTGCAAAAAAATCCATGAAAATTGTGAGTAATGTTCTAATTTCGTTGTCATGAATGAAATCAATTTGTCTGAAAACTTTATACTCTTTGGAAAAAAAAGGGGCCATTCAAAGGAAAAACGTGGGTTGCTTCTTACCAATTTATTTATCGATTTTGTTAAAACCTGGGAATAAAGGAGAATGAATAATAAAATTTAAAAAAAAACACAAATGACCCGAGGTTTGGATGACATGAGCTGATAGAGGGTGACCCTGGCCTCTGATAAGGCAAGGGCTACACCCCAGTTATTGAATATTTTTTTGAGAATTTCAGTATTTAAATAAATAAATAGGTATAAATGTGAAATTACAAAAAGCGCTAGAATTATCAAAGAAAAATTACCTGTAATTCGATATTACCACAAAAAACAAAAAATTCTGGGCTTTTTCATAAAATATTCCTATCACACACTCACATTAAATTTACCCAAACACATTAAAAAAAAATTAACGTTAAAGATAAATATTTATTTCACAATTCATAAAAAAAAAAAAACTCGTAATAAGTAACTTTAAATCTACTTATTCCATCATAAATTACGACTTTATTATCGCCCGAAAATAAAAAGCTTTTTAGATCCACAAAAACACGTTTTTAAAAACTCGAAGAACTCATTAGATCCGAAGAAATTAAATTCAAACTCATAAACTAATTCCTACGAGTTAGTTTACCTTTTTCCTTTTTATTTAAATAGTTTCGCGGGAAATTGTCTGAATGATTAAAAAAATTTGAAAACTTTTTTTCGTGAATTTTAGCTTTTACTCTTCTCGTCAACAGAAAAAAAAAACGGAATAAAATACATATATATAGCTATACATATATATTAAACTGAGTAGAGTTTTACCGGGTACTAAACGACTGAGTGACGAGTGACGTGAATTAAAGCCACGGAGGAAACCTCTCCCGGTCGCACTATCGTGTCTGAAATTATCGGCAGTCAGAGACTCCAACTCTTGGGATTATATATCTATATGTTTATTCCCATCCACTCGACCGACATTGCAAGCAAGTATAGTATAAAGTCTGTGCCCAATGCGTGCTTCAGCAAAATCTAGAGGAAAGTGGGTCAAAATGGACCTGTTTGTTAAAATAATTCGGAATTTTCTAGAGAATAGGCAGCTTTATAAAAAAATTTGAAAAAATTACACAATAATGAAGACATATTAGAGCATCTTCTCAAATTTTTTCAGATTTTTTCATCGAGTCCTTAACTCTGAAGAAAAATCTCGAATTACATTTTTGCATTTTGCATTTTTCTCGCTTTTTTAAAATTATTTTTCCTAATAACAATAGTATCTCTTTTTCTCCAGTGAATTTTTTTTTACGTCTTCAAGCTATATCTCCCACAATTCACTATCTTCTTCCCCTCCCCCCCCCTCTTTTCCTCTTCTTACCGCCCCTCTTTAAGTCATCACTGGAGGATGAATATCGTGATAATAATTCAAAGAGAAATACAAAAAAAAAAATTTGAGAGAATTAAAAAAAAGAGTATTTATTCTCTTTTATGATTTTTTTTTTTTATATGTGTTTTTACGATTATTGAAGAGCACACTTTGAATTTAATGATTTCAAGTCATTTTCAATCAAAATTATGTGACTAATCTTTAATCGAAAACGATTAGAGTCAAGGTAATCTAATAAATCGAAAGGTGACAGAAGAATTAATGAACACAGTTTTTGTTTGATTAGCTGATGGAAAGAAAAAATTTAATATGGTTGAATTTATTCCGAGTAAATTTATACGATTTAAACACGTAAATTGGAATTTTTTTAAATGAGAGTTTTTAATTTAAATGATATTTTAAGGCTCAATGGATAATCGATAGAGAGAAGAGGAGGGACAAAAAAGGAGATATAAATGAAATGAAACATTAACTGACTTATAAGGGTAATTTTCAATCTCTCTAATACGAATATCGATTTTGTCATTTATCCCAGGCTATAAATAAGATTGCCTGGTATTTTATGGGAATTATCTGGATTTAAATTCACGGAATATTACAATCGATTTTGTCAATTTATTTCACTGAATTTTACTTTAAAAAAAAGGGTGCAAATGGAGTTTTTTATGGCAATAAAATTAACATGCATCTGATAATTTTTTTGAATTTTTTTAAAGCAATAAATTATTATTAAAATTGTAGGGAAGAGTGGGGCAAAATGGACCACTAAGGCAACAGGATTGAGGAATTTTTTTTGGAGTGAAGTACTTCATGAAAAAATCTGAAAAAATTTAAGAAAATGCTCCAATTTGTAAACATTGTTGTTGAATTTTTTCAAATTTTTTCGAAAACACCTTCACTCTAAAAAAAAATCCCAAATTATTCTGAGCCAGGTCCATTTTGCCCCAGGTTCCCCTATTAAAAAATGGCACTTATAGTTTTCCGAATTTTATACAATTACATATTCTCAATTGTTCAAAATAATTTATTTATTTAAAAAAAAAAACCTTTTTTTAAAAATAATATAATTTGAAATTGATTGATAAATCCTTAAAAAGTGTAATTTGACGATTTGATCATAATACACTATATCATTCTCTACTTTACTAATATTATTATTATTATTTTACGTTTTTTTTCCTCGCAGAATAAACTGTATCGGTTTGAGTGCCAAATGTAGAATAAAAAAATAAAATATTCCATTAAAAATGAATTTTTACGTATTTTAAAATTATATTTATTCTCTATGTGCAGTTCAATCCCCAAAAATCCCTAAAAAGAATTCTCTAAAAATCCAGATTTAAATTTTAATTTGAATCCCCATCTCTCAAAGTACAAAATAAATGAAGCAAAAGAGTAAAAAGCCACTGAGAGAATATCAAATGTAAAAGGGAAAATCCCTCATTTATTTGGCATTAAAAGAGTAACAGATCAATGGACCAGACAGGAGAAAATTGACAGAAGAAATTGAGCAGAGTGACAGAGAGAGAGAAAAGAGAGAATTGTGTACCCTAAATCTCGTAACAAACGAGTCACGTGCAGAGTCGATCAAGTGGAATTGTAGTTACTGGCTTTTACATCGTTATTCAACGTAGTGTAGAATGATGCCTTTCCGGAGTACAGACTCATCGTTATAATAAACCCCAGAGGTCTATGGCATATGAGTATTATGGGCACATGGCTTCCCGACATTAAATAGAAACTAGGTACGCTGAGCCATTGAGTATAATTTTATTAGTAATTTGAAACGTGGGCAGATGATACGAAACTATTTCTATACAACAATCAAAATGATGAAGTAAACGTTGTTGTTGGATGAGGCGTTTATATTGATGGAAACACTGATACATTGATGTGTTTAAATGCTAATATACGCTGATTCTATTTAAAAAGTGATGGAAAAAAATGCTTCTTCTACTTTTTTTTTTTTTTTTTGGTATTTAAACTGGGAACTTCAGTTTAATTTAAAGTGCACTCGAAAACTAATGGAGATACGCTCTTTTTGTTCTAATCTTTTTTTGTAGAGAATTTCAAGAGCTACAAAAAAGGATTGAGAAAAAATTGTGCTATCTCGTTTAGTTCCCGAAATATTCACAAAAAACGTGAATCTCGTTGGAAAAATGATGGAAAAAATTCTCCAACTTTTTTTGGTATTCAAACTGATAACTTGAATTTAATTTAAAGCGCACTCGAAAACTAATGGAGATACGCCTTTTTTGCTAGAATTGTTTTTTTTAGTGAATTTCAAGAGCTACAAAAAAGAATTCATGTGAAATTGCGCTATCTCGCTTAGTTTCCAAAATATTCGCAAAAACGTGAACGTTAGAGGAGTAATGGGAAAAATTCTCCTCCAACTTTTTTTTCTCGACATTTAAGCTCATAAATTCAGTTTGATTCAAAGTGCACTCGGAAACTAATGGACATACGCCCTTTTTGTCCCAATCCTTTTTTGTAGAGAATTTCAAGAGCTACAAAAAATAATTCATGTAAAATTGCGCTATCTCGCTTAGTTTCCGAAATATTCTTAAAAAATGATAGAAAAATCATTTAATTGAAATTAGCACACATCTGTCAATTTTTTTAAACGATTAAATTATTTCAAAAAGAAACATAAAAAATTTGCACTTATAGTTTATCGAATTTTTAACATATGCATATTTTTATTTTTTTAAAAATAATTTATTTGTCAAGAAAAAAGAGACTAAAATTGTCAGATATCTGTTATTCGCACTATTATGAGAAATTGAGTTATATTCTATTTTATGATTTAGCTATAGAATTTGATGATATTTTCAGGTATAAAACAGGCAGTGAATTGAAACTATGATGCTGCCAGTTGTTATGCGAATTTCGAGAGCTCAGTTAGTCCTGAATAGGATAGTTCATCACAATACTGTACGTGCTTGCAATGCAGTGTTTCATGGAGGGATTAGTAACATCCATGAGGTGGAGAATGTCAAAGAGAAAGAGAGATAGAATCAGTGAGTTGTGCGGTCATTTGGAGCTACTGCCAACTTATCTCGTTATACATTGCGCTTTCAGTACAGAGCATGGAGTTTGGTTCATTTGTACACAGTGCAACGCACACAAATACTAGTACATTTTTTATCATTTCATCTTGCACGAAGAGAAGGGGGAGGGGGAGGGGGAAGTGAAAATGACGAGATTTCTACAATAAACGTTGACGTTCAACTGTGTACATATATATATATATATATATATATGTATATATGTTGCTCTCGCTTTTTCCCCTGAACTTCTCACTTCACTTATCAACACTGATACACAAATGGCAATGAAATTAATTACAACATAAATATACATAACTGAGAATCTCAACTTATCAAAGCCAGCATTGACGTCAATTGAAGTACCCTAAGTACTACAAAAATACAACAGCAAAGAAAAAAAAAAAGCCATATTTCCTATTAAATGAGAGATATGAGACAGTGAATTGAACATTTATGAAGCATCATATACAAGTCAACGATAAGTGGTGTTAATTGTTGAGAAACGAGAGAAATATAAATTCTCAGCTTTTTTTTCTGGTTTTTTCTTGCCATTGCGCTTTTACAAACGCCTTTTGTTGGAATTTTCGCACTAAATTCAAGCTTTATTGCCCGCCACTTTGCTATATCTTCTTTTTTTTCTCTCATCCAAAAAAAAAGCCCACTTTTCCTGGAATTTTTTCTCATTTTTAAATTGCTATTTTTGATTTCAGTCCAACAACTCTTTTTTTTTCGCACTTTTATTCACAAAAACATTATCAGCGAGTGTGTTCATTGCCATTTATCCTTTTTTAAAAGAACCAGATGTACGAATTTGGATAAATCGAGTCATGTTTCATGGGTATAAAATTGACGTATGAGTGGGGAAAAAAAAAAAAAAAGAAAACGGAAATGGTTGGAGAAGAGAACCGGTAAAAAAGCCACGAGATGTCTGACGTAGAAACCGGCATTTAAGTCTGTACAGCTTCCAATGATCTCTTTCTCTCTCTCTCTCTCTTCTTCTCTTTTTCTAACATTTTTCCTCTTTCTTTTTCTACACAGTGTTTTCTCCGTCTTTTTAGTGTCTCGAGGTCTGTCGGCGGGGTGGCAATCCCAAAATAATGTTTCAAATGTTACAAAAGTATATTGTATATATGTGTGTGTGAATGTGTGGATGTGTGGTATGGGTGTGAAGGCAAAAGAGAGGAAAAATCAGAGAGAAGCCCCAGGCAACAAGAAAAAGAGTGGAGGAAGTTATATCCGAAGCAAGTACGACGAGACGGGACTGGGCTACTACATCTTCAGAAGAAGAAGGGAGAGAGGGGGGAGGGGAGGGGATATTATTACATAATATTCACTGGTTCGCGATTAGCGAGAAAGAGGTGGTAACGCAGCTCGCGTGTATCTTTCATTTCATTTACAAAAGTGTAGAGCGTGCGAGCAGTTGTGGAAGAGAGAGAAGGAGAGTAAATTTCATTCCCGTGTGTGCGTGACTTTAACACGAGCAGAAAGAAAAGAGAGAGAGAGAGAGAGAAAATTGCAGATATAAAGAGAGGTGAAAGCTTTTTAATCAATCGTCATCGGCGCACCCAGGCACTTCGTGATTGATTCGTAATGTCTTGGCCGCGTGTATATGCATATATATATATATATATATATATAGATATATATATATAACACGTTATTATACTCACCCAGTTATATTCAGTGTTAAACCGTGTAGGCGTGTCTCTCTCTCGCGTGTAGTTTTGACTTGACGGTGTGAAAAATGTGGAACGTTAAAAAAAAAGAGAAATGATGATAAAAAAAAATTTGAAAAAAAAAATTTAAAAATTGAGGGAAATATTTCTTTCAATTGTGTGTCACATAAGTTTGCGCTCGCGTTCAAAGCCACCTCTCTAGGCCCCCGGGGGAATTTTTCAGCAACGCTTGCTCGCGGCCTGCCACTCTCTTACGTTTTCGATGCACACTAAAAATAAAATCGCCTCTACTCTACCGAGTTTCAAACGCCCATACAGCCCCCCTGCAAGTAACATACATATATTTCCCTCTCTCTCTCTGCCTCTTTCAGGCGAATATTTTTTTTTTCAGATTTCTACTGCTCTCCTGACTCTCTCACACACACACACATGCACTACACCCATGTAGAAACACAGGGAATACACGCACGTAACTAGACTGTGTAAAAACAAGCAGAAATTCAGATGATTTTCTCTGAAAATTGAAGAGAAATATTGGATCGAAGAATTTTAATGCGGAATTTTTTTTCTCCTTTTTTCCTCTTTTTCCATCACTCAAAATTATTTACTTTCAATTATTGACTTTTTTTTCAACAATTTTTTGTGATTTTTTTTTTTTTTTTGTATTATGTTGCCTCCAGAGCTATTAGTCTCTTTGGTCATACTTTTTTGTGTTTTAATATAAAAAAAAAAAAAACCCACCCTTCGCTAACTCCTTGCTCTTCTCCACCACCACCTTCGTCCTCTCTTTTTTTTCTCTTTCTTCGCCACTTCCACTTTTCTTGCCACGGTCCGTTGTTCACCGGGTACAAGAAACTTCTCCACCTTATGTTTTTCACGTTTTGTACCGTGATCGACACATTTATTAACACTAATTCACGACACTTAACACGAAACAATTTTAATAAAGCTTATTTTTTTATTTATTTATTATTAAGAGAGACGAGATAATTTATTGTATTTTGTTTCGCTTTTTTGCAAAAGCTCAATTTTGAAAGAATCGTAGGGGTAGGGGTATATATATATATATATATGTATTCCCGGATTTTGGCACTCCTAGCCGTTCTCCACTGGCTGTGCACAGCCAGTGATTCTCATACTTCAATATTTATTCAAGTTTAACTGAAAAAAAGAAGAGTTATTCAATTCCTGCTTCCCCACCTCTTCACCCCCTTTTTTTTTGCACAATTTCTCTTTCTCTCCCCCTTTTATCTTGCTCTCCACTAGAGCGGAGCCTGGAAATCCTATGATAAGAGGCAACGAAAAAAAAAGGAAAAAAAAGTATCAATTGACGGTGTCTCTAGAAATTCAAGTATTCCTGAAAATTGCGCCCATCCCCTGTGTTTTCTGCCTGTGTATATATATATATATATGTGTGTGTGTGTCTGTTCCTTCACTAACACCACAATGCACACATCCGACTTTTCACCACTCTCACCTCCTCCTCCACGTTTCCCAAGAATTCACTGATAGATATAAAACACTCGTGAACTCTTTAACCATCGGAATTTTTTAAACTCTTCTCTCCCCTTTTTTTTCTTTATTCTTCGTGTTTTTATCACCTTTCACCTCATGAATTTTCCTCTCCGCACACACACATATTTCCCCTCATTTTACCTCCATCTTTTGCCGTAATTCTACACCAGAAAGAAAATTCTCTTCATTTGCCCCACTACTACAGCCTTTTTCCACTTCTTTCGTCTACCACCGCACGTCACACTGTCGACCTTCGTTTTCACGAGGATCCAATCACCACTCACTTCCTCAACACCGATTTTCATCTATTGTCGGCGAATTATATTGACTGCCCTTTTTTTTCCCCTTTTTTTTTGCAGAAAAAAAAAGGGAAGAAAATCCTCTTTTTTTTTTCCAATCCTTGGACACAATTTGTCGTCCTATTTTCTTGTTGCACTACTAGTTTCCCTCTTTTTCACTGGATTGGGGCACACCAATAGATGGTGTGTGGATGGTTATGGGCTTCTCTCTCTCTCCTTTAACTGGAGCTTAGTGGATGGTGATTAAGATGGTTTAATGTGGACGGTGTGTGTGTGTGTGTGTGTCGGTCTGTCTGTCTGTCTGTGTGCACGACACTGCGGCCTCCGTTGGACTGACGAGTCCGTTACGGCTAACCAGGAGGAAGGCCGGGGCTCTTTCTCGTGCGCTTGCGCAAAACACGCGCCCTTGCACCACCCTTGTCTGACCGAGAGAGCCTCTCCTCATTCCTCTTATCCACGATTTTCTCTACTCTTCTCTACCCTCCAGAGAGAGAGAGAGAGAGAGAGAGAGAGAGAGAGAGAGAGAGAGAGAGAGAGAGAGAGAGAGAGAACGATTGTGTATCTCTCTTTCTCCCTCTCGCTCTTTTTCCCTTTCTCTCCCCCTCTTTTTCTCGCTCTCTCTCTCTTTTTGCCTCTCTCTCTCCCTCTTTTTCCCTCTTTCTCTCCCTCTTTTTCTCGCTCTCTCTCTCCCTCTTTCTCTCTCTTTTCTCTTCTCTCTCTCCCTCTTTTTCTCGCTCTCTCTCTTTTTCCCTCTTTCTCTCTCTTTTTCCCTCTTTCTCTCCCTCTTTTTCTCTCTCTTTCCCTCTTTCTCTCTCTCTTTCTCCCCTTTTTCTCGCTCTTTCTCTCTCTTTTTTTCCCTATCTAACTCGTTATACGCGGTATCATTTTCTCTCTGTCTGATCATTTCTACTCTGCGGCATCGTCGATTCTCTACTGAAAGAAAAAAAAGAAGAAAAAGAAGGAAAAACCCGTAACTTCAGGGCAGCACATTCTCTCGTGTCTTCCTAGTACACATGCACCGGTGAGAGCGGACGGCTTCTTCCGTTATTTCATCAGGCAATTTTGTGTGAGAAAAGAAGAAAAAAGACCGATGGGAATCGTGATTAGGTGATACTCATTTTGGGGTGAATGTGAGAGATCCAAATGAAGAGGGAATGGAGGGGGGAGGGGGGGAGATAGGCGGGAGATGGATAGATGGATGCGAGAGGATTCATGCAGCAATGAGAGTGACGTGAAGATTTTCTTCTGCTTTCTCGAGGTCACTTGGCACTTTTTCTTCCCTCTTCCTATTTTACTGAAGGAAGGGGGTTTCTTTATCCCGGAATCTCCTCCGGCCTCTTGTGGAACACGTTTTAATTACGCTTTCTCGTGGATACCACTCTGGGATTAAACGCCTTGGTAGTTTATTGGAAGACTAGTGATGTCGGTCAACCGTGGCATGTGTTGGGAGAAATGTTGTTTTTTTTTTTTTTTCGAGCCTCATTCAGAAATAACGGAAATTAACATTTTTAATAGCATTAGGGGGATCATGAAGAATTCATGCAATTTTCGTTATTACATGGCAAGAGGGAGAGAATGAGGGGGGATCTTTTCATGTGGAGGACAAATGAATTTCTGATTCCATCAGGTGGTTGATAGTCTAGTCTAATCGGGATCATATCGAAAAATAATGGCTTTTTACATTAAAAGCTAGAGAATAATTATTTAACAGGAAACTGGTCAATAAATGAACGATTCCCCGTATTTCGCCGCTTTTATTTCTTCATTATCAATTACTTGACCGCAAAATTCTCAAAAAAAATTGACTTTTTTCATTAAAGTATTCAACAAATTTTTGCATTTTTTAAATTACATTTTTAACGAAATGTAAAAAGATTCCGATTTTTTTGGGGGTGGAGGAGTTTTTAAAAAAATCTGAAAAAAATTGAGAACATGCCCCAATATACCTATATTGTTGTATAATTTTTTCAGATTTTTCCTTAAAGTCCTTCACTCAAAAAAAAAATCCTAGCCCATTTTTCCCAGAAAAAGGCGTTTATCCAAGTTTTTTTTTTTTAACTATTATTGAATTCACATAACACTGATGCATTATCACTTAGCCCCAACTCATTTCTCCTCTCTCTATATTTGCATTAACAATATTAGCATGTAGTTCATTTTACAATGGCTATTGAGACACAGAATTGTGCTGTTTGACGCGACGTGGGGGCCACGTTATGTTACATATAATAAATGCATCATGACACAAGTGAATGACAGGAATAGGGCAAAAAGATAGGTAAGAGTAGAATGAGGAAGATTACTGTGCAATGACGACAATTCAGACGACGACTGAACTGCGGGCGGTAATCAGCAGGTTTATCGCTTCTGTGTCTGCTGCTGCTGCATGGCCGAGTTATCGCAGTTCCAAGAGAATAGAATGAAATGGAATCGAGAGAGAGAAAGAGAAAGAGAGAAGATGGTTTTATAGATTTGCGCATTGTCTCCTCAAATATGAGAAGAGATTGGAATTGTATGAACGAGTCAATCTTCAATGTTTACTCAATACTGAGTGAAAGACTGTAATGGCACTCATTTTTCTTCATATATCTGGTTTCATGGAAAAATATTTGCACTAAGTAACAACTAAATTGCATGTTTGTTGTATTCGTCTCTTAATTCTCTTTACATTCTGTATTTTTGTCCTCTTTTATTTTATTTTTCCATTTTTTTTTCTTAGCTATTGTCATCTCTCTCTGATGGATGCCTCTTTGAAAAGAATTCTTAGCTTGTTATAAGTTTTTCGTGAGTGGACACAACAAGTGTATATTTTAAGCGAAAGAATAGAGAGTGAAAGAATAAAGAGAAAAAAAATAGGGAGCTTTAAGAAATAGAAAAAGTTGTGGAGTTTCGTATAACGAGTTTGAAATACATACCCCCCCAAGCTACTGGGTATACTTTATCCCATTAATAATGTGTATTTTCAGATTACAGGTGTTATGTAATAGTTTTTTTTTTAATAATTATGATATTGCAACTTATTGTTATCACTGGAAATTATATAACAGAGTTGAAAATTTTTTTATTATTTTATTTTTTAAGGATGATTGGGAGGTACAATCGGGAAAAAAATTAAATTTTAATTTCAAAAATTAAATTTTTGTATCAAATCGTTAATAATCATTTATAACAATGTAATGAGGGATAAAAAAGCCCCAGAAACGAAAAATTAATTGAAAATTAAAAAATTTTAATTATTTTTTACATTCCTTTGAATTTTGAAAAATTTGAAGAAATGTAAGAAATAATGAAAATTCTTCAATTTTCAATAAATTTTTTGTTTCTTAGGCTTATTTTATTCCTCATCACATTCTTTACAGATTCACTAAATCATATTTGAGAATTTCATCTTGTATGAATTGTTCTTTAGGATTTTATACAAAAATTTAAATTTTTTTCTATTTTATCTCTCAATTATCCTTAAAAAATTCATTCTATTTTAGTTATGGACTGTAAATAGATTTAAGACTGTTCCTTGACTGATCAATCTCATTATTTCACCATTTTCACTGTAAAAAATTGCATTTTTTAATTTTTTTTTTTCAATTTAATTTTTTTTAGATGTTTTGGAAATTAAGCGAGATAACGCAATTTTACGCGAATTATTTTCTGGAGCTTTTGATTCTCTAAGAAATAGATTAGATTAAAAAAAGGCGTATCTCGCCTATTTTCCTCGATATTCTATTAAGAATGTCTTTTTAATCATTTTCTTAAATTCTCGTTTCTATCTTATATACAAATATATTAACTTCATGTCAAATTCAAGTTTAATTTACCCTGAAATTTATGCAGTTTTAATTGTGAAACACTGGGATAAATGAGTTTCAGAATCACGAGAGTACTTGTTCGTGTTTGAAAGAAGAAAAAAGTCTGAAAACTAAAAAGAATTGTTAAAAAAAAAAGGTGAGAAAAAAATAGATTAATCGTCCACCAAGTTGACTGAAAGCGGGTAATTTTAATTGTTAGATCCACAAAGAAGTGCAAGAAAGATATTTTAAATTCAGGGCATTAGAATCAATTGCAGTGAGAATGTGCGTATGATTAATTGATGAAATACGCAAAATTGGTGTAACTTGATACAAAGTAGAGCAGAATAATTGCGCAACACTGAAAGATGAATTTTATTTGCGGGCAAATAGAAGCAGAAGGGAGGGGGGGGGGGGGGGGGGAGAAGACCTGAAAGGGAAATCCAGTGGGAGCCAGCATTGTTCATTTACGTATTTACTATTATTATTATCATTATTCAACGAGTGAAAGATATTTCTTACTGTAAATTCTCTGTCTCTGCATCACACTGTGTTCACTGACACGTGATAAATATTCAAATTAACGTGGGAAACTCGTCATTTTATGACGCACACAAGTTTATTCAAAGTTCAAACTTGTAATTGTGTTCTAAATAGAATTTATAAAAAAAAGTAAAAAAAAAAAAAATAGTATATAATGTTAAATATAATAAATTTAGAGTGTCTGATATGGAGGTCATTTCCTATTTTACAAGGGATTTATACAAATTCTGTAGGTCGCTCTTTACGTCACTGAATGATGATGAAAAAAAAAGAAGGAATAGAGAGAACGAAAAAAAAAAAAAAAAAGCGAAAATAAATTGATGAAAAGTATTTTATCAGCATTTTTTTTGTCTGAAAAAAAAAAAAAAATAGACGATCGAGACGATTATCGATAATAAGAGACATTACAAGAGAGAAAAAGAGAGAGACAGATTCACTTCAGGAGTGCTGGCCCCGACCATCGTTTGCTGTCGATCTTCATCGGCCAGGATGCCCGGGCTAAACGAGGCGCATAATTAATCGAAATAGCTCTTTCTATTTACCGTATAATTAATCAAGCCTCGTTTGCACACTAAGTTATTCAAGTATGCTGTGAAAAAAAAAAAAAAAAAAAAAAAAAATCCAAAGTATATAAAGTAAAAATGTTATGCAGTCGTGTAAATATCACCATCAGGGGCATTTTACATTTTATTTTTTCCTCTATTCAAGTAGCCCCAGTGCATGTGCCTAAAAATAAAATGAGGAAAAATTCACTAGTTTAAGAGAAAATTCACTAAATCGACTCATCTTTTCGATCATTTTCAACAGAATATCTTGAAAAATAATGGAGATACGCCCTTTTTAATGTATCCCTACCCAAAAAAAAGGATCAGGACAGGAAAGGCGTATCTCGTTTAATTTCCGAGATTTTATGAAAATTAAAACATGAATAAATCCATAAAAAAATCGAGTTAACCCGTTTTACCTCTTCACTCCTAAATTCGAGAAAAATGTCAGATTATTTGAAATTTTTTTTAGGATCAATCTGATTAAATCATAACTCTGTTTAGTCAATCACCCAAGGGATCATGTTTATTGGCATTAAATTATATAATTGATCAATCGCGTTAATTCCCAGTTGATAATGCGCTCCCCTAAGTGACACACAATTGCTTGAGACTTCGGAGCCCTTGCCTGGAGGGCTAGAACACTAATTAGATGCATTATCAGTTGGGTTACAGAAGGAGCATTGCCCAAAGAAGGCTATTCCATTGAAGCTATTTCTCCCTGATGATTTTCAAGTAGTACGAGTAACTGCTGGACGAGGAAGGAGGAACTAGTAGATAGAGTAACTCTTCGTCTGACTGTAGAAAAGGGGGAAATCCATTGGTAAGGACGCGCAGGGGAGTCTCTCCACCAATTGGCTTAGAGTGTATGGCACATATACGGAAAGCTTCACCTTCTCTTTGCCTCCTCGGAAACATTTTCAAGTATTAATTCAACTCGCGTGTATTGTGTGTGTGTATGTGTGTGTGAGATAGAGAAGAGAAGGCGCGCGCGCAAGCGCTCCCAGTCCGTTTCGATCGACGACGAGACGACGATGGCGGGATGAAGGGAGGAGAGAAGGGAGTTGGAGAAAGAGAGAATTATAAAAAAAAAAAGAGAGAGAGAGAGAGAACCTGGTGCGCGCTTCGAGTGTCGACCTCTCGAAAGTCGTTCGGGAATGAATCTCATGATGGCAAAAGTCGACTTGTATAAATGTCCAAGAGGTCAATCGAATTACGGACTTTTTATTTGCTACTTGAGGTAGTATTTCAGAAGTCGAGTGCAGTTGAGTCTTTATTTTTGATGTTTTGTTGAAAATGATATTTTTTTACGTTTTTCTGAATTTTTTCGTGATTTTTGACCGTGTAGTTTACGAGATATGAATTATCAAAGTTACTGAAAATAGCGGAGTGGGGATAAAACGCTCTAAATCGGACGGAAATAACGAAATTACTAAAAAACCACAGGGTTGAACCATTATTTAAAAACTATTGGCGAAGAGAACAGCATTTTAACTAAATAATAGAAGAAAAAAATATTCAATTCATCGGATAGTTATTGAGAAATTTTAATTAGAAGGTAGTCGTAACTATTTGCCTCTCTCTCTATCTCATGCATGTGATAGGAGATTAATGTAAAAAAGAAAGGCGAGAGAAAAAAAATTGTATTCACAAGCTGAAGATATGATTTTCGAATAGTTGAATCACTTTTTTGGGTTAATTAAAGGATTTTTTCCCGAATTATCAGGAATTAAGTGGAAACTAACCTAAAAATCCTCATTTTTTACTGTTTTATCGACCATTCTCTGGGATACTACCTTAATGTCTCTTTATTTTAGAACGTTTCATGATTTTATTAACATTTCCTGCTCTTTTCTTATTGTTATTTAGGGGCGTGAGGAAATTTTAGTTAATCAAATTGTCTAATCTCAAGTTTTATGAGCCAGAGAATATGTTTATTTATAACATTCGTCTATTTTCAAATTTCTTGGCGAGTCAACGATAGACGAACACCCGGTGTGACCTCTCACATGTGTGTCCAGACATTTTCTTTTATTTTTTTATCAATTTATTTTATCACAATTTATCCATTTTTATCTATTTTTCCTCTTTTTAATGGAATTAAAAAATTTAATACGTAATATTGAGGAAAATGCGAGTATTAAAGTCATTGACGTGCAGATTTCATGAGATGATTGTTATCTCAATCATAATTTAATAATCAGAATTTTATCAGAAGTCGAGAGAGAGACTCCACTTGATCGAACTGATTGAATTGTAGAGTTTCAATTACGTTTTCATGTTTCCAATGACGCAAACATGATACATGACATTAAATAATTGTTAATTGGAATATTTTTTCCCTCATTTTTATCCTTTATCCAATTTTTCTCTCACATCAATTTGCCAATGAGGTTATTCCCGCTGGTTTCCAGTAAACTGACACACTGAATGACGAGTATGTCCGAGTAGGAAAAAAAAAAGAGAAGATAAAATGTATATATCTATATATCAGATATACGTAAGCGAGTTTTAATCTCTACCAGGAATTTCTAGTATGAACTGGCAAATTCCAGTGAAGTCCTCTAAAATCGTTGGGATCACGCTTGAATTTCTCAATTTTGGACTTTAAAACTTGAGTTTACGATAAGTATCCAGTGCTCCCATTAAGTTTACGTAATTTATGTTTTAAAAAATGGGAAATAGAGAAATTATTTTTTTTTTGTATTTGAAGAGGTTTCACTCATGTCTCTATATTTTTTTCTGAATTATTCGTTGGTTTTTTGAAAATATCTCAAAAAATAAACGAGATAGAGTGATTTTGAGGCGAAATTGAGGTTTCCACTTATCAATAATCACGTAAAAATTATTTTTCAATTTTTTAACATAAAAGGGAAAAGGGGGCAAAATGGAGCCATTAGTTGAAATTGTTTGGGATTTTTTTTGAGAGTGAAGGAGGATCCCAAAAAATTAAAAAAAAATCAACAACAATATCTGCATATTGAAGCATCTTCTCAAATTTTTTCAGATTTTTAAATGAAAGCCTTTACTCCGAAAAAAATTCTTAAATCATTTTGCATTGGATGACTATTTTGCCCCATTTTCCCTTATAATTTTGTGAACACGAAGTTTAAAGCGCTGTTAAGCTCTTGGAGAAATTTCGCAATGATTTATCGTTCAGAAATTGAGATATTAAATTCTAAAATTCATCCCTAACGCCATGTAATGTCTTTAACCTATAAAACATCATCGTTTTAAAATCAAATATCTCAATTTTTAGATGGCAAATCGCTGTAAAATTCCTACACATGTTTTCTGAACATTGTTTTGAACTTTGTATTCATGAAATCGTGTGTAAAAAAAATTAAAGAATAATTTTTACGTGGGATGCGTATGAACCTCGTTAGTTAATTCCAATTACTGCTTCCTCGCGTTTTCCTCATCAGTAAAAGCTGATTGTGCTTCACGGAGTGCAATAATAATCATATTTGAGAAAATATGAAAAGAAATTTCGAAAAAAAATTCATAAAAATTCTATAAAAATTTCATGAAAATTTCAAAAATTGTGGAAAATTTCGAAATTTCTGAAAAATTTCGAAAAATTTCAAATATTAGAATAAAACTGATTTTTTTTTTATAGTATAATATTATTATCGTGATTTTTTAGAATGGTTCCAGAAAGGTTCTAAAATCATTCTTCTAGAATTCTAAAAAAATCTCAAATATTGAAGTAAATCTGTTAAATATTTTTGAAAAAAGTGCAGAAAAAATAACATTATCGAATGACTAGTCGCAACTCTATTCTGCATTATGAATTTCATTGCATCATTTCAAAGAAACAAAGGTATTCTAAAATTCCATAGTCAACAAATACCATGAATACAGAATATCATAAATATCAAATGTGCAAAAGGTAGTGTTGATTTAAGCTTGTGAACTTTACCAAATTGAATTAACAATAGTGACGAGTATCATCCCATTACGTTAATAAAACTCCGAGAATTCTTCCATGAAATATTTAGACTTCTTTTATCTTTTATTCTCGTATTACTCGTTTTTTCTACCGTAATTTCTCTCTACGGAGTTGAGAGCCCACGCGGAAAATCATGAAACAGTAATAATGTCCTGTTCAAATCCACCGGGGGGTGCACAAGCCCAAAGGGGTGCTGACCAATTACATTACAGAATTGGCTTAATTCCAAATTCTGATATATTTTAAATTCTTTGAAAATTCTCTGAATTTCGAAAAATCTTAGAGTAATCATTATTCTCTGGAAAATTCAGTTGTGAAGAGGTAAAACGGGTTAAGTCGATTTTTTAAGCTATGATTTAAGAATATCTCGCAAAATAAGAGAGATAGCGTGATTTTTGTCCTAATCCTCTTTAGTAGCTCTTGAAATCGTCTGCAAAAAAAGGGCGGTACAAAAAGAGGATATGTCCATTAATTTCTGAATTATTTCATAATTTATTTCTTTACTAACGAATTTATTTTATTTTTTTCAATAAATAAAAGAAATTAATGCGGAAGAAACTGCAGTATTTAAAGGTTTTTTCGATATTATATTATATTATATATTATATTATTTTTATCAAAATTTCGAAAATTCTGAAAAATCTCAAATATTAGAATAAAACTGTTTTTTGAAATGTATATTGGCAAAAAAAAGTTCGCCGGAGTTAAATTTGATAAATTATTTTAAAAAATTTCGAAAAAAATTCTATAAAAATGTTATAAAAGTTTTATGAACGTTTCATAAAAGTTTTATGAAAATTGCATAAAAATTTCGAAAATTCTGATAAATCTCCAATTTTAGAATAAAACTGGTTCTTTTTTTTTAATAGATATTATTATTATTATCATTACGACCACGAATTCGGGAATTGTATGGAGTAGGAAAAAACAAGAATTTGATGGACAAAATTTAGTGACAAATTCACTGGGCTTGCGTTAACCAGCGTAAATTTATTTTACTTCAAATAGGCGTGTGAAATCAGTGGATTTCCAAGTGAATTAATTTATCCAGGGATACGCAGCATCGTCCCCCCTCCCCTCCCTTCTCCCACAGCGTTGTGTTTCCGGTCACTTGAAATGGGAACTGGCATCAATGTACTCACGGATATTTGAGAATTTTCATGATAAAGGGATGAATATAAAACGAATGATAAAAAAAAGAAGAGAAAAAAAAATTGGTCAATTTAGCTCTGAATGTCTGAACCCGAAATTCACATGATGTATCAAGATCTATGAATATTTTGAAATGTATTGTAGCTATTGTATAATATCCAGGAATTTGATACGAATACTACTCGATCATATGATCAGGCAAGCGGAAATCCAATTAACGAACATGTTACAGCCTCTCTCTGTGGTGCGTTGCTCTTTTTTTTCTTTTCTTCTACTTCGGAAGTCGTTGATTGGGAGAATTGATCGTTTCGCGTACAGAGAACGAATTCTTAGACATATTAAAATACTTTGTGCATTGAAAATTTTTAGCTTGATAGAAAAAAAGTGGGGTAAAATGGGAATTTTAATGGAATGGTGGAAGAGAGAATTTTTTTGATGATCCATCGGAAAATTGAGAAAATTTCCGGTGGAAAAGACATTTTAGAACAAATTTTTTTCCATTATTTGAAAATTGATTGAACTTTTTTTGGGGCATTTTCGTCAATTTTTACACTTTTTTAAAGATATCTCCGGTTCTATTGGTCGTAACGAGTTGGGGTTGATCTTAAATGAAAGATGAGATCATTTGTCATAAATTTATGGGGTTTCGAAAAGAAAATGATCAATTTTTTCCATATTTATGGACACTTTTGGCAAAATCAGATCTTTGCCCTATGAGTACCTCAAAAATCGTCATTTTTTAATTCAAACCCCCATGAATCGATGGAAAGTGATCTCACCTTTCATTTAAGACCAGTCCCAAGTCGCTAGGACCAATAGAACTCGAAATTTTTCCAAAAAAGTGAAATTTTTCCAATTTCGGCTGGAAAAGTCAAATTTTAGCAAAATTATTAAAATTCAACATTGATATCTGTTTTTCAACACAAATTTTCTCAGCTTTTCAATAAAATGATTATGAAACTTTTAAGAAACGGAAAGGATTTCACTCCCAAATCTTGACAAAAAACGATAGAATTTTTTGAAAATTCCAAGAAATAAAGCCTGGCACATGATTTCCATCAGAAATTTCGTCAGCTTTCCAATAGAATCATCAGAAAGAATCTATCCCAAACATTTTCACTGATTTATCACAATTTTCATACAATAAACCATCAAAACCTAAAATATCTCCATTCGTCTATCCTGTCGATATTCAATCCATTCCGATAATCTCTTACATAATTCATGTTAAAAAGAAAAATTGTCACACGAAATCTGACCGAGGAATGATCTAATCGTTTCAATCTTTTTTATCATTCAAGAAATATCGCTGCGTATGAAAGAATGAATTTATGGGTTAACAGGCTGAGGTCGTTGACAGGTAATCATCCACAAGCGTGGCGACAATGTCTCACATGATTTTATTTAACGACACGGTTAGTCAACATGCTTTATATATTGATAAAATACAGAGAAAAAAATAAATCGCCTCCATTCTCAATAAACCAAGGATGAAAAAAAAAAAGGAAAAAAAAAAAGGCGAGATGAGAAATAAGGAGGAAATACACGTGAAGAAGAGGAGTTTGCTGAGGAGGATAGAGAAATCAGGAAAATCCGCGGTATAAGAGAGGGAAAAGAGAGTGTGTCTGGCTGGGTTGGCCGGCTGTATCGATCGGCGAATCGTAGGCGCCACGTAGGCGATACGAAGACCTATATCGTGAATCGCCCGCACGATCGTATGTGTTTTTTTTAGTACAAATTTCTTGTTAAATTTTTTTTCTTAAAATCCCCCACCCCCCCTTTTTTTTACTCTCATAATATTCAACTCACTCGACATCTGCTCTTTACATTTCTATAATTCGCTTTTTATACGTTATATTCATTTGAATTCATCACGCAATGATGTAGACCTCACGAGAGAGAAATTTAAATGAAATCAAAAGAGAATTTATCGAGTTTTTTTATTTTTTTTTGTATTGTGAATAATAAATTCAAATTATTACATTTTTGAAATCTGCTTTTTTATATATATGTATATGAGCATTGAATCGAATCAATAAAGCTTGTAAATTCGTTTAGTAATTTTCTGATTAAAATGAAAAATAATATTTTTTTCTTATAATGTGAAAATTAATGGGAAATTCAATTAATTTGGAATGCAAACATTTGAATTTCTGGAATTAACTTGATGAATTTGTTTGTCTACAAATAAAATGTAGTCCTCTGCCTTTTTTTTATGATGTTATAAAATAGAGAAAGCCAGGGCAATTGTTTTATTCTCATGTGTGTACTCTGCATACAAACTCTATCTCACAACGGAAATTTCTTGGAGAAACTAAAAGGCATGTTCACTTGGTGGATTTTGCTCACTGGGCTATACGAAAATAGCAGAGCTACAAAGCTCCCCCAAACTATTAATTCGAAAATGTTATTCAATCCTGCAGTTTAACGAGGTTCACGCGCTTCAGCACGTAAAAATGATTTTTTTTTTCAATTTTTTTTACATGTAATTTTGTGAACGGAAAGTTTAGAACAATGTTCGGGTAGTCGAGAAATTTTACAACAATTTACCATGGAGTAATTGAAATATTTGATTTTAATATGGTCATATTTTATAGGTGAAACACATTATGTTTTATGGCATAAGGGATAAATTTTAGAATCAAATATTTCAATTTTTAGATGGTAAATCGTTGTGAATCTTCTCTATAATCCGAACATTGCTTTAAACTTTGTGTTCACAAAATTGTGTTGAACAAAAATTGAAAAATCATTTTTTCGTGGCTCTTAAGCAGAATTGCAGATGGAAATTAAGCGAGATAAAGCGATTTCTTCCTAATTCTTTTTTCGTGAAAAATTTCGAGACCCATAAAGAAAGAATCGAGGCAAACTTGCCAATCTCATTTAGTTTCTGAAATATTGCCTGAAAATGGACGAATTATTCAGGAAAAAAATGCAGCCATACATGAACCTCTTCAAGGATATCCAAGTAGTTTCCGAAAATTTATTTTCCCTTCTTAAAAGTGACCAAAACTCTTTTGATAGAGTAGCATAAAGAGATTTTTTCAAAATTTACTTTACACCATGTTACCAGATACAAATTGAGCAAAAGATAATTTAAAAAAAAAATTAAATTAACATTAGAACTCCATAAGCGAGATTCAGTTTCAGTTTCACTGCAACGATTCATGGTTACAGACCTATTTTTTCCTTGTATAACTATATATATTCTTGTTCGTCAGAATGTCTATTAATTTTTCAAATCATAAAAAACGCCGGTTACCGGACAAATAGCGACGATTAATCCAATTAATTACATGAAAACATTAATTGCGGCTATATTGGTATTTAAAATCCGAGGATTCTCCAATCGCAGTCCTAGATGCTGGGACAGCGTCAGTCAAATTCAGAGCAATATTGGATATTTATAATATTATTTAATAACAATTTATCATCCTGGACATCATTATAAAATCAGTAAAATGTTACAGAATCGGAATAATTTGAATATTTACGATAACTCAGAAAAAAGAAAAAGTAGATCATTCGGACCTGCTACTTGAATAACCCTAACTCATAAAAGAGTGATGACAAATGAAAATAACAATAAAAAAATTACAGTGGGTGTTAAATAAATGGGAATAAGAGATATTTGGCGCGTGATTACTCCAACAGTCTGGGGATATCAGGCTTTTGTTCTCCATTTTTTTTTCCTTTCATTTTTATATAAAAGATAACGAAAACCACAAGAGTCACTGTGACCTAGGTTTAGTGGAAGAATTCAAGACCATATAACCCACACCATTATCCAACTCTTTTGTTTTCCTTAATGGCGCCACTGACGCTGTAAAAGTTCGCCTGGTTACTATATAACTTTCAAGTTACCAGAACACTACTCTACTCATTTCGAGCAAATTATTTTTGGCTTTTAGGCGTTTTAATACATCCCGTTGTTGATTGTGCGTTTAGAGAGTGTAACGAGGCGCGATGGAAGTTAATACATTCTGCCTAAACGATTTTTTCAACGAACCACGAAATGAAGAAGAAGGAAATGAAGAAAAAGAAGTGGAAATGATTACTTTATTCAATACTTTTTAATAAAAAGAGTATATTCATTGAAGTAAAGAGAAATTTATCCGGAAATTTATTACACCAGTAAGTTGAGTGAAACACTCGAATACAAATGATATAGTACAACTCATCTAACTTCCAAAGTTCTTGAAAATATTTTCCCAGTTGAAAAATTTATTTTTTCCAACTGTTTATTTTTCTTTATTCAATTTTGTGAGGAGTCATAATTTCAGCTAACTTTCATCACATTAACAGTTTATTTGTAATTCTGTTTCACGTCAATCACGAAGCAATAGCATTTTAAAGGATAACTGGCAAGAATTAAATAGAATAATCCGAAATGAAATGAAAAAAAAAAACATAAGAGGAATAAACAAGATTCGACAGTTGAACAAATCCCCGTGAATTTTTAAACGAAATCCCTGTCCAGTAAATCCAGCATTTCGCACCTCACACTTTTTTTCTCCTCCTCAATGGAAATGGAATTTTATCGCGGAATAGGAAATGATAGAAATTGTAAAATAAAAACGAAACACATCTGAGTTAGATATCGAGAAGGGTTTCGAAATACTTGAAGGAAACTATTCGCCAAAGGTAGTAGGATGGAGGAACGTTGATGCGTTTCGTATTGATCGGACAGTGCACCTCTCACGAGTTTTGCCAAGCCACTGGCTCCCTCTCTTTCTCTATATTTTCTTTTTTATCTCTCTTCATTTTTATCATTTTATTTTGCTGCTTTTCTCAGACCCCTGTAACGGATATAACGATATCACTGACGTCTTATCGACTCCCAGCATCCTAACCGAACAATATTTTATCTTTCCCAGACATTTTTTTTTATAAGAGAGAATGGGGGAAGATGGACCTCTGCAAAAACATCATTCAGGATTTTTTTTCGAAGTTAAGGACTCGATTGAAAAATCTGAAAAAATTTGAGAAGATGCTCCAATATGTCTTCATTGTTGTGTAATTTTTTCAAATTTTTTCATGAAGCTGCCTATTCTCTAAAAAATCCCAAATCATTTTAACAAACAGATCCATTTTCCCCCACTTTCCCCTATATATATCTATATAAAAAAACATGCAGAGGCCAAAAACGTCGATTTCAAATACTAGAACATTCTGGAAGATCTCATGCAGCAATTCACTGATGAAGAGGATGAGAGAGAGAGACAAGTGTGATGTTTGACCTTGTGATGATTGGAGTATGTAACAATGTTTGATGGACGGCACTCGACCGGGTTAGAGAGACAACACACTAGGCCCCTTGTGAAACTAAGTTTCGTAGTTGATAGAGTCAAAGTTTGGTGATAAACTTGCAGAGAGAAGAGAAGCATTATATATAGATATGAGGCCTGAGGACTTGGGCCTTGGGAAAATTCAATAGGTCGAGGCTTGGTGTGCTATAAGCACGAGTGTCACATTCCTGATGGAATCTAGTGGGTTGAAGAGAAAAAGAAAAAAAATAGAGAAACAAAGGGCGAATCTAATCTTCTCGTGGCTGAGCTGTTCCTCTAGTACTTTCTGTTATTATCCCCTTTTTCTCCAATCTTCCTTTCATTTCTGTAGGAGAAAAAGGCATCTAAAGATGATGAAACGGACATTTCATTTTTTTTTTTTCGAAGACAATGAAAACAACTAGCCTTTTTCTCCATTTTTTCTTCTAGATTTCGGCTGATGCATCAAAAGTGTGCTTTCGAATGGTTCTCACTAAATTTCATCTCAATTTTTTTTATATTGTATCATCTTGAGTCAAAAGAATAGATTTGTAATGTACAAAAAATTTCGGACATCATTTCTCGATGTCCTAGATCAGTTCAAGTAATTTTCAATAAAAATTGGGATTTCGAGAAGAAAAAAAATGATTAAAATCATTTGGAAGCGAAATAGAAGAAGATTATTTTTGCATTGTCACTATGTTCTAAATTGACAAGTTTCATTGGCACGTGTTCATGCAATCCTTTGCTCTCTTCATTTCATTTTAACTTCAATCGATTATTCAATTACGTTTTGTTCATCTTCCAGTTCTATTTGTATGCAGCATTACAGTTCGAGTCAATAGACAAATGTCCCCACATTTTACATGATCTAAGGCGATAGAGAAGAGGGGGGGGGGGGGGAGGGGGGAAATGGACTATTGTGTTACATTACAGTACATATGCATGACACAGTTGGAGATTATCTGAACTGCTCAATAGCAAATGTACAAACGATGTATATCGATTATTGCATCTGGGAATTCAAGATTTAGTTGAATGATTATTTCGTACACGTATACAACATGTTACCTGGTGAATTTACCTGCCACTTGTGAATTACGGATTCTACCGCATATTATCAATCTGCTGTAGCTCCTCCTTTTATCGGTGATTTCCGATTTCTTCGTGTCTTTTACGCGAACCATGCGACGTTGTGATTCTCAGGATTCTCCTGAAATTTTTTAAAGTTCATTATTTTTTTTTTTTTAATAAGAACTTTCAGCAGTAGGAGAGAAAGGGAGTGAGTCTAATGGAATTTTCCGAAAGACAAGAATTCATGATGCAATGTATCTAGATTGTCTAAAGGCATTCCACCGGATTTTTACGCCTCTTTTTTTTTTTTTTTCTTTTTCAATGTTAAATTTCACGCATTTTGCCAAGAAAATTTGCTGATTTTCAGAGTGTTTGAAACGAGCCAACACTGTTAACTCGAATGGCATATTACCGAGGTACATACGAGAGCACTAGTCTAGGCAAGGCTCAATTTAAATACGTTGATGTAACGGGGTAGAAGCAAGATGAACTAAAATAAGTCGTCCTCGGTGAGAAAACTCGAGCGAGACGCTTGTGACGTTCGTGGGCGAAGAGAACTCCTGGTGCCCAGTGTTTGACATGGGTTTCAGAAAAAAAAAAAAGAACAACAAAATAAAAGGCAAAGAAAAAGTGTGCGGAATTTCACACTTTTTTGGTTGCTATTTTTTTTGTCTGGTGATTCATTTGGTTAGATCATGGACAATTTGAATCGAAAAGAGAGAAATTCGCACAGTGTTTGATGCTGTGAGAAATAAAATTTGATTACTGATGTTTTTTAATTCCCTTTTTTTTTTTTTGTGTCCATTCATCACTGTTTCTATTTGATTGTTGGCCCAGCGAAAGAATGTGAATGCTACCAAAAATAGAGCATTCATGAGATTTTATACCAGGTTTTTTTTATTTTTTTCATTTACTTTTCGATTTGGGAAAATGAAAAAAAAAAAAAAAAAAAAAAACTGTGTACTCTCTAGAATTGCCAGTATTCCACAATATCAAAACGAGCTTGTGGGGATTAAATTTAGATTGTACGAGACTCTCCTGGTCATAGCTGGCAACTGCTGTATTATATGCATCCATTGAAACGTATTCACCACTCACTCTACTAAAAACACTAGCTAATACACTTATTCAAATTGATTATTTTTGTGAAAACATGAATTTTCAGATCAAATAATATACAATTTCTGGTTCTGTGTATTGAAATTGAGTAACTCAGGATTGGAAATATAGTGTAACAAGTTCATATAGTTAGGAACATTTTCATGGGTTTTTTTTTCTCCTTTTTTTTTTCCTTTCGTTCTGAAATAACAAATATTTTCACTCTGATCACGATAGAGTGGGTACATTTCCAAACTATTCCAACAGGCTACACGTGTGCTTTAGCAAAAATAGCTTAGCTGGTTGAAGCAAAGAATGTACCTTTTTTTTCTCCTTCTCTCGCTTTTAATGGAGAGAAAAGGTGAAGCATGTGGAGAAAATGTTGATGTGAATATGTGTGTGTGTCTGTAGGTGTATATGTGTTTCGTGTCAAACTCGATGGTTCTCGAGGTGCGGGGATCAGTACTGGGATCTCATGTGTGGGAGGTTCAATGTTTTGCCATTTACTTGTGATACATATACAACTAACGTATACCAACAGTGTACCGATGAATTAGCCCACGTGTAGACTCACAGGCGAGAAAAGTTTTTCCAATGAAAGAAGGGGGGAGAGAAGAAAAAACGTGAACAGAACTGGCAGTTAGTGGGGTAGAAAAAAAAAAAAGAGAAGGGATAAAAGTGTATCAAGCTGTGAAAATAAAAACTGTTCCTCGACTTCTCAACACTTGACATCAGCGTATTTTATGTCGAAAAGTCCCTAAAATTCAGGGAAACTCTGAAAAAATTTGTTTCATCATGATCTCCAACAAATTGAAGTGTCTAGAATTTTTTTCCGAGTGAATAACTTGATGAAAAAATCTGAAAAAAATTGAGAAGATGCTTTAGCACGTCTGCATTGTTGGTGAATTTTTTCAAATTTTTTGCTGCAGTTGCCTTTACTTTAAAAAATAAAAATCCAAGTTATTTTCTATAGTATGCTCATAATTTAATTACATCATGCATCATGATAATATCTGCATGGATGAAATAAATAGACGGAGAGGCGAAGTGTGTTTTCATAAAATTATTTTCATTATCTCGTTGGTGGCCTTTATCCACGTCGACATTCTCATTTCACGTTGTCTCTTTTTTTTTCTCCCTTGCTATCTTTCAAAACGCTTCTCATACCTCCATTATAACCGCACTGTCCTGTACAACCTGTGTTCAAGCTCCGATCAGTAGCTCTTTCCTTCTCTCTCTTTCTCACAAAACTAGCCTCATCTTTCTCTACTTCTCCGTAACTCGGTGCAGTGCAGCGAGGCAGTGCATCGGCAGCGTCCAACGGCGCTTTATTTAGTTATTTCCCCGGCTTTGACGAGAGACATAGCCTGCAGAAGAGAGGGGGAGAGAGAGAAAAGCTTTGACCTCGTTTTATGCAATCCCGCGCGCTTGTGTTATATAGTTGCACATGTCTCTTCATCGAGACAGCAGGGGCAGCTTCACTGAAAATTTCTAAAGGATTCATAAGCTTCTGTGATAAGTTTCGAACAATGCACTTCGAAATGGATTCGTCATTTCAGGTTTTTTAGTACAGAGAATTGAATTAATGAATTTTCAGAATCTGTTTTTAATATCATAAGCACTTTGGAAAATTCACTTTACACAGAGAAAAATGTTTTTTTAATTTAAGAATGTGCAGTCACTTAATTTAAGAATGTGCAGGTCACTTAAATTAAGAATGAAAAAGTTACTTGATTTAAGTGAGAAAACTCACGTGATTTAAGTGAGTTTTACTTTCTTAAATTAAGAAAGAAAAAGTCACTTGATTTGAGTGAGAAAAGTCACTTAATTTAAGTGGCTTTCACTTTCTTAAATTAAGAAAGAAAAAGTTACTTGATTTAAATGAGAAAAGTCACTTGATTTAAGTGACTTTTTCTTTCTTAATTTAAGAAAGTAAAACTCACTTAAATCAAGTGACTTTTTCTTTCTTAATTTAAGTGAGAAAACTCACTTGATTTAAGTGACTTTTACTTTCTTAAATTGAGAAAGAAAAAGTCACTTGATTTAAGTGAGTTTTACTTTCTTAAATTAAGAAAGAAAAAGTCACTTGATTTAAGTGAAAAAAGTCACTTAATTTAAGTGACTTTTACTTTCTTAAATTAAGAAAGAAAAAGTTACTTGATTTAAGTGAGAAAAGTCACTTGATTTAAGTGAGAAAACGCACTTGATTTAAGTGACTTTTACTTTCTTAAATTGAGAAAGAAAAACTCACTTGATTTAAGTGAGTTTTACTTTCTTAAATTAAAAAAGAAAAAGTCACTTGATTTAAGTGAGAAAAGTCACTTAATTCAAGTGACCTGTACATTCTTAAATTAAGGAAACATTTTTCTCTGTGTATCTCATGAAGCGACAATTTTCGGCTTTTTCTGTTGGAACACGTGCATTGTGTTAAATAAATTGATGTTCTCGGTGAATATTCAGGTTACATAAGCATTCATTCAGCACAAAATGCGGACTGGTCGAGAAGTAATTGTGGGTCAATTAAGATTTTTTCAAAAGATGTTCAACGGAAAATGAATGAAAAGAGAATGAGAGGTTTGACCTGTTTCCAGTCCTGTTTGCAATCGACGTATCATTTCAAGCGTTTTTTTTTTATTCTTTTTTTTTACTCGATTCTGAGAGATTTTGAATGTGCTTGACTAGTGTGGAGGCAGTACTAACAATATGGGACAAGATAAAAGCCGATAGATTGTCATATCGCAGATGAGGTAAAAGGATTCGTGTGCTCTATCACGATGAGATGCCACGGTACTTTTTTCATCGTTTGACACCCATCAGCTTGAATTAAAACGATAGTGTTTATTGATCCGTTAAGGTGAAATATTCTTTCATTCTCGGCTGTTTCGTTATTCAGCTCCTTTTAATTCAACTATCTCCCGTCGTTTTCTTCTTTTTGCAAATGCCTCGAGAGTTTCATTTGAACTGAAAACTAGTTAACGGAACGAGACAACTCTATTTCCGAAGGGACCTAGAATATCCGTCTAGTGATTTTCTTCGTGCAGATGATGTTGGAGGGGGGGAGATTGTAGAATTGAAAAATCTCAAATGCCTCTCGGGTGCTCTAGCAACTGACCAATCAGAGAATAGACCACATCCGAGTCATAATTTTTTGCTTCTGAATGTGTTAAGGAAGTTCAATAATTTCTATCTGCGCATGAGTCAAATGAAGTGGAGTAATCCGAAATTAGACAGATTAAATTGAAACATTTATAAAATATGATTTAATTTAAAAATTAATAGTTTGCAGGGCTTTTATTATTAAAATAGAAAATATTATTAAACAGGGATAATTAAATATCATGTTGCCAACCATTTCGACTCCATTATAATACTGGCTAATTTCAAATTTCACGTGATTTCTTTTTATTTATTCAGTAAATCTCACGATAAGTTCAATATTTTATTACGAGAAGAGAAATTTGTATTATTATTTTCATGATATAATTAGAGGACATTATCTTTTATAGAAGCATTTTTTCATGATGTTTTAATTGAAGTTAAATGGAGAGAAATCTCAAATTTAATTGAGTCTTTGAACTTCCAACCTACTCAATTTTATCAGTTGAAACTGACATTATCACGTAAATGGAGAGAGATGAAAGAATTAAATTCATTAGATTAAGAAATTATGAGGCACAAGTTTGAAGAATGATGAAAAGTTCGGGATAAAAATGAGAAATTTGTATATTTGCAAAGTTTTAGCTAATTTTCAGTTTTCTTCGGCCTCCTCCAATCAAAAATGATAATATAATGTTAAAAAAAAGTGCCGAGATTTTGATTTTTCTTAAAGCTCTGCAGGAAATCGTACATTTTTGAAAATTTAATCCTCAAAAATTTACACAACTAAAACTATTACGAAAGAAATAGATTTTCATTATTATCTGATATTTTTTTATTGAATGGACAGCAATTGAACTGCCTTGAATAAAGGATTCAATCTCAACTAACATTTCAATTGAATAAAATCACTCTGTTAATTGAAGTGGAAGGTTTTTACTTCAAAGAGGAAATCAAAAGCGTTTTTCGCTTGATTAATAATCACGTTTTCCCCGGAAAAATCCGGAAAAATTCTTAGTAATTCTTTTTGCGTCATTTTCTCATGCAAATTGATCGGAAAAAAAATAGCATCAAGGTTTATGATAAAACCGCGGATCTCACAATTTAAATTTATTCATACGTATCACCAAGTGATTTCATCATGACAATAAAAAAAAATAACAATTCCTAACCGAGACTCATGGATTCGTCAGAGTTGACGTCACGTGTTTAGAAGCGTGTCATGAAATTAAATAGAATTATGAAAAAGTAACGCCAGACACTGAACGATATTACAGCATGAGACTAGCCTAGCCAGTCACACACTATCTGTGTTATATCCTCATCCGGATAACTCCATCACTACTAGGGACGTAAAATGACGGTCAATTTTGAAAATGGGTCAGGTCAGTGGTGAATTGACCATTTTGTGATCATTTCTGAGTGTCTGCAAAGTTTGTTGGAAATTGAACGTCATAAATTCAAATGGTCAGTCAGGAGTAATAAACATCAAAATCCACCTAAATAGTTGAGAATTAACCGACAATTCCATTCTCGGTCACTTTTTCGCAGAAACCATGCAGTATTTCCCATTTTTTTTCTAAAAAACTGAGATTAAATTGAGCAATTGTAGAATAGATATGAAAAATCGATACTGAAATGCAGCTATTTAGATGGAAAATGTCTGTCAATTTTTTCATTGGTCATTTTTTGATTAGAATGTTATCTACAGTGATAAAATAGATTTAAAAAATGGAACGATGTCATGGAAATACAACAATTTAGTTACAAAAAATAAACAGCAGTCTTTTTAGATGGAATTTTACTGTCAAGATCACGTCTGATCAATTTTCTGATTCTAGTCATAATTTTTTGACCAAAATCGCCAGTTATTAAAATTTGTTCAACGATGGTCAATTAAACGGTCGAATAATCGTCATTGCTTTTCGTTACATCCCTAATCAGTGCCACTAATTCCTTTTGTGCTATTGACATTACTAAAAAAAATTCAGATTTTCTCCATTTTCCACTGACATATTCACAATTCAATAGTGAAGTGGTAAAACGGGCTGAGTCACTTATTTCTACTTATCTTGTTTAAAGAATGTTTTGAAAGCTAATGGACATACGTTCTTCTTGCCCTTACACTTTTTCGTAGCTATCGAAATTATGTACAAAACAAACTCAGGACCATAAAGGCGTATCTCTATTGGTTTTCAAGTTATTCTATTGAGGATCATCACGAAGATAAGTCAACTTGACCTCTTTTAACACTTCACTACTGAATTTGAATTACTAAATTAGAGTGATAACCGTTCAACAACCACATTCATAATGATCAAAAGAAAAAGCATATGATTCACCCCTCACTGGGGTATTTTATGAACTGTAAATGATTATCTTCAAATTTTCTCATGCTTGATCCAAAATCATTAGACTACAAGATGCTGTTGTTAAAAACAGGTAATCTCTTCGAAAATCTATGTAGAGAACTAAAATGTAATGTTAGGTCGTTTCATACATTCTTGATATTTTTTTCCTGTATCTATTCTCTTTTTTTTTTCATAATAAACGTCTATCAAAAGAAAAAGAAAAAAATGTGCGTCACTGTTATGATTAAAACACAGTTGACACCACTGTACAAGTAGTCAAGTAAAAACCTACGCACGATGATAACGTCACAAGATCATGCAATATTCGTAGAATTCATCTTTTTCTTCAATAATTAACATTATCCGAATTAATGACGTCAACAAAAGTAATATTGTTTCAAACTCTTTTTTCTGTCTTTCTCAGTATTAATTTCCTCGGATTTGTCATTGTAATGTCTTCCATGATTATCTCATTACATTCTCATATTACAATCATAATATGGAAATAAGAAAAAAAAAAGAATGATTATTTCTTATTTTTAACAAATTATTCCATGTATCGATAATTTCAAGTAAATAATATTATTTTTGTATTCATGATCGAAACCTGAAATAAGGAGAAGCACTTTGGAATGCTGAGTAACTCATGAATCGACCTCGTGCTCATCGCTTGAATCAATGACGCAATCGACCTTGTCGGTGGCTACTTTCTCGCTTCGCGGGCGTGTACACCGTGCATTGCCCAGTTGAAACAATAGCGAGTGACACACGATCTGCTCCAACGCATGTGCGATTTCCGTTTCTTTTTTTTTTTTTTGCCTCAATTCTCTTTCTCACTCTATCTATGTGCTTATTAATTTTTTTTCAAAGGGAAGACTTTTGCAGAAAAAATTGAAAAAATTCAGCAAAGTCGGAGACATTTAGAGGATTTTTGTCAATTTTTTTTCAGATTTTTTTCATCAAGTTCTTCATCAAAAAGAAATTGAGTAAATTCTATAACTAGAATTAATCCTTCAAGGTAGTGATAGAACAAAAACACAAATTTGAAGATTAAAATCTGGAATAAATTTGGATTGAAAGCTTATATGGATCTGAACTATCTCGTGAAGTTTTCTGATCAATTGACCATTCTGTTTAGTCAATAATGAATTAAAAATAAATAAAAATCACACGTTGTTTTATGAGCTAATGCAAGCTTTTCTGGAAAATGTCTTTGAAAAAAAGGAAAAGAAAGGACAAAAATTTTACGATCTTATATGAAAATTATTGACCGTCTAATAACTTTGTTATAAATCATTGTTTTTTCTGCATAGGAAAATACATGGAAACGCTAGTCAAATGGAAGAATAATTGATAAAATTCTCAAATCCTCTTTCGAATTCACTCCAACTACCAAAAAAGAGGTTTTCAATCATGAATATTAACTTTCGGCTGTTTATCCCTTTTTTTCTCCTCCTTGAAACTCAACAACTAATGCGAAAAACGATAGAACTACTTCAAATCTGTATAAGACATTCTTCATTAGAGAAATATATTAACACAATGAAATTTTAATGAGCATACCAAGCACTTTGGGTGTACAAGCATTCCTTTAAATGTTCCCGTGTATGTATTTTCATCCCAGTGCATTACATTAGTGTTTAAAATTATGGCCTCTTTCTCTCCCTCCCTCCCCCCCCCCCCCCCCCTCAGCGCAAGTGTAGCAAGATAAATCTACAGCATGGAATATGCTGCTAGTTTTATCCAGCCAGAGAAGTGGTAAAATGGGTGATTGCGTGAAATGCGTCATTTACGACACAACGAAAGTGTAAAAACAATGTTAAAAAAAGAGAAAAAAAAAAGAAGAAAAAAAAGCCATTGCTGGCGTCGATAACGAGGGCGGAAGGAGTTCTCGTTGGCGCCAGTGTTGGACGCAGCCACTTGATTCTCTTCTCTTCGTATACTTAAGATGAAGGGAGAGAAAATTGAGGGCAAAAAGAGGAGATATCTCAAAATTGAGTGAGAGATAAATGGGGAGGGGGGGGGGAGGGTTAGGGCTCTTTTCGGAATGTAGACAGGTGATTTTTTTCGTTTTCCCTTACTTGATCCATTGCCGCAAGGATAGTTTCTGGCATTATTCGTCGTATACGAGACGTAAAACGAGGATGACTAAATCCTATTGATTCCACTGGCCAAGTGAAAAAAAAAAGGAAAAAAGCGACGCCCCTTATTGTTCTCCTCAATTTTTTTCATTCCATCCCCTTCATTTCTCCGTTGGCGCCGGATATATAAAAGAAAGAAGGGATATGTATAACATACATATATATCACTACCAGATAAAGATCCTCTCCCTCCTTAATAATTTCATTATCCCATTATTCTGTTACAAATTGATATTCTCTTCTCTTCTTTTCTCCTCGTATCTAAAAATAAAAGTATCCTCTGGAATTCCTCTCGTAGAATGCCTCATTTTGCAATCTTTTTTTTTCTTCTTTTTTTTACTGCTTCTCGTCAGAATGTACATAAACACAGAGAGACACACAAGTCGCCCTTTGTGAACGAGGGTGAGATGGAAAAGGCAAAAAAAAAAAAAGAGGAGAATTGCGAGAGAAAGAGAGAGAGAGAGAGGAGAGGAAAAAAAACATTGTGAGGGAAACAAAAACAGAAAAAATGGGAACGGCTTAATTTTCATCCTCGGGCGAATATATTTGCGCTCACACGACACAGTACAACAAGAGGGAGAGGAGGGGTGGTTTTTCCTCTCCCTCTTCAAATAAATGTGCGCGCGCAAAATTGAACGATGACGTAATAGTCTGCTATGGCCGTAAGGCAAAAGGATGAGAGGGTAAATTGAATTGCGCACACTCCGTCTGCAGTATTTGAGGTCTGACGTCATTGAATCGTCACTGTAGCAGTGCCCAGGAGAGGAAAGGATCGAATATAGGGCTTGATGGTACTGTGCCGGTTGGATTAATGCAAATTGAAATTTTCCATAGAAATTGGAGGGGGGGGGGGGAGAGGGAGATTGTGTAATATCACTCATCACAAGTTACATTGTCATCACATTGTGTGTAAAAGAGATATTTTATGTTCAATGTATGTAGCTATTTGCCCTGAAAATTAGGGTGAATTAAATGACGCTTTAATTTTGGATTAATTTGAGATAATAAATATTCAAAACCAGTATTTTCATGTAAAATTACGAAGTTTATGTTAATGTTACCAAGAATATAAACAAAGTTTGAAAGGGAAGTTTTGGTGAGAATTTCCCTCTTGTCATCAATAGTTTGAGAACAAATGTGATCAAATTTTCAAGCGTCACTGAGACGATGAATATTCAGAGGCATTCTTCTTCTTCTTCTTTTTCCTTTTTTTTCTTTTTTCAACGATGAAATATTAATGCCATACTTATTAAAAATTCATTCTCATCGGAGAACAGTTTAAAAAGTTTCATACATCTCTCACTTCAGCTTCTCTCGAGAAAAATCGATGGAATATCAGTGACTCTTGAATTTTTCAGGAAAATAAAGAAAAAAAATTCCAAGAATTTTATGGAATTAAGGTAGTATCTTAGAGGATGGTCGATAAAACAGGAAAAAATGAGGATTTTTGGGTTATTTTCCAATTAATTGCTGATAATTCGGGAAAAAGTGCTTTAATTTACCCGAAAAAGTAATTAAACTATTCGAAAATCATATCTTCAACTTGAGAATATAATTTTTTTCTCTCGCCTTTTCTTTTTACATTAATCTCCTATCACTTGCATGAGATAGAGAGAGAGGCAAATAGTTACGACTACCTTCTAATTAAAATTTCTCAATAACTAAACGGTGAATTGACTATTTTTTTCTTCTATTATTTAGTTAAAATGCTGTTCTCTTCGCCAATTGTTTTTAAATAATGGGTCAGCCTGTGGTTCTTTAGTAATTTCGTTATTTCCGTCCGATTTAGGGCGTTCATCCCCACCACCGCTATTTTCAGTAACATTGATAATTCATATCTCATAAACTGCACGGTCAAAAATTATGAAAAAATTCAGAAGAACATAAAAAAATATCATCTTTAATACAGCATCAAAAAAAATGAGGGGTTAATTGTAACTCAAGTCCCCTGGAGATACTACCTTAAACACAAGTGGCGCCTCCATTCGTAAATATCTCAGTGGCGCGGGAAAATTCGTATATAGTGGATTTTAACTCGTGAATCGACAATTTTGATGTTTCCATAATTAGCTCTCGCTCGATAGCAAGCCTCGGTATTGTTACGCGCATGTACAATTCCTGAAGGCGCGCACGTGGCGGCATTTACTCCATCTCTCTCTTTCTTTTTCTCTGTCTCACCCAAGCAGAACATTATATATACATATATATATACATATATCCAGCGTCTTTCCTGAGCGCACGACCCGAGCGTCCATATAACTCTTAAATCACGCTCATCGATCGCTTCTCCAAGCCGATCGCATACACTCCTGGGTTACGCTCGCGAAAAACCAAGTACCTAAGACTAGAAAAAATTTACTGACTAGCGCCTCGCCCATATTCACTGTTTCACATTTCTTGAGCCTCTCCTAACCTATCTATTCATCCATTTACATTTAAAAGATGTGTGTGCATGTTGCAAGTGAACGGATGTATATGGGTCAGGGGCGCGGTTTTCAACTTTATCACAACTTCTTATTCTCCATGCTGCAAAAGAGGAGTGAACAAAAAAAACGAGAAATATATCTCCATTCCTGCATTTAATTTCCCTCCTCTCATTCATCGATTTCGTTTCTTTCCTTCCCCCTCCTCCCTCCTTCTAAAAACTTGTTCTTCCGATTTTTCCATACTTTCGTCATTTTTCCCTCCAGCTGCCTGTATTATATATGAGATTGACAGAAGAGACGAATGACTCTTTGCCGCGTGTGGAGA